>CM053411.1:19298387-19318626 GCA_028644305.1 Xerus rutilus | reverse complement strand
CCCCTGAGTTCAATCTCCAGTACCAAAAAAAAAAAAAGGAATCTAGTCAATCTTTTTCCACCAAAATACACAAGTCCAAGAACATCATGGCCAGGGTCATTCTACTCGTCAATCAGTAGCATCTCTCCTTCTTCTCCCATTTAGAGTCTCAAGTCCCTGGTAAATAGTAAAGTAAGTATTTTAGGGGGGTAATTTTCAAGCAATGAGGGACAATATTGAGCCATGACAGCACAGGATTGGGAAGAACACTCTGACAACTACTACTGTTTTCTGTCTTAAGGGACTTATGTGGTGGGTTGGCAGAAGTGCTATGAAAGGACAATTGCCCTCCTCTGTCAAAGCCTGGGCATGCACACCACCCAAGTCAGGATCTTGTGAACTATTTTCTCTTTCTTGGTATAGCCTATAACATATCAGGCTGTATTCAATGCCTCACTCTATCCAGTTGCATTTGGATACATTTAACATTTTAAAAAATGTCTATAACACAAAGATCACAAATGTCCCTTAATTGAAGCTCTTTATTTCTTCATGCCACAGTGAGAAAAATTCTAAATAAACAGAAGACAGATGTTCCAGAACCACCTCTGCTTCTCACATATTTACCACATGAGCTCATCCCAGGGGCATCCATATCATTACAAAACAATGATTATTCACCAGTTCTACCTTTTGCACTGAGCTGTTGCCAAGATTGAATGAGATAACCTAGGTGAAAGTGCTTTATAAACTCTAATGGCATTATGCTGTGAAAATGTGACATTATTTAGTGCCCTGGAGCAGCAAGGTACTAAATAATATCTCAGTGGCTTTAATTAATACAGTTGCCAGAGGAGCCTAATTTTGGAAATTGCTTAAATGTGAAAGAACCTCATTACATGTTCAGTCACTCTGTGCTTAAGGTTTCAGGAGCTATCTTAATACCAAGAAAGGAGAGAGGTGGCTGTCGTGGTAAATAGGGGTAAGCAAAGGACCCAGAGTTCCTCCTGTGAAGAGCAGCCCCTGCAAGCTTGGGTGGAACATTTAACCATTCATGTCTGGATCCTTTTCAGAGCTTCCTCCTCTTAACCTTCAACTAATGAGTCCTGCACCCATCTTCAGTTGGGCCACTCAGCCTCAGGAATATTTCTACTCAAACATTTTGTTGTTGTTGTTTTGGTCCCAGTGTTTGAACCCAGGGATGCTTAACCATTGAGCCAAATCCTGGGCCCTTTTTAATTTTTTTTTTTTTTTAAATTTAGAGAAGGATCTCACTAAATTGGTTAGGGCCTTGTTTAGTTGCTGAGGCTGACTTTGAACTTGTGATCCTCCTGCCTCAGCCTCCCAAGCTGCTAGGATTATAGGTGTGCACCAACAAAACACTTATTTGAATGAAGCAAATAGAAATAAAGATACCATGATTGGAGGATACCGGAGGATGGGATTCTAGAAGAGAATGTATATGTAGGAGGGAGGATTGGGTGAAAGTGGGAGTACATTACAGAGGAGTAGGGAGGATGTGTGGTGCCTGATCTGAAAAGCCTTTTGTCCAATGTCATCACAACCAAGCCATTCACGCTTTGGGAGCATAACTAGAAAAGCCCATGAGTCATATGGCTGCCTGTTCACTGTGGCAAATAGAGCACGCCTACAGAGTCATGCAGAATTCTGCAGACAGAATTTTAAGAGGGCAAAGGTACAAGACACAATCACCATCACTGTGAGGATTGTGAAAGCAAAGGGAAGAAGGAAAATTTAGGGAGTGTTAGAAGTTTTCTGGAAAGTAGCATTTCTGTGTGTTCAAATATTTGGATTACAGAGTATATTTATTTTACATTTATTATTATTGAGCATAAAGAGAATTACAGGAAAATATATTTCCAAAGCAGTATGCACAAGATATTTTCCAATAAATAAAGCTATTCTCTGGAAGCTGTAACGTCCGGATTACTGTTTCTCAAACTCAGATGCTGTTGGTCTGGAACCATACTCTGGGCAGTGAAGGGTCTAGATAGGCTATGTTACTCCCTGGAGGATTTCAGTTACATGCAAGAGAATCTGCTGCCAGGGTGCTGAGTTAGAGTGTGCTGTACTGGACAAGAAGGTGAGCAGAGAAGTTCCGGTGTTTCTTTCAATTTGAAATCTAAGTCTGTTCCTTGTGCCACAGTGGACACAATGCTTTGATGGCCATTCTACATTATCAAAATCATCAGCAGGTCTTACCTGCTGGTGGTAATCCTGCTCTTTGCTCAGGGCACAGGGAGCACACTTAGCAGTTGAATTGATGTTTCTTTGTCTCCTGATGCCAGGGCACTAATATGGACAGGGTAAATCCTCATTTAACATATGAGAAAGGCCATGGGCTATTTGGTTTGGGACATTCCAGTTTCAGTAGTAGTTAGGAGCCATGTGGCCATGAGCCTTCCTAATTGTAGCAGACACTCCCATATACTTCCTAACGATGCACAAATCCATTTTCTCTTGTCTTTACCATGCTGTCTGGATCAGCCATAATGATCAAACAAAAACCAAAAATATTGATTTTGCAAACCTCCTTCCTACTGGGCCACAGGACATAGTTCTGGCCCATGAGATGTACTCAGAAGATGTCTAGGAGATACCTGACTTCTTCTGATAAGAAATCAGGGTGTGTTTTGTGCCCTCCTTTTTCCCCTGTCTTTCTGGAACACAGTATCATGGCTAGAGTTCTGCACTTCCCTCTTTCCCTCGTGAAGATGAGGAGCAAAGCTCCACCCTGAGGATGGCAGTTGCTGAATTCCATGTATTATCTCTGAGCAATCTTCTGAACAGGTTCTTGCCTTGTTATAAGAGGAAAATAAGCTTCTCTTGGTTGTGTACCAGCTACATGCTGCCAAACACAGTCTTGACTGATGTTCTAGTGATCACCATGCTGCAGTCAAGTAATCTAAGTGACAGCATCTTAAGTTATCACCAAAGATGTTCCTTCATACATGGTGGGATTCTTTTCATTTTTACATTGGATATATTTTACTTCCTTTCTGTTTTGAACTCATGATTAAAAAAATCTTTTTTTTCTCCTTATGAACATTAAACTGGTATTTCTAATTAGGAAGAGTAATTTTTACTGTCTAGAGGTTAAAATAAATGACACTAAAGAAAAATGAATGTTTGCCTTCCATGGTCCATAATGCTGGGTAAATAGTACAGTCACATTGTTCAACTTTTATTCCAAAAAGATTTCATTTCTTAGGCCATCCATTTCACTCTTCAAAATAATCGCCGTCGTCCACTAGAGTCCCTCTTTATCCTTAGTAACTCTGTTATGTCAATTACGTAATAGTTTGGCCCTTTTTTTGGCTTTTGTTTCATTTTCCCTCTTTTCTTTGCAAAGCAACCTGCAGAGCAATAAGATAGGGAACATGCCGGCTGGACCTGTTTTTCTTCTCTAAAATAGCCTTGGCTACTGGTTAGTGATAAAAGGAGTTGGCTGATTGTAGAAGCCAAAAGCCAGGTAAGTGAATTTAGTCTCACATTGGTACAAAGATGACCTCTGGACTGAGAATGGAATTGAATTTGGTATGAACAGAAAGAGAGGGCAGCAATACATGGTGAAAACATCACTATACCTGGAATCAGGTCACCAGAGATTCCAGCTTGTTGATTCCAACTGCTAATCCTGCAGATGGCATGGTCCTGGGCCAATCTCTTAGTCTGTCTGGATTTTAGTCATAAAATAAGTGGTCTCCAAGATTCCCCCAAGCTCAAACATTACAAACGTTTTGCATTTAATAAATGTTCATTTTACACTCATGTTGGGTCAAGCATAGTCCTGATGATGAAGATGCAGGGACAAACTGTGCAGAGGGGAAAAGATCATGATTTGAGAGTCCAGAGAATGGGAGAGAACAGAAGGCAGACTGGAATGGGAGAAAAGGATGAGGAGAGGAGTGAAATGGGAATGCTAATTAAGCTGTGCCTAGCTAGACCTCACATCTTCAGTGAAAACTTCTTGGACCACTCCACCTATCACTGATCTTAGCATCCAGGGAATCACAATGAATTTTTGTTGGCACTATTCATTTGGCCTGAGTAATCATCTGTATTAGGAGATCTCTTTTAGGCATTATTTTCTAGTTTCCCCACCTAGACTGAGGACATTTAGAAGCAAAGTGCTTCTGAATGGCTTTTGAGTCCAAGTGTTAAATAAGCCAGGCATGTGCTTTGGAGTCCTCAAAAGGCTAGAAGCCTGGGAAGAAATCACAAGAGGTATTTCATATTTATGGATTGAATTCAGATCATTGATCATGGGAAGGTAGAAGTGATGAAAATGTTTCTTTTATACTCATGGGAGTGTACAGCTGGGAGTGTTAATTCCAGGCAGGCTGACCATGCTCACCACCAGTGACCTAGTACCAGGAGTTCTCAAATTACAGAGAAGTAAAAGGTCAGTTAACAGCTGTGCTAGAATATAGTAGTTTTTTGTTTTATCTAATTCACATCCATCCATCATCACAGATCACTGAAGGTTCACCTTAAAGTTGCTTTGTAAAAATGCAGAAAAGGAAGGAAAATAGTGAACAAGGGGAAGGAAAAGATGGAAGAAGATAGTATGGTGTTCTGTAGCTACATTTCAGTAATCAGTTTGTATTTGGTATTTATGTTCCTATTACCCGTTCTCTTTGTGCATCACCAGAGGGTAGAAAGTTTTAGTTACATCCTTCCCTCTTATAGCACCCATCTTAGAGTTGGGCATAGATCAGCTCCCTCTGTAAACAGGATGGACTTGATGAATCAATGGAGCTTAAAGCCTTGGACAAATTCATAACTGATTTGATTCATACAGGTAATGCCATCAAACACTTATTTTCATGGATTTTCAATGCCTACTGACTGACCCAGGACTCTGCTAGGAGATGCCTTTTCTAAAGTTTATTTTTTATCAACATTGATAACACAGAGGACTCTTAGGATATGAGAGCAGAAGGGAAACATGACACCCAAAGATAAAGATAAATGGGACTGTCTAAATTCTACTCTTCATAAATGTAGATTCTGTGGGAGCAGAAACTGTGTCCTTGCTCATACCTTAGCTTTGTGAACTGAGGCAACATCCTCAATCTTATTGTGCCTTAGTTTCATCAACCATGAAGTGGGGATAATGTGAGTACCTGTTTCATAGGGATGATATGAGAAAGAATTTGGTTCATGCTTACAAAGTACCTAGAACAGTGTGTGGAACACAATAAAGGTCAATAATCATTAATGATTTCTTGCTGTTATTTCAGCCTTACACAACATATGACATGTAATAGATACTCAAAATATTTTCATGAAATGAATCTATGCATGAAGACTATACAAGTAGTATAGTCTTTTGACTTGTTTGTATATCATGTGAATGCCTTAAAATATATTTTTAAATTATATAATTCCTTGAATGACTTTAGTATCTAAAATATTTCATCCTAAGTGTAATCAGTTGCAAAGAATAAATTATTAGCATATCATATATGTTTATGTTTACCTTGTAGAAAACAATTTTCATACCACTCTTTCAAAATATATCACCATCATCCATTGAAAAAGTATGAATAGTTGCTTTTATAACATCTTCAAACCTTGACTCATTCCTTTTTCTGTTTGCATTGGGATTCTCATTCTATACTATCAGAGAAATTGATACTAGAGCAATGTATTTTTAGACATGAGAAATTTACTGATTTTTTAAAAAATTCTCACTCTAGGATCACTTATTAGAAAAACTTTTCTTTTTGTATTGAATTGCATTGAAGTTATTATTAAAAATAAAGGGACATATGTGTGTATGCCAACTTCTGGACTTCACTTGATTCTATTGAACTTCTGTCTATATTTATAGCAATAAAACAGTATCTTAACAACTACAGTTTTATAATAAATTATGAAATATAGTAGAGTCTGTCTTCCATCTTTATTATTCTTCAAGGTAATCTTAGTCCTTTTAGTTCCTTGTATTTCCATATAAATTTAGAATCAGATTGTTAATTTCTACCACATCAATTGCTGTAATTTTGATTGGGATCTCATTCAAACTACAGATCAGTTTGGGAATAATTGACATTGTAATTGAAATTGAATCTTCTGATCTGTGGGTATCACGTATCTTTCCATTTATTTACATCCTTAAGTTCTCTTAGCAAAGTTTCACAGTTTTTAATGCAGTGATTGTTCATTAAATTTTTCCTAGGTATTTGATGTATTGAAGTTATTTAAAAAGATAATGAATAAAAAATTACAATTGATATTTAAGTTTTTTTCTGGTTATCCATTAAAATTATGCACACTAAAGAGCTCATCCTGGATTGAGCTATTATTACACTAATTAATATGCAATTGATCAATATAACACATTGATGAATAATTGTAAAACAAAGCATACTTCTTGAAAATATACATTATAAAAGATGGAGATGATGATGACACATGGATTAACATAATAATCTAATTGTCTCTTATAATAGTACCCAGAGTTTCTTACACTTTAAAACAACATGGTTTATTGAGATGCAGAAGGGGTTAGAATTGTGCCTTTTTTTTTGTAAAATGGGAGAATAGTTAAGAGAGAAAGTGAAGGAGAAAAAGAATTCAGCCACAGGAGCATGTCAGACTAATTGTATGTCACAATGCTCAGGAAATTTGAGAATCTGGACATTGCTCTTTGAAACTGTCCTGGCAGTATACTCCATGATCAGTCTCTGCATCGGCTTAGGGATACATGTATGGGTTCCTTCTTGAAAACTACTCCTCCAGAGGGAATTAAAGGGGTGATGTTTGCAAATGTTTCACTTTTAAAAATGAAGTTAAGAGTTCATGTATGGGCTGGGATTGTGGCTCAGTGGTAGAGTGCTTGCCTCGCATGCATGGGGTACTGAGTATCCTTAGCACTACATAAATAATTAAAGGTATTGTGTCCATCTACAACTAAAAATAAAAATAAAAAAAAGGTCATCTGTAATAATGTTTTCTCACTTACTTGCTTGCTGATATGATTTCTCACATCATTAGATCTGGTCATAACCTGGAGTCTATCTGAGTCACTAATCTGAATATCCTACTAGCATTTATTAATACTTTATTGATATTTGCTATTGCTTATTACTAATTAGTATATATTTTTAGTCATGAAATATTGAACTTATTGTAATGATTTTTGTAGATGATTTGCCAAAAATTTATTATGCTCTAGGAATGGATGATGCACTTGCATATCATATGAATACCTTTACTTTCTGTGCCCTACCTGTCCTTCATTGCATCAAAACTCATTATTTTGTTCCTCCATTAGAACTGAGGAATACTAATTTGTGTAGATGCCAAATTGATTTTCTAGCATATGGAACATCAACCCGAAGAGGTAATGAGTCTCAACTGCCCCAAATGGGATAAATATCCAGGCCTTTTCAGTAAATCATGAGAATTATCTGAGAGTCCCTGTGAAGAAATAAAAACATATTCATTACTAGTAACAAGTGTTTAAAATATCATAATGAAAATCATAACTCTACACATTCCTAGTTTGGGGTGCTCCATTCTCTTGTATCTTAGCAGAGGTACTCAAGGGACAGTGGGTCACTGGGCTCTGAATATGTACCTGTGAATGATGATATTCTCACTTCATAACATGAAGGTGATCCTAAGGAGCATGATTGAAACAAATGTTCATTAACCATAGGCAATTTTTGAAATGGTTTTTTCTTATTTCTAAGACTGCACATCAATAATTTGACTTCAATTTGGGTGACACAATAGTGCCAGTTCCCAAAGAAGAACATTTTTAAAGTAATGACATGAGCACATCTAAAAAGATATGCCAGCATTAGTAACTGTGGTATGTAGCAAAGTGCAACAGATGGACCAACCTCAATCTCGTTTCTATTATTATATATGTCACCTGATGGAGAAGTATAATTAAAACCAAAATCTCCTCCAAACCCCCCAAACCTCTTCACAAACATAGAAAGAAATAAAATAGTTTTATTATTGAATGAGCATTAATTTAGAATGTGGTATGTATTGTGGACAATGCACTAAGAAATTATAAAGACAAAAAAGAAAACTTGCTGAGTGTAGTAGCTTGGGTAGTTGATCCCAGCAACTTGGGAGACAGTGGCCATACAAATTTGAGGCCAACCTTAGCAATTTAGCCAGGCCCCGAGCAACTTGGTGAGACACTGTCTTGAAATAAAAAAAAATGAAATAAAAAATTAAAAAGGCTGATGGTGTTGTTCAGTGGTAAAGTATCCCTGGATTCAATCCTCAGTACCAAAACAAAAAACAAACAAACAAACAACAACACACACACACACACAAAAAACGACAAAAAAACCCCTCACCTTTTTGAGGGGGAGGAGGTGCTGGGGATTGAATCCAAGGTCTCCTATATACTAAATGTATCTTTTTATGTAGTCAAGCAAATACAGCCCTTTCCATATATGTTCCCAAGATAAATAATAGCTACTCCTCAAATGATAAGACTTAACAGCACCACTTGCCACCCATAGGTCATCTTAAATTTACTTGGTAATTGGGGAGACAAACCCTCAGCTAATTGGCTTTATCTCAAGGAAAAATGAACTTCTCATTATGACAGGAGGTAGTTTAGCAACTTGGAAAGAGGAACTGCTCCAGTTAGGCTCCCATTGTCCACAGAACTGGGAGTAGGGACATTATCTTCCTAGATGGTTGCATTTCCAAGAATTGGTTCCCCCGCTCAGTGAAGAAGACAGTCCTAGGGTGGAAAGCTGGCAAGAGGCTTATTTAGCTTTTAAAAAGATTTATATACATTTCAAAGAGATGCAAAAAGAATCTACAATGACAAGTTTTCCAAAGTGAATGTTCTAAGAAAAAGGGTGCGGGTGGGAGGAGGAGTCTCTCCTTTGTAGAGATTAACTTTTTGTCTCTATTCCTCCCCCTCCCCCCACACTGTAGCACTGACTGTGAATTGAACCCATGGTTGCTCACCAACAGAGCTACATCCCAGCCCTTTCTTATTTTTATTTTGAGACCCCAGCCAAAGCTGGCCTCCCACTTGTGATCCTCTGCCTCAGCCTCCCTAGTTGCTGGGACTCCAGGTGTACTCCACCATGCCTGGCTGTCTCTCTGGCTGTCTCTCTTTTTATTTTTATTTACCCTGCAGACCTTAAGAATTCACTCAATGTCCCTGAATCAGTTTCCTCATCTGTAAAAAGGGAGTAATAACACTAATAACAATTATATTACTTCAGACTGGGCTTGAATAAAGAAACTGAATAAAATTTGTCATTTTAGACACCAAAGTAACTAAAAATTACATATCTTAGCTGGTTAATACATGCAAGCAGTTAATCTGATATATAAATGGAAACTTAGGTTTTTAAGAGTCTTTTTTTATAAGGCCAAGAATTCTTTTGCAACAAAATACATCAGCTCCACATTTATCTGTTGGAACTGAGCATTTAATCTCTCTCCTCATGTCTTACCCATAAACACCAGTTTTTATAAATTTTGTTCACTAGTTCCTTTGTTATCAGTGTGTTCTAGTTCCATTTTATTGTTAAAATAAATTTCACAGTAAATTCAAAGCTGGCTTAAGCCATATTAAGTAAATCAGCAAGATGCACATATTTTTCAGAAACTCTATTTTTTCAAAGATATATCCAAACTAATTATTTTGGTTTAAAAAGATACAGCAGAATTGTTTCCATACAAAAATATCACTCTAAGTACAGGAAAAGAGTAGCTATGATTAAAAACAAAGAGATATTTTATTTCTTGCTAAAAACTTTTAAAAAATATTGAGCATGGTGGCAAGCGCCTATAATTCCAAGTGACTTTTGGAGGCTGAGGCAAGAGGATGGAGGCCAGCCTCAGCAATTTAGGGACACTCTAAGCAACTTAGTGAGACCTTGACTCAAAGTAAAAAATAAACAGGGCTGAGGATGTGACTCAGTGCTTAAGTGTCCCTGGGTTCAATCTCTCGGTATCAGCCTCCTCCCCTAAATATACATAAGAATTTATTAAAATGACAAAAAGAGATGCCATTTCATGAATCCTGAGCTACCTTGATTTGATGTATTTGACATATCTGGAATAACATATAAGTAAGGCCAAAATAACTGAAATAGCAGAAAGATAATGCTAAGCATTTTAATTGAATAGTCAAAGAATCTGAAGAATCTCAAGCATGCTGATGGCTTTTACCAGCTCTTTCAAGAAAAAGTGGCTCTGTGAAGTCTCAGGTGACTGAAACAACACCGAGATAGGGCTTGGTTCTGTAGACACCAAATTCATCACCTTGTCATTGACTCATTGGGGAGACCCAGATTATGTAAGCAATATGCCAAATCAAAATTCTCTCCCCCACTGTACAGGAGGATCTGTCCTTAGAATTGAGTCCTGTCACATTTTTATGATGGCACATGCAAGTATGTGGTAGGTATACATGTGGATAAATTTACACGGCTGGTGTGATTCTGGAAATTACAAGTTAGAAATTATTCAGAATGAAGTAAAATATTTAAAAACACTGTTATAAATCTTAGCCAGGAAATAAATTTTCATGAGACCAGTGATTAACCCAATAGCAAAATGGAATTTATATCAGCCATTCATTAATCCCATTTCCCTTCTCCCAACACCATTAATTAAGTGTCTGCTCAATTCCCATTCCTGTGCTCCACTTCTGTCTCGTACCCAATTACGGCTAATTTTCTTGCATGCAGCGGGAGTGGAAACAGCCTGTAACAGTTGTTGAAATGTGGTTCCTAGCATTTACTGTGGTGTGTCATCCTCAAATATTCCATAACATGTTTTCTAGTTCTGTTACTAAAATCGAGTTTGTGTGGGGAAGATCGAGTGGAATACAGTGAGTGGGTGGTTTCCTTCCTTCCAGGTCCTCTGAGACCCTTATCTGATTTAAGTTTTGCCTCAGGAGAGAGCTGTACCACTGAGACTGCCAAAAATAACTATTCTTCTGTCTTGCTGTTTTACCTATGACTCTCTGGAAGAAATGGCTTTGGAAAATAATCTTCTGATGGTGTTTTTTATAAATTGTATCTGCCTGATCACTTCAGAATTTGATACGAAGGGTCAATTTTTTAATTAAAGTTTCTGTGACATCATGTTCTGCTCTTTCTCTCTCAAACCAGTTTATGAAAATAGAGATGTTGAAGTCTGAAAATAATAAACACAAACTCTTTGCTTTATTTCAGTTTTTTTCCTAAAAATATGGGCATAAACTCAGTTTTTGTGCTGGTATCCATGGATTTCTATATTAATGTTTGAGAGAAAAGATACAAACAGTTTGTTATCTGATTGATTCTGTTTGTGGATGGCTCCTAATAATTTACTTGGTTGAAGTACCTTCCCTCTGACATTCTGCACCCTCCCCTCCACACCTCACATAACTGATGATCTGTAAATAAACACTTCAAGTCATTAGAGGAGCTCACTAAAATAAGTCTGCAGAGAATCCTTTTGTTAAGCAAATAAACCTTCTATAATCACCTCTGCTTCATCAGTACAGATTTCGCTTTTACTTCTTTTCCAAAGAAATGAGACTTTGCGTTGATATACAGAGTTGGGCTCTGGATGAGGCAGTGGAGTGGGAACTGGGGTGATGGGATTAGGTAGAACAGTAACACCTCCTTTTAGCAGCCGGACTTAAACAAGCCCTTACACTGTAATCCAGAGTCCATTTGTAGGTCTTAGCTCCCTTACAGCATCTCTCTCTCCTTTTTCTCTGCACTCCCGGCATCCCTTACCTGCAGTTGGGAGTGGCTTGTCATTGCCCTCGTTATCATTTCTATTCAAAATAATACCACTCTGTTCTGTTTTACACACATGAAATAGAAGAAAACCTATGCAGTTCCAATCTGCACACTATTCAATTGTTTGGAACATGAAGTTCAACAAACTCCTTCAAAGCCACTTTGGAAGCAGCTTTCTTGCTGTCAATAAATAGGTGTTCATGTGCTGGCCACACCACGCTGAATAAAGCAGAGCCTTGGCCCTCTTAGATATTATATTTTAGTGGCTGCAAAATAATCTTGTTTTGCCAAGTTTGGTAGTTTTTTTAAATATTTGTTCTTACATGATTTTAAAATGTGCTTTTCAAAATGATTGAGCCAGTACTCGTAAGCTCATTATATTTTCACATTTGAGCAAAAACATTTTATTGTATCTATGGTCTGTGGTGCGAGTGAGTTAAAAAAAAAGAAAAGAAGAAGAAAAAAAAACACTATTGTCTCCTTCGGAGTGTTTTTAATTTCTGAATTTTTAGCCTGTAGATACTTTTAGAAGAGATGCTTTCTAAATAAAAGAAAGGATTGTGTAACTATTTTCATAAGTGAATAATTTACACTTACCATTGTAATCTGAAAGGAAATAATGTTTTAATTAGTTTTTAGATGAAAAGATTTCTGCAATCAGACTGTGTTTGTAATGGCATTTATAAAACAATTTCCCCTTACAGTAGCATTGTAATTAAGACTTTCAATGAAATTGTCAGAGGACAGGAGTACATTTCCCCCTAGGTGGCTGTTGTGCTGCCCTCCAGGGCCCACTCTGGTTTGGCTGCACTAGAGTTACACTTAATGCCCTGTAGTCAAGTTTCCTTTCCTCTAATGAAGCTGGCAGGGAACTTGGAATTACTGTTACTTGCCTCACTGACCCGAAAGGTGACAGGATTCGAATTGTAGCATTTCTTGCATACTTAACATTCCAAAGAGTCCACTACCAGGAAGACTGATCACTGCAAGAAAGTCCCAAGGACTTCTGTGGTTTTGGTTCCACCTCCTGGGCAATAATAGTCCTTGTGAGTTAGAGGTTACAGAGGTTGGGGTGAGGGCTCCCAGTATTTCCTCTGAACATCAATTGCTGGAGACTGTAATGGATATTATGGGGGTGGCATGGAGTGTTCCTGCCACTCAGTAGAAGTTGTGAAAGCAATAGTGTTAGATCAAGTTAAACATACTTCTTTTATCTGGAAATTTTACTGTCTTCATACATGCCTTGGTACATTTCTGAAGCAAGTGATAATGGTGGGGGGGGGTGGAAATGGTGTTTGTTTTTGATGTGATATATTTCACCAACAAGACATATTTGAGAATTTTTAGAGTCACTCTTAAGACCTGTTGTTCTATACCTCCTCTTTTTCTCGTTTTTTTTTGGGGGGGAGGGGGTAATGGAGATTGAACTCAGGGGCACTCAACCACTGAGCCACATCCTCAGCCCTATTTTGTATTTTATTTAGAGACAAGGTCTCGCTGAGTTGCTTAGCACCTCACTATTGCTGAGGCTGGCTTTGAACTCATGATTCTACTGCCTTAGCCTCTCAAGCTGCTGGGATTATAGGCATTCACCTCTATGCCTGGTTTCTACACCTCCTTTTTCAAGACTTGTAGATCTAGCCAATGAAGATTGCCCTCTAGTTGTTTAGTAATAGGGCTCTGGAGCTAGGGGTATAGCTGGAGGATCCACTTGATGTGGATCAAGATACTCTTCAAGTATCTTGTATGATCTCTGGCTCCAATGTTCCTGGAGAAGTGGGTCAAATCCCTCAGGTGTGTTGCATGGAAAAATCAAAAAAATGGAGAGCCATTTCTTTGTCACATCTCTTCCCTCTCATCCTGTGCACTGCCGTACTAAAGCATCCAGTGTGGGGTAGTGGAGGGCACACAAACTCACCTGGGCTTAGCTTCTTCAAGCTGACTGGTCTTATGAATGTTTGCAAATTTTTTAAGATATCTAAAGCTCTATTTATGCATTGAGGAAAAGGAGATAAAAGTATCTTGGTTCAGGTTTATTGTGAAGGTGGAAGATAACGTATGTATGTCACCTGGACCATAGCAGACAATCATTTAATAGTAGCAGTTGTTATTATCTTAAGATTTTAAAAACTTTATTAGATTTTCAACTACACTATGACCAACATCAAGATGCAAATTGAAAAGCTGGTTGAGCATTCAGCTGTTTACAAATAGCTTTATGCTTGATAAGAATCAGCATTATGATTAACTGGATTTTTAAAACTTTCATAGCCCACTTGGAATAGTGTGAAATAATATTTTAGGGTATTGGAATAATAGTATTTTTTCTTCTTCAAGTAAAGGTAAAAATATTCAACACCAGTCAGCTCCTTTCTACAAATAAGAATCATATTTCTTTTTCCTTGTGAGTTTTTTCAATATTCACCTTAATGGAATACAGAAATAGTAGATTCTGCTTTATTGAGCTTCTTAGCAACTTAATTTGAGACAGTTTTGATGTGACTTTTAGCATTTAAGTTACAAGATATTTATCAACTTGCATAAATTGTTATCATCATAACTTGGAAATTTACATCACCAAATATATACATGCATTCTGAAGGCTTGGCACTTTCATAGTAAGCCATATTCCTGTGGCAGATATCACACAATATCACTTTAGAGTTTTATTTGACCTCAGAAGCCATGCCAGTTTCACAGATTGTTTTGGAACATATTTGAGCTTAAGTTATAAATCTTCTCAGTACCATCTATGTGATCTTTACCCTTTTTGGACCTTTAGCATCTGTGAAGAGAGATTATAAAATGCTATGCGAGGTATAGTTTGTTCTAAGGATTAAACTAAAATAAGGCATTACAAATTATTTCATAGTCTATGAAACGTTATATACATTTTAGTTGGTTGGGTTTTAAATTATTATTAGTAATAGGGTACACATAAAGGACAAGATTTGTCTCACACTATAAAGCTAATCCCCAGCATATAATCTTCTTTCTATAAATTTTCATATGAATGCACTAAGTTTGGAGAATATATAACACTATATACAGATCCTGTTTTTTATTTTAAAACTGTTTTTTGTTTTGATTTAGGAAACAGGCCAGTGTGGGTACAAAAAGCACACTTAAGCAATAGGCCTTTGGAAAGTATCCGGTTAGCACATATTTTTTCTTAAGACTTTTATATAATACACATACATATAGAAGATGTCAGATTTTCCTTTTGTGACACCAATGTCCAAATTTAGGGGCATATTCTGATATCCCTAACCATCTTTAGTAATGTGTATGTGTGTGTGTTGGGGGGGATTCTGGTGTTTGAACCCTGGGACTTACACATGCCAGGTAAGTGCTCCATCACTAAGCTTCATCCCAAGCACTAGTAGCATGTTTTAAGTTGGGATAGACTTGACTGCTTTAGCAAAAGAAATAAATAAGAGAGGAAATATTGCCAGGTGTTGTGATGCACCCCTGTAATCCCAGTGGCTCAGGAGGTTGAGAGAGGAGAACCACAAGTTCAAAGTCAGCCTCAGCAAGGGCAAGGCACTAAGCAGCTCATTCTCTAAATAAAATACAAAATAGGGCTGGGGGTGATGTATGGCTCAGTGGTCGAGTGCCCCTGAGTTCAATCCTCAGTACACCCCCCACCAAAAAAAGAAAAAAAGAGAGAGAAAATATTTACATATAACTATGACCCTAGATAGTGGAGAAGAGGGGTGAAGGTAGGAGAACTGGTAAAGCTTGAAGGTCACCCAGGGTTCGGAACTTTAGTATCCTTTTTTGGACTTTGTTCTGTAGCTATAGGTTCATCCAGCTAAGTGCAATAATGTTATGAACAAGTTCATAACATTTATTTTTTATAGTGTCTAGTATTTTATTTTTCCTATGATTCCCTTTATTGAGCTTCCAAGAAGGGATGAAAAGGCCTTTTTAAATAATCCCACTATATTTTATCCTTTCATAACCATAATAAATACAGTTGAACTTGAATTTTAACCATTTTATATTATTTCACTCAAAGTATATGTTTCTCTTCCATCATTTTCTAATATTTATGAATTTAGGAAAGATATTTGAGATGTCAGGGACTTCTTAAAGAGAGTAGTTTCTCAATATTTTTCAAAATTAAGGAAAAAAACATATTCTTTGACTTAGTAATTGACTTCTAGGAATCTGTTCTCTGGACATGCCCACCTGAGTGTATAAGAACATAACACAAAGATGTGCACAAAGATGCCTTATTATTTGTAAAGCTGAAATACTGAAACTGCTGGACAGAAAAATAGCCTCTAAAACACTCATATCCTAATCTCTGCAACCTATAAATGCTACCCTACATGGCAAAAGGAACTTTACAGATGCTGCTAAAGTTAGAGACCTTGAGATAGAAAGATTATTTGGATTATCCAGGGAAACCCAATATAATCACATGAGTTCTTCAAAGTGGAGAGCTTTCCTTCTGGCTGCAATTGGAGTGACAGGCACAGACACAGGGTCAGAGAGAAGCTAACTTGATAGCTTTGAGGGCCAGGTGTAAGCCAAGGAAGCGGACAGTTTGTAGGAGCAGGAGAAGCAAGGAAGCAGATTCTCCTTCAGAGCCTCAGGAAGGAGTACAGCCCTGGCAATACCATGATCTCAAGCCTGTGAGACCCATGTTAGGCTTCTGACCTGCAGAACTCTAAAATAATGAATTCATATTGGCTTAAATTACTAGGTCTGTAGTCCTTTGTTACAACAAATAGAAAATTAATTTGGCAGCACCAATGCCAGAACATAGGGAAACATCTAAATAAATGATGGTTCACTAAAAATGGGGAAACATCATGAAATCACAGAAAAGGGCAAGGTATTTATGTTGCACCATCTTATACAGGGAGAAATACTGGGGCTCTGCTGTGGGTGAAAGAAGCAGTGAGTCTGAAGACAGTGCAGAAAATAGATCCCATTTCACCATAAAGAAAAAATATGAATATAAATGAATGTGTTTGAGCTTCTGTCATATGTGTATATAGAAAGAGATTTGAAAGGCTACCTAGAGAAATATTACCAATAATTGCAGTGCAGTACAGAACTGAGTGAGGTCGAGTGGGTGGGACTTTCACTGTTTGCTTTATTCACATGAGTATTGCTCAAAATGTTTAACTAATGCATTATTTTGTAATTTTAAATACTTTAAAATATTTAAGACAATAATATAGCAACAAAATGGCCAAGTTGATGTTGATTCATTCACAACTAGCCAGAGATTTTGATATGTTACCTTGATTATGGATGACTTAGAGCTGTGGAGAAAAACTTGGAAATTATCTACTCCTGGCACCTTGCTTTAGAGATAAAAAGGATCTAATAGAGTCCAATGACTTGTCTGACCTCACTGAAAGACAAAAAGCAAAGTGGGAAATCCTTGCAGATATTCCAACTTCTCAGTATACCACATAGTCCCTCATTTGTGTTACTGGAAGAAGCAGAAATCTCTGTCCTCACCTGTCATTACACTAGGTTCATGGCTGAGGTTCCTGTAACCAAAGACAGAATAACAAGAGGGAAATATAATTATTTAATGTAAGTTCTTTTTTTTTTTTTTTTTTTTGGAATGTGTGTATGTGACAGAGGAATCTTAATAAGGAAACAAAGACCCAAATGAAACAGGTACACCTGTGTATTTTTAATGCGAGGTTTGAGGAGGAAGTGGATACTTGTGGAGAAGTATGAGTGGATGAAGGGCTGTGATCAGTGGTAATAAACTGGGGGAAACCTAGCAGGGCCTGTTGCTTCAGAACCTTCTCCGTATCCTCATGTCTTTAGAGGTAAGGATGTCCTTTCCTCTCTAATGAGAGTCTTATGACCTACTTCCAGGGAGAAGGACAAAGGGAAGTTGAGAGTGGCTTTCTTGCTTCTGCTGTTGTCCCATATCCCAAGGTACCATATTATGGAGTAGCATGTCCTGAACTGCAGAGCAAAACTGATATGCCTACCGCATGGTAGGCACTCTGTAAATTTCTATTGATTATCCAAAATGTAGCCCAGTTCTGAATTGAGTGTGTATGTTACTGGGGATTGAACCCAAGGCCTCCCACATGGTAAGCAAGAGCTCTACTATTGAGCTATACTGCCAGCCCTTTTTAAAATTTTTACTTTGAGACAATGTCTAACCAAATCACACAGGCTGACCTCACACTTGACCTCACTCTTGCTTCAGCCTCCCCAGTAGATGGGATTACAGGCATGCAACACCATGCCTGGCCCAATTCTGATTTTTAGTAGTCACTCATGGTATAATAAGCCAATATTTATCAAATGTCAAGTAGGTATCAGGTATTGAAGTCATGAATGATACAAAGATTATAACATCATCATAGAAATATGAATAGCAATTATAGGATGAGAAGAACTATGATAGAAGGTGGAGTGTAACACACACACACACACACACACACACACACACAGTAGCAAATAATGTCTGGGAAAATTAGGGATTCTTTACACTGAAGATGACATTTAAAGAGATCTTCAGAAAGCCAGTGAGGAGTAAACAGGAGGACCTTGCTGGTCCTAACACAGTGTCAATGCTGTTGAACAGAATGTTGGTGGGGATATAGGCAATGAGAATGCCATACTCCAGAACCTACAGGCTGGGAAGCAAGGTCTGTTTGAGGAAGTGAGGAAGGAGATGGGCTAAAGACCCAAATGTGATCAAATAGGCCATGACTTCTGATGTTGTGGATGATAGGCTGACATTCGTGGAATTCACGCAGGCAAGTAAAGCAACGTGTATATTAGTGATGATGATTAAATAATGGATTGAATTTTCAGAGGGTGAATATGATGACATAAAATGACATAAATAGCTGATCTGATAATTTTCAGCTCAGGATTTAATTGAATTAATAATAAGGTGATCGTAAAACTTGTCATCCAAATTGGGGGAAATTTGAGAGTCAAAAACATTCTTATTAATTAAGCAAGACAATGGAGGCAGATTGGAAGGAATTATCATCCTACCTATGAAATGAACTTCTGCTAATGTAGGATGATTTGATCTGTGGGTGTTAAGTAGTTGGCAGGTAGATATTTGAGGTATCTTGACCACTAGGGCAATCCGTGGTATATTAAAAATAGAACCAATAAGATACATACACATAAATATACTGTTTTTAACCTTCTTCTGGAATGTTTGCACTATATATATATAAGCATATATTGAGAAAGAAAGGAGAGGGGATTAGGGATTTATTAGGGGAAATGGCTCATGTGATTAAGGAGGCTGAGCAATCCCATCATAGGCCTGCTAATTGGAGTCCTTGGGATGCTGGTAGGTTGGGGTCAATGCAATTCCAAAGTCCTCCCAACCAGGGAACTGGATGGTATAACTCTTAATCTAAGATCAAAGGCCTGAGAGACCTGGTGGCAGGAGGACTGGCTTGAGTCCTGGAATCCAAAGGTTGGAGAGCCTTGGGTTCTGATGTACCAGAACAGGAGAAGTAGAGCATATCTACAGCTCTAGGAGGGGCAGCAGGGGAGAGAAGAAAATACCTTTTTTTGCTCATTCTGGGCTCCCAGCTGATTGTATGGTGCCCACCCACACTGGGGACCAGTCTCCCCCACTCATTCCACTGACTCACACTCCAGTCTCATCTAGCAACACCTTCTCAGACCTTACCTATATTCTAGGTATTCCTTATGCCATCAAGTTGACACCTCACATTAACCATCACATGTGGACTCTAGTGATTAGCACAGATGCTAGAGAGCTTCTCCAGTAGAGCCTGTATTTCTTACTTCAAAATTGTCTCCAAATTTAATTCTGTGATACATTTGCTTCGTGTAAATCCCTCTACAAGCCCCATATTTACAGAAATATTTTTTGTTGTTGTTTTCTTTTTGTAATGGGGATTGAGCCCAAGAGCATTCTACCTCTGAGGTATATCCCAAGCCCTTGTTTATTTTATTTAATTTTTTAAATTTTGAGACAGTTCTCTCTAATTTAGCCAGATATGTTTTCTTTAAAGCTGAAACTCCTTCTCCCCTTCCCCTCTCCCCCTCCTTCCTCCTCCCCTTCTCCTGTCTTCCTCCTCCTCCAGGGATTGCACTCAGGGACACTCAACCACTGAGCCACATCCTCAGGCCCTTTTTTGTATTTTATTTAGAGACAGGGTCTCACTGAATTGCTTAGTGCCTTGCTGTTGCTGAGGCTGGCTTTGAACTCATGATCCTTCTGCCTCAACCTCCCAAGCCACTGGGATTATAGGTGCCCGGCAAAGCTGAAAACTTTTTTAGCGCTCTCATATAGCAAAGGTATTTCTCCATCATTCCTAAAGAATTAGCTGGACTTGAACTTAGAATTCTAGTTAGTACCTGGATTCATCACTCTTTGAACCTTGAGCAAGTGTATTTGTTTGTGTCTGTAATCTTGCCAGTCAGATGTTCAATCTGAGTATTTTTTCAGGATTTAATAAGCCATCAAAGTCAGGTGTGTGACACACCATATTCGC
>CM053411.1:19274518-19297887 GCA_028644305.1 Xerus rutilus | reverse complement strand
TCATTGATTTAATAAGATTTATTGAATGCCTGTTACATTCTAGGCATTCATAACTCTGAGCTCTTAGATATAATGATAAAACAGTTATTTTATAAGTTAATGTATACTATGGATGAGATGTTTTTGTCTTCCCCACTTTGATATGTTGAAATGTAATTCACAATGTGATGGTATCTGGAGGTGGGGTCCTTTGAGAAGTGATTAGGTCACGAGGGTAGAGCTCTCATGAATGGGATTAGTGCTCCCATAGAAAACACCTGGAGAGCTCCCTTGTTTCTTTGGCCATTTGAACACATAACAAGAAGAGGGCTGTGTGTGAACCAGGAAGTGGGCCTTCACCAGACACCTAGACCGCTGGTGATTTTATCTAAAGCTTTCCAGCCTCTATTACTTGAAGATATAAATTTTTGTTGTGGTGAACCACCTAACCTATGGTATTTTTGTCATAGCAGCTCAAATGGACTATTAGAAAATATGCACCACTTTGATTTGACTCCAAAACCTCCCTTCTCCTCCCTTCGCTTTCCCTTCCTTTCCTTCTTATTTCCGTTTCCCAACTGTTCATTCTGTTCCTGCCCTCGTTTCTCTCTCAATCTCTCCTTCTCCCTATTTTTCTCCTTTTCTCTCTTTCCTCCCTTTCCCCTCCCTCTTTACCTCAGTTATGCTTCTCTTTTTGCAGGGTTTATTTTTTAGAGATTCCCTAAGTAGCTCAAGGTTTATCTGCTTCCTGTTTATAATCTGAGTAAGAAAAAATACACTTCCTTCCTAATAGTTCCATCTACAGTCTTCAAACTCATGGTTGACTAGCACTGGTTTGGATGTGATCACAAGTTTGGTCCTTGGCCAGGGAGCCTTGGTGAAGAGTCAGAAGGAAAAACAACCACTACTGAAAGGAGTTGGATAGATTGATGGGAAGATGGAAACAATAGTAATCTTCCTCCATCTCCCTGAGTCAGTTCTTTGCACTTTGCTCACATGTGTAGGTACTGATGTGATTATACAGATAGCATCTGAATTAGGGTGACTCAACTAATGATTTTTCAACAATATCATGGCATGCAAGAGATACATGTTCTGTAGGAAATGTACTTTGAATTTTGATATTTTATGGGCTATATGAACAATATATGGTATGACACTCTTGTGATGCTCTGCAGTGGCTCTGAGCCACACTCCCAATCAGCCACTCAGTTATGAGGATAACCCAGTGACACTCACCAGTGCACTGTGTTTCTGAGCTATCATGTGTGGTAGGTTAGGTGTACTGAATGCATTTTCTACTGATAATGGGTGAATGAGAATATTACCTCATCATAAGTCAAGGAGCATATATGCTAATGGAAGTCTTACCAACACCAGTCTGATATTCTTAGGTCACATATTGATGACTCTTTGAGCATTGATGTAGCCTGGAAGAGAAGGTCTGAGATACATCATCTTTTTTCATCTCACCACTATCTTCTCTCTCCCCACTACCATCCCAGGGTCCAGGAAAGGTGGGTTCTGATATGGTCAGAGTGTACCCATCATGGATTTACTTCATGGCCACTTTTCCACTTCTGTCCACTCTAAAGAGATATTGCCACTTTGTTTTTCAAGAAAAACATCTCGAGTTAGTGAAAGGGAAATATTTAGAAAGGTGCACATGCTATGACTATGATTTACACTAATGCAAAGGTATTATGAAATGTTCAAGGTTTTATGAATAATGGTGCTATTTGTAATGAGGATATGGTTTCTATATGTAAGATTTGACGGTAGCAGGCAATCTTCCAAATATGATAGGATGACTGCTGGATCAATACATGATTTTTTCTTCCTCCCTCCTGTTGTCTAAATCATAGGTTTAAATGACAGCAAAATGTGTTGGAGATAGAGTGCATGGCACATTATTGGTTTCTGGTGATTTTGGCTTCCACTTATTTCAAATGACAACAATTTTAAGACTGAGCATTTGATTCGCCCCTCACATATTCAATATACTAGAGTCACAGCTACACAGTATTCTGAAGATTCCTCATACAAGTTTGCAGTACCTTCAAGGGAAAGGAAGCGAGTGATAGACATCTGCCTTCTTAACAACCATATCTTACATGTTAACGTTGGGTGCTGAAACAGGGTTGATGAGCATCTGTGGATCTGATGGAGAGGCTAGATGTTAGATTTATACCCCCAGGATCTGCATGATTGAAGGATGATGTGTTTGGGGTAGGATAAGGGGCTGGAATGGAAACAGGCTTTTAAGAAGTATTCATTTTTAGCTGGGTGTAGTGGCAAACACCTATAATTCCAGTGGCTTGGGGAACTGAGGCAGGAAGATTTCAAGTTCAAGGACAACCTGGGTGACATAGGGAGGCCCTATCTCAAAATAAGGTCTGGGGATATAGCTCAGTGGTAGAGCACTCCTGGATTCAATCCTCAGTGAAACAAAACAAAGAAACAAACAAAAAAGGACTCGTTTTCAGAAATTTAAAAATTTATTTTTCTTACTTTTTTTTGTTTTGTAAATTAGGGATTTTACAAATATACAGAGTATATTACACTATGTAAATATTAATACATTGTGTACATCTTCTGTAAGTTGTATGGAAGTTGCTATGGAGAAGAAGAAAGAAAGAGAGAAGGAAGATATTTGTACAAGTAGATGGGTCTTTATTTTTCAAAGGAAAAAAAGGTTACTATAAAAAAAATGTTGAAATGAAATACTATGCTTTTCCTGAAGACTAATGATAAAAACCAAAATTTTAGTCAATGGTTCAATCCTTCTGTTTAGAGCTCACCTGGAAATATGAAGGTCTTCAGGACAATACCTGATACTTTGGCAGATGAAGTTTGAATTTAGAGCCAGAGGATGGAAGCATAAAGCATTTCCTACAATAATCCACATCAAGAAATTTAGTCTCTTTCCCTTCATCCATTCAAGCCATGGAGCCACCCTGAATGTGTTTTGTAAAATAACGCTCAAAGACTAAGACAAATAAAGTTTAATAAACATGCACCTCCCTAGCACAACAGATGGCAACTAGGAAAGGCGCCCACAGCAATGTGAGAGAGGACTCCCGCCTGTCTTCTTTTTTTAATAACAGTATTTATTAAATGGCTATCTCTACTGCAGACTCATTCACTGCAGGCAAAGATAAAGAAGATGAGTGGGGAGCAGGTCCAAGAAAATAATGCAAGATCTGTGGACAAAAAGTGACAGAGAACTTTTACCTCAAAAAGATTTTTGCAGATAGCCTTTAAAGAGAAGTACATGAAATACTATATAACCACAGACTCCAGGAGCTTTAAAGATGAGGGATGGTTTCAATATGGAATGGAAAATACTTGGACTGGGAAACTGCAAGTGCCTGTCAGATATCAATGAACCACGTGATCAGAATTAGTCACTTCATCTCTGGACCTTGTTCTCCTCATGTTTGAGGGGAATGAAGATGTAGCAAAGGAAAGCCACCTTTGATTGAGTTAACTGCTGCTCAGGGGCTGTGGTGAACAAGTTACAGATCTTATCTCTTTAATGTTAACCATAATCTCATATAGCAAGCACTTATCCCCAATAGAGAGATGAGAAAACCTGACTGACTGCCAATTCTCAGCCTTTTCTGAGGAACCATGAAGGTTTCTCTGCAAGAGGGGGAGTGCTTACATGTACTCCAGGGTTTCTGTGCCCCTCAGATTTTACAGTGCTGGAACTAGTCCCTGGCCTCTTCATTCTGCGGATGATGAGTCTGGACTCCGAAGAAGTTGTGGGTTCCTCTGGTGGGTGGTGGCAGCAGGTGGTTACAATTGGCTTTTGTTTCCTTCTTATTTACCAAAAGCAGGGAGCAAATGGATGAACAATTTTACACATGGTTTTTTTGTTTTGTTTTGTTTTGTTATTCTGTCATGACTTCCATATAAGGTGGAGGGTTGAGGTGGGGATGAAGGAGTCCTCGGGGAGGCTTCTGGGTGACTCTCTAGGGACCAGAATTCACTCATGATAATGGTCAAATCCTTAGTTATTTAACAAATATATGCAAGAATACACTATATAAAAGACTGAACTGGAGTTTCTGCCCCTTATTTAACTTCTTAAAAATATCCTAGACTGGTAGTCTATTTATAATGAACTGCCCAAAATATTCTTTCCTTAAAAAGAAATAACTTTTCCTTTATGGAGTCTTGTTTTTGGCAAGGTTTGCATGTTATGTGCCTGAATGGAGAAAGTAGAAGTACAGGTCATCCGAAAATAGTTTCTGTGTAGTTTCTAAATCAGTTCTTTCATTTTTCCATAGAAAAAATATTTTCCTAATTACCCAGAATACTGTTAATGCCTTTTATTGTTTCCAGCACATTGACATCATGATTGATGATCCTAACCTTGTGAAGAAGACAGAGCATATATTATGTTATCCATGGTGCTTAGGAGAAAACTTGGACATTAAAAAAAAAAAGTGGTATAAATCATTAGTCTAGATCACAGAGCCTAATCATGGGGGGCTGACATGAGGAGGCTAGTCTATCTGTCTCTCTTTCTCTGAGTGATCAGCTTCCAGTCCAATTTGGGCTGATAATTTAAAATGATTTCCAAATGCAGACATAACAGAGCGGAGCAAAGTATGGCTTGATGATTTGCAAGTCCCCATTTGCTGTGCAAATTTTAGCATTGTGGGACTGCTGCTGTTATCCCTATGCATATAACTTTATTTAAAGAAATTAGAGCTAAAAAGGGCCAATGAATTGACTATTCTGAACAGTGGCCCAAATTCCCTAAACTCTAGTCCTTGATTTTTAGTCCTGTCCTCCCTAAACAGTGACAACAAACATGGCACTCAAGTCAACTGCGTCTCTGAACTGCCTTTAGCCAAACAATTGGAGGCTAGGGAAACGGTGAACTGCAGACAGTACACAAACAGAATCCTGACAACAGTGACATGGAATCTACTGTCACCAGAGATTCCTTGGCTTGCAACATAAAATATAGTGAGTGGTAATCACACTGTGAAGAATCACCTTTAAATATTACCTTCACAGCAGATCAAATTGATCCCTTTACATCATAAAGAAAAGGATGCCCCGCTTCACACATATTCTCCTCTGGAACCCATTTTGCTACTTCCTGTCTTGATGCCTTTTTGGTTTGATGACTCAAAACAACTTCTTATTCTAAGTCAGGGTAAAGGTTGGCTAAATTTTCTGACCCTTTTCTAAGATGGCTTGTCTGCCCAAATACGCTGCTTCCTCCATCTTCAGAGGTGCTCAGCCCTATGAAGAGCTAGTCCCTGTGCACAGTCGTCAGTAGTGCTGGCCCCGTGCTATTCATTGGCAGTAGGAGCTCTCCAGGGGTGAAACCCAGGGCTTTCATTTCTTGTGTGTCTCCCACAGTGATCCTACCACAAAGAAGGGACATCTGTTTGGCAGTCTCAGGCTATTGATGCCACATGTGGTATAGACTCCCCACATTCTCCTCTGCTTACAGAATGGGGCACCCAAGCCTCTCACATGTGTCAGTAACAACCCCAGTTACAATCTTGAGAATTACTGTTATCTTTGGGGGTTGAGTTGCCACATTCAGTGCAAAAAGTGCACGACGCCACATTAAATATGAATTTCAGATTTTTTCTTAGTATTAATATATCCCCCCAATATTTTATTTTATTTTATTTTATTTTTGGTACTGAGGATTGAACATAGAGATGCTTTATCACTAACCTACATTCACAGTCTTTTATTTATTTTTTTAAATTTGAGACAGGGTCTTGCTCAGTTGCTGAGGCTGAGGCTGGCTTCCAATTCGCAACCCTAATGCTTCAGCCTCCAGAGTCACTGAAACTATAGGTTTGTGTCACTGCACCCAACCATCCTCCAACTTCTTTACTTTTTTATTTTATTTTATTTTATTTTTTAGTTGTCAATGGACCTTTATTTTATTTATTTATATGTGATGCTGAGAATCGAACCCAGGACCTCATGCATGCTAGGCAAGTGTACCACGGAGCCACAACCTCAGCCTCATCCTCCAACTTTTTGAAGTTTGATATTTATAAATATCATCTGAGCTGGACTCACACACTCACCTCAATAGGTCTATCTTATTCCTATCCTGTCAGATTTTACCTTTATTTACAACTTTAATATTTTGTTCAACATGGATGTTTTGTATTAATATTAATATTTTAAAATATTTTATTAAAATATTATTTATCTTGATCATTGAATTCCTTGGTGCCCCTTAAATTTTGAACTGAATCAAATGTTTTACTTCCCTCACTCTAGTCCTAGATTGTTCCTATTCTCATTTTTCTCAGTTGCAAAATAGTAATAAAGATACACCACTGGCAGAATGAAGCTAGCCCAGTGCCTGGCACTAATATTCCCTCAGTAATATTGTATGCACCAGCCTATCTTGATTTCTTTTGTTTTGTTTTGTTTTGTTTTTTATAGTGGTATGCTGTCCTGTTATAGCCATTTTTCAAACCACCTCATAAATCTTTGTTATTATTATTTTGTTATTATATTATTTTGATACTGAGGATTGAACACAGAGTGTTTTTCTACTGAACTGCAACCCGAGACCTTTTTATTTTTTATTCTGTGATGAGATCTTGCTAAGTTGCTGAGGCTGGCCTCAAACTTGTGATCCTCTTGCCTCAGTCTTTCAAGTTGCTGGATTACAGCTGTGCATTGCCATACCTGCTTCATTTTTTACAGTAATTTTTTATTACTCTACTAAATGGAAAGGGCATAGGAACTCTATGGTTCTCAAAAAGTTCACAATCCAAAAGTGCCTTGTATTTTGATGGTAGACATTCTATTTGCACAAAGAGATCCATAGAAAGGAGTAGCTTTTGGCAGGTGAACTTGGGCATACGTGAACATGGAAAGGCAGGACACAGTGCCTTTGCTGTGAAGCCACATTCCCCTGAAAGATAAAGCAATGCATTTGTCTTCTCCATGTACTTTGTTTTCTTGGAGCTATTTGTAGGCTGATATTTCAAAGTTGTAAAATGCTAGCCACTTTATTTTAAGCTCTTCCTACTTACAAACCTCAGTGTATACATCTGAAGGAGTTAGTATATGAGTTTAGAGAGTGGGAAGGATGATGAGGATTTGTAAGATTTTAGATGACTAAAAATATGCACACATATGCCCTGGTTTTGACTTTTCAATGAAAACCCTATAGGTCTATGCCTCAGACATTTAGTCATTAAAAAAATGGTTAATTAAAGAAGTTGCAGAGAAGAGTGGCTGCTTTAAACCTAGCTAGGTGGATCTAACCTGTGTTATCAGCTTTACGTGTCCAGGGTTTTGTTATTGAAGGTGAACATTTAGAAACTTGCTGGATGGTAATTTCTTTGGATCTCAAAACATATTGTCATCCCATTAGGTACAACTTATTACCTAGGATTCATTTTATCATGTACTCAGGTTGCTAGAGATTAGCATGATTTCATAGAGACTGAACATGAAATAAGAATTGGCCTGCCTCTAGGACCATAAATAAATAAATCTGTAGAGAGTTTGACTAAGGCTTAGATAATTTAATAGATTTGGCAACATTTTTGAAAATAATTTTATCTTAAGGGGAAGATAATGCCATCCATACTGTTTGTAGAACTTGCATCCATGGGAATCTTGATGCCATTTAAAAAAGACAGTGGCACACCGTCTTTAGTATAGCCACACAGATGTGCGCGCACACACATACACGCACACACACAAAGAAAAAACAAGAAAGAAAGAAAAAAGGAAAAAAGGAGAAAGAAAAAGAAGCTAGTGAACTTTTAAGTGAATAATTTCCTGTAGAAGACTTTTGTTCTTATATCCACCTGTTATAGGGAAATTTGTTTTTCATGACCTCAAACTTTGGGTTGCTCATAGTCATTTTTTAAGTATTCCACTACGTGACTAAACAGAGATTAAAAATAATATATTTGCTAGTACAACACCTACTTTGTTTTGGTACAGAAGTTGCAATATGATCTGTAAAATATTGGTATAAAATTCTGAATTCTAGCATTTTGCTTTTTTATTATTTTATCATCTCTAGAGTGTGCTTACATTCTAGAGAAACACAAAACATTTGTATTTGGAAGCAAAAGTAAAACATCCTTGTGGTATTTACTTAATCAGTAAATGATAGGAGAAAGGAAGAAAACAGATTTGCATGGTTATAGTCCTGAGAATGTACTGATGGTTATCAATTTTACCTTATATTTTAGAAAAAAATGATTGTAGGGATCCAAATGTGTGGTTGTGTATTGAAAAGAGTAATTTTTAAAAACTTAATTTGACTCTACAACTCTTTATTGTCCTCCCAGATTTTTTTGCTTGTATTGTCTCTAACATTGAATTTTCTAAACTACAAATTATTTTTCTTTTCTTAATAGACTGGAAGGAAAGAAAAAGGAGACCCTCTAAACATTGCAATCGACAAGATGACCAAGAAAACAAGAGATCTAAGGAGACAGGTATTGTTTTGTTTTCCGTGGTACTTAGTGGTTTTTAATAATGTCCTTTCTTAGGATATTTTTTAGACCTTATTTTCAGGATGCTGTTCTTTATGAAATATTTCATTAGCAAGATAGAAATTTCTGAGCAGAGAGATGGGCTGCCTGCAAAGCTAATGATGTGGATAGCCCCTGAGGAGCAGCTTCTCAATGCCCAGACATACTCTTCCCAGGCAGAGATTTGAATTCACTGCCTTCTACATCTGGTTTACAGTTTTCCAAATCCAGGTATGCCCAGAGCCTGTCTGGAGTCTATGATGGTTCTTACTTATCAAACTCCCTAAGGCATTAAACGATAAACTAGAATGCTAATGGTTAATGAGAAATGCAACTCGTAATTTGATGGGCTAATTAAGGTCTACGACCTAGTGTATTCCCTTGGGGACATAAATCTAGAATGTTTGCTCATCATATGGTTGTTTGGGAAGCAGGGAACCAAAGCGAGGAGAGTTTGTTGTATGATTAAAATGGCTAATGGCATCATTAGTCTGATGGGTCCATTTTTCTTGGTGAGAAAATTATCTTTGTTGGAAGCCCCATTTTACCTGGAAAGTATTAGATGAACACTGGTAAATGTTGTTGTGAAACCCTGATTTTATAGGTTTCCATGTTGAACTACACTTTATTTGGTAGGGATCTTTCTCTAAAAGAGAGTACAGCAGGCATCAATTTGTAAAAAAAATCCCCTCTTCTTGATTTTTGCTTGATAGACATCCTATCTCTGACTGGTAGCTTTTGCATATGCCCATGTTAGTTACTAAGTGTTGTGAAGTCAACTAGAACAAACCACTGCCCAAGGCTGTACCTTCTGTACTTTCTGCACCTTGAAAAACTGGATTTTCTCAGATATATCCAGCATTCTCTTCTGCTGTGCATCAAGTACAGGCAAAACAGACAAAATTAGAGAGGCGCTTAGACAAGAATGGCTGAGGAGCACCTTAGAAATGATTGAACAGAAAGGAATATATCACTTCTGATTACTGCTTGCAATCTCTGGGCTCTTTTCAGGATATTGCCTGAAGGTGTGGACACACCTAAGCTAGTATTATCCAGAAGAGATCACAGTTAGTTTTGGACTAATCAAGACTCTAGTTTGGCTACCCAGATAAGAAGCCCTTTGGGGGAAAGCATTTACTTTTTATTTTACCTTGAAATAAATCATGATAAAATATAGTTCCACTAGGCATTAGTAAGTCAGACCAAATGGGTATATGGTCAGGTCTACCTCTCCATGCCCTCTTAGTTCATCTCTCCATATCCTATCTAATATGAAATGAATGCAAGTGGGAACTGGGAGGAGGTTAATGGAAAATATGAAATTAGGAATCTGGGCCCTAGGTTTTAGTCCTTGCTCTGTCACTAAATAGGCAGTGTGGATCCTTCATCCCTTGATCTCCTTTCTTCCTGGATATGTAAAAGCAAGGAGCCCACTGGATCTGTAAGCTATCGTTGAGCTAAGTAACATTGTATGAGTCTAAGGAAAATCTTCATTTATTTTCTATACCAGAGGTCTCAAGGCATGTTAATCAGATTTTAAAAGTGATAGAAGACATCTCCAGGGTTAGCCTTTGGCTAGATTGCCAAAGAAGCAAAATTCATGAACTGGGTCCTCTACCTCCCTGGTCTCCTGGCTTTAGTAGGGATTAAGCTTTCACACCCAGGAGCCAACACCTATTGTAGCAGGTTTGTGTGTGTGTGTGTATGTGTGTGTGTCTTATTTTAAGGAAGGAGTAGATCAAGTAATGTTTACTCTGGTATTATAATTCCCAGAAAAAGGTTGACTCTTTTTAGTAGAAGACATTACTGAAAATTGAAGGTGGAATTTCAAATAATTAAAAGGTAAACTTTTAAATAATTAGAAGACAAACTCCTTGGAGAGTTTCCTTTAGGGTGCCAGTGGAAGAACTATTCCACTCATGTGATTTTTTTCCTCACTCTTCCAAAGATACAGAGGCATAAGTATAACAGGAGAATTGTTTGGTGGTATTAAGATCCAACAGTTATGGCATAATTTCACTCCACATCCCTGGATTTGGTTCAAACACCTTTTCCTTCACTAATCTGCCTTTCTAGGACTAAAATGGTCCCCATCTGTCATTTCCGTCCCTACCCATATGTGGGGATATTTTTGTCTTTCTTCCTATCTCTTCTGTCTCTCCACGTACACCTGTAGTGATACAAAAGCTATTCTGATCCAAGTCGAAGCTACCTAGCATTTGTGTAAATGGAACATGCACAGACTAATTTGCTTGGCTCAGGTAGGTCATCATTAGATTTGGGTAGCTAGTTAAGTGGATGGACTAGGTTTTCTCTGGGTGCCCGACAGACTATATGCAACAGTAGCCTTGGATGCTAGTGGCTCCATGAGTGTTTCCCTCCTGCTGATATACTTCCTGTTCTTTCAATTACATATGAATCCTCATGAGAGTAGATTCTAAATGAGAACTCTCAACGATCCAGGTCCATAACCTCATATACACATATTCCTTTATATGATATTTAAAGAAATCAAATTTAATAGAGGAAAAAGGGTAAAATAAAAATTGTGCTTAAAAAGATTTCTAGTGACTTTCATAATGTCCCACTCTTGTAATCCCCTGCCTCTTCCTCATAGTCCTGTTTTGGAAGTGTTCATCATGAGGGTGACCCTGGAACCTTGCAAAGTTCCACTCACCACATTTAAAAGAAGTAGTCAATCATGAACATTATCTTAGACTCCCCTAATGGAAGAAAGCGTAGTTAGACTTGTAGACACTTAAAAAACCAAGAGTTATTCAATGAAAAGGATCACTGTTCAAGTGGCCTTTTTCAAACAAGTAGAACCCCTTGCTGAAGCAACACATCCCAAGAAACTGAAGAGTCATAAATTGTGAAAAAGGTCATAGGAATGCAAGGGTATTATTTAAAACTGATTGCCATGGATCCATCTTGCCAATTAAACCCATGACAATGGCCAGTGGTAGAGCAGAATCCTCTTAGGAGTACTTTGTTTGGAATTAAAAATGGATTTATGGGAATATAACTGCCAGCTTTAAGCATTATGTTCTAATTTTAGAGCCGTGGGCACAGTAGGCCCCATGTCTGAGCTACTGTCACTGCTGTGATTCTGGATCCAAACTATTGCAGAAACAAAAGCTTTTGGCTGACACACTGTCTGAATGCCCAGAGTCTTCCATGGTCCATCCATTGCTCAGAGAGGACCCAGCCAGTGCCTGTCAGCAGCGCCTGCCTGCCTTCCTTCTATACACCTCCTGTCAACTATTCTAGGCACAGTCTCTTTTTTTCCCATATATGTGCAAAGATGCTGGCTTATTCTGGTGTTTTGATCCTTTCATTAGTCTTTTTTTCCTCTAGTTGATAAGCAAATTAAGGCCCAAACCTTTCCCTATGAGAAGCTAATAAATAATAACCATAATATCATGGTGTTGCCAAACTTTGCCACTCACTTCCAATAGCAATCCAGGGCCTAATTTTATCCTTTCACCCTTAATAATCATGACAATGATTCCCACATTGAGATTCAGTGAGTGTCAACTTGACAAAAAGTTCCAAATTTGCTATTACAATGAAAAAATTTTCAACAACAAAAAATCATGAATAGAATGATTTTACATTGGGATGAGTACTTGGTAGAATAGTAATATAACAAAAGATTAAAAACCAAAAAGCAAAACATGTCACTTGAAGGTGTATTTATCAAGACACTGCCTCTAGCTGGGCATGGTGGCACACGCCTGTAATCCCAGCACTTTGGGAGGCTGAGACAGGAGAATCTCGAGTTCAAAGCCAGCCTCAGCAATGGCGAGGCCCGAGGTGCTAAGCAACTCAGTGAGATCCTGTCTCTACATAAAATACAAAATAGGGCTGCAGATGTGGCTCAGTGGTCAATTACCCCTGAGTTCAATCCCCAGTTCTGAAAAAAATAGACCTTGCCTTTAGAGAGGATGAAAAAAAGTCTTCCAAGATTGATAACAATTTACAGTTAAAGAATTTCTTAGATGCTCCTTTCAGATCCAATTCCTTATATAAGTAAGAACTGTGGCTGAAAGTGAACCATCATTAGTGAGAGCTTTGAAAAATGTCCACAAAATGTATCCTAAATTGTTGATGACATATGTCAAGTCCTTAAAAGCTGCCTAGTCTGATTCTAAGTTTTTTCTATATATTGACCACATTGAATCCTCATACTAATTCTGTGAGATGGAAAAGGTTGTCACTGTGACCATTTTGCAGATGAGGATATATTAATGAACTAATGAATCCATAGAGGCACACAGGGTGTTGATGTATAGGTTCCAGCCTAGGCAGTCTGGCTGCAGGATCTTTGCTCACAATCTTTATCCCATCCTGCCTCTCCAAAAAAAAACAGTGTACACAAGTGGTCACCTATATATAGATCTACCTTGGGGGATGTATGTGTGAGGGAAGGTTCACATAACTACATAAAAGTGATTTTTGGTTTTCAATAGCACCTCCATCACTCTAGAATTTGGGGTGACATGTATGCCCTGAAGACAGGAAAAAAAAATCTATGGTGAATGTCAAAAATATGGTTCTTGTTTGATATCATCTCTTGGGTCTCCAGCTGTTATTGTTCACTGGATTCTCTTTTGAAAAAGTGCTACTGTGCTTAGGTATTTGGCTTCTTAATGCATGAATTACAGACTTTCCAAAACATTTACAGAAAAAAAGGAATGTTAAGGCATTCAATTCTTTTTCTCACATCTGCCTGTGATGGGGCCAATTATTTTTAGATTCATTGTAAGAAAACATTTTAAACTCATTTCTTTCTGTATTTGAATCTGTTTTTCTTCATAAGGATATGAAACTATCTATATGTCTACAACAAGAGCCACAACAAAAATGATACAATAATGATTTCTTCCAAATATTAAAGTTTGTGTTCTTCACACTGAAACTTTATGTCAGAGCTAATAATCCCTGGGGTTTAGTCCTTGGGTCAGGTCCTTGCAGTCACAGCATGGAGATCAGAAAATGATCAGACAGCAAGAAGGATTTGAAATATAAAAATAAACAATGCAGAGATAGCTAAACACCAAAACCCAGGATAAAAAAGGCCAGGAGGAGCAGGACAGAGCTGGCAGGAGAGGGTTCAATGACACGGTGAATAGCCATTCTTTGGACATGCCCTTTGATTAAGGTTTATATATCCAAACCACTTCTATTCTAGAAAAATTCTGGTAAAACAGCCTTGAATGTGAGACCATCACATACTTATACTTATTTATCTCCTGGAAAATTCAGTAGGCCATGTCCAGGGTGCATGACTTCATAAATTGGAAAGTAGGTTTTGAAATATCATTATGGGCAAGATCTTCCTTTGTCAAGGTGCTGTTTGGTTCATGAAATTTATTTATTATTTCTATGAGCCAGCTTGTAGCTGATTATTCTCACATTGACTGAAGTCTGGGGAAATCACCATGCTTGTCTTCTCTCTCATGCAAGTCTGCATCACAGGGAGAGCCTAGTACCTGAACCAACATTGGTTAATCAAATACCACACTCTGCTGAGTAGAGAGATCAATAATGTATGTGTTCATAGGAAGATGCTCAATTAAGTGGGAGCTTCAACTCCTGATCTGTCTCTTCCTGCTAATTTCTCCAGGCCTCAGCAGCCAAAGAGAAGTGGGAATGGGAAGATGCAAATAGCAATGACCGAGTCCAAAACAGATTTCATTATGTCATTTGCAGGAAAATGGATGAAATTGAAGAGTATTGTGTTAAGGGAAATAAGCCAGACTCAGAAAGTCAAGGGTCATATTTTTTAAATCTCATGTGGAAGTTATAAAAAGAGAGGGAAAAATAAAGGAATCTCATGAAAATAAAAGGGAGACCAATAGGGAAGAGGAAGGAGATTGGGGCAGGGAGGATGATGGAGAAGAGGTACTGAGGAATGAAATCAATCAAATTATGTTCCGTACATATACAGACTATATAACAACCAATCCAAGGATATGTGTAATTATTATGTACTAATAAAAATGCAAAAGTCTCCCCACATTTTGGAGAATGTCTGTATTTATTCCAACCTCTACTACCTTCTCTTGTTTCAATCAATGAGAATGTCATCAAGAATCTTGATTCTGAGAATAGAAGATTCACTGTAGGATCATTTAAAATAAATTATTATATAAATTATATTATGTTTTCTAGGATGAAATTTCTAAGCAGGAAAGTTTGGAATATTTCCAAAAAAATGATGATTTAAACAACAAATATTTTTTTGTGTGTAGAATGTTCTTTCTTCATACCAGGATGTATATTTCAGAACACCTATCCTGGTTAGGTCAGGTTGGCCCATTTTCATTGTTGGAGGCTATATGGAAGCTGAGGTTTCTTATTCAAGCCTGTCATTCAAAAGGAGATAATTCTAAAGTGTGTCATGCATCCACTGCTATGGCCTGAATGGAGATGTTGCTAAAGGTAGCAGCCTTGATCTGACCAAATGCACTTAGAGATTACAGCAGTCAGCTTGTTACCAAATACATCTGTTACTTCTGACTCCTCCTTGCTAAGGTTACCTTTTATTACCTGAAATGGCTTCTGGCATCAGTTTTCCCAGGGGAAATTTCCATCAAGTCTGCCAATATTTTTCTTATCTCCTTATTTCCTGAAAAGGCTGGGTAGATCTGAAATTTAGATAATGACTCATTTTCTTGTAGGTTCTGCTTCACCTACTGTTGCCACCAGCCCTGGTAGGAGGCCATTTTCCTTAGAATCTCATCACTTTTTGCCTTTTTGGCTTCCTTGGATGTCACTGCTCATGGCTGGGGGAATTCAAGTTTGCCCTTTGCTTGGCTAGAAAATTGTGAAGAAGGTGATGTTAATTATGACGTTTCTCAATTTATGCTACCTTGTCCCTGACTAATTTCAGTCCTTGTTCTTTGATGAATGAAATTTGTAGGATGGATTAAAGCCATACTCTTCCCCACCCTGGCCATGCACAGTTGTGTGCTTTCCACTCTGATCAGCCTTTCAAGAGAGCTACAGCCCCATGCAGCTTCTCCCTTTACCATTCCTTAAATCCTTATCAATTATTCAGTCTAACTTATACCACCCCTAAATGCAGCTTTAGTCCTGTCCTTCCTGTCCATTCTCATGGTCTCTGCTTAATTGCTTTAACAAAAATAATGGCCGCAGCCTCATGATCAGTCTCCTTGACCCCAGCCTTCCTGCGGTCTGCTCACAAGCCCCAGCAGTCTGGGAAGCTGGTGTTTATACATCTTTCTGGCTTTGTCTTGTCATTTTTCTCTGCCTGGAATGACAATTCACAGTTTTTCCTACAAGGCTTAGCCTCAATATCACCTTACTATCATCATAACTCTCTTCAATTCCTATAAACAAGGTTATCTAAGTAAACCCCTCAATAATTTAAAAATATTTCTATTATGACACATTATAATGGATTTAAGTTGTGTATTTGTTTGAACTGTGCTCATGTCCTGTGAGTCTTTGTTTCTTTAGGGCATATACTAGTGCCCAAAATAAAATAAGTTTGTATCACTCAGATCTTGAAAGAATGAAGATCCCCCATAGCAGACACCCCACACAGAAAATACTCCAGCCATTAATTTTCTTCCATTCTAAACTTACATGTCCCTGGTCCTATTGTTTCATGGGCTAGATTCACTAGCCTAAAGAGTCTATTTATACCATGATAATAATTTCCATTTTAAGAGAGGACATAATCCAGCAGTTTCCTGTTGCTGCGCTGGCTTTAGAAGATTCAAGAACGGTTCAAGTACAGATGTATAGTCTATTTGGGGAGATTCTCATTTCACATACCTTTGTTGGTACCTTAAAATCTGTGTCATAGCATACTTTGGGCAACTCCTGATATTCTCACAGGTTTGAATCCTACTGCCTTTGTTTATTATAGTCCCTTTGGAGATGTAGCTGAGGATGCATGAGGCCTTCCAACTTTTCTCCCATCTGTCATTGGTTTCTATCTTATCTCTCTTATTCACAGAGACCACACCTGTTTCATGGGATGCCCATGCTTGAGGCTTGCAAGAGAGAGAAGAAAACCTCCATGTTTGTCCTATACCCATACATTCACCATGATATATTTTCTTTTGGTCATCAAAATATGTATGAAGTTTTTCCCACAGTGAAATGTTCTCCAACACCAACTGGTGTCCTCTAGTTCAATTCAATTCAAGTAGAAGACACTTTGTCCTTGAAGATAGCATCCCATCGCACAGTTTAAGGGCCCAGTACCTCAAGACTGCCCCACTTCAGATGCCAGTTGCAAGTACTAGGTTTTCATCCATACTTCTGACTGATCAGCTATAAATCAGTGTTCCCATGTCCCCTACTGCAGGTCTAATTAACTTGCCAGAGCAGCTCACAGAACTCAGGGAAACACTGATTTGCATTCACTGGGTTATTATAAGGATATTATGAAGGATGTAGATGAAAAGGTGCACAAAGCAAGGCAAATGGGAAGGGAGCACAGCTTCCATGTCCTCCAGGCACACCAACCTCCCTGCACCTCTGCATGTTTAGCTACTGGGAAGCTTTCTGAACACTATCTTTCTGGATTTTTGTAAGGCTTTATCACACAGCATGATTGATTAAATCATTGCTATCGATGATCAATTCAACCTTCAGCCTCTCTCACCTCCCCAGAGCACAGATTTATGCGGGGAGAGCTAAAAGTTCTAACCCTTTAATCATATGGCCAGTTCCCCTGGCAACCAGCTCTCATCCTGAGTTTATCCAGGAGACCACCAAATGCCACCTCATTAGAACAGAAGATGCTCCTATCACTCAGGAAATTCCAAGGGGTTTAGGAACTCTGTCAAATGTTATCCGTCAGAAAATTACACAGTTCTTAAGAGCTGTGTGTCAGGAATTAGGGTCAAAGACTAAATATTAGAACAAAAGACTTCATTAGTGTCCATATCTACAAAATCTGCAAGGATTTTAGGAGCTCTGTGTCAGGAACCAGGGAAAGAAGTAAAAAAAAAAAAAATTTTTTCTGAATCAATATCTCTCATATCTATGGACATATATCTGCATAATCACCATTCAGCACTTCAATTAAGTTTAAAGAGATTGAATCCTTGTTCCTAAAGTTAAGGACAGGTATGATGTTTTCCCCTCTCATTGGGGAAATGAGATGATTAAACGTATTAGAATTTTTTTTTTTTTTTTTTTTTTTTGTATATCACAAAGCTCCTCTCCCCAGGGACCAAGATTAGACATGAATAGTCTGATTGCTCACTGCCCCTTGTTGTAGGGCTTGGTAGAATCAATCTGTGCTTTCTGGAGCAGGGCCAGGACTGGGTTAAGACAAGTGAGGCACTAGCCTCGGGCACCTGATTTTGTGGGGCACCCAATAAACTGAATAGTCAAGATAAGTAATATTTTCTGCACTATTTTAGAAAATCAAAAGTAATGCAAAAATCTACTATGATCAAAGTATCAACATTGTAAATAAAATAGGACCACTGTAAATAAGACAGTGTAGCAGTGGGCTGTATTAAAGCTTGATGCAAAAGGAAAAATCTGCAATACTGAGCTTGTCTTTATTTACAGTGTTGCTATTTTGTTCAACATGAATGAACCTCCCCTTGCTCCTGGCTCTGCTCCTGTCTACTAAAGTCTTTAGTGCACTTGTTGTATGAGAAAGTTCCTCCCCAAAGTCCCAATATCAGATGGTTTTGTTTTCCCTCCCACATTAGTGGCGAAAAGGCTGGCTTTTAAATTTTATGAGATGACACCTTGGACTCTGGATTCAAAGACCTATTTGAATTGTGGTGTCTTTTAGGTTGTCTTGCTCCAAATGCATTTCTTTTCGATGTTTATCGCAATGACATGGGCTTTTTATGGTGCTCTGAAGTGCTTCGGAGAAAATGGAGAGCATTTTAATACTGCTGATTTACTCTTTCAGGTCTACAGTAATTTCCTTACTGCCTAATTATAAGGCTTGGTTTAATTTACTCTACACATAATGTTTACTGATGCACATATGGTGCCACATTTCAGGAAACTATACCCAGAACAGGTATTTTTGTCATGCTGGAGCATGGAAAATTTCCTTCATATACAGAAAAAAAATTGCAAGAAATTTAATCATCTCAACAAAGAATGTCCCCCAACTAGTTGGGAAAAAGTCATAGCTATCAAGTGTAGGAAAAAGGACACAATATCTTTAAACTTAACAACTCAATGGTCATTATGTCTGTATATGTGTTCAAAGATTTTAAATTACCCATGTTTTAGTCAGGTGTTTGGTTGCTGGGACCAAAAGATCTGACAAGAACAAAATGATAAAGGAAAAATTTATTTTGGTTCCTAGTTTCAGAGGTTCAGTCCATGGTCAGCTGACTCCATAGCTCTGGGCAGAAAATCATGGTGAAGGATAAGGCAGAGCAGGAAGAGAGACAGAGAAAGAGAGAGAAAACTCCATTCACCAGGGACAAAATGTAAAACCCAAGGGCATGCCCATAGTGACCTACTTTCTCCAGCCACACCTTATCAGTCTACAGTTACCACTCAGTTAATCTGTATCAGTGGATTAATGCACTGCACTGATAAGGTTAATGCTGTCATAACACAATCATTTCACTCTGAACTTTCTTGCATTGTCTCACACATGAGGTTTGGTGGACACCTCATATCTATACCATAATATCCCACCCCAAATGGTTAGGACATGGGGAAAAGGAGGAAGAGGAAGGGGTAACCGGTGGTGTCATCTTAAGTTTCACTCTCAACAATCTTTGAATGAGAAGATATTGATTCAGAAATCATAGACTGTGAGAGGTAGAAGAAAACCCAGGGTCTTCCCAGGACAGGAAATTTTTCTTCAGTCTTTTCTTTTTGGTGCATGCTCTGTCCGCCTTTTATTTGGAGATGGTGTTCATCCCATTTCTCAGCAGCTAGCACCATTATTGGGTCATTTTAGTTGTGTTAGAAAATTGAAATAATTGAGGTAAGATCAATGATCTTGTAATTTTTCAAGCACTGGTGTTAGTTTTGTGCTGTAAAACTGAATTATTTTCTAAAGTTGAAGGTTCAGACAAAGTTTCAGTGAAGAACTCTATCTAGAGATCCAAAGACCTACAAATAGCGACTGTTGTTACACATGAAGTCATGGCTCCCCATTAAGTTCCTTTCCATATCAAGATTGGTCAAGTTCAGTGTCTGAGCAGTGATGCTCTCTTGTCATTAAAACAACTGAAATAATCATCTGCCTTGCTCGTCTGATCCATTTCTCCCATTTGCACTTGGTTATGTGTGAAGATCAGAAAAACAAACCTGTCCACACAAACTGACACTTGTTTAATGTCCATTCTTCTCATCAATGAGCTCTATAACAATTATTCAGAATGGTATTATTAACAAAGAAGCTTTTCTTTCTTAAAGAGAATAAAGTATTGAAGTTCCAGGAGTATATTAAATGTCCTACCAATGCAAAGTTCTTAAGTTAGGGAACCCAAGTGGGCTGACTCTGAAGCCTGTCCTTATAATGACAATAGTCTTTAAAGTTGGTACACTTAGGTCTTAGTTTATAGCTTTTATTAAAATTCCCTTAATGGGAAGAGCATAAGGTAAATATCAATTATTAATGAGCCCTGGGTTTCTCTATAATAATCATTATAATAAGCTTCATGTTTAATATAATCATCATTATTTTCTTTCCTTAAGCCATCCATATCTGTGTCCAGACCCATTCAAGCAACTGCACTGTGAATGCAATTTTGATAATTATTTTACTAATTAATCATAGGGGGGAAATGTAAAGGACTTTTATCTTAGCTGGGGGGATATCTGATTAAATGAACATCAGGATACCAGCAGACTTGCCTGGCATATTTAGCGAAATATGGTTGGACAGATTGTGCCAAGCATTTCAGGATGAAAGGAAAACCTTTCCAGAGGAGTTGGAGGATAAGAGGAAATTTTTTTTCCCTCTGATCCAACCGTAAGAGCATGTCAGAAGTTGGGACGATTAACTAGTCCTCACCCTATCCTCTTTTCTTCCATAGTTGCTTAGTTTTTTATGAGTGCATCAATCCTGTTTAACTGTTAAGGGCAGGATTTCTATATTTTTATTTGATTCTTTCAATTTCAAAGAAGATAAAGCTGCTTTAAATAGCTGCAGTCTAAATTGCAACTATATAAAGGGCTACAAAGCACCTTTGGGCAAGGCAAGCTGGGAGGTCTGAGACCAGAAAAATGGGAGAGGGAGGGTGCAGAATAGCAAGAGCAGGAAGAAGTCAGTACTAATGAACCATGCCTGACTGAGCAGATCCCTCAGCCCCTCCTTTTAAATCCACAGGCTTAGATCAATGTGGCCTTAGGCTGTATTTATAGATGCCAAAATAACTAGCTGAAAGGGGATAACTTGTGGCTGATCAGCTAGTCATTGTGTTTGTATATTACCATAGCAACCAGCTTGCCTGCTGCTCTTTGGGTGCATTTTCTGTGTGTTTGGAGAGTGTGCACATGCCCTCAATGGTACTGATGACTTAAGGAGAAATATCAGAATTTGCGGTTTAGCCTAGGTCAGAGCTCCTATGGCAAACAAGTCAGGAAACATAATCAGATACCTTCCTAATCCAACAATTTTTAGGAAGTTAACAACTTTACAATTCTTTTCCTTTTCTTTATTTGCCTCAAAACTTCTCCTGGAGAAGGAATTGCTTAGGGACCACAGGAATAACGTATGTTTTCCAGCAGAGTGAAAGGAAAAGAAATAACAAATGTCAACTTGGTCAAATAAGACCAAATTGACCACTTTGGGGGCTTTTAGAGTCTTTTTGGTTCTTTTCATAAACAAGCAGTTGCTGGCACAGCAGATGCTTGGTTATAAGTAAGCAGTGGGTGAATGGAACTTGAAATAGCCTGGGATTTGCAGTAGCAACTGATGGACAGAGTGAGAGGGATATAAGGCTCAAATCCACTGAGGAAAGGGCCTAGACCAGGCATTGGCAAACGGTTACTGTTGTGCCAATTCTAGTCCTCTGTCTGCAAATCTGAAGTTCTACTGACTGCATTTGTTCCACATCTGCAGAATTGAGTAGTAGTGGCACAGACCAACTAGCTCTCAAAGGCCAAATATCCTACATGGCCCTTCAGAGGAAAAATCTGCCAATTTCTGCCCTGGGAGTAAATCTAACTTGAGATTAAACAAATAGTGGTCTAAGAGCCCACAGTCCTGAAAAGCTAAAGGAACTTGAATCTGATTCTATCTCCTGCCTCTCCCTTAAATAGCAACAGTACCGATCATTTAATAGGATTTTTACAAACTCAGGAATGTGGAGCCATCACTGGGCTTCTATCTGAAATAAAGCTCCTCTAGGGAAAAATCCACAGCTGTTGGAAATGTAATGCTGTGCAATAGTTAAAGACAGGAAGTGAAAAAGTAGCATGCCACCAGCAGAACTCTGGAAAGAAAAGTAGCTCAGAGGCACACAGTTACACATAATCGGAATAAAGCAGGAGAGGGTGGTGAATGGTTCTGTGTTTCAGAAAGCATGATAGGCTTTATAATGACCACAAACAGCAAAAAGCTTCAGGGGTATATTTAACAGTGACACCTGTACCAAAAAGCGAGCACCCATTCATTCCCTTACCCAACGGTCCAAATTTTAGTCCAAATTACCCATCCTGCTCAAGTGAACCAAGTTGTCATTCATCTGACACTTGCAGTGTCAGTTTGGACCTGGTTCCAGGGGTTCTTATATTTATAATGGGGATTCTTCTAAGCCCCAAAGGATATATGCTGTAATGTAAACTGGCAGGATATATGGACCTATGGGGCCAGATGACTACGTAGTGCAAATTCTACCATACTTCATCAGATGTATAGGATTGACCTCATGAGAAAGAAATAATGGTTTTAGAAATTTCTTCTCTGTATCTTGCTTCAAACTCTTTACCTGCATATTTTTTAAAGTCTTCTATTAGTCTGCTGTGAAATCCACCCTTTCAGTGACTATCTTTCTCAATTGCCAATGCATTCGTGGGAAGATTAAGTCATTTTTTGACTTTTTGAGTAGAATATTACAAGATTCCTAAGGGGTCTTGTTGGGTCTGAGTTTATGACATGACTCAGGTAACTTTTGACTCTCACTGGATTCAAGCAGCTGTGCCTATGAATACCATTTAATCAAAGTCAGGTATTAGATTGTCAGACTGAAACATACAATCATCTGTTCTTAGATCCCCTTTTGTGGTAAGCAATGCTGGAAGAAGTTGGTGGACTGAATGTGGGAGTGAAGAATGGAAAGAAAGGTGACCTTTTTACAGTTAGGATTTGTGAACTTGAACCCCCAGGTCCCCAAACACAGAGACCTCAAATAAAATAGCACTCTTCTTAGAAGCAACAGGTCTGACTGTGGCATTTACTGTTTAACCAGTGGATCCTCCCCTTCCTCATCTGAACAGCATAGAGAATGATGCTTCTCCTGAAAACTGCACTCTTCACCCCCACCATGACATGTGAGGAAGGTCAAATGAAATAATGTCTAGGAAAGTTCTCTACAAGCTATAAAAATAGAGCATGCATAGGATTATTATTATAGGAAATAAATAGCCAGGCATGGAGTAGACTTTCCAAATATGCAGAATTCCAAACATGCTTTTTGGTTTGGATTAAGGAACCTGAGCAAAGAAGTTATCATAAAAATATCTTTTCCCTCTTCATCCATGCCATCTAAAATTCCACCCTTGTGAAATGCCATGTATTCTAAACTAACTTAGGAATCAGGCAATCAAAAGAATGTCTGCTCTGATGGAGGAGTGGAGAAATCCTGAGAGAATCTTTACATGAAGAAAATCTTAAGCAATGTGATGTGAAGAAAATGCAAACATTTGGATTTCTTTACAGTGTTCCTTAAACCA
>CM053411.1:19242118-19274018 GCA_028644305.1 Xerus rutilus | reverse complement strand
AAAAAAAATAATAATAAAGCAAAACTCGCAATTATTCTGTAAGTGCTCTTCCTCAGGCTTCCTAGATGTGCCCCCCTACCTGCACCCACTCCAGCCTGAACAGTTAATAGTGCCTTCATTGTCAGTGGATTATGTGCACTGGGGGCACCTTAGCTTATTAAAGTGGCTTTGGGTGGATTACTGCATTGACTGATTACCCTAATTGACCTTCAGACTAGCTAAAATTTGCTTGACTTAATGAGGGTCAATTCCTGTCAGGCCCCCTAGGCTGAATGGCTGCTGGCCCAGTCACTTTGTTGCTTTGATTTTTCATTTTTAATAATAATTATACCATAAAGCTTAGGGAAATATGGTTAAAATATGTCAGTAATCATGAAAGGCCTGGAGCAGTTATATTCATGGAAAGATTTAAGGCTTCAGATTTTTTAGCCTGTTTGAAATCACCCCATATTTGACCTTGTTGAGTGTATTTTATATCACAGTAGTGAAAAAGTTAACTTTATTATTTTCTATAGGATTTTTCTAAGCATTAAGTGACAGGATAGATGTTAAATGGTCAGACCTTTGTTAAATATCATTAGCCCAGTCTAGAATTGGGTACGCACTTTTATTTCTGAAAGTCAAGATGGTACTAGGTTTCTCAGACACATAGCCAATTCTGCCTAAAGACTGGCATGCAGAAAGCTTCCATTGCAGGGAGGTTCAGCAAGGAAAGACAGCTTTCATCCTGCAGGAGAAGTAGGATTGATTACTACTAGCTGCCTGGAGCACTGCGCTGAGAAGGATTATGAAGTAGTATGTGAGCTCAGCATAAAAGAATGCTGTAATTGATTAATCATATCTAGTGTGGCATAGAAAGAAAAAGTTGTAGCATGCTTGCCATTCCTGTCCTCATTCCTAGTTTTTGATCTTATTCTTTATGAACAAACCCTCACCATTTAGTTATGTTTTAAAATTTATTTTATTTTATTTTGGTACTGGAGATTGAACCCAGGGGCACTTTACCACTGAGCTACATCCCTGGTCCATTTTTTTATTTTTAGTCTGGATCTTGCTTAAGTTACCAAAGGTCTCAAAAAGTTGCTGAGGCTGGCCTCAAACTTGCAACCTACTGCTTTAGCTTCCCAAGTAGCTGAGATTATAGGCACATGCCACCACTTCCAACTAGGTGTTTGTTTGTTTGTTTGTTTTTTACTTTTTCCACCTTCCAACCCATGCTTGAGTCATTGAATTAGTGTTCTGCTAGACTATTGGTTTTTGTTTGTTTGTTTGTTTTTCTTGACAGAGTCTCAGTGTGTTTAAAACACCCAGGTTGTCTTCACACTTGTGACCCTCCTGCTTTAGCCTCTTGAGGAGCTGGGGTTACAGGTGTGTGCCACCATGCCCATCCAGATTTATTCTTTATAGGCTGTTTTTTGTTTGTTTGTTTTGGAGTCAGTATCTAAATACCTTGTATGTGTTTGGGGAAATTCTTCATTTCATAATTCTTTGTATAAGAAGCTGAAATGGGCAGAACATTTGCTTTCACAAAATGCTTTTCTCCCAGTACCTCCTTCCTGTACCTTTGCAACTTAGTGTAAACATGTGGCCCAGGGTCTGGTTCCGTGTTTTATCTGAGTAAGACTTTGCATCAGAAGTTGTTGACTCAAAGAAACAAGTTGTCTTACAATTTCTCAATTCTGTTTATTATGTGAAGAACTAGAGGGACCATTTTTTTTTCTGCTTATATTAGCCAAAATTTATTTCTACTACATGAGACTGTGAACTTGATAGGTAGAATAGGGCTTCTGGGGAAGTGTTCCTCAAACTTTATTGAGCAGAGGAATCAACTAGGCATTTTACTAAAATGCAGATTATGTGAGGTGGGATCTTAGGTTAGCATTTTAAGAAGCTCCCAGGAAATGGCAGTGAGGCTAACCTGTGACCTAAGTGGAAAGGATCTAGAGAAAGGAAGGCAGATTGAAAGGCAGAATTGGCAGGAAAAAGGAACATAACCAACCACCACCAACAAAAAACTCTGTTTCAGGGTGTTCCAGTTAAATTCGGGTAAGCCAAGTACTATAATAAATCCCAACATGTTCAAAGGCTCTGACACAATGAAATTGCATTTATTATCCATGTAACAACACTGGGCCAGTAACAGGACATTGGTTAGCTCTCCTTTATGCATTCAGGAGCCCAAGTTGACTGGAGACAGGAGATCTCAAGTCACCACCTTGTGGGCCATCTGCAATCCACCCAGACAGAAATGAGAAAGAACATGAAGGCATATACATGAGACATTTTTACTTAAAAAAATTATTAGAAAATAAAATAGATATAAAAATCTACACCCAATAATGTATATCTTATTGAATTATTATTATGCAAATGTTCTTGTAATCCAACGCAAGAAATAGAATTCTGCCAACCTCTCTAGAAGCCCCCCTCCACCATGCTGGCCCTCTATATCCCTCAAAAAGCAAAAGTATACTGGTTTTTAGAATAATCACTTTCTTATGTTTCCTTGTTTTCTCATCCAAATGCATAGATTTAGATGATACAATTTAACCTGCATTGTGGGATATGTCTCTTAGTCTCCCAGAATCTCTTGTATCATTATTCCTTTCTTTGGCTAATAATCCACTTGCCATGGAGCCTAGGTTGTTTGCACGTTTTTCAGTTTGGGTTTTGCTGATTGGACATGCAATTCTGTATGTTATTCTATCTTCTGTATTTTCTGCACATCACCTAAAGCATCCAGAGCCTCTACAGGTTTCAGATTGTATCCCTTTGACAAGACCATAGCGAGGATTGTGCTATTTTTTCAGAGAGCATAATCTGATAGTCTCATTTTTGTGATGTTTTCAACCACTGATACTCATTGCTTAGGTTTACTATTTCTTGGGGGATTGCAAAATCATGATTTTCTAATTTTAACTTTTTTTCACATATTGGGAAGAATAAGTTCATAAACAAATCCTTTCCTCATTATCCAGAATTCCCAGGTAAATAGGAAAGGCAGGACATGTTCTTGCTGCTTTCAAGATAAATTATGTGTTTTTTTTTGTCACTTGTCATCCTCTGAAGGTGACCGATTAATTTTTCTTTTTCTTCTTTAGATATTATAAACTCATGAATTAAATCATATTTGGTGAGTTTCAGTCCACTGAAAATTTAACCTTTTGTAAAGCTCATCTTTGGCCTGTGAGAGTCCCTGGGTTGTTTTCATAAGACCCTAGAATTCTGTTAGGTCTTTGCTATTTGATATGACAAGCTAGTTCAGGCTTTTCTTGTGTATTCCCAGTCTCAGAGTACCTGGAGCCAGCCATTTTTCCAAGAAGCTCTGGTTTCTCAGTGTGTAAAATTATATTTCAAAGTGTTCATCACTACTAGGCTGGCCACTGTTTACAGGCTTTTTTATGGGGCAAAAATGAGAAAGAGTATGCAAGTGTTTTCAATTTAAAATCCCATATATTCAAATGTTGGCAAGATGTGGAGAAAAAGAAACTCAATGCTCTTGGTGGGAATGTAAATTGGTAGAGTCATTATAAAACACAATATGGAGGTTCCTCAAAAAATTAAGAATAGAACTGCTATTTAATTCAGCAATCCCACTTCTAGGTATATATCTGCAAGAAATTAAATCAGTGTCTTAGATATCTTCACTCCCTGGTTCACTGCAGCATATTTTATATTCTTCTCTCTTTCTCCTACCATTTTTACAATGTTGTCATGTCTTCATTGTCATAGCATACAGACATTTCACACTAAATTCTTGAATTTAGCCATTATTTATCCTTAGTTCTTTAAATAAATATATATCTAAATGCTTACTGCCAATTCTTGTGTTGATATTTTTCTAGTTATTTTGATTCTTAAAACTCATTCTCTAATGCATTTCCTAAGAAAGGCTCATGGGAACAATATCCTCTGAATTTTTGCACATTGCTTAGGTTTTTTTCTGTGCCTTATATCTGTTCAAGTCAGTTTTGCCGGCTATAAAATTCATAGCTCTCATTTTCTTTGAGTATCTTAAATATACTACTCTATTTACTTTTGACATAAAGCATTGCTATGCCAAAAAAATGTATCATGTCATCTAATTTTTTTCCTTTATAAAATATAGTCTCTATTCATTTCACAAAGATTATTCTGTCCCTCTCCCCCTTTTCTTTAGAATCGAGTAGTTTTATGAGAATATGTCTTGGCTGATACTTATGAGTCATTCTTCTTGAGTACTTACGTTATTTCAGAATGTAATAGTTTCACTGGGTGTAGTGGCACATGCCTGTAATAGCAGCAACTCAGGAGGCTGAGGCAGGAGGATCACAAGTTTGAGGTCAGCCTGGACAATTTAGTGAGACACTTTTTCAAAATAAAAAGGGCTGGATATATGGCTCCATGGTAAAACACACATGAGTTCAATTCCCAATACTGCAAAAAAAAAAAAAAGAACTAAAAAAAGAATGAATGTAATTTTTTAATATTTTTAAATTTAAAAGATATTATTTTAATTGACAAATAATTGTATATATTTATGTAGTACAGTGTAATTCAATAGAAGTATAATATATTGTGGAATGATTAAATCATGGTAGTTATTATCTCCACTACCTTACATACTGAGTTTTTGTTTATATGCTGAGAATACTGAAAATTTATTTTCACAGTTTTGAAGTACATAATACATTATTAAAATGTGGTTTTCAACATATACATATACTCAAGAAAGTTTTTATTGGTTGTAACTTTTAGTATTTGTTCTGTTTTCTTGTTTTAATATTCTTCTTTGGGGACCCCTAGTAGATATATATTGAATTTTCTTTGCTCATCTTTAAGATTTGTCAACCTTTGTGCTTGCTTTTTCTTTTTTTTCATTTCTTTTGGATTAAATTCTTTTCTTTTTTCTCCTTTATTTGTCTTAAGCCGATTATGTCTGTTTATTCATTTTTGCTCAATCTTTTTCAAATGATCATTCATTTATAATTCTTTCTTGAGCTTTAGGACCTATTCTTAGGGTTTCTTATTGTAATTTTTTTTGTTCATTTGTATATATTTTCATTAAAGTTCTTCAATTAATTTAAATAGTAAGTTACAGTTTTAATCTATTTTATAGGCATACTTTCAATGTGTATAGAGAAATTATATTCTTTATTCCCATTTGTCTTGTAACTTTGTATGAAAATTAACCTTGATTTTTAAGTTGCTTTTACTTGTGAACATAGTCTTTCTGAAAGTTTAAGAAGCAGCTTGATGTACTTGCTGTTCTAGCATCACAGAGATCACTTCTGTTATTTTTGTATGGATAGTAAAAGATATGGTGGCTTCCTTGGTGAGATAACTGGGCTCTGCTCATACTCCCACTTTTTGTGACTTTGTCCTTCTTTTGTCTCTGTTTTCCTTGCCAGCCTCATTTCTGATTCAATGTGTGCCCTTCCCCAAAAGACAGCCAGGGCAGCTTAGTTTCAATTGCTCAGGGCACTGTGTCTTTCAGGCCTTCTTCCTGTAGATTGTCCCTTGTCACACAGGGAAGTTATTTAACTTGTCTAAGTACTGGCTTCTTTCTTTGAAGAAGTGCTTAAGAGTATTCTCTATCTCATTGTGTTATTGTAGGAATCAAGTGATATAATTTGTAGTGCTCCTATCTGAGTGTTTGGCATAGTATGTATACCCTAAAGATATGAGCTCACTAATAACCAACATTATTCCCAGGCTGTAGCGTAATACATTTTGCCAAAGGAGTAGCTATGTAATATTAACTTTATATAGGCTTTATTATATTTTATATGGTGAATTGTCACATTTAGTTCAGAGTTAAATTAAACCAAATTATGAATAAACATATCTGTATCTGATGATGATTAGTATAAAAGGGATTTAAGTTTATTCACAGTTCTCTTTCTGTCCAATAAAAAAATACGTATGTATTACCTTATCAAAGATTTGCCTGCCTACACCTGGATAGGTATATTTGTTTGGAAAATATACACATTGTTTACCATCTTATCTTTGTTTATTTTTAATTGTATCTGATATACATTCAGGTAATTATGAGTAAAATAGCGCCAAGGTGATTGTTCAGGACAGTTTTATTTTATTTTCATGCTGCTGCCCTGCTTCTTATTTTAACAATGTGGGAATGAGGTATAATTATGCATTGTTAGAAGATTTGGATTTGTTTATACTTATTACCTTGAAGAAGTATTTCTTTCTGGAGCATAGCAACTGTATCACCATAGCATCCGGGGGGGAAAAACACTTTTTGAGAATTGCTAGATGTTTCCTGTTTCTACTCCTGTGAAGCACAAACACTGGGTCTAGAAAGGGCAGGAGACTGCATTGAGGTAGAGGTTTAGGAGTGGCTTCAGGGTTCAGTTCTTCATCCAAATTTCTCTCCACTGACTTGTTGATAGCTACATTGCTCCTTTTCTAAAGGGTTTGAGTTCTTGAACCGTATTATGATTTAAAACTACATTGAGTCAATTCACCCATGGACATGCATCCACCATCATTGTGTTTTTCTTTGATGCAATAAGCACTGGGAAAATTAAAAACAGAGAGTTGGAACATTATTTACATAGTAACAAGAGATGGGCAATAGTTTAGATTTAAAAATCAACAATTCTGTTCCTTAATTGTATGTCTTTTGTTTCTGTTTTTGTTTTAAATGTAGCTTCGGAAAGCAGTGATGGATCACATATCTGATTCTTTCTTGGAAACCAACGTCCCTTTGTTGGTTCTCATTGAAGCTGCAAAGAGTGGGAATGAAAAGGAAGTGAAGGAATATGCCCAGGTTTTCCGTGAACATGCCAACAAGCTGGTGGAGGTAAGTCTGGAGAGCTCTGAGGACTGGAGTTGATTGACATGTGATACAGATGATACAGTTGATCTCTATATATGCCTGGGGGATTTTCAATAGACAGATCTTATACAGCTTTCTTAGAAAAATAACATACCAAAAGCTTTGTTTTCCTTTACCTTGTAATTACTATACCCCCTTCAAAGGACATAGGCTATTAGTAATCTCTCCTCTCTGTAGCTTGTAATCTAATCTTGCTGTGAAACATGTATGAAAATTTTCCTGAACAATAGGCAGAGGTGGAAACTGAAGTAGGAAGGACTCTACAAAGTGCTGAATGCCAAGTTCGATTTGAGAGAGAATTCAAACTGCCAAATGGAGGCCTAGCACACTGTTCCTATTTCTTCCTCCTTATTTCCCTCTCTACGCCTCGCAGTGAAGCCGATTAGCTGGCCCATACTGTGACTATGTGGGAAAAACAAAGAAACAAACAAACCAAAAGCCCACTTCTCTCAAATAGATGTTTGGATTCTTGGCAAAAGATCTTGGGGCAGTACTAGTGCAAGTTCAGGGTCATAAGTATATTTTATGTGTTAGGGAAATCTGTGGGAGTTGCTTCTTAGAAGCAAAATTGTACTGTGTAAGACTCACAAGAATATTATATAAGGGTAATGATAACTAGGCTGCTTGTATTTAGAAGCTGAATGCCAACAGCTTGGTACAGGTGGGATTAGTGATGTGAGGCTAAATAGAAAATAGAGATGTTAAACAGGAAATGTGTGTGTGACAGAAAAAGAGCCAAGGAGGAGTGGGGAGCCTGGCAAATCTAGGGAATGGTTTTAGGACCAGGTTAAAACTTTCATAGGTTCTGAGTACTTGGCACTACCACTATCACTGGGTACATCTCACTTTGATTCATAATAAAATAAAATGACTCAAAATGATAATTTGCATGCAAGCTGAAATGAAAATAAATTATCTTGTTTTCTTTGGGTAGCAAAGTTCAGTTCTTAATAATACATTTGATTACATGTAAAATCCTCCCTGTTTTTCTTGGAGTGGGTATTAGGGTAGGTGCTTGATTTAGTTGTACCCTAAACAACTGCTTAGTTTGCTCTGGTTAATCCAGTGCTGCTGTTACCTGTAACGCTGAAGACATCCAGCTAGTAGGAAGGCCCACATCAAGTCCAGAGTCCTATACCAAGCTCCTTGGTCCCTAGGACCAGGCTGACCTGTCCCGGGTGACAGCAGTGAGCATTTCTGTGTACCAAAGCTTCCTCCACAGTAATGGAACCCCTGAATTTCCTAACAAAACTCCTATCTCAGGACAACACCTGCCTAGAGCTTAAAATGGATGCATACTTATAATATCAAGAGTATTTCTGGCTCTTTCTCCATTCACAAGGCAAGCATTCCATCACATTTCACCTTCTGCCCACATGATACAGATATTAACTGGTCTATTGGAAAACCCAGAGCCTTTCCTAAGGGTGACCTTGGAAGCCTTGACCACTTCCATATTTCCAGAAGGAGAAGGTAGAAAAAGAGCAGGTTGGGGTGGGGGGAGAAAGGAGGAGGAGGAAAAAAGTAATGCCAAGTGAATTCTACAAAGTATTAACTATTCACATATAACAAAATAATATTAGCTGATGAATACACCATCTCATCTATAAAATTACATTTTTATAAAACAATTGCAAAAATTATAGAAACACTAGTAAGTGGTGTCTTGTAGGCACTGTGGATAAAGAAAAGGACAGAAACTTGAAGTTTTATGATAAGCATCTACTTTCAGTATTGTCAGTGATTTTCTCAAACTCTGTGGGTAGCCTTACTCACAGCTATATCTGAAGTTCTAACTTGATGCTCTGTACAAAAACAAGGCCAGCGTCAAAGAGCCACCTCTTATTCTCATTCTCCCTTCTCCTGCAGTAGACCCTAGTCACATCCACTATTTCCCTTATTCCATTTTTAGGCCCCGCTGTAAATGAATCCAGCCACTGTCGGTGATCTTGGACTCTCACCCTGTGGCAGAAGCAGAAATCTCAGGTCAACCAGAGCCCACATTCCAGAAAATTGCTACTTTGCCTCCCTCAGCTCCTCCCTTCATTTCATAATTTTGGTATTCCCCCATGTCCAAGGAGATGCAGGGTCTAGTGCATGGACTGGGTTCTTTTGGCTAGTAGCTTATGTTCTTCAAAGATGTTCTACATTACTGGTGCATATATGCAAAAATCTTTGAAACTCTGGGACCAGTGTTACCCTCTCTCCGCTTTTGAAAAGTGTCTTTGTGGACTTAGGTACCTTTCCTAGTTTTTAAAAATAGTTTCTGTGTCTATAATATGAAAAATGTGCATGATATACTGATTTTTTATCCATTGACCTTGATTCATTTACTTGCTAATTCTAAAAGCTTGCCTTTTAGACAATCTTTTTAGATTTTCAAATTAAGACTGTCATTTCTCCTTTGTGAATCCTTATATCTTGCTTTTCCCTTTCTTTATTGACTGGCTAAGGCCTCCAGTAGAATATTATATAAGTAGAAATTTTTATTTCCAGATCTCAGTGAGAAAATTTCACTATTTTACCATTAATTATATTATTTTCTTCAGATTTCTTGCAGACATTATTAGATCAAATTAGTTCTATTACTCATTGGATGAGAGATTTTTTTTAAAGTTATAAGTAAGTATAGAATTGTGTCAAACATTTTTCTGTACTTTTGAAGACAATAAGTTTTCTGAATTCTTCACATTTATTAGTATCAAAGTTATGCTTTTCCTCAAAAAATAATTTGAAATTATTCCTTCTTTCTAGTTTTTGGAAGTGGATGTGTAAGTCTGGAATTATTTATTTTTTAAATATCTGGAGGACTTCACTAATAAAGCAAAGTGAGCCTGGAGATTTATTTGAAGAAAGGTATAAAAACATAACACTATTTAAATTTTCTATTTCTTTGGGGGTCAACTTTGTTTTATATTAGGATGCAGTCATTTTCAGTTAATTTTCTAATGTATGTAAGAAAATTGTCCATACTAAACTTATGATTTTTATTTAATGTGTGGAGATGCAAGTTCTTTTTTCTTTCACTCTTTACATTGCTAAATGGTGTCTTTTCTCTTCTTTATTGATTAGTTTTCAAGTGGTTTATCAATTTATTCATATAATCTAAAAAATCAGCTTTCAGCTTTATAGATTTTTTCTTCTATGTTATTTATTTCTGCTCTTATCTTTATATTTCTTTTTTCTGCTTTCTCCCAGTATAACTCACTATTCTTTTTTTAACTTATTGAAATGGATGATCACATCATTGATTTTTATTTTGCCTTCTTTATTTTAGTAATAAGTGCATTTAAGGCTATAAATTTCTCTCTAAGCTATGCTTAAGTCTGCTTATTTTCTACTGACCTAATTTTTAGCTCATTCATCCATCTGTGTCAAATATATCTGAAACCTATCTATTGAGTTCTATTTTTTTTCAAGAATTTCTAGTTGGTCCTTCTCCTCCTCCTAAAATAATTCCAGTTCTCTAGCAGAATTCATTATTAGTTAGTTATCTCCTTTAAAAATATTAATCATAATCATTTATAAAATAATTTTCCCTCATTTCCAGCATCCTGCTAACTCAAATGAATACCCTTAGCCTGAACCTGCATTCATGACCTCCTCTTTAAAACAGGGACTTCAGAGTGTCCTGAATCCCTAACCACCCCATGTGTGACATCCCTTTCTTGGTTACACAAAGCAAAAAAGAGAGAAAATGAAGCAAGAAAGAGTGACTTTCTGCCTTTTCCTCCTTTTCTTTGGCCAGAGAACTCTGTCTGGGAGGGTTTCCCTACCTTAGCCAGAGAACTCCAATATTTGGATAAAAGTGTTTCTGTTTTGTGGTGGCCACAAGAGAGGACAAACCTCACATTCCCAGAGCTGCACTGGATGTTTGTGGTAATAATGCATCACATTCACTAAGAGGGCATGAACTCACTTCACGAGTGAGTGAACTCATTACTCACTTCACGAGGCTTTTAGGGGCAGCAAACAGTTGGCATCCACTCCAGTGCTTGATGGTTTGATCAAAGAGAACGAGTGCTTTTGTGTTTTGTGATGTTAGGGTATGCAACTGTGGTCTGGATTTCCACATGGGAATTAGGATATGAATAGTTTGAATTTCCCTAGTAGCACCCTCTTACCCAATGTGGACTTTGCTATCTTCTTGCCCATTTGAGGGGCAAGAGGGAAATAAGGGAAAAGTGAGGCTTAAAAACTGTCAGCAAACATTCAAAGTGGAGTAAGACTGTTAGTTAATAATACCTCTCATATGTGACTGATGACTTCAGTGTGCCATGATATATGTGATTGACTTTGGACTTGTTTAAGTAAACTATTGTGGGACTCTGTGAGGCTTTCAAAAGGGAGACAGTTTATTACACTGTCTCTTTTTATTATTTGATTTCTCATGATTGTACTATTTATTTTTAATATACCAGTAATATTTTACAATTTTATTTTATTTTTAATAGATTCATAATAATTCTATATGTTTATGAGGTCTAGCATCATGTTTCAATGCATGAATGCATGGTGTAAGGATCAAATCAGAGTAATTAGCATATCCATCACATTGAACATGTATCTTTGTGTGTATGTGTGTGTGTGTGTGTATGTGTATGTGTGTGGTGGGAGCATTCAAAATCCTCTTGTCTCACTGTTTTGAAATACATATGTCATCTCACTGTGCGATAGAACACTAGAACTTTTTTTAAAAACTATAACTTTGTGCCCATTGAAGCTCCTCCAATCTTTGGAATGAATGGCAAATATTTGTAAGGAAGAATACAGAAGGTCTAGATGTTTTCTCTCAAAGAGGATTCACCTTATCCTGTGTAGGATAGCAGAGAGACAGACAGTTTTAATCCAATCAATTAAATATTGAAGTAATTTGAGGGTAGTTTGTAGTCTTTTTGCTTGTTTGTTTGTTTGTTTTAATGTATAGCTTACCTTTCTTTTATCACAGTCCTACAGAATAATTTTTTTTAGGGGTACCAACTTATGTTTTGGATCAGATCAGAGATATTATAGCTCATTTGTAAATCAGGAATTCTGGACCTAAGAGATTGCTGAAAACTCTAAGACAGTCTCCCCTTCTCAACAGCTACCTTCCTTCTGATTTCTTGGTTTCTCATTACTTTTTCCTTTCCTTTCCTTTCCTTTCCTTTCCCTGTCTCCTCCTCCTCCTCTTCCTCCTCCTCCTCCTCCTCCTCCACCTTCTCCTCTTTCTTCTTTTCCCCTTTCTCTTCCCTCTTTATTTTGCAGTACTGGGCATTGAACTTAGGGTACTTTACCACTGAGCTCCATTCCATGTTCTTTTTATTTTTATTTGAGACAATGTCATGCTACATTGCTGAGGGTCTTGATAAGTTGCCCAGGCTGGCCTTGAACTTGAGATCCTCCTGCCTCAGCCTCCTAAGTAGCTAGGATTACAGGTATGCAGCACCATGCCCAGTTTCATTTCTTTTTAAATGCTAAAAATGAACAAATTTTTGGAGGATGAGTAGAGTGACATGTGGAACACTAATTTCCTCTCAAAGAGCATCTCTTATGATTATAGTCTTAAGTTTTGACTTCTGGAAGCTCTCTGGTGCTTTCCAGAAAGTTATTTTTACTGTGCATTTGTAGTTTCCAGCAAGAGAGTGTTCCTCTTGCTGACTACTCTATTATATCTAGAAGTGAAAATCCCTGAGAGAGCTGACTGAAATGTTTGTAAGGTTTTTTGTAAAATAGTTTTGTTAATATTTGGAGTCAGAGATCCATTTATTCATTGTAAATATAGGGCTTCTATTCCTGAAACAAATACCTAAGCCAATAAAAGCAATTCTAGCACAACTGAAATAATGAACTCTAAGCCCTGTGTATTTCCTGCACTTCCTCATAGAGGGCCTCCTCTCCCATGGGGTACAACCTCACATCCTGCCAGGATGTAAGTGATACCTGCTTGAGAACCCTGATGAACCCCTCAATTTCCATTAATGTAAATTGTGTAAGAGTCATTTGGAAAATTTTGAAGAATGCATGAATACATGAAATAATCTGTGAATTAATGATGATGGTTTTAGTCCTTCAGCATTTCTTGACTGTTAAGTTTAATTATAGTATGTTCAGTTTTCCATCTTTTTTGTTTGTTTGTTTGGCAGTACTGGGGCACTCTACTACTGAACTATATTCCTAGTTCATTTTATTTTATTTATTTATTTTTTATTTTGAGACAACATCTCACTAATTTGCTGAGGCTGGCTTTGAGCTTGCGATTGTCCGGCCTCAGCCTCCTGAGTTGCTTGAATCATAGATGTGCTCCACTATGCCTGGCTTCAAGTCATTTTTATATGTTTTGTTAGCTTTGTGTGCCATTTTCCCCAGTTTGTATGGCATTCAGTGAAATTGATGCTGTGAAGTGAATGTGGCTTGTCAAAACCTATTACACAGGGTGCTGGTCCTTAGAAAATCCTCAACAAGGTTAGCCTCAGTGCAAATAAAATATTAGTAATATAAGAATAAGAATAAGAATAAATGATTTTGTTTTTCATAATTGCCTTCATGGGGAGAATTTAAGGCGTTTTTGCTTGCTTGCTTTTCTTCACAGTATTAGTAACATTTTATGAAGAGTAGGTGAACTTGCACAAGGACCTGTTGATTAGGAGAATTCAACAGGTCCAATATGATGCTTTCTGACTTTTAATGTCAGTGACACAGAAATTCTATGCCACCCATAGAACTGAGTAAAATAAATGTTAGTAATTTCCCTTCATCTTCAGAATCCAGTCCCTTGGAGAGTTACCTAAGGACTTCAGGATGGGGACCGATGCAGGGTGTGCTCAGCTGAGCAGAGGACACCTGTTGCACCTCATTTCCAAGCAAATTGAATAAAGTTTTGGAGAAATGGAATGCAAATCATGGCAACTCAGTACCAAAATAATGTGGTCTGGGTGAGAGTAGAGTGGATGTAAATTGGGGGCAAAATATGCATTGCAGCAATGAAAATAAAAGCTCATCTTGAAAATGAGATGCAAAACCAATACAGCTCTTTTGAGTCTCTAGACTTGTTTCATTCCTTCTGTTGCTTGGCTGCTCAGTCAACTTGCCTGCTCTTCCTTCTCCTCATCTTTACCACAAACTCCTGGTGCAATCTACAGGCTTTATTGTGTAGAGAACTGCAGTGGCTCCCAACAGGCTTCTCTCCTGGACTGAGACTCCTTCAGTCCCTTCTGCACCCAGCCATGAGTGAACTGACTTCTAAAACTGAGAATCAGACCTTGCAGTGTCCCTGTCAGAGACCATTCAGAGACTTCCTGTTTTTCTCAGGTAGAGACCAACATTTTAAAGAAACCTTCATAGCTTCCATGATTTAGCCCTCTCTTCCGTCTTCAGGTTCATCTTTCCATTCTTTCCCTTCTTTTTCCAGGCTCGACTACACATAGCACCTTCAGTTTGCTGAATGTCCCGTGTTCCCTCCTAACCCAGGCCTGAGCTTGTGTTGTCCCTTTCCTGGTGCACTCTCCACTCTACCCCTTCCTTTCATTTTCAGTCATCCTTCAACTTTCAGCCTGAGCATGTCCCCAAGCAGGATCCGTTCCCTATGTTTTCACTGTCACTGTGTTCCATTTACTTTAGAATTGTATGCACAGAGCTCTATAGCTATATGCTATGTCTCCTGCTAGTTTACCAATTCCTTTAGAGAAGAAACCATATCTAATTGATTCCTAACTACACCCTAGCACTAGCTGGATGTGTACATATAGCAGGTATTCAACAAATAGATGGTACCCAAAGAATGAATAAGATAATAAATGCAGCCAGCAAGCTAGCTTTTTGGCCCCTGAGGTAATATATTTTAATAGTATGGCTACAGAATGGTAAGGGTCACCTTAGGGATCAGCAGTAAAGAGGCATTGTGCCTGTTTCATTCACTAATTTACTACCAAGGAGGAATTTCAGGTCTCAGAAGAACTGATGTGCAGTACTCCCATCTCCACTGAGTAGAAGAGACTCACTGTTTGCCTTTCAGACTTCTGAGAAGTTTAAGTAACTCTCTCAGGCAGCTCCGGAGGTAATGCTCCTGACTCCACTCTCATTTCTTCTTTGCCTGCTGTCTGACAAGCATGCTTTATTTAGTTCTCAGCTTTGGTTACAGTGCATGTGAGAGAGCGAGCTGGTTCTGACACAGTGAAGTCCAGAATCAAGGCTGTGGCCATGATGCATTAGGAGATCTCAATCCCCTGCTTTATCCTCTTGACTCTCTACTTCTGCTAGCTGCTCTCCATGAAGGGTGAGAAGCTGTACCTGTTGGAGATCCAAGTCTTGAAAATCCATGTCTCTTGAAAAAGAGACAAACCCTAATATTCAGAATCATACTATCATAAGTTAAGCAACAGAGTGCATTTATTTCAGCCTTGGGTAAACTGCTGTCCTTGATTAGTCCCTCCTCCCCTAGCTCTTCTTTGCATTCAGCAACAATGACTGACAGGTTTCCTTGTGCTGCTGCTACTCTGGTTGCTAGTAACATAATCATGAACAGAACTGGAACCTCCTGCCCCCATGGGGCATACATTCTGCTAAGAAAGATAAAGAAAGAGGTGAAAGGTGGATGTATGTGCTGTAGTATAAAGTAACACAGAGTAAGGTGACAAAGAACAAAGGCATGTGGGGTCAGAAAAGTGTTGTCTTATCAGATGACCATTAATCAGACTCCAAGGAAATGGAAGAACATTCCATATTGTAGGAAAAGCAAGGCAAAGAACCCAAAGCAGCAATGTGAGAATAAAGAGACCAACAGGACTGAGAGTGAAAGGAAAACTAAACATGAAATTAAGGGCTGAGTGTAAAGGTTCTGTATTCTATTTAGATATATAAATCCATTGGAACCACTATATGACCCAGCTCTCCCACTCCTTGGCATTTATACAAAAGAACTAAAATCAGCATATTACAGTGATACATGCATACCACTGTTTAGAGCAGCACAATTCACAATAGCCAACTTATGGAACCAGCCTAGGAGTCCATCAACAGATGAATGTATACAAAAAAATGTGGTATATATGCACAATGGAGTTTTACTGCCATAAAGAAGAATGAAATTATGTCATATGCTTGTAAATAGATGGAACTGGAGAATATCATACTTAGTTAATTAATCCAGACTCTGAAAGTTAAGGGTAGAATATGTTCTTTCACATGTGGAAGCTGGAAAGAGAGATGGTGGGGTGTGGGGGGGTGCTGGGAGAAGAAGAAGGTAGGGGGAATAAAAAAAGGGATCTCTTAAAAAACTGTTAGTCAGCTTTTTGTTGCCGTGACCAAAATATCTGAAAAGAACAACCGGGAGAGGGAGAATGTTTATTTTGGCTTATAGTTTCAGAGATTGTATCCAGGGTTGTCTGACTCCATTGCTCTGAGCCCATGGTAAGGCAGTGTATTTAAATATCATGCTAGAAGGGTATGGTAGAGTGAAGCTGCTCTACCATACCCAATTGGCTCTAGCTGCAGCTGTTTGATAGGTGTGATCCTGAAAACCCCACACAAATGTCTTAGGTTTAAATAAATGCAATAGAGCTTTGTAAATGTCATGGTGGACAGGAAGCAGAAGAGAGGGGAAGGGGCTTCAGGGAAGATGCACCCTCCAGGGCACCCTTGCCCAGTGACCTACCTCTTCTAGCCACATCCCACCTGCCTACTGTTAACACCATGTTAGTTCTTTCAAACTGGGATGGACTTATTAGATTAAAGCTTTCACAATTCATTCAAAAGATCCTTTGAAGACAGGATCTTTTGGGGGACACCTCATATCCATACTATAACAGAAACCCATAGAGTAGAGAGAGGGAAGGAGATCAAGAGAGAGGGAAAAGAGAGCATAGGAATATGTTGGGGAACAAAATCTACAAAATTATGCTATGTCCATGTATGACTACATCACAAAGAATCTCACTTATATATGTAATTATAATGCCCTGATTAAAATAATACTGATGACAATAACATTAATAATAATAGAAGGGAGATTGATCAAATCATATTATGTGCATATACAAATACAGCATAATGAATCCCACCCTTAGGTATAAGTATCATGCACCAATAAAAGATAATTTTAAAAAATCCATTGGAGAGTTTTAAACAAAGGCATGACATGATCCAACTTCCATTTTAAAGAGTCACTGTCCTTCTATATTGGAAATATATTGTAGAATACCAAACACAGGAGAATAAAGAATATATAAAACAATGTTGAAATAGTCCAGCAAGATATCAGTATTATAACTGGAATACAGGTTGGAGAGGTGTGAAGAAATGGCTGGATTTTGGTTGTATTTTCGAAGTTGAGCCAATATATTGGATGTGAAGATGCGTGCCAGAGAAGTCTGGGATGACTCCAAGTTTTGACATTCTGCAATAATGAAATCAGTTGGAACTTAAAAAAAAAAAAATCTCCTACACTCTCAGACTATTTCTCAATTGGCTCTAGCTGCAGCTGTTTGATAGGTGTGATCCTGAAAACCCCACACAAATGTCTTAGGTTTAAATAAATGCAATAGAGCTTTGTAAATTCCAGTGTCTCGATTCAAACCATAAGCGAAAAAGAAAATGAAAAAAAGCTAAACTAAGAGCTACATTGGTGAAAATGGATCACATTGTGATGTGCATGTGTCAATATGACACAATGAGCCCCACTATTAAGTAAGTTATGATGCACCAACAAAAACTTTGAAAAAACCCTACATTGACAGAACTGGATCTCCATGCACTTTTGTAAGGTACAAACTCTATATTCTCTTCTCCTTTTTTACCAGAAGAGTACTCCCCAATTCAGTTAATGTATTTGAACTAAAATTGAGTTATTGGAGTTTCTCAAATAATTGAGCCCTAATGAATTCATAAATAATCATATTCTATGAAGAATGATTTGGTTTATCTAAAGCCTTTGTTAAACTTGCAGTAAAAGTTTTCCTGCCATTTAAGAAGTATAGAATCCAATACCACTTTCTTCTCAAATTCCTTAACTCCTGAACTCTAATATATTTTGTAATTTTTCTTGTAACATATGATAAAGCACTACAGAAAAGTTTAAGAATCCACTGTAGGCTCTTAAATAATTTTTTTAAAATATAAAACTAGGGTTCTTTATAAACTCTTCATTACTTTATTTAGTGCTTTAGGCAACTTTATGAAATAGCCACTATTTTTTTTACTTTACTTACAAATAAGAAAATTGAGGTTTCAGAAAGTTATGCAACTGGTCCAATATTTCAAAGTTGAAGGAGACAGAATTCATTCACAAGCCCAAGTATCCCAAATTCCAGAGATTACAACCACTGAGCGACACTACCCCTCGGCTTTTGTTCAAGGATTCCATATAGCCTACAGTCCAGTTCCTTATGTAAGTTTTTAGTAAAGTACTTGGCCCCAAAGTAGTTTCTTAGAAATATTAGCTATTGCTGTTATTATACAATAAGTATCATATCACTCAAATCATGTCTCAGAGAAGAGTTGTAGCTTATGGCACACATTTCTTGAAGTAATGCATCCTATTGTAAAAGAATTCTTGACTGTCCTGGTGGAGTTGATTATGCATGATGCTTTTAGGAACTGGTATAGGCAGTAAGCTCAGCTCACTCATTAACTTCATGCAGCTTCACTACGCAGCCTTCCTGGTTCATATCTGTTTAAATTACCAAATGACATCGGGTTTCCCAGTTGTTTGCAAGTGGTGGAATCCAAGGAGGTTAAGTATTTGCAGTCAAAGGTCTATTGTAGTGATTGAATTAACTGTACACACAATATAAATTGTTCTGAGTTACATTAAAATCTTTACAATATAGTCAAAAAGCAAAGTGCAGGACCATAATTATGAAATCATTTTTGTTGTTGTTGTTTAGGTGCAAAAAGAACCAACTATTAGTTTCCATGAAAATTTAGTTCACTGGCACTTAGAGAAAAACTAACCCCACCTCAACTAACCTCCTAAATTATATCCCATAAGGTTGAGAACAAACATGCTATAAAGAGAGGATAATTGATTATGTTGTCCATATCTAAAGAAAAGGGCATAGAGAATCAACACTTGGCTCATGTTCTGTGCTAGACATCATAGTAATTTTTTAAAAATATTTTTTAGTTGTAGATGGACAGAAATATCTTTATTTATTTTTATGTGGTGCTGTGGATCAAACCCAGTGCCTCACGCATGCAAGGCAAGCACTCTACCACTGAGCTCCGATCCCAGCCCCATAGTAACTTTCACACACAATCTCTTAATCCTTTTAAGTAAGTAACTCTAGTAATCAATACTAGAGAAACCTGAGATGAGAAACCTGAGGTTCAAGGAAATAAAAAGTAGTCTGACCCAAGTCACTAACTGATGACAGTGAGTGACAGAGCCCTCAGGGTGTCCTTTCTGCTAGTCTACATGCTCTCTTGCTTTCTCTGCATATACACATATTTGTATCTATTAGCCTTATACATTCCTGATCAGTTTACTTTTATCACAATAAAATCACAAGTCAGCTCAATGTCAATATCCTTTTAGTCTACCCTCCAAAGCAGAGGAAGAGCAGCATGACATATAAAAAAAATCTTGAGGAAACTGGGGCTTTAGCTTTAATAGTGGCAGTGCCAGATCAGGCATTAGAAGGCTCCATTCAGTGTTGCTGCTGTAGATACTTAGGCCATATTTGATCTTTTGTTGTATAATTAATTAATTTTATTGTGTCATTGTCCAGGGAGTAGCAGTTCTTCCTAGGTATATGTATGTGTTCTCTTGGGCATTGTGATTTCTTCAACTGTTAATAAGTATGTGTACTTCGAAAACCAACCCATAGTATATAAACATATTATTAAAGTCATAACCTTTCAAAGTAAAACTAAAAGAGCACACCCCATTAAACATGATGTAGTTTAAGAGCAAGAAATGTTTTAATTGCCCAGGAAAAAATTCTGAAGTACTTGTGTTTAAGTTTTGGTAGATATAAGGGGTTTTTATATCACAAAGCCCTATAGCCAGCCTGAATCCATAGTTTGAAAGGGATAGTGTGTTGAGGCATTACTTTTTTGAACTAGAAGCAAGATTTCAGATTATCTCAACTCCATTAACTTTAGAAGGAGGTAGAGTTCAATGCCATAAAGTCCTGTGGCCAGCCTGAGGCTCAGTGGATGTGTATTTTCAACTCTCACCTTAAAGCACAATACTGGGAGCTGGTGCTGAAGCGCGTGCCTGTAATCCCAACAGTTTGGGAGGCTGAGGCAGGAGCATCCCAAGTTCGAGGCCAGGCTCAGCAACTTAGCAAAGCCCTAAGCAACTTAGTGAGACCCTGTCTCAAAACAAAAACTAAAAAGATGTAGCTTAGTGGTAAAGTGCCCCTGGGTTCAACCCCAGTACAAAAAGCAAACAAATATAACACTGAGTCATGGGGACCTTTGGATCTCATGACTAGGATTTCTTTGATGGTGTAATGATCTTGCTCCTGGTTATGTGAATGAGCCCTTTACTTTCATCCTCTGACCCTCAAAATTTGCCTCTGACATATCATTGTTTAGGTCCTGCCCATCTTGGTCACTGTAAATTATAGATGTTTTCCAATCAGAGTCTAAAAAGGGAAGATCCAAATAATTATCTTATTCTAGAATACATTTGTGGTTGAATCTGGAATTTGGAGGTTACAAGAAGAACTTGTCACTATTGGTTCCCCAGAGTCCTCATGCTTCATGTGAACATGAAATAATCTTGGGGCATAGCTGATAGCTGAGCTGTTCTAACCCATAAAATGACCAACAATACGGAATCCATCACTCCTTACAGTATTCTCATAACTTTGACCTATGGCTGAACCAATGTCTGAAAGACAGGTTTGAATAGGTCTTAATCTACTTGGCCATTACGTATGTGGGAGCCCATAAAAGAATAGAGGTTAATGCCTATCACACAAAAAATCTGCATACTAGATAAATAATATTGTGTGATCGTTTGTTTATATGAATTAAGAGCTTCCGGGATTTTTTTCCTTTCCTTTCCTTTTCTGCAAGCTCATTAGTGCTTGTGGGTGAAAGCCAATAGTTGTGAATGGCCGCAGTGCCAGCGGGTGACAGGTGGTGTGGCATGCTTTAGCCAATACCAGTCTCCAAAAACATTCTCAGTTCGTCAAAGGTACTCCAGTATGTATGTAGATGTGTATTAGACACATACATGCATTCTTTGATCTAAAGAATAGATATTTTCTCAATCATACATAAAATACAACATAAGTATCTTTAGGGAAAAATAATGTTTTAGTAAAATAAAATCTAAGTAAAACTGTTTGTGGTAGAAACATACCTTTAGAAATTCCCCCACTACCACTTCCAACCAGATTGCTGCCCTTGGCTGCTCCTATTTAGACATTCTGGAGCTGAATGTCACACATCCAGGGTGCCTGGCAATTGAGTCAATATTTTCACATAATGCCAATTGCCACCAAAATGTAGTTACTTATACAGACTGACAAGTTGTTATTTTTCATACTAAAACAATAGAGGCCTTATGACTTATCTTTTCCAAATGTTTCTTGGAAGATAGAAAGAATAAACATTCCTTTCCAAATCTGTAAATTATCCCAAGAGACTGATTTCCTTACCAAGTCTAAGCGAGGAATCTGAGACACATCAGATCCACCACCTTCCCTCACCCACAAAGATCGCCTCTTTTTTTTTTTATTATTTAAAATTTTTGAGAAGGTTGGTTTATAACTTAATTTTAAAATGCCAGATGCTGTGATCATGAAGCCTGTAATATATGGACAAAAATGCATTTTAGACTGCCTCTGCAAGAAGAGGTGCTGCAGATTTGCTGTGAAATGTCATGACAGTGTCTACAGGGAGGCTGAAGACTTGGAGGATATCGATGACAACAGGGCAATAGAGTTTCCTATGGATCAGAAGTTCTGCTGACTAAAAATAGGCAGCGATTTGACCTATCTCCACACAACACTTAGCTAAAGAGGCTGTTTTGATCCCCACAATCAAGTATCTCAAAAAGTCAAGTCTTTTCAAGTAGGTGTATTCAAGTATCTCACTTACACAGAGCTTAAAAAAAATTGCAATTGATATCCAAATTGGTACACTTTTCATGTGCTTATTCTGTAAACATGACACCAGGCAGATGTTTGTCCCCAGAAGATGGCTAACATATTATTTTTACATCCATCTGGGGAAGGGACTCATGTCCCTTCTGCCCCCTCAATGTCCCTGTGGAGGGTACATCATCTTGGACTAGGTAAAGTTCAGAGTTGAGAAAAAACAAATGCTTAAATAATGGAGGCTGGCAGGGATTAAGAGCAGGCTGCATTCTTGCAGAGGAAATACAGCCAGTGTAGGAGGTGAGGTGGGAAAAGGAAGACTGGAGAATTCATCTGTCAGAGGAAGTTAGGAGGAGGGAGGAGTGACTTAGGGAGAGCAGGGAATCTGGTTCCCTCTGCTAACCACTCTATCCAGTGAAGTTCTAGTTTATAGTTTAAACCCTGTGCTGTTTCTGCATCCTTGAATTTTGCCTTGAAATCCATTGTCTGCTCTCATTGACTTGACAGTCTCTGTCTCCCCTCTGTTGTTTCTGTGGTCACCAGAACCCTTTCAAATGGGCATTCACTATGTTTACAGGTTTTAATGCCTCATATTTCTATAAACACTGGTCATATTATTGTCCATTATTTCTCCTATTTGTTTTATTTATTTATTTTTTTATTTTTTAAATATTTTTTTAGTTGTAGATGGACACAATGTCTTTATTTTATTACTTTGTATGTGGTGCAGAGGATCAAACCCAGGGCCTCACGCATGCGAGGCAAGCGCTCTACCGCTGAGCCACAGCCCCAGCCCCTCTCCTATTTGTTTTGAAGGAAAAAAAGTCTAATATCCAATGAATCTCCTTTGTCTGCTTTTTTGCCTGGAATCTTGAGGGTAATAGTTGCTTTTCTCAAAATGAAAACAATTCAACCTTTGTCCCAGTCGATTAACTAGAGTTTTGAAGGAAGGGCTTTTGCTCAAACATCATTTATAAATGACTGCCTCAAAATTCTGTAGTTTCTCACGGTCAAAAACTACTAATGACATTTGTTCAAGTGATTTTCTTGCCCAGAAGATTCCAAGAATAAACCCATAAGGAAAGCACTGAAGCCAGGATTTCTTCAGTCTCTCTTGAAGCGCTACAGTGTGAAGTGGCAATTTCCATTACAAGTTTCCCCAGAAAGTGGAAGGGAGTTAAGTGAGGTTTTCATTTTCACATAGTTGCTTGTGATTTCCTAGTCATCTCTTCCACAGTAACTTTCAAAGGAATGAGTGTTTTGTTTTGACCAAAGAATTTACAGTTTTGCAGAAACTTAGTGTACCAGCAGCTGTTGTGGTGGTGCAGTTTAGTTGCATTGTGATTGCTTATCATTCTGGAACAACATGGCTGCTGATCACAATTTCCAAAGCAGTCTTTTTCACTTTGAATGAAATTTTAGCATGTGTAGAGATTGTCAAGATCAAAATATTTAATGAAGAAATTATGAGTCACAATTTGTCTACAAAAAGTGTAGACAACCTCCTCCCTATTGACAGTAACTGGGTGATATTTATTTTTATTATTTTAGTTTTATTTTATTTATTTATTTATTTTTGTGGTGGGAGCTGACCTATGTATTGTAGGATGTTTAACACCATTTCTGGCCTCTAATATCTAGATCCTTCTCCCAATTTGTGGCAAGAAAAAATGGTCCAGAAATTACAAAAGATTTCTTGGGTGATCAAATGTTCTCAGACTGAAAATATTGCTCTACTACCTTTATAAATAAATATAAATAATATAAGATTCAAATTATGTATGCTTGATGTCCATACTTATATCAGTTCATTTGTAACACACATTATTTGACCTGAATAAAGTGACCAGTAAGAACCAGGTAAAGGTTTGTTTCTTAATTCATGTCTGTGAAATTACAGTTACTCAAAACTCTCATCAGTTTTCATAAAATTTGGTGAAAACTCCTTATTGCAAAATTATTTCCTTATGATTTTTTTTATTGGTACCAGGGATTGAACTCAGGGGCATTTAACCACTGAGTCACATCCCCAGCCCGTTATTTATTTTTTATTCTGAGAGAGGGTCATGCTAAGTTGCTTAGGGCCTCACTAAGTTGCTGGGGCTGGCTATGAACTTGTGATGCTCCTGCCTCAGTTCCGAAGCCACTGGTATTACAGGTGTGTGCCACTGTGTTCATTTCCCCATGATCTTTAATACTGTTTCTAACATCATGGTTAAATATCTTAGTATTCTGAGATACTTAACTGTAGGAGTTAAGTGTTTTCCTAGTATCTGAACTTAACAACTTAACTGTTGTTCAGATAGCAATACCTAAGTAGGGTCGTATCACTGATTTCTTTTGAACTAAGGCTGCTCACTGAAAATAAGCCTCTAATGAAAGAGCATAGGAACGGGTAGGTAGATAATAATATGCTGCAGAGGATGAGCTCAAAGAAAAGACTGGGAGATGACAAAGCCCATCCACTCACATCACTTACTAAGTTCAGGACCAGTTATTAAATGATCATAAGGGTAACTACCGCATACTCAGTGCTTATTAGTTGAGAGTTAAGTTCCAGTTGGAATTCTCTGGTTTGGTGTAGGCTTTTTCTACTTTTGAAGTTTTTGTTAATCTCTTAGAGGAAAGAAAGAAACACTTATATGCACTTAACAGCTTTCCTTGAGCCTTGTGTCTTTTACTGAACCAGAAATTTCTTTCTGTATGTCTTCCTAGTGATCGCCTGCTTTACTTTTCCATGAAAAGATTGTAAGAGCACAGAATATTTGCAAGCAGTTAAGCAGAAATATGTGCTTTGAATCTAGTAAATCATTCTTATCCAAGATGAAGACAATACTCATAGAACAGAGACCATGTTCATTCTTAGGATCCTGGTCATGGACCTTAGTTTCTTTGCTTCCTGCTGAGAAGCTAGGCAAGTGTTTGCAGTGAGTGTGCTCAAGTATACCAAGGGATAAACCCTAATCCCTGGGCATGAGGATGCTAGTTACAGGAAATACAGGGCCCTACTGCTCAGAGTGGCCCCTGGACCAGCATTATCATCTTTACCTGGGAGCTGATTAAAAATCCAGAATCTCAGGCTCCATTCCTCAGCTCAATCTGCATTTTAATAAGATCACAAGTGATTCCCATCACACTTAAATTTGTGAAGCACTGGCATAAGAAATGGTTTCTGGAATGTAACCCCATGAGACGTTCTGAAATGGGGGGATTATAGGAGCAAATATATGTTGTGGAGATTTCCTCACACCATGTGTACTTTTTGGAGATCCCCAATGTGCATGAACACTGGAAAATATACTTTGAGAAATCAAAAATTACATCAGGCCTTGAATTCTAGACATGCTATAATTAAAATCCAGTTACAAAAGACTAATAGGTTAAATGATGAAACTAATGTTTTGGGTGATTACTTTGGATCAACCTTATTATTTTTAATGCTAACATATGGATAATTTTTCAAATATCATGGTAGTCAGCCTGCTAAATACCCTTAGCCTCCAAATCATCCTGTCAAAGGCAGTCAAGAAATGCATAATTACTATAAAAATCAATGCTTATTTACCAAGTCTAATTACTTATTTGGATGTTATTACCTTTTTATTCTGGCATTTGTTCAAAATTGATTTGATAAAATGTGGATAATTTTCAAGGTAGTGTATTCATTTGTTAGGACTGCATAACACAAATACCACAAGCTGGGTGTCTTGAACAACAGAAATATATTTTGTCAATGTTCAGAAGTCCAAGATCAGCCGGTTTGGTTTCTCTTGAGGATTCTCTTGGTTTGCGGGTGGTAACTTCTCACTGTGTCCTGACATGGTCTTTCTGCTTTACTCCAACATCCCTGGAGTCTCCTGTATAGTGCCCTCCTCTTAATCACTTCTTTAATGATCTATCTCGAAACATAGTCACATTCTGCAGTACCGGGGATTAGGGTTTCAATGTATGAATTCAACTCAACCCTTAGCAAATGCCAACTGGCAGAGACATTTCTATGTTGAGAATTTTCACAAGTTGTTTATGAAAATGAGATGAATTTTATGGTAGTCTAGGATATCACTAATTCTTTTTTCTCTCTCAGAGATTCTTACACTTAAAAAAAAAAAAAAGATCCTCACTCATTCCAAGTGTGGTACTGAGAGCAAACCTGAGTGTGTCAGAGAGTTCTTCACACTCCGGTCTAGTCCATGCTGGAGTAGACTGTCATGATCCAGCATGGCTATTCTATCCACTTCCTCCCACATAAGAAGCAGTCTATGAGAGTCCCCCCTGCTATAATTTATTCACCAAAGTCTGTGTATTTCTCCTATAGGATTCATTCCTAAGTCCTTTCTCTTGAAGCCGTTGTCTTTGTTTCATTTTTTTCTTTTCCATCACTCATCTCTTACTCCCCCATATTAAGCATGCTCCTTGCAAACAGAAAGACCTATTTGAAGGGGCACCTTCCACAGCTGGAAGCCCACAGCAGACCCTCCTCACCAAAGGCTCAGAAAGGGATGAGCATTGTATGTCCCTGTCCACATCTTCCCCTCTCCATCAGGAAACATGGTTTCCTACCCAGAGCAATTGCTCTTCCCTGCTTCTACCTGGTACCACCACTGCTGAAGGAATATTTATTCTTAAAATTCCTTTTTCTTTTTGGTAGTAAAATAGTCACAGAAAATTATATGAATAAATATAATACCTTAGGGATGGGAAGTGAGAATAATAATGATACTGAATATATCATGTAATTATGAGCTAGATGCTCCTAAGTTTAAATAATTTCTTGAGTATTTTAGTGCCCTTTGCCAGCTGCAACTGCAGCCAAGGTATCTTATTATACACAGTGATTTTCCCTGTCAACAGAGACAGGGAAAAATCATCATCAACTTATTTTTTGCTTCTACTGCCTCATTTTAATGCTCAGATATTTGCAAAAAAGGTGGAGGTTTTATGAATAAATGAAGCATTGCATGCAGCTGTATGTGCTTGACAACAACATGCAATGTTTGCATGTCATTTAAAAATATTTTGTTTTTATATTATTTAGAATTACTTTCACCAATATATGCTTGGTGTTTGGAATAGCTTAGTGAGGAAGGTAAAGTGAATTGCTTTCCCAAGAAATGCCATATGGTAAAGTTATTAAGATATGATTATAGAGTTCAAACTTCCATTCTCTAATTTCAGCCAGCATTAATTGAGCATCTACTATGTGACAGGCACTGTTTTGAACATGTGAGATGTATCAGAGAGCAAAACAGATCTGCACCCTCTAAGGAGCTTCTTTCTACTTGTACACGTAAAATTAGAATTGTAGTTGATTCTTAGCCAGGCGTGGGGGCACATGCCTATAACCCTAGCACTTTGAGAGGCTGAGACTGGAGAATTGTGAGTTCAAAACCATCCTCAGCAACAGTGAGGCACTAAGCAATTCAGTGAAACCTGATCTCTAAATAAACACAAAATAGGGCTGGGGATGTGGCTTGTGGCTCAGTGGTCAAGTACTCCTGAGTTCAATCCCTGGTATGGGAGTGGTGGGGGAAGAATTGTAGTTAATTCTTAATTCTGGCTATAGAAGACAGACGATAAAAATAGAGTAAATATGTAACTTATTTAATAGTAGATGAAAAGTGTTATATAAAATGAAAAAGTAGAGCAAATTGCAATTTTAATTAGGGTGGTTAGAAGAAGCTATATTGTGAAAGTGTCATTTAAGTGAAGTCTGGAAATAAAAATGACCCTGGTGTTTTAGTAATTTATCCATTGTGTCTTTCTGGCACATGTTCATTGGTTATAACACAATTATGCAAATGACCTGTAAGTATATCTTTTAGAAACCTTAATTATGGGGTACTTAGGAAGAATAAAGGACCTTGACCTGGACTTCTAAAAACTTACCCTGTGAACTAGGAAAAGGTTAATCTTTTTTTCTCCCATGGTGTCTGGAAAGCAGGAAATTACAATGCTTTTTTAGAATATTTTTATTTTAAAATTGTTTTGTTTTTCCAAAGAAAGACTATTTTAAAAGAAAGACTCAGAATTTAACAAGTAAAGTTGTTTCTGCCAGTGCTGAATCTGTGGCCATCATGAGCTGGCCGGTATTCTTTTCAAGATGCCCACTTGCAAATTGGCCACAAGATGGCTCACACATGGATACAAAGTTAGTACTTTTGTTTATCCCTAAAAATGTCCCTTCAAAGGCTTTGTTGTAGGTCACTGCAGACCCAGATTCTTACTGTTGAGGAAGGATACAGAAAGCAAGATAGAACTCAACAAGGGGAATCATGTCCAATTGAGCAGCAAAAAGGAAGCCTTGGGGAATTTGTGACCTAAATGTTATAAAAGCATATCTGACATCTCTTAATGGGGCCCTTTATCCTGCTACATCAGATTCTATCCTGTAACCTCAAACTGCTACAAGCAGACAGGAGGAGCAGAGCAGACGGGTTATCTGGCAGTCATAGACAACCCTCAATTTCAGTGATTTAAAATAGTACAGATCCCATCTTTCTTCATAACTTTCAATTGAGAGGTTTAGGGTTATTCAGGGACTGTTGTTTCTCCTCCTCATCCTTACCATAGAACTTGGACTTACGGAGTGGCCACTTTCTGGAAACACACCCATATTTGTGGCTGAAAGGAAAGTGAATGTGACCAAGCATGAATTAGCTTCAAAAACTTCCATGTGGAAACGACACACACCTGCCCTAACAGTTCAACTAAAGAAAGTTTGTCTGGACAGAATGATGTCCAAGCACTTGTGGAAGTAAATTCTACATAGTGGCTAGAGAGAAATATCTAGAACATTTGTGAACCATGTATGAATTACTATAGCCAATATAATTCTGAAGTTTCTCTCATGAGACTTTTAGAATTTTTATTGGAGAAATTGCTTTTTGACATCTCCTTTATACTGCCCAGTCTCATTCCTCTTATGGAATTCTTCATTTTTTCAGGCAGAAGGGAAAGACGAATTTATGCAAAGATTTGAAATAAAAGAGATAAAGTTTAAGGTCAACACAGATGAAAAGTATTTAGTCTTGTTAATGGTACACTCAGTATGCATTAATGGTGATGTGTTTTTTCTCAAAAGCTCATGTTATATAAGAAAGGGAGAAAGGATAAGAAAGGGAAAAAGGAAGAAGGAAGGAAGGAGCTAGCAATCAGTTTCTTCTTCAAAGATGAAACTAAAAAAAATATTACAGCACTTTTACCATGGACAGAGCTCCAACTTCTGTTATCTAACTTCAATATATTAGGATCTATGACTTATAATAAGGAATCATGATGGAATAAAAGTCTGACAAATATTGCATATTAGACAGGCAAATGGTATACTAAAGAAATGTAGATCAAATTGGAGAAGCCAAATGAGTCTCAAAGAGCACACAAAAAATAAGTTGAGCCAGGCGTGGTGGCACACATCTGTAATTCCAGCGGCTTAGGAGGCTGACGCAGGAGGAACTCAAGTTCAAAGCCAGGCTCAGCAAAAGTGAGGCACTAAGCAACTCAGTGAGACCTTGTCTCTAAATAAAGTACAAAATAGAGCTGGGGATGTGGATCAGTGGTTGAGTGACCCTGAGTTCAATCTCAGGAAAGAAAGAAAGAAAGAGTGGGTGAGGAAGGGAGGGAGGAAGAAAGAAAGAAAACAATGTTTAGCCTAGGGATCGGGTAAGATAGGAGAGGTCAAGCAGGTCTCAAAGTCCTGATTCACAAGAACCAAGAGATGAGGAACTCAGCTATCAGCGGCGAGGAGCAGACATGCCAATGTGAGCTATTTTACTAAGGCGGAAGCTGGAAACCAGAAGAGAGCTTGCAGGTTGTAGGTGGTGCGTAAGGCAGAAATGAGCCTAACTAAGATATTGTTTCAATGAGACTGCTTGTCTGGTTTCAGTCACAATGGGATGTGGAAGAACCCAGGTACCTGTATTGAAGCTCAGGACTTCAGGGAGGTTCCAACTGTGTGTGTGTGTGTGTGTGTGTGTGTGTGTGTGTGTGTGTGTGTGTGTGTGCATTCTGAGAATAATTATTTCTTCATTCTGCAAAGACAATCAGAGGTAATTTATATTTAAATTTGTAATCCAAAAACAAGTCAACTTTCTTGTTTGTTTGGCTCTAAGACCAGTCTGTAGGTAGGGTGACATTCCAAAAGAAGCCTAAGTCTGGTTCAAAAAGCCTTGAAAAATCTTCAGTGCAGTTTTGACTGAAAGTATATATAGAGAAAGGTGTGTTATGCAGCGAAACTTTTCTTAATAATTGAACTTTAGTCAATTTTCCCTTTCTGCAAATGTACTTCATTGTGCCACCACTCTGATGTCTTCTGCTATGACATAGTGGCTAGTGGAAGACTTGGATTCCAACTGCCTGGCTTGAATCTTGTTTCTATCTCTTGGTAGCTGGGCTGACCATAGGTTGCTTAAACTTCTGTAAATCAGTTTCCTCATTTGGAGATTAGGAATAATAATGGAGTGGTTGAAAGGATGAGATAACTTATTGTTACAAACCTTGGGACATTAGGACTTGGCACATTGCAAATTCCAATGAATAGCATTATGTTGCTATTATTAGGTTTTGAATCCCAGCCCCTGCGGCCCTTTTTTCTACTTCTCCTTCCTTCTCTCATCTGACTTTCTGTATCTTTCTCTTCGTCTGATCCTTATCTAGGACCTCTTCATTTCTAATGATTTTTGCTTATCATTCCATCTCTATATGAAAGAAACTTGCCTCCTGAGAAGATGTGAAAAAAGGAAAGGTAGAAAGATCTATCCTTAGTGTGTTTCTTTGTCTTGGTCAGACATCCAGCAAACTCACTATGGCAATCTAAATGACAAATCTGCATTTCCTTGTTTATTGACATCATTGTGAACTTCAAGGAGAATGTAGAAAGTTATGAGACTCATTATCCAGGATTTTGACAAGCCCAAGGAAATCTCCCACTGACCACTTTAAGGTCCTGGAGTTCTTAACTCTTCATTCAGGTTCTAATTACTAATTGCTAAGAAGTTGTAATTGAAACTTTTGGGTTTGATCAAGGGTTTATCATCTTATTGGATAGAATGTTGGCTCCCTTCCAATCTGAGACTAATGACAATAATTGCAGTCAATTATTGAGTGCTGACTACATGGTAGATCATTTTAATACATTATTGCATTAATCTTTGTGATAAAACTGGTGAAATTGGTAGTAGTTTCCTGGAGATGGGGAAATTGAGACCTAGAGAAGGTCAACTATCTCACCAAAAGTGGTAGAGTCAGATTTTGAACCCTGTCCAGCCTGAATCAGAGCCAATTTCAGCAAGTTTCTCCTTCTTTGCATGGTGAGGAAAATTATTGTATCACCCCAGCATCTTGATCCTCTAACCCTAGGTTTCCCTGACAGTTACAATGAGGTAGGATCATTGTTCCCTACATGATAATGTGGTGGGGAAGGACTTCATCTCTCCCTGACAGGTGAACTCTGTTCTTGGGGAGAGTTGGAACTAAAACACCTTTCCCTAGAAAGGAGACACGTGGGCATATGTTAGTTGTCGTGCCATCCCATTTCAAATATTAAAGCTTTCGGGTTGTATGACTTTCAGCAAGCTATTTCATATTTTTTTTAGCTTCAAGTTGCTGGCCTGCAGTATAGGGATAATAATAGTAATGGTTTCACAGGGCTTTGTGAGGAATAATTGGAGAATATCATGTACATTCTTAGAACCATTTTTGGCACATAGCAAGTGTTCTATAAAATTCATCATCATCATTATCATTATTGTTATTACACTTTCTTATATTTTCCTTACTGTTGTTGTTATTCTAGAAACTGTAGCTCAGGGTTACATTTCTCTTAGTTATATCTCCATCCAGAGAAGGAGCCGGGACTAGCCGAAAACAAATACCATTGTTGATTACGGACAAAAGGAATTCCAGACCTGCAAGCAGGCTTCTGAGCAAGAGATGCCATTATTCCTCTCTTGCAATTTCTGCCTGAGAGCTCAGAGAACTTTCTGAAGAAGGCTAGTTACCTGCACAAGTTTATAGATCCTTGTTACAG
>CM053411.1:19217295-19241618 GCA_028644305.1 Xerus rutilus | reverse complement strand
AATGCAAGAAAGTTCAGAGTGAAATGATTGGGTTGTGAGAGGCTTGACTTAATCAGAGCATTAAACCCATGATAGGGATTAACTGAGTGGTGACTATAAGCAGGGTACGGCCAGGGGAGGTGGGTCAGTGAGGGCATGCCTTTGGGGTTTATATTTTGTCTTTTGTGAGAAGAGAACTCTCTCTCTCTACCCACCTCCCTCTCCCTCTCCCTCCCTCTCTCTCTGCTCCCTGGTCCAATGTTCTCCCTGGCTTTCCTCTGATATACTCTTCTGCCGTGATGTTTTGCCACACCTATGGCACAGAGCAATAGAAGTGGCTCTCTGTGGACTGAGACCTCTGAAAACATGAGCTGCCAAATAAATTTTTCCTCCTCTAAAATTATTTTTGTTAGGTCATTTTGAGACAGCAACAAAAAAGCTGACTAAAACGTGTTCCTCACCTTTCCAACAAATGCGTCAGTGGGAATTTTATTTAACTCAGCCTAAGAACCTCAAAGGTGCATTTAATTTGTGTGAGAGGTGGGGATGGAGGGAAGCTAAGGTGGAGGGGTTAGAGATGGGGCACGACTGAGAGGGAACATAGAAGCTTGCCTGTTCTTCCAAGAAGAGAGAGGCAGGAAAAAAATCATCTTCTTAAGTTTTTGAAAGAAGAACAAGAGAGATATGAATATGTCAATAGATTATTGTTAAGTGTTCATAATAAAGTCTCAGATAACTAAATGCAACTAAATAGAATAGTAACACTGCAATTTATTCTAGAAAGAGTCAAATTACAGCAGAACAAACTGGTATCAGATTCTTAGTTTAACAACAACTTTCCAGGAAGTCACACAGCTCTTTCCTGATTTGGCTCAGTTAAAGACACCTATTCTATTTTTGCCCTCAGACCCTTTGTGAAAATCCCAGGCTGCATAAGGTAGCTTCTCCTACTAGAAAAGGCCACCATTTCATTCAACCAGCTTGCATTTGCTAGGCAAGGCAAAGTGGGCATTTTAGGATGATGTTAAGCAATAAGTATAAACTCACTACATTCTCCATTTCACTCTCAGCTATAACCTGAAAACCTTCAAATAGCCCAGGAAATTAAGCAGCTCTTGTCTCTGAGGAGCACTCAGAAAAACTGAAAAGCTATGAGGATTTGCTTTTAATACTTTTATTTCACTAGCCTGTGTGTTCCTGAGTCCTGACTGCATATTAGCATCACCTGGGAAACTAACTCCTGAGTCTGGGCCCTATCCCTGCAGATTCTAATGCAGTGGTCTGGAATGGAACCTGAATGTGAAGGGGTTGACTTTGCCCAGGTGATATGAATGTGCAGCTAGGTCTAAGAACTCCAGTTAAACGATTTACACACACCTCCTTTCTTGTTAGCTTTTTTTCTTTTTCTTTTTTTTTTTTTTTTGACCCTGCCTATCTTAGGGCTGATTTTTCACAGGATCATGTTCTAACTATGCAAGGAGTTCATAAAATATAACATGTCCCAGAGTCTTCTGTATTTAGCAGGATCCTTAGAACACCTGGAGCCTAAATCATCATGCTAAAATGGTAGATTAATATGGCAGCAAGTTACTTTTATTTACCATCCTTCTTTCTTCCCTCTTTTGTATCTCTCAATCTTTTCCTAATTTAAAAAGGTGATTCATAAGGCATTGCCACTAAAATTCCTGCCATTTGAACACTGACCTGTAGGTGATCACTTGCCTCTATATCTACCTAAAGCATAGTTCTTCTTATCCCAAATATTGCTTATTATGGTTTACACATTTATTCTGTAATGTTTGATTAGCTACCCACAATGAGAGCTTTCAAATCAGTAGAAGCCTGCTTAAGATCTCAGAAGACTTAAAAGCAAAATTAAAGCTCTTATTGTTCAGTTTTGTTATTGTATGAGAAATATCTGTTCATTGGAAAAACATTAGAAAATGTGGATAAGTAAAAAAGAACAAACCAGAAATCACCTGTAATCCTTCCACATGGCTACATACTTTGAATTTTCTCTGCCTTTCCTTTTGTCCCTGTTCCCTGTTTTCAAATAACTTCCTATACTTAAAATGCGTTATTCTGGATCCTCCTCTTAGAACATTTTAAAATAGAGCTTCTGACTACATACTCTGTAAAGCAGGAGCATTTAAGATTTTAAACTAACTTTGTACCTTTGAATTCAAAACTCAGAGTTAGAACTTTAGATATTAGAATGACTATGGAATTCGCTTTATGGATAAATAAGGATGCTAAGTCTTGGAGAGATTAAGAAGGTCAACATAGAGCTAGTCAGTGAAAGATCTGAACATAATTCAGAGTCACTGAGTTCTAGGTCCATGTGCTTTTCCTACCCTGCACTGTGTCATTCAGTAGTCAAGTACAAAGGTGTTGATTTTATCCAGGTAGGCCAGTGGTAAATGATGCTTCCAAGTGTTTACAGTTATGTCTACACAAACTGAGAAATGAGAGTTGACTATATTCTTGGCATGTGTTGTGCAGGAGGCTCAGGCCCAGGAAACAATTTTTGGAGCTCTGCAGGTGGAAGAAGATGCAAGATGCAGTTAAGATAGTAGACATGCTTCATTCTTTGTTGGTAACAGCCTCCAGCCTCCAGCTTCGGCTTTAGGAATTCCCCCAGGCAGTTCCATTTTAGACCACCTATTAGCCCCCAAGTAGCCCCCTGAGTCTTTTTCATAGGTCCTTTTTATAAGGAGGCCAAACAGGGAATGCACACTGCCAACAGGTTACCTATGGGTGTGCAAGCTCACAAGTTAATGTTTATGACCTTGAGTACATATACTGAATTTCTGGCCTTGACTAACCATAGCTGGCCTCCAGCCCTGGCTACACACTAAAAACATAATATAGCCCACTAGAAGTCTCTGTGAGGGAGCCTAACTATAGCCATTTTGAGTGTTCCCCAACAACATGGTTAAAGAAATTGGTGCTATAGTTGAATTTCCTGGATAGTTTGGAGGAAAAATAAATTATTCAAGGTAGGCATCATGATATGTGGTTCATCTCTTAATGTAAATCTCTCATGTGGGCAAAGTCCTGAGGCAGGCACAGAAACAGTAGTATTCAACCAAATGTTATAAATCTTGATTTGCAGAGTGTTATTTCTGAAGACATGAACAGATATTCCATAGAAATCTCTGGATTAAACCAAATTAAACAGATTTTATAATTATAGGCGTTATATAGATTTTAAATAACCTTGTGGGTATTGTAAATCTTTATGTGAGACAGAGAATGCAAATTCCCTACTTGTATCAAGAAAAGTCTTTTTTAAAAAATGTAAAAGGACTAATTATTGACATCTTGAAAAATTTGTATTATGACACATAGTTTAGAACATGGTAGTTTAATACAGTTAGAATTTGTGTGTTAGGGACACTTAGTCCTAGAGGACTGAGATGTGCTGAGACCACAGGGTTAATCTGTAGTAATTTAGCCCAGGGAATAAAAATGGATTTGTCCTTTCTTCTTAAGGATTCTTCTATGGTAATTACCTTTGCTGAGAGTTGCTGTAGTCATCCAGCTCCATCCTTTTTCTTTCGCTAGTGCCTTTTCTCAAAAGTCCTAACTTTATAAAGGCAGAGGATTATACCTACCTTTTGTAAAACCAGCAAAAGGAGTATTTTTCAGCTATTTCCTTGCATCTCCAGATTTCCAGGCTAGACTAGTCTTAAAAGATTTTCAGAAGTATTCAAACTAATCAAAGTCTTCTCCTAAGGATACTTGTTGGTGGCAGGTCTGCATTGGTCTATGGTTTATGGTGATTAAAATTTGAGATAGTGCAGTCAAATCAATAGAATCACAGGGCTGGATGGTAATTTGAAGCAATGGAAATTTAGAGGAATATTTCTATTTCTGTTTTAGAGAGAGAGATAGTGTGTGTGTGTGTGTGTGTGTGTGTGTGTATTTTTCTTTCCCATTTTGGAAGAAATATATGCATGACACTTCACTCTCTCTGAGAATATTTGGAGCCCTGCCCTTTGTGTGGCCTTCTCACCCTACCATGCTGTTCTCTGCCACTGTGAGCAGGTGTGTAACAGGTTTGACACTGATCCCTGGCCTCACATACATACTCCACAGCAGTTGCTACCATGTTCTTATTTAACTAGATCTAGCTCCATATCAAGAGAGCATCAGAGAATCACTGCACCAGGACTTTATTGTGTAGATGAGCCAACTTCTTTAGTTTAGAATTCCTTCTCTCTTAGATTAGGTAATACCTCTAATATGGTTTATATAAAATATTATATATATTTTTAGGGGGCTGGGAAAATATGTGGGATCTTATTTGTAAATTGAGGAAAATCTAGCCCCAATTAGAAGATTTTCAAATCCCAATTCAAGAATTACATATTCTTTCCTGCTAATGTGTAGGATCTTATTTCTCATTAAAGAAATAATCAGTGACATCAGTTGGATCAGTTTCTCAGTCCAAAATAAATTTTTAAATGGAAAAAAAAGATATTCATGTAAATTGAAATTAACATACACTAGATTGGGTTTAATATAAGTTTAAAGATATTGGCAAAAAATAGAATTTGGACATATACAGAATCCCAAGACCCAGAATATGAGAGTAATTACATATATGAGCATGTTCAGTATATGGCTAATTATAACAACATTAAACTGTATTTAGTACTTATTATGTTCTTGGCACTAAACCAAGAATAGCAACCATACTATCAGCTATTATAAATACTAATATTTTCATTTTAAAGGTGGAGGAAAGTGAACTTTAATAACATTTGTTGTCGATAGTCACATAGCTAGTCCATAATGCAATCAGGATTCACATCAAGGTTTCTTTATCTCCAGAGCATGCTAGTGGAACTCAGTTTATCCGTTATTTTATTCAGTCAACAAATATGCATGTTATCTCCTATTTGGCAGGCATTGTGCTAGGTGTTGTAAACCTTGATGAGTAAAACAGACATGATCCCTGCTTTTAATGCACTTAGAGACATATGGTTGTATTCCAGTTGGCTCTGTGCCCAATGACTTTAAACCCAATGGTTCGTGTAATTCCATCTGTCTCCCAAATCAGTCAGGTCTTGCGGGGCTGACTGCCAAAATGGGTGAGGTCCTCTAGGCAGCTCTCATCATTCTAATAACTCAACTAAAATTGACCCAGAGTGTGAGTCATATGTCACACTACTGATTCTGGCTAACATTCTCATAAATGCATGGAGCGCCTAGAAGAGAAGGAGTTATACTAGAGATGCTGGGTGCCCCTTGCAGGGTGGGTTGGGGGAAACAAACTTAGACAAAAAAATTCTAGGAAAGTGTTAACTGTTCAAACCATCAAATATGACCAGAACAAATTTGATGTGGCATTGAAGCAATTTATCTGTGGATGCTGGAATTAATGAACCTCAGTTACCTGGTTTGTTGGAGGCATGATAAGAACCTGTCTTCTATAGCAGTGAGATCTATTCTTGAGACAGAGCAATTTCTTAGATGTCAGATGAAATGAGGCAGGAACATCAGAGTTATATGGGAGAGGATAGCTTGAAAGGGTGAGTAGGCTTGAAGACAGGTGGAGTTGGATTTGAAACAAAGAGCCTGTCACCTATGTGAAAGACCAGGAGGAAGGCTAGCCACACTCAATGGGCATTTGTTACAAGGATGCTGTCAGATTTTCTCATGAGTATTTGGGGAGCCAAATTCGCAGCAGAGAGCAAGTAGGAGAGCATCAGATAGATTTTCCTTTCCAATCCTGGTGAAGCTGACTCTCTTACCAAACCCCTTGTCTAGCCTTTCCTATCTCTGTGTTTGTGTGTAGTTGAGAAGCAGAGCAAAAATCACTACTAGCCATGATTAGGTATGACCACAGCTGGTAGTGACCCATCCCAATCCCTGGAGGGAACTATGGAAGACTGATGTTCAAGCATGTCAGTTTGAGAGCATTATGTCTATTTGATGTGTTGGTACAGGTCTTCACTCTGGATATAGGCAGTGGAAGAACTCTTACATGGCACATCTCAAACAAGCATTCTGCCTGGCTTTTTAGCTCTGGCTTCATGATTAGTGAGTTTCCCATATGTGTTCTTTGCTCCATGAATTCTTTTTAGGTATACAGAGTCAGTTTAAGGGAAGTAAAATAAAATCAAACAGAAAAGCAAGACAGAAAAGAGAAAGCATCACAGAGCTAGCAACTTGCTTAAAATAGGAAACATCACAGAATGTATCTCTGTTGGGAGGGATCACAAGGTCTCCCAAAACCAAAGTGGTGCAGGAGAATGTGAGGGTAAAGAGGGCCACATAACATAATGCAGTTTCACCAGCATGATTTGATCCTTTGACCTGAATGTAAATCAGAAGATACATTTCTGTTCCCCACCTCCATGCTTTCCTTGGTGGTGATTTCCATTGAATGTCAAGCTTTTGTGTTATGAATAAATACTCATAATGGGGGTATGGCTACCAGCTCTTTCAGTCCCTGTAAGAACTCTTCTTGACTGGAATAATAAAACCTTATTTCAATCATTTAGAAATTAGTTACACCATTGTCAAAGCTCTGACTTACATCAGCATGCTGCTAGAGAAAAATGAAAGGGAAAAGTGGGAGAGAGAAAAACATATCGAGCCCCTTTCTGATTAGCAAGGGAGACTGTTTTGAGAACAAAGGAGAAGCCACACAGTTTAGTGTTATCTGGTCTAATTATTCTTTATCTTGAAATATTACCATTGATTGGATTGAGTGTTTTTATCTATGTCTGAGATGATCAAATAAGAGACAGAGGGACTGAGGGCACTGTTAGAAGAAGATGGATTTTGTCTCAGCATCTGGGGAGCCTTCATTTAAAGGGAGAACAGGTTGTCCTGCAAGGTCCTGGAATGCAGCACAGTGCAGGGTTTACCTCAGTGAGAGGAGGTCAGACTGTCCGGGCAGGACTCAGCATGTCCTAAACTACTCTGCACCTTCCACATGTGCAGGATGGGGAAATCATAACCTCACCTCCAGATATTTTGTAGTTCAAAAGACAATATGTGCCTGGCACTTGGTAATGATTAGTCAATGACTATTATTCAAGAATCTCTATCATTGGAAATTTCAAACATCAGTTTTTTGTTTTTGTTTTTGTCTTTTTAGTCCAATGCAACTGAGAGATTGGAGTCTTCAGGTCTTCATTTCTGCCAGGGGGGTGAGGAGACAGATGAGCAGAGCTCAGTGAGTCTGAGTAGAGGCAAGCACCCTGGGCACTGGGGCCTGATTATTTGTTCTGCAGGGCAGTGTGCAGCCCACTTGGTCACCCAGGTCTCCATCTGCAGTGTGCTGAGCTGACATATGGCATAGGGCCAGCTCTGGGCATTTGATTATTGTCAGCCTTTGGGCAGAGTCTTTGCCCTGAGCCCAGATTTGCAGGCAGGCAGTCAGTGCCTCCCTCTCTGATGACAGACCAGCCCTGGAAAGGCCTGGAGCCAAAGGTCAGAGGAAAACAAGGAAACTGTGAAATCAAATCATAGAGTCAGAGCTCATCCCCCTCTTTTCACAGATGAGGAGCCGGAGGCTGAGAAAATGGAAATGAGGTGTGGAGGCCACATCCCTTGCGAGCAGCAGAGCTTGGACCAAAAAGACACGTCTCCTTCTCCCAGATCAGTGATTGCTGTTTCAGCTCACTGACTTGCAGGCCTGGCAGATGAATGGCACACTAGTTGGGTGGGGAGGTGAGGTGGCAAGGGTTTATGAAGCAACCATCTTGTACCTATAAATGAAATCAGGGAAGTTTGATGGTGTAGTCAATATGCCTATGTGAAAAAAGAGGGCTCCTCACATAAATCTGGAGTGAGGCCATTGGGCACAGGCAGTAAGAAAGACATAAAGAGAAACTATTACCCAGTTAGTAATTGCCAGGTGGCAATGTGGAAGGGTCATCTCTGTCAGAATGTTTGGGCAGGACTTTGTGCAACCAGTGTGTGGAGAAAGGAAAGCAGATACAGAAAAGCTTTTGTGTGGAAGGAAGAGAGTAGGGGAGAAGGATTTGAGAACAACATCAGGAGCTTTAGGGGAAGACATCTCTGCAAAATTTCAAGTTAGTGGATCTTTATGTTTCATGACCAGACCATCTGACCTTTTGTAACTTTTCATTCCTTTTTCATGTCTTTTTGAGGGAGAAGTATACTCTTGCAGATCTCCTCTTCATTTAAGTGAGAGAAACAATATGAGAGATGAATTTATGCTGAGGTGGTGGTAACTAGTTTGTGCTATGTGATCTTTGAGTTTCAGGAGATTGAAGGAATAGGCCATGAAAGCAATGAACCTCAAATAGTAGAATTTCAGGAGAGAAGAGGAGGAATTATGTGGCAAGATGCATACTATGTACCCTATGTACCACCTTTTGTTCATAGTGTACGGATGCATTTAATTACAGAAACAAACCTATAGTCCTTGAGGCACAGAGGAGTTTTGTGACATGAGGAAGGACACGTGGCTAGGAAAAGAAGTTTGGAACTGAACTCACTCACTCTGGCTCAAGAAGTTCTTGTTGTCCCTTTTACTATGCAATACTTCTAAAATGAGTAGTAACTTTCTTTCCTTATTTGTAATTTAATTTCCTGAACCCCAAGAGAACTTTGAATGGAAGAGATAGTTCCTAATGTCGGAAGTCACATGTGGTATAACAACGTGAGTTTCTAGTCTTTACCATACTTCCAGGACCAAACACCTGAGCCACCCAGATGGAACATCTAGGCTGTAGACTGATGCTCCTATGTATACTAAAGTATTGGTTTTCTTGGAAACCTCCTTTCAATGGAGCCACTTTAGAATATCCTGGACTTTGGATGCTCCAGTATTGCTGTGGATTCCATGCATTTCTGCTGTTATCCCTGGAACTGCCAGCAAAGTTCCAGGTTTAGAGTAAGTTAGATCTACACATACTGTGCAGCCTCAGTATGTGTGGGGTGAGGTGCGGTTGCTGTAGGGACATAGAGGGAACAGGCTGGGATAGGTAGCCTCAGAACAAGGCCACTTTGCATAATACTCAACTAGAGTACAGATTGCATGGTTTATCAAAACTGATTATGTCACCACCAGAAAATTGTGTTTTGGTTTCTCAGTGTTTTAAAAACAATTAAATGTAGCAAGTGTTGAAGAGCTCAAGGTTTAGAGTAGGTTAGATCTACTTTTGAAAACATAACCAATGAATTCTAGCTAGATGGCCTTGGACAGGTAATTAAATACTTTGAGCCCCAATTTCCTTAGCTATAAAATGGGAAGATAATAAATATTTTATTGGATGCCTGAGGGGATTCATTGTGAAAATGTGTGTGCCAGGGTTTTTTTTTAAGCACAGTGCTGGTACATAATAAGTACATACACAATACACTCTGTATTCATTATTAATATCACTTATGCAGGTAAAAAATGCAGACTCTTTACTTGGCTTTATAAAACCCACCATAATTGCCCCGAGAATTCCTTCCCAAACTCATCTCTGCATCTCCTCCAAGGCCCAAAACATAGTCAATTAAGAGTAAACACTGGATTGATGGATGGACTCCTATTTCTCTTCATTTTATTTTCTCTGGAGTACAAGCCTTCATATAATGATGCTCTAAATTTCATTTTATTTTTTTCAGAGCATTTAATACTTGGTCTTCCTCCCTCTCTCCTTTGATTACTCTTTCTGCTAAAATTTTGTTTCATGTCTTCTGTTTAAAAGGCAGACACCCTCCAAACTCCCATGTCTCCTGCTGAGGAAATCTAAAGAGCTTATCCACTTTTGAAAATGTGACAGTGACTTCTTGGACTTTTAGTGCACTGGAAACACTATCCTCTGGTGCCTGGCCTCACCCTTGCTACTTCCTGCTAGAGCTGAAGTTAGGCTACAGATGAGGAGGGAAAGAAGGAGTATTTGTCTTTCAACCCCTGTGCCTAGGGACTTACTAAGAGTGGCTACAGAAATTAATAAGCTGTGCATTTTGTCTAATTTCATTTTAAGTCTTTGAAGAAATATATGACCTTTGATTCTTTTTCTCAGTAATATTAAAATGACTCTAGTAATTTTATTTAGGCCAGTTGATAAGCTACTTTTTGTAGAATCAAGAGAATAACTGAAAAACTTAGATGTTTTCTTATTCATTTAGTAATATAATTTGTAGTTAATATGATTTGGTATCTATTACTTGGATGTGGACAAGGAAAGCCTAATTTACTCATAGTAAATGGAGTTAAAGTTCAAAAAGAAGTAGATTTTGCTTCTATGTGTCAGATGATAGAGTAGGCTTTTTAAAACCCTTGAGACCAATAAGAAATAAACCTGTTAGAAAACACAACATATTAAGATTCCCTAAATATCTGGATTATTGATTACTTAAGTTATTTTTTTCTCATTGTGACCTAAGGGCCTGATAAGAACAATGGAGAGGAGGATAAGTTTATTTTGGCTCATGCTGTCTGGGGTTCAGTCTATGGTCAACTGAATCCATAGCTCTGGGCCTGAGGGGTGGCAGAACATCATAGGGGAAAGGTGTGGCAGAGGAAAGCAGCTCAGGAAAGGGCAGCCAGGAAGGAGGGAGGTGTGGCAGAGGAAAGCAGCTCAGGAAAGGGCAGCCAGGAAGGAGGGAGAGAGAGTGCTGTTCACCAGGACAAATTATATACCTCAAAAGTATGCCTCCAGTAAACTACCTTCTCTATCCACATCCTACCTGCCTAGAGTTACCAGCCAATTAACTCATATCAGTGGATTAATCTACCGATTAGGTTACACTTCTCATAATCTAATCATTTCGCTTCTGAAAATTCTTGTATTATCTCACACATGAGCTGTTGGGGAATACCTCATATCTAAAACAACATTGACATAATTTCAAAATATATATTTGAATTTGTTTTGAAATTTAAAATCTGTTGGTTGGTTTGAAATGCCTAGACAATGAACTCAATTTTTTCATTCATTTTGATTGTCTTTCTCTTTAACCTTGAAAAATCCCTTCCTCTGTTATTTGTGAAAAATCATTTCTGTAGCAGACTGCCTTCTGAAAATCTTTGACCCTGCTTTTGTTTGGAAAAGACCTTGAAGTTCACCTCATTCAAGTACACACCAGAAGCCTTAATCTTCTCTCTAGCAACTTAGATAACAGCTAGTTCAGTGGTTGTCTATCCTGGGTTTATATCAGAATCTTCTGGAAACTTAAATTACAAATTTCCAGCCCATTCCCCCTCCCAACAACTTTGATGTAATTAGTCTAGGTGGCATTTGTCATTGGCATTGAAAAGGCTCCCCAGGTCCTTCTAACATGGCTCTAGGCTGAGAACCAGGGCATAAGCTGATGTGCTGCTGAAAGACCAGAGAGACCACACACCACTCTGACATTTGATTAAGTTGAAAAATATACATGAAATATTCTAATCTGAGATATTAAAGTAACTGTGTAGAGTTCTGAATTCAGTAAGACAGGGGAACTTTCCTTTTCTTGCTTATTTTAAGGAGATCTTACAGAGAATGCGGGGCTAGGCAGGAGCCAGGGAAGATGTGCCTTGCCAGAAATGGAGGAGCTAAGACATTGGTCCCATGAGTCAGCCTCCCTTCATTGCTTGCTTGGTGCTCCAATTCCTAACTGACACATACCCAGTCTGTTTCAGAACACTCCACATGGACATCCATCTGATATCATTTCTTTTTCCCCCAGATTTTCTGTGGTCCTAACAGTCACTTCCTTTTCTCATCAATAGAGTCTGTCTTAGGGGTGATGCTTCGACTTCCTTTTGTCCCCTTATATTGAATCCCATAAGGGAGATTATTCCATATTCCTATGCCAGAGCATTCAGGTCTTTGAAGCTGGGTAGAATGTATGGGTCAGTATGTGAGAGCTTGCTGGGCATAGTGCCACAATGTCCTGGCAGGTTGGACAAGGCCCTGGGGTGCAAGAGGACTCAAAAGGATTTCTTTTAGCTTAATTCTATTCTGAAAATTCCCCATTTTCTCAATACATTAAAAATGTCAATGTTTTAAAAGTAAGTCCCACTGCCTTTCTCCAGTTTAAACTGGTTAAGCCTCTATGTCAGTCAGATATGACCCTTTTAAGGAGAATAGTTTATTTCTGTATATTTTGTCCATGGAAGCAAAATTTTCCTTTGTACAGGGGTCTTCCTGGCAAACTACTGTCAATCTGCTGCCTTCCTTTGGCTAGAAATGTAGAAACTGACATATGTTGTCCCTAATTTTGAGTGACAGCCATTTAGCTAGCAGACATTTGCATGGTCTTTGGAGAATTATAACATATATTAAGTATGCCTCTATCCTGTTCATTTCCCATGCACACACTGGAAGTGCTTTTTAGATTTTAACACAAGGCATCCTGAAGAAGAAGAACTGTAACACTCACAGAAAGATAAAGGATTCAAAAAGAATGTGACATCAGCTTGAAGCTAGAGTATGAGAAGAAGCAGTTAGTAAACTTGGCCCTCTATATGCTGTATACAAAGTGTGTTTCTCTATCCCCATCCCCCACCTTATCACCCCTTCTTCATTTATTCTCACCCAGGTGGTGTCATCAGTTGTATTCATTTTAAGAACCTGGAAAACAACTCGACCACATATTTTATTCCACACACACACACACACACACACACACACACACAAACACACAGTTCAACTATAAATGTTTCTTACTGCTTTGCAGCTTGCTCCTCTTACTTAACCAATCTTGAACATTTCTATTCTAGATAAATGGAGGTCATCCCCTCTAAATCAGTGGTTCTCAAACCTAATGCTTAATAATCACCTGGAAGACATTAAAACACAGATACGTGGATCTCTTCCCCCAGAGTTTCTGACTCAGTAGATGTGGGAGTGAGGGCAAGAATTTCTAACATATTCCCAGGCAATATTGATGCTGCTGTTACATACAGATCCACACTTTTTTTTTTTAAAACTCAACCTTTTTGCTAGCTACAAAAACTTTAATGGTAGAGTTATAATATGAATTGTTTTAGGCGTTCCATTGTTGATACTGACAGAATTCTTTGCTTGACTAAAATTTAGTCAGGCTCCTGTACCTTCTTCTCAGGCCCATCTGTGCTCTTATAAAATACAGTTTTAACAAAGAACCCTGATAAGTCAGTTTTATAAGACAAAACTATTGCTATCTGATCACCATCTATATCTGATGAGATTCCTTACCCACCATCTCCAGGAGATGTCTGATCACCCTAGCCTGTCCTCAGCAAGAATCCTGTTAGCATGGCATACTCCTCCTTCCTAAACTTTTCTTTATAATTTTTCACCCACTGGCACCTGCCTTGGCTATAAATGCCTTCTTGTTCATACTATATTTGGAGTTGAGTGCAATCTCCCTTGTCCACTCAAAAATCCCATTGCCCCATTGTCTCTATGCCTAATGCAATAATCCCAAATAAAATTTGCCTTTACTGTGATTTCCCATTAAATATTTCTTTCCTATAGTAGCAAAATTGCAAGTCTTTTTTGCCTCTACATTCAGTGTTTAATAAATGTCCTTAGACTGTTATCTTGATGTACTAGTGCTTTTATTTTGAAGGGATCCAAATATTTTAAAAATGTCTCCTGAACTAGATTATGAGTCACCAGGAGAAAATCAGTCTTACTGCCTCATGGTCACACTTCAGCTCGATCTTATTGCCAGACTTGGATCCATATGATGCTGACTTTTTCTAGAAGTCAATCCCCCCTCAGAAGAATGCTATTTTCCACTTTTGTGGATAATCAAAAGAATGTGCCCAAGCTCCCACAGCAGTTGCAGAAGAAGAGCTCCAGCTGTGAGTGCTGTCAGCAAGGGCAAGTTGAGTGGGGTTTGGACATGGCCATGGATCTTCATCATAAGAACATCATTCACTGTACGATAAAAGATTTGGTGACTTTTAAAAAATTTGTTGTTTAAAAGTCAGTTAACTTATTTTTGGTTAGTAACTTATGTAGTATATTTTGGACAGACTTTGATATCTGGGGAAGGAACACTGTTAATTGAGCACATGCTACATGCTAGACACTTTCAAATGTAAGCATTCTGGCAAACAAACCTGAGAGTGGGGAACTTTACAACTTCATGTTTTCTTGTTTTTGAGTCTTAGGTTGGAAAAATTACTTTTCTGAGCCTGTATATGCTATTATGTGGCCAAATTGAGATTTGAACTCAGAATGTATTTATTTATTTCCTGAAGAATTACACTTAATATTAGGAGAGTTTAAAGTTGCAAATGACACCTCTATTTAGGTTAGAATGATTGAGTTTGATGTTGGATAGATATTGATACATTTTAAATTCTTTTTTTAAACATCTTTCTTATGTTTATTATGGGCAACCTCACTCTTTGAATTTTGGGGAATAATCATGACTGGTTTAGACATTTGACTTTTCAATTCATACTGATTTTATCTAGGTGCAATTTTCTATCACTGTCATTTCTCTCATTTTTATCCCCATTCCTTTTTTTTTCCTTTTAAATAAAGAGCTATTGGTCCATCAATTTTTAGTCTAAGAAGTCACTATTAATCTTGAGAGCAGTTTTGCTGGTTGAAAGAATTTTGGATTTTGTTCTCAATACTGTCTCTTCTTTGTTGTTTCCTAGCTTTAAAAAGACAAAAAACAAAACAAAACCAAAAACTTGTTTACTTATTTTTATCGATGCTGGGTATAGAACCCAGGGCTTCGTACACACCTTCCATGAGTAAGCTACACCCCCAATAGTTGTTTCCTTTCTTATCGTGGAGGTTCACTTGTACCTTTTTATGAATTCTCCATCTGCCCTAGCTTCTCTTTAATCCTTTATAGCTTATTTTCTGGTGAAGTGTTTGACCTCTGCTCTGAATATGTCCTTCTATTTCTTCCTCCCACTTAGCTGGCTATTAATTATTCCAAATTCTATGGCACCTGTTCCAGACGCTTTCAAGCTTTTTCATCTTTCATCTGGTCCTCTACCAGTTGACACAGTGATGCGATACTTATTTAGCTTTGCCTCCATCTCTGACCTCCTTCCAATACCTTTTCATGCTGCTGCTGGCCAAGCATCCTCTTGAGTCTACTACTTAATTTATCATCTTTCTAATGGCACCCTCAACTCTTGCTTTATCTTATGCTCCTTTGAAGTTCATGTTTTCTTCATTTCTGTATTCAATAACATAGATGCATGAGAGGCAAAAAATAAAGCAACTTCTTAATACTCTCTAGCACCAGGTCTAACTTCCTTTGTTTATCATTGTAGTCCTTTGAATATCTTAAGATGTCAGTTAATAATTTAAACACCTACGTTAGTCAAATTGGGGATTACAGAGCACAAGAAGCAAGCCATCCCTTTAAACTTATTTTTCTTTTTCTTCCTTCTATATGGAGTTATCAAGACTGGTGTTCTTAGAACTTTCAGGGTCCTACCACGTTCATTTGGCTTTCATGATCCATAAGTAGATACTCAGGACTTGGGATAACAAGAATGAGCTCTGAGTCCACTCTATGAAGTTTGTGATGGAGCTTTTTCCAACATGTTATTGAATTTGATCATGTTAATAGTTCTGTGAAATAGATTTTAGATTTGTTTTTATAGTCAATGAACAAAGATCAGAAATAAGAAAGAAAACAAACATTTATCCATTATATATTTTCTAGGCACTGTGCCTGAAGGATAAACCACTTGTCCTGGGACACTTTGCTATAAGTGGAGGGGCTAGAATTCATTGTTTATCTCACAGTCTCCAAGGGCCAATAGTCACTGAGTCATACTTTTAGGGATCTGCAGCTCATACACTGGGAGACAAGGTGGGGGCAGGAATAGAGCCTGACTCGCCCATTGCCTCTTCTGCCTCCTCATTCCTCTCCCACCTTTCCCTTTCATGATCTATGAATCTCATACATAGTCTCCTATCTTCCTGGACCAGAAGGCTTGCTCTTGCTGCTCTGTCCTTGACCTTGCCTCAGTACCAGTATTCTCTCTCTCTGCCAGCCTTCAAGCCTCTCCTTAGGCCTCTCAGAATTCTTAGGGAATTTGTTCCAGTATCTCCAACCTGAACCATGAAAAAGAAGGTACCATCTGGTTTGATGAACTCTAAGAAAGAATCCTCTTCAACATATTGTGGTTCCAAGAATGTGTTTTGACAACACTGAATTCTAGAGAATATACAGGTACTTGAACTTTGCATCATGACATTAGATTTTCCATAATTATCAAATATTGTTTTAAAATTGAATCAAGGAATGAAATGGACACATTTGAGTGTGGCTAGGTATTTCAAGTAATTTTCTTTTTTCTAGGAGTTTCTCTTGCCATGATGAAACTCTCTTTTCTTCTATGAAGCTCTCAGTGCTTCAGTTTTCTCATAGTAACACAGGAACCAGCAGATCTGGACCTAAAAACACCTAGAAAGAGTGGTGCCAGGAAGCCCTGTCCTGATGGTGTTTGTAATGATGGCGGAAGTCCTAATGTTTTGCCATAGTTTATGCTTTATAATGAAATTTTCCCTTTTTCTCTAATGCCCCCTGCACGTACACGTCTATTCTGCCACACAGAATCCCCTTGTCACCTTGGTATGAGACCTTACAAACAAATACCTAGTGTTTCTTATGTTCCAGACACTGTTTGAAGGATTTTACAAACACTAGTTCACGTAATCACATGAAGAAGGTCTTGGTTCAAAGGCCATATCAGAGATGAGAAGCTGAGGCACAGAGCAGTTCATGAACTTTGCACTCGTTCACATGGCAGTAAGTAGCAGAACTGGCATTGGCACTCAGCCATTCTGACTCCAGAGCCTTTGCTCTTAAATACTCTGATTATTCCCCTAAAATCCATCACATAGATCCTCGTAAACACTCATTTCACTGCATCTGAATTGTTTGAAGATTTGCCTCTATCCACCCTGCTCTCCTGGATCAGACTTCTTAAAGCAAGGATTTCCAGTTACTCGTGTGCTCTGATATGTATCCTTGCTGTGAGTTCGCTATTGAGCCATCAAACTGGCTCTTAACAAGTACTGGTTGGATGAATTAATCTTTTCAGCTTCCAGAACCAATCACAAGGATTCACACACAATAGGCCCTGTGGCTATTAAATGGATATGTGTACTTTGTGGTGAAGGGCTATGATTTTAATGGATGAATACCCTCAAATGAGTCTCTGAATTAAGAATTATAATAATACTTATTGCAGTGTCCAAATGTAATGACTAATTTAGACTGTGTTTATTGGTGTCATTCCCTCTTACCATTTTAGTGGTCATAGAACTACTATAGACGGGAGACCAGATGACAAAGACATAAATTACCCTAGAATGAAGGAATTTGGCACATGTGGCCAGGAGCAGGTATCTGGGTACTCTTGACTTGAAGAAGACTGACAGAGAGAACCCTCGACCCCTTCCAATCACTGCCTCAAAGCTTTTGGATTAGTTGATGCATTTGGAAGTTTGTCAAGGAGGCCTGTCAAGGAGGCCAGTACTGAGAATGAAAAGCAAAAAAGAAGTCATTCCCCCCACAAGGTCCCCCTTCCTTCCTTCCTAACTTCTCTGTTTCTTTTAAATAGGGGATTAGAAAAGATGTTAAACCAAACAATTTCATTTTTATAATTTAGTTTTCATTTTATGATGCAGTTAAAATGAGCTCTTCATTTATTTGTTTAATAAGCCCAAACCTTCACTAATGTTTTCCTGAATTTTATATTCCATTCCAATATGGTATTTTTTTTCATCTAAAAATGAAGCAAGCATCCTTCTAAAACAAACTAATAATCTGTTTCATGTGGTTGGCTATTTAGCGATGTGTTTTAATTGTCCACATGCAGGGTCACAAGTTATCCAAAGCTCTTTTGCTTATATGTGTGTGTGTGTGTGTGTGTGTGTGTGTGTGTGTGTGTGTGTGTAAGAGAGAGAGAGAGAGAGAGAGAGAGAGAGAGTTTTCTTTTGTTATCTCCTGCCTTCCCCTTTCCTCCAACAATAGAATAAGAAAGTGACTTCTTATGTGTTCTTCCTCTGCACCTCATATTGTAATTGCCACATTTCTGTTGTAATATTGATTTGGAAAACTCATTGGTGTTCCAGTGTATAAAGTAATGGAAATCTGAATCCTGCTGGAGGGAGTTATTTAGTCTTTATTGAGGTGATTTACAGAGAGCTTTCTACCCAAATAAAATGCTCAGAGAAAAAGGGAGATGTACTCAAACAAAAGCATGCTTGTCTCTCAAGCAGCGTGAAGAAAACAGATTCTCTCACCCCAGTCTTCATTTCTGCCTTCATTTTATGAATGAGAGACATTAATATAATACTAACTATATATAATATATGTGTTTATGGAAAATTATGAATGACTTCACAGGTATAAACTGGGAAAGTCTATTTCTTTAACATGACAAATAATTTTTAAAACACTAAGGGATCCTCAGTTTAAAAAATGATATGGGCAAAATTTACTTTTTATTTTATTTAGTATTTTGCAAAAGAAACCATTTTCAGGGGCTATGGTTGTGGTTCAGTGGCAAAGGGCTTGCCTAGCATGTATGAGGCACTGGGTTTGATCTTCTGTACCCCATAATAAATAAATAAAATCAAGGTATTGTGTCCATCTACAACTAAAATTATTTTTAAAAGAAACCATTTTCAAATTGAACATTTCTTTTTTATTTGCTTTTTCCATATTTTTTTTTGTTAACTCTTCCTTTAACTTGCAATGTGCAGATACAGATGGAGAAAGTGCATTTGATTGATAGATGAAAAGTGCTGTGAGTTCCCATAGCATTTTTCTGTGAGTTTTGCCAGGATGTTATTTCTATTTGATGCTATCTTGCTTAGGTCCCAGCAGGATTTCCATAAAAGAAGCTCAATGAAAATAAGAATATATTTTTGGGATTCCCCAAGGAAAGGCATACTTTAGATAAGAAGGTGATGTCTACATTTGGCATAATGGATACATTATTCTTCTCTTAATAAATCATCAGCAAAGGGCTGTTAAGCAAGTGATGTTCAGGGGCTGCTCCTGCTACGTGTATCATATCCTCTAAGCCAATGGATAGGAAAGACTAGATGTCATAGGATGTGTCAGTTTAGCTCAGGACCTTTACCTGTGAGCAGACATATCATGCTCACTCATTACTTCATTAATGCCTTTCAAATACCCAAACATACAGGAGCATTTGACAGGGACAGAGAAAAAAGTTTTAAAGAGGTTATAAGAAAGGGACAGAGTTGTGGTTCAAACTTAGCCTTACTCTTACACACTCTAAAACTACCTCCGTACAATATACAATGATTTTAAAAACTTTTTTAAATGAAGGAGGGGAGATGTAAAGAGAAGAGTAGAGGGAAAATCTAATGAAAATTGAGTCATCTCTAGGCTAGTTAATTACATTTTACCTCTGACGATTTGCTGGTTTCAATAATACACTTATTTATTGTTCAGGAAGGAGCTACTACTAAAGGAAGCTGAGTGAGGGTACACGGGGCTTTTCTGTACTATTTTTGCAACTTTTGTGAGTCTATACTTTTTCAAAATATAAGTTTTAAAAACAAACAAATAAGTAAAGGACTTCCTTTCCAGACACACTGGTGTACACGTATAATCCCAAGGATGGGAAGGCAGGAGAATCACAAGTTCAAGGCCAACCTCAGTAACTTAATGAGATCCTGTCTCAAAATAAAAAACAAATAAAAAGGATTGAGAATGTAGCTCAGTGACAAGGCACCCCTGGGTTCAATCCCCACTACCGGGAAAAAAAAATGACCTTTCTCTTAATGATCTAAGGCATTCAGATCCATTATTTCTAAGAAATCAGTTTTTGTGACACCTGTAAATGAAAACTACAAAGCAATGCTGTTGGTCTTTTCCTCCTTCCTTCCTTCCTTCCTTCCTTCCTTCCTTCCTTCCTTCCTTCTTTCTTTCCTTCCTTTTCTTCTTTCTTTTCTTTCTTTCTTTCTTTCTTTCTTTCTTTCTTTCTTTCTTTCTTTCTTTCTTTCTTTCTTTCTTTCTTTCTTCCTTTCTTTCTTTCTTTTAAAGAAAACTGCTATAGTGGGAATGTTTGTATCCCCAGATTCTTACCTTGAAACCTAATTCCCTATGTGATGGAATTAGAAGCAGGGCCAATGGGAGGAGATTAAGCCCTGAGGGAAGAGTCCTCCTGAATGGGATTAGTGCTCCAATGAAAGAGGCCCTAGGGAGCTCCTTTGCTCCTTCCTCCAAGTGCTGCTGCATCAAAATAGTACCTTCAATGAAGCAGAGAACGACCTTCACCATGTACTGAATCTTCTAAGACCTTGGTCTTGGACTTCCCAGCTTACAGAATTGTGTGCTTTATGTTTCTGCTGTTCATAAATTCAAAGTCCGTGGTATTTTGTTATAGCAGCTCCGATGGATGGAGACACCAACATGTTAAATATATTTATCAAAACCAGTATTGGCTTCCTCATGGAAACATTTACTCTTTTCCTTAGCACTGTTCCAGCCATCAGTGTCCATGGAGCTCCTTATGAGGAGTTGGTGGAAGATCCTATGGCCTATTCTGTGAATATTCTCTGTCTATATAGATTCATATTTTGAAGACAGGTTTGGCTTTTAAAAAAGCCAAGTGTCATGTGGTGCAAAATCTTATGCATAAAGTAGAGTAAGCCCAGTGGAATTTAGTATTTATACAGCACTAAAATTTGGGCACTGTTTGAAACCAAATCAATGTCAACAAAACCCATGTGCTTTTCACACTTGTAAACACGGATACAGTCATATGTAACTGAAAGTCTTGAACACAGGCTACAAATATGGATTGTACTTTGTCATGTGCTGTTTTTATGACTAGAACCTCTCTCTGCAGACCCTGAGTTCAATATCACTTTGAGATGATGAGTAGCAAATGCTTAGCACTTGGCCTGATTGACAGTAAGTGATCAGTTAAAAATTAGCAGCTTTAATTGTGATGGGCAATAACGATGATTATGATGATGAATTCTGCCTGTTTGTGAGCCTTTTTTCATCATCCAAAAAACATGGGATTGAACAAAATGAGAGCTAAATTTTCCAGCCTTGCCATTTAGTGACTCAGAAGCTCGCATTCTCAAGCAGGTGTCTGGAGGCAGGACGAAGGTGTTGAGGGTGCAGGAGATCAGGCAGCTTTGTAGCAGTGTGATGGCAATGGAACTCCTATTGAGGTACAGGGTTTTGATTCTCCCTCTCAACCTGCCCTAGAGTGAGTCTTTATCCCTTTCTCTTCTTTAGATTTGGCCTTGATCATTTTTCTAACATCTTTTCCCCGCCTTTTTTTTTTTTTGTACCAGGAATTGAACCCAGGGGCGCTTAACCACTGAGCAACATTCCCAGCCCTTTTTTGTATTTTTATTTAGAGAAAGGGTCTCACTGAGTTGCTTAGGGCCTTGCAAATTTGCTCAGGCTGGCTTTGAACTAGCGACCTTCCTGCCTCAGCCTCCCAAGTCACTGGGATTACGAACATGTGGCACCATGCCTGGCTCAATTTGCTAACATCTTGAGACTGCACTGATATACATTCTGTCTTACAAACATCATGGGAAAAACATCCAAGGTGTTCATTATGTGCCTAAATAGCCAGAACCACCAAGTAAGTGATAATCGTTTGATAACAAAATTTGCATCTCTCAGTGGGACTGACGCAAAATCAGAGACTGCTGATTATCACTTGCTTGAAAGGTAGACAGACTTCTCCAGCTTGGGAAAAGAAAAAAGTCAGCACAGATATTAGAGAGTTCAATGCATTTGGTTGGCGATATCTGACACTAATCCACCACTTGAAAAGTATCATCTGGAAAGAGCAGCTCCTGGAATTTCAACTCTAGTAGTTTTCTGGATGAACACTGAAAGATTAACAAATCCTAAACAAATATGGTTTGGCTTCATGTGCCTCTCAGATTGGCTCACGAGGGCAGGACCTGGATTTCCTAGAAGAGTTCAGTGTATCTGTGTGTTGGACTTGGAACATGGGCATAGACACGCTGGTAGTTTATGGACTATAAGTCTAGGCATAGGGTCTGTGGAGGGAGTGAGGAGGCAGGAGATGAGCAGGGAGCCTATGGCATTGGTTGGACATCATTCTCTTGGTAACTCCTCTATGTATCTCAAGGCCTTATTTTTGCCTTCAAAATATCCTTTCATCAAATTCTTGGCAATGCCCATGTAAACATACCTTATAAAGGCACTACTTTCCAGAAAGAGGCAATAGTAATAGCATCCTTGCACATGGGCAAGAGCAGCACTTCCCCCGGGTTCTGTGATTGAGCAGACTCTATATGGCCCTCCTCTAGCCCTCTCCTACTACAGGGAGAAAAGGCAATGAGCCAAGGGATTACACTCATTCAAGCTCACACTCCCTACTCAGAACCCCTTGCTAAATGCCCTAAGTCTTGGTGCCACGTGGATCTCTTTCCCAGTGGATCCTCCCCACCTCCAAGAACAAATTGAGCTACAAATGTGCACACCTTTAGGCAAAGGAATGGTGAATGGACAACTATTGGGAAGAATTTTGAGTTTCCTACTTGAAAGATAAGACAGGTCTGACAATAGAAAAAAGGGCCAGACGGGGGGTTGAGAGCCACAGGCCAGCTGCTCCCTACCTTCACATTGCAGCACAGAACTGCAAGGAGTTGTAGAGGTTCCAATTCACATTCTAAATTTGAAGACTTACTCCAGGTACTAAAAATGTTATGAGCAGACCTAGGGAAACCTAGGGAAACAGTGCCTCTATTCCCATCTCCCCTTCTGCCCAGAACGCCACTGCATGTCACAATGAGCTGGAAAGTACTTACCCATGAGCAAGCATTCACTGACCAGCTCTGTGCTAGGTTCCGTGCTGGACTCTTGAGAGACATTGTCTGAGACTGGTATGTTTCCTACCTCAAGAAACCTGGCAGTGGAGAAAATACCCATGAAATAGAAGTAAGGAGACAAATTAGTAACTATAATAAAATCATAAAACAAATAAACTAGGAGCAGAGACAGAGAATAAAGTGACAGAGGAATTTGTTTCCTCAGTGTCTCCTGGGAATTGGTTCCAAACTCTGGAGAATCAGATGCTCAAGTCCCTTATATAAAGTGGTGTCTTATTTGCATATAATCTTCAAACATCCTTTCATGTACTTTAAATCATCTCTGGATTATTTATAACATCTAATAGAACGTAAATGCTTTGTGAGTAGCTGTCATACTATATTGTTTAGGAACCAAGAAGGACAAAAGTCTGTACATGAGCAGTTCAGATCAACTTTTATTCAAATATTTTCAACCTGTGGTTGACTGAATCAATGAGTATAGAGTCCTTGAATATGGGATGCCAACTGTAATTTAAGATGAGCAATTCAAGTCAGGTCTTTCTAAGCAAGTGACATTTAAGCAGATCCCTGACAGGAGAGAAGGATCCAGCCACTCCAGATTGGAGCTTGGAGGAGGATTCTAGTCAAGAGATAGTATGTGCTGAAGCTGAGAGGCAGGAATGAACCAGGATGATGTGATACAGGACCTTGTGAGCAGCCCATAATGCTGAAGTGTCTGGAAGAGCACAGGCAGGAAGACAAATGAGGGGGAAAGGAGTTGGTAAAAATTCAGGCAAGAGATATTTATCCATGAGAAATCCAGGGCTCTTACTTTCCAAGAGTTAGAGTTCACTAAAACTTACTTTACCTCTGTTTGCAAGAGACAGCTCTATTCATTTATTGCACCTTTTATCCATTAATTCAGCATGTGACTGTTAAGCATGGTGCCTATTTCAAGGCTCACTTTAGGAACCAGGAATTCAGAAGTGAATGAGACAGAGTTCCTACCTTTAGAATATCTGGAGGGAGCCATGGTTAAGAGGCAGGAGTGAGGGAGTGAGATGGAGAGGGAACCAAGAAGAGGGCAGTTATCACTTACGATAGTGGTGTCAAAACAAAGGTTGACCCACTCATGGATATGGACATGCAGTTTGGGCTCACGATAGCCAGCTGCTGTATTGTTTATAATATAAAGTACTTTAAAATGTTAGTGATACATTTACTTAGATCTCCTAAAATGAATGGTTAAAAAAAAAGAAAGAAAGAAAGTGAATATTTTTAAAGGAGATCCCTCTTCCCCAAGTTTATTTTAAAATGCACAAATATATTTACTAAATATCCTGTACTTGAGAGCTAAAATACCCGTAAATAAAGGTGATGTTTAAGGGGAAGCCAATGAAAGGAAAAGAGTGACCGTGAGAGGCTGGGAAGGGATTATAATGATTGTGGCGGGTGCAGTGGCATCAAAATGACCACACTTCATGGGCTGCACATTTCTTGCCATGGCTGATGGGAGAATGGGGACCTCTTGCAGTCAGAGAAGTGCAGATGACTTGGATGGGGATCATGGAGAGGGATATGACTGTATTCTCTCTG
>CM053411.1:19196859-19216795 GCA_028644305.1 Xerus rutilus | reverse complement strand
CATCAACAATAAAACCATATTTGGGTAATTCCTTTCTTTGAATGCAAGAGGCAAAATTTGGGGTGGTCTACTCACTCTGACCCAGCTTATATTATACCTGCCTTTTCCACCACCAATTGAACCATTTCCTTCCAATGTTCATTATTACACTAGTAAAGTACAAAATCCTTAAATTATCTAGGCAATAAACAAATGACAACCAAAAGGGCCTTCCCTAGTGCTCTTTATTGATATTTCCCATGAATCCATGAATTTCCTGTTATCAGAGTAAATAAAAATAGAAGACAGGCTGGTTAGCTAGCTATTTGCAAGTGTTGACAGGAAATTAAATTTGCCAAACAGAAGTAAAACCTTAGAATTTTTTTTGGTATACAGCAACAAAAACAAGGAAATTGAATACTGAGAGTTTTTGTATCTTTTCTCCCTGGAAATGAAGAATTGAAGAGCACACAGTTTGCCATTTATCAGAAGTTCAAACCTTGTACCTGAATTACCTCACAGGCTCAGATTTCAGAGATACACAAGCCTACACAAATGAGGTATATCTGAGTTAGATGTTTTTCACTCAGCATGTTCATTTTTTCTTTTTGTTTGCTTATATGCCATTTTTAGAGATGATGCTGTACAGTTCTTTCTGGTGTGAAGTCACTATAGCATATTGGCAACCTTTTTTCACGCAAATATGATAAGTGTTTCCTCAAATAACAATCTTATTCACGAGTTCATTGGTGATAATAACAAATATATGTACCAATAAGTAGAATGACCAGCAGTATTTCTTCACCAAAAGGTATAAATTATATCACTGCATTTTGAGCTAATAAGAATTTAAGGCTACTTCGGTGCAGTATTGCATGCTTGTCATTCCAGAGACTCAGGAGGCTGAGGTAGGAGGTTTGCAGGTTCAAGGCCAGCCTCAGCAACTATGGGAGGTTTTGTCTCAAAATAAAAATAGAAAGGGCTGGAAGATGTAGATAAGTGGTCAAATACCCCCGGGATCAATCTCTAGTAACAACAACAACAACAAAGAATTTACAGCTATTGGAATCTTTTTTAAACTTTACATTCATTCTTAAAAATAATATCTATAGATCCATGTAATACATATGTGCTAGTGGCTACAGATTTAATAAAGTGGAGAGGCTGGACAGAAAGAGGAGAGAGTTTATACAGGCATTCTAAATTTATTAAATTTATTCTAAATTTATTAGTAACAGGCACACACTTATCTATTTATTTATTTTTCTTAAGAAAAAGACTGGAGCTCTTAGTAACAAATTCAAAGCAAAGTGATAGCATGTAAAGACCTCCTATGTTAGGAGCCTGAAAATATGCTCCTGTGCCAACAAACACCTCTGAAGGCTTGTAAAGGGAAGGTGAGAGGTTGAATGTCTTTGGAGTCATGTCAGTTTCTCCCCTTCTCTGACATAATCACTTTGAGCACACATGAGTTTGCTAAGCTGCCTAAAGCATAAGATAATAATTCAGTTCACTAACATTCAAACCTTCCCAGAGAGATCTCAAACTCCCAGGCTATGGATTACAGAAGACCTGTTGAGGTATTGTATGTAGTGCACAGAACACTGTCCCATACACTGCAAAGTGGTGGTGGGGATACTTGGTGCAAATAGTGAGGCATTTGGAAGATTCTAAAAGAAGTAATATATATTACTTACATTAAAAATATATATATTTTAATATTTATTACTTATATATATATATCACTTACATTAAAAAATAAAAATAAGCCGGGCGTGGTGGCACACGCCTGTAATCCCAGCACTTTGGGAGGCTGAGACAGGAGAATCAAGGATTCAAAGCCAGCCTCAGCAACGGCAAGGCACTAAGCAACTCAGTGAGACCCTGTCTCTACATAAAACACAAAATAGGGCTGGGGATGTGGTTTAGTGGTCGAGTGCCCCTGAGTTCAATCCCTGGTACCAATAAATAAATAAATAAATAAAAATTTTAAAAAAATATCAACTATGGCAATCCAAGGTCATGGTCCTATGGACCAGAGCGGTAATGTCAAGGCAGAGATGCAGCCTTTCCCAGGTGTGGTGTGCACTTCTCCAGGCCACCTGTTCCTCCCTCTGCAGAGGCCCTGTCAGCTGTCTGGTTCCAGGGATTGAATTCAGGGGCATGACACAGAGCCACATCCCCACCCTTATTTCGTATTTTATTTAGAGACAAGGTTTCACTGAGCTATCAAGTGCCTCAAAATCCCCTGACTCAGACTCCTGAGCTGCTGGTATTAGAGGCAAGTGCCACCATGCCCAACCAGTTGTCACTTTCTTCTTCGTTTCCTTATACTACTTGCTTGGAGAGAACGGAGCCAAAAGCCATTTATGAGAATGGCACCAATCACCTATGTTCTTTAATTAGCTCAAGCTGTGACCACAGACATTGTCTGGTTCACCCAGAAGGCAGAAAGGATGTGTTGCGATGGTTGGGAAATCAGGCCGAAGCATTTTGGCACTCAGGAACCCTCTCTCATGCTCATGTCGTTTGGAATAGTTCTTGTCAGAAACTTGTTCCTCACATGCCTTAAGATCCAGACGTGATGTGGAATTTCTGTGATTAACAACTTCTTTTCTTCCTCTACTCTAGGTACAAAGGTGGAATAACAAAATGCACCAGTTACAGGAAACGGGACTCTGAGTTAGGGTTTGGAACTAGTCAATCCCAAGAAAACGAAAGGTCAAAGAAGTAATTTGGCATCAAAAAGTAAAAAGACCATTTCTTCCAGGCAGTTGTTTTACATCTAAAATTATTTATGTGTATTGAGGGATTTAAGAATTATTAAATGTATTTTCTCCCTTGGCTCAGTCCTTTACATTGCTCACATTTGTAAGAAGTGAAACTCAGTTAGAGGCCCAGCAGGCAGGCTGACCCGCAGACAGGTTTATTGACAGCACTGCAATGTTTCTCCCTCTTCTAGCCTCAAGAACGGAGCCTGTTTAGCAATGATGGGTACCGTGGAATGAAAAAAAAAAGTGCTCTCCAAAAATGAAATTCAGCTAATTATATTTTATTCAGCTGCTCAGCTTTAGAGAGTAGACTTGTGACTGCTGCTTGTTCAAAAAGAAAATTTCTCTGTAGCCCTGCCATGCTATCAAGATTCATGAATATGAGCATAGAAAGGTCTTTTACTAGCAGGTAAAAATCAAAACCAAGAAAAAACAAAACGAAAGCCCAGAAGAGGTGCATGCATTTGTGTCACATACAAACACAAAAAGTTCTTCATTTTGATAGAGTAATTACCACTCAGAGAGTACGACTTGTGAAATGCCTAGCTTGGAGATCTTATATCCTTCTCAGTCTGGAGAATTCAGACTTAGGAATGTGTAGATATCATGGTAATGATGAGGAATACGATCTATGTAGCATCCCATGTAGGAGGAAAACAAGCTTTGAAAAGTCAATACTTTTTTTAAAATTTTGCTTAGGTGGTTTGAGTAATAGTAAATAAAAATTGATCACTCTATAGTCTGTCCTTGGTAACTAGAAATTAGTTTTAATTTTGGAAATATTTTCTTCTTTATTAACAGGTTTTCTTTTAAGTATTAAGATCCATTATTAAGATCCATTTTATTATACACGAAGAATTCTTTTGAATAGTGATTCTTAGTCAGATTTTAACCCTCCAGGGGACATTTGACACTCAGCTGTTGGTACTGGGATTGGAAGGGAAGATCTGCTACAATTGTCTACAGTAGAGTAGAAAACAAGGATGCTGCTGAGCATCCTGGAATTCACAGCACAGCCTCCCACAACAAAGAATTACCTGGCCTAAAATGTCAATAATTCCAAGGTGAACAAACCCTGCAGGAGCCATTAAAAGAATGATGTTTAGCATGATGAAGAGAAAGCAAAGGAAGGAACTCATGGCTGCTTTCAAGTTTCTGGAGGACGTTTTTATGTGTAAGAAAGAATAGAATTACTCTGATTATTTCTTGCAGAGCAGTTGGACCAATGGTTGTAAACTATGAAGAAGCAGATATAGAAGAAAGCTTTTTAACAGATATATATAAAGCTATACCGTGGTGAATGCCTCATCTATAGATAGCTAAAATGTAGCTTGGACAGTCACTAGGAAGGAGTGTCTATTATCTAACTATTATGCAAAATTGTTTTATTGAAAGCAATTTTATTCCGGATAATGTGCTAGGAAATCAACGTCTAAGTTGCAGAGCCTATTCAAATAAACATGCCATCACTTACAAATGCAAAATTTGGATAATTCTATCCTTCTTGCTAACTTTGGAGAAAGCTTGTCTCTACATACAACGTTCTAAAACATGTAGGGAGCATTTAGGGAAGCTATCTGGACCTATTTCAACAAGACTTTTACTTCTGTAAGATTTTAGGAATAGTAGTAACATTTTCACACGCCTTACTTTACAGAATTTTCTACATTGGCAGCCTCCAGACTTAATTGATCACATAACCAATCAGTAAAAAAATTTTAATCGTTATCCATTATTTGCATATTTATGTAATTCAGAATTTATTTTCTCAAAAATAGAAATTGTTAAAAATGTTACAAATTAAAAATTTGTTTGTGTTATTTATTTTCCTACATGGAGTTGATCAAACAACTCTAAGTCAATGTTTCTCACCAACCACAGGTTAATGACTAATATTTTATCTTTGAAATTAAACAATATAGGGCTGGGGGTGTAGCTCAGGGGTAGAGTCCATGCCTAGCATGTGTGAGGCCCTGAGTTTGATTCTCAGCACCACATATAAATAAATAAAGGTCCATTGACAACTAAAAAAATTTTAAAAATAAATTAAATGATATAATAATTTTTAATTTATTTGAAATCCAAATGGATAGTAACTTTTAAAAAGACCAACAAAATATAAGCCTCAATTTTTTTTAAAATTTTTTTTCAGTTCTTGATTGACCTTTATTTATTCATTTATTTATATGCGGTGCTGAGGATCGAACCCAGTGCCTCCCACATGCGATAAGTCTCAATTTTTAAAAGTAGATTTAATAAACATAAAATTAACTTTTCAGATTCTTGTAAGTTTCTAAATCCTTACTCAGTTTCTGTGTTGCATTCATCCAGGACTGGAATTGATAACAGTTAGCAGACTGGCCCAGTCTTTAGGTCCCACTTTGCATTTTTTAATACAACCATGAGAAGTGGATATTATTGTCCATGAGAAAACTGTACATGATCCTATTTGTGTATAAGTTGATAATCTTCCTCTGGTATCTTGAATGTTCACTTCAGGGCTTATGTGTGATGTATTTTATAATTCAGAAATTTCCCTATGTAAACATGGCATGCTTACATGGTCTTCTTTGGAAGAAGACCGAGGTCCTATTTGCTAGGTTTTACCTTGATTCTCAGAGGACAGCAACTACTTTGACTATTCCTTTTCTACTCTCATTTTCCTGTCTGCCTAGTGGTCATAAAAGGACTCTGTCTTATTCCTAGAGAAATCATGTGTAGGAAAACACTTTGATAAGAGTTATGATAAATACAAGGGTCCCAGGAATTCCATGCTCAGGAATTTATGTGCAAGCAGATGGATGACATGCATGTCTTAGCTCTAAACATAAATATCTTTTGTGCTACTTGTAAATTTTTTCTGGTAAAAGTACAATGTCCATCCAAGCCACTAATGAGTTCAAAACTGAGCTGCATTGGGTTGCCTGCATGTTCCTTTTCATTACTAATTTACCTTGATTTAGGTAAAATGCCAAATCATATTCTAACAGCCTGAAAGAGTGAAAATAACTCTGTAGCTAAATTAGTCCATGAGAGAAGTGTAAATGTGAACATAATCTCTATTCCTTTATGCTTCCTTATATTCTAATCATGTTTAAGTGTCTACTGGAAGAGAAGCCAGGGGACAAATATTTCACTTCACATTTCTTTGGGATATTATGTGCTTTTATTTAACTTTGTGTTCCTAAGTTCCTCATTTGTAAAATGGAGATAATAATCTTACCAGCTTCATAGGATTATTGTTAAAGAATAAATTAAATGCTTCTGTTAGGAATTTAAAAGTGTTTGGCATATGATAAAGTCTCAGTAAGTAACAGGCACTATTAAGAGTGTTCATTTTAACAGAAGTGCCTAATCATTCCTATTATAGTACTTCATACCAAGTGGTGTAATTAATTGGTAAAGATATACTGGACTGGAGATAGAAGGATGGTAAGTTTAATCTTCCTGTTATCCCCTATGACCCTAAAGTCCTCAGAGTTTCCCCACTTTTTCTACTTTCTGGTGGAGAGAGCATCATCTTTTAAATGGACACAATACAAGAGCCCATTATTAATGACGATAAAGTAATTGAGGTTTTGCTTCATGGCTTCTGTGAATCAAGCACTATAATTATGGATCTAGGTTTAAAAACCCTCCTGTTTAGCCTGCAGGTTGTATGACAGAATGAAAAATAGTGCCATACAATAACATTTTTGCTTTTGCTGATCCAGGTGGTATATGAGTGTCTATTTGTTGTGGGGCGAGGGGGACTAAAAAACTAATTTCCGAAGCATATGTCTGATAGAAAACAAAGTTTGGATAGCTGTATTGAGAATATTATCCTCAATATGTAACTTTCATTTGCTATAATATATAAGCATTCAATAACAACATATAAAAATATTAAGACTTAGAATTAGACTTCTCAAGATTTTTTCTTAATTTGATTCAGTCAAATAATATTCTTTAGAAATAAAAGCAATAGACTTTTTTTTATTTTGATCAATCAGCTCTTACTTTTTTTACAAGGTGTATTAGACGTCAGTCTGGGTCACAATTTTCAACAAGGAGCACCTTGAAACCTAAGTGACTGTGTGCAGGCTCCTTGTAGTCCTTTCAGTGAGGAAGCCCTAATTCAGAAATTTTCTTTTGCCATACATGGTAATTACAGAAGTACAATTCCTGGCACTGGTAGGTGGTGACTGGAAAATAAATACTTTTAGCAGGAGTCAGCTAACTCTATACAAAGGGCCTACTGTAAATATTTTAGGCATTGTGGACCAGACAGTCCCTTTCACAACTACTTAACTTTGTCATTGTAATGTAAAAACAGCTATAGACAATACATAAATGAACAGGAATGGCTGTGTTCCAAGAAAAATGTGTTTTAAAAAAGAGGGCTGGCTTTATTGCAAGGGCTGTTGGTTTCTGACCCTTCCCCAGGAGGACTGGTTGCTGGCCCAACTGGAAGCCAGTGGCTACCTTCAGCTAGAGGGGTTATTTATTTTTTTGACTTCACAATGAAGATGGAGTCAAATCCACCATTTGCATGATGCTTTTTGCTTTTTATTTCCTACATTTAGTTGCCAACATTTAAATAAGGAGATTTTTTTTACATATAAATATGGAACCTGACATCTGAAAAGCAAGACCTGGTGACAGCCAGCTGTCTTCCTCCACATCAACCACTTGTTGTTAAGTGGTGTCCACTTCAGAGTAAGCATCGGACTTTCTGCTTGATCTTCACCTTACTCACCATTCCCTAGATTTAGGGCCATTTCTTTCATGTACCTTACCTGTCCTTCCCTTGAACTTGATTTTATGAACACTATAGTAGATCCTCTCTTTCTCCTTTATTCTTCCTGAAATATTTCTAATTTTGTTTCTCTGAGGCTGAGGCAGGGCTACTTTTGCCAACTGGCATATGGCAATGTAGCGTCATCAGGGTCTCAGGACTAGAGCTAAGTTCTAGACATAATTAACCTGTTCTTTCCTACATCCATCTTAAAGTGACATTTCAGGAATCAAGTCTCTCATTCTCTACCTTATTTCTTCCATTCTCAAACAACAGATCAGAAAAATATGTTTTTTATTCATACCCTTTAGTATTTTATGTCTTTTAATTATGTTACTATAAGCCTCCTTTTTTCTATCCAAAGAGTCATGTGTATTGTTTGTGTATTTGTGCGCAAAATAAAAAATACTTTAATAAAACATTTTAGTAATTTTAATAAAAGTAGCTTATTTGCTGTACATAGACAATAAACAACATTCAGGTCCTGTTATGATTTGAATGTGAAGTGTCGCCTGAAAGGTCATGTGTAAGGCAATGCAAGAAGGTTTAGAGGATAAATGATTGGTTTATGAGATCCTTAACCCAATCAGTGAATGAATCCCCTAATGGATTAGCTGAGTGGTAACTGAAGGTATATAGAGTATGGTGATGGGTCCCAGGGGGTGTGCCTTTGGGGTATATATTTTGTTTCTGCTGAGTGGAGTCTCTGCTTCCTGATCATCACGTGAGCTGCTTCCCTCTGCCACACTCTTCTGCCATGGTGTTCTGCTTCACTGGAATCCTGAGGAATGAAGCTGGCCTTCTGTGGACTGAGACCTCTGAAATCATGAGCCCCTAAATAAATTTATCCTCCTCTAAAATTATTATTTTCAGGTCTTTTAATTACAGCAGCAAAAAAGCTGACTAAAACATGTCCATACTAGAGGTGAGATTTTTTTTTTTTGGTACCGGGGATTGAACTCAGGGGTACTCAACCACTGAGCCATATCCCCAGCCCTATTTTGTATTATTATTATTTTTTTTATGTAGAGACAGGGTCTCACTGAGTTGCTTAGTGCTTTGCCGTTACTGGGGCTGGCTTTGAACTCACAATTCTCCGGTCTCAGCCTCCCAGAGTGCTGGGATTACAGGTGTGCCCCATTGTGCCCAGCTCTGGAAGTGAGATTTTTAACTGCATAATTCATTGTATTTAATTCAATACATTTAATGTCTACTGTGTATCTGGCATGATATTGAACATTAAACTATAGTCAACTATAGTCTGGTCACAGAGGCAGGAGGCAATGAAGCACAAGATTTTCAAATGGGTAATCTCATCTATACAGATTTTTGCATTTTTAATTAAGTATATAAATTAACTAAGGAGGCCAGTAAAAACCACAACCATTAATCAAAAACTTCTTTTAAATGATGGTAAGTTTATTGTAGTTCAGAAGACAAAGTATTGGGATAAATGGATAATTCCATTATAATGCTGTGAGCGCAGAGTGCTCAATACCTCATCACCTCTTTTTAGGCTCCAACTCCCCAGACTGGCATTAAGTTTTCCACCTATGAACTTTGGGGCATTTGTTTGGTCCATGGGAGATGTATGAGGAAAGAAATAGACTTCATTGTGGGTAAATGTGAAGTAGCTGCTTGAAGGAAAAATAATACAGACTGTTTTGAGATGATGTTCTCTGGGCTGTCAATAATGCGGTGTAAAAGGAGTCACTGGAGAATGTTCATTAATGAAATTAGCCCATGTTATGACTGTAAATAAAATACCACCCAAGTATGAGGAACCATGCAGAAATATATAGAAAAGCAAAGATTTGCTTTTCAGTTTTTTCCTTTCTTTCTTTTCCTATTTTAAATCCTTTTCAGTTATATTCAGGAACATGATACACCCTGATATAATCACAACAGCATGGAACATATCCTGCTATAATTCAGTCCCCAGGACATCCCCATCCCTGGAACACCTCTCCTTCCTCCACTCCACTGATCCCTCTTCAATCCATTCACAGTTAATTTATTTATTTTAACTAGTGTCCTGTGGGTGCACCCAATGCTGGGACCCACCATGTCACATCCATTCATACACCTATGGAGTTCGGTCAGATTGATTCCACTGTTCTTCCCTTTTCCAGTCCCTTCTTCTTCCTCCTCAGTCTTCCTCATCTACTATGTTGATCTTTCCTCTATTTTTTTTTTTTTAAAATAGATGGACACAATGTCTTTATTTTATTGGTTTGTATGTGGTGCTGAGGATCGAACCCAGGTCCTCACGCATGCGAGGCAAGCGCTCTACCGCTGAGCTACAATCCCAGCCCTTTCCTCTATTTTGATGAAATTCTTTCTTGATTTTTTTGCCCATCTCTCTCTCTTTCTTTTTTTACACTCCCCCCAACTTATTTTGGATTAGCTTTTACATATCACAGAAAACATTTGACCTTTGGTTTGGGGGGACTGGTTTATTTCACTTAGCATGATATTCTCCAGTTCCATAAACTTACTGGCAAAGACCATAATTCCATTCTTCTTTATGGCTGAGTAATATTCTACTGGGTAGATATACCACATTATCTTTATGTATTCATCTGTTGAAGAGCACCTAAGTTGGCTCCATAGCTTGGCTATTGTGAAGTGTGCTGCTATATACATTGAAGTGGCTGCGTCACTGTAGTATGTGGATTTTAAGTCATTTGAATGTAACATGCTCACTCAAGTCTGTAATTCTGGATGCAGTTGTGGTCAATATACTTCAAGCAAGATTTGTGATAGTTTTAAAACTATCAGCTATAATAGTGTAGACATGTAGTAGTAGATACTTTATAAAAGAACAGTAGATAAGGGCAGGGAACATAGGACCTGCTGCAAGGTAGGTGTGTGTCAGAGAGCTGGCAAATAGCGAACACATGCAGAATGCAAATAGAAGTAGAGAAGAGGAAGAACAAAAATAGAGAAACATTACTTGTTCCCTAATAATAGTAATAAATAGATGGTTCTTAGGACAGTTAGGCTGAAAAGCAATACACTTAAACCGCTGATGCATAAATGGTCAGGAAACACCCTTTGTTTTATCTAGTCTATTGCACAGAAATGGGAGGAAGTGAGGGGGAGGTAGGAGAAGAACAGAAACTTGGAAAATCACTGCAAGAAAGATAAAGGGAAATACCATTTTGATACCAGATAATAAGCATGGAACTCATTGTTCAGTGATAATGTACATACTTACAACACAAAGGCAGAAAATTTTCAAACTCCCAGCTCCATTTTTTTTTCAGAACATTTTATTGCTATCTATGTGGATATTTGTGTGTATTTTTCCAAATTTGTAGAACAGACAAGAAATGGGTATATAAATTCTGTTCTTATTTTCAGCTACTTTCAAATTAGCTTTTGTGAAATCCCCTAGGAATCTTTTATCAGAATATTTGTTTTGGGTAAGTAAATGACATCATTTATCCTTCTGACCCAACTATAATCAGTATCCCTTGCCAGGAAAGAGGAAATATTACCTTTACTCCTGCCTAGATCCTTTCAAGAATTACCCATCTGATTATTTCATTGGGGTTTTTCTGAACCTATCTGTTCTTTTGCATTCCTAATGATTTGAGATTCCATTTAGTGGTCCAGTTTTATTCACTCAGGAGCCTGGAACCAGGACCTCCACCTGACAGCCTGTTCAACGTCTTGTGAATGGAAATAGTGAATGAAAAGGTCAGAAGGTCCATTTAAGCAATAACATTTTTCAGATTTCAAGATGCCACAGTATTGTGACATAATCCATATGTGTTTCCAGAGAGTCAGAAATAAAGCAATGTTTTAACCTTTAGTTTTAATAAATATTTTCCAATAAAAAATTTGAGACATATTGGTGTCTTAGCCAATGAACTAAAAACAACAACTAAAACCAATAAAACGAAGCATAACCAGGACATTTGCTACATTCACAGAATTAGATAAAAGCAATTTATACATACAGCAGCCCATGTATGTTCAATCACTACCTATTATTTAGAGCAGTGGTTTTGGATGTTGTTTTAATGGTGTTTTGTCTTGAGCTTCATGATGGTATTTTTCAAAGCAAGTTAAGCTTTAGAAGTTTGGCTTTTCATTTTACTATTTTTTTGTGTGTCTGTGTGGCATTATTCATGTTGAATTCAGTTCCATTCTTTTTCTAGCTCCTAATTATACCCTCAGACTCTGTAAAGATGCATTTGTTCCTAAGTGCAATCAAGAGGCATATTAGAAATCAGCTGTACATAGTTAGACTCTTATAAATGGAAAGTCCATTACATTTGTGTTAGAAACAAAATATTCATACTGGAATTCAATTGCAGTTGATAGACATGTATCGATTGCATAGGACACGCTAAATGCTGTGCCAGACATTATGAAGACACTGCCATAAATAAAATACCATCCTTAGTTGGAGAACATCATGCTAAGTAAAGTGAGCCAATCCCAAAAAAATAAAGGCCGAATGTTCTCTCTGATAAGTGGATCCTGATACATAATGGGGGAAGGGGCATGGGAAGAATGGAGGAAATTTGGTCAAAGGGAAGGAGGGGAGGGGAGGGGACATGGGGGCAGGAAAGATGGTGGAACGAGATGGACATCAATGTCCTAGGTACATATATGACTGCTCATACGTTGTGATTCTATATCATGTACAACCAGAGAAATGAAAAGTTGTGCTCCATTTGTATACAATGAATCAAAATGCATTCTTCTGTCATGTATACCTAATTAGAATAAATAAATTTTAAAATAAAATGAAATACCAACCTTGACCCATGGAGCTTAGGGTCTAGAAGGCAGCTTCATATAGTGGCTGAGTTCTGACTGAGCACTTAGGGCTAATGTTCAAATCTTATTTTGTTTTACTACTTATCAGCCTTGTGACTTCTCTAAGATACAGTGTTCTCTACTAGATGGGAACAAAACTAGTGATGGAAACACATTTCTTGCACTGTGTATTTCTGATTATAAAATTAGTACATATGTATTATTAAAAATTCAATATGACAGAAAAATATGCAAAATAAAATGATTGAAATCTCACTGCTATCTAATCTCCAATCTTGAAATGATCATTTTGAAGAGTTTGGAGTGCATATTTCCATAAATTTTTGCTGTATATATATATATATATATATACACACATATATGTATAAAATATATATATACATATATAAAATATATATATACAAATTTTTTTCTGTATATATATACATATATAAAAGTATATATATATAAAACTGAATATATATAAAAAACCTATATATATGTAAATATATACCTTTGCTGTATATATATATATATAAATGCTATTAATTTTCATGTAAATTTTATTTGTATTATCCTTATTGTTTTGGCATTTACTTTCTTTAAACCCTTTTATTTTTTAATGATTTTAGATTTACATAATGTTGCAAAACTAGTATAGAAATTCTGATTCTCCTTCCTCCAAGCTTTTTTTTTTGTTTTTTGTTTTTATTTTTTTGGTAATAGTAGCATTAAACCTATCTCGTATGTTTACCAAAACTAAGAAGTTAATATTGGTGTTGTGAGCAACCTATGCCATTAACATAGACCAGACACAATTTTGTCTTTCCACAATGTTAGCATTAATTGAATAACAATAAATTCATAAGTGGCATCAACTTCATTGACTTTAATTCACCAGGTACTCATGGTTCATTTGGTAGCTGTAAGCAGGACAATCACAAGTTATTTTATTTCATTCCAGTCTTAATTACTAATATCTGTATACTCAAGTAGCACAATGCACTTTACACAATGATGTATATTGGTTGCAGGAAGAGAAAGAAAGGTTAAGGAGGCCGCAGGGTTTTAAGAAGCCTTACCAAGAGCAGATGCAATTGCAAATGAGTCAACACAAGAGGTCAGAGAAGTGGGCTGTGTGTTGTCACTGCCAAGAGAAGCCACCTGAGCTGAAGCTTGGGGACAGGAAGTTCATTGCTGTGGAGATGGTCCTCTGTAAGTTTCCATTAGCACCATCAGGTGACGGGCCAATGAGCTGCTATGTTCAATCTTGGGTGCTCCTCCTTTTATGGGTGCTAGATGAGGGGGTTACTTCAGGTGAGAATGATATACTTGTGTTTCTGAAGTGATTTGACATGACCAAGTGTCCATGTGCTCCTGACTTAATTTGATAAGTTAATTTTTTATTGGCACTAATAAATTATTTATCAATTTGTGCCTTATGGTAGTGCTGGGCAGATGGTGGTTGTCTACTTATACAAACAAGATGTAAAGTCATTCTACCTTGGCACTTGCACTCAAAATGGCGTAACTCATGGCAAAATACTGCTTTATAAAACAGAGTAACCCAGAGTAGGGCACACCTGCTTCCCACAATTAGTACTTTACCACTAAATAAATTTCATACTTTTCTTTATTTTGCCAGATTTTCCATTAAGTTTCTTTAATCGAAGCTCTAATCCAGAATTCCTTAACTGCTGGTTTGTTTTCTTTCTAATAAAGCATTTTAGAAATCTCATATATGCACAGATAGTTCTTACACTTTTAAAAAGTCCAAAATTTTATTGTTAAGTCCATGGAGTATAATTTATTTAACCCTCCATTGATGTTGATGTTTTTCTTATGAATCTTAAGCTGGCCTGTGTCAAGATTTTCATGCATTGTATAATATAAGCTTCCCAACAACTTTATTCTCTTGGATGGCAAACTAAGGTCTTCTGTGTATGTGTGAGCAGTTCCCTCTAAAACAGATACCACTTGTTATTTTTGACATGTTTTTACTCTGGCAGTTGAACTCTTAAGCTTAGTTGTGCTAATTTTTATTACATAGACATTCTTACTCTTTGAAAGATCACATTTTTATTTGTGATGACTTTAATTGCTTGAAAACTCAGGAAGTTATTAGAATAACCCAATTTCAATGGAGAAGGCAAGTATTTGGAATCCTATTCTTTATTGGTGGTTTTCCAGTTACTGCATAAAAATAGCAGCAATCCTCTACTGATGAATGAACTAGATTTTGGACAATGGTCAAAAAACGAGCCATCAGGAGAGAAAGCTTTACCTTCCATGGATATAGCACAGGAATATAAATTGGGGCTCTGTTCCTTGAAGCCCATTTTATCCCATTAATACATACATTTACCAAAACAGATCTCCCCCCATCTCCAAATGTTCTGGTAATAGGGTGTGTCTGGTGGCTAGCACCTGTATTTGAGTAGAGAAGATTCCCTAAGTACTTTATTTATTAGTCTTGTTGGAGTCACTTTTAGGACAGGTGCTCTCAATTTAGTGGGATAGATTAGAGCTCTAGGAGAAAAGGAAATGTTCTCATTTTAGCTGTGACTGCGTATGTAATGTTCACTGTGAAGTTGAGGCTAGGCAAAGAGTTAAAATCGGTGCTGTTTTCCACTTGGCTGAGCAAAATGAGCAGAAGTCTCAGATAACCACCTCTGAGCTCAGCTTATTATTCAACTTCCATTCGAATGCAGTTTCTACCCTGCTCAATATCAGTTTATAAAAGCATGTTACATGTCCACTGACCCCAGATAACTAAATAAATCCCAGTTTGTAGTCGGAGAACTAAGTCCCAGTTTGAATCTATACAAATGCCTGCCGAAGATGGATACAAGGAATTCAAAATAAATCAACCATTAAATCCACGTATCTTAGTGGAATAAAGTAGGAGTGAGAAGGCGCCATTACTCCTACACACAGCCAGACACACCCAGCATGGCTCATTATTAATTTTCTTTGCCAGATGCATATTTCAATTTTGTTTTTCTTTGTAGGACATTTATGCAGAGTTGGTTATAGGGTTTGGAGTCCAGGACACCAAAGAACTGCATTAATTTTTGTCTTCGCATGTGCCTTTGTGACACATACTTAATAATAATTTTATGCTGGTCAGATTTTCCATTTGAATGAGATGGCAACATTCCGCAAGTTACATGCCCTTGAGGTGATCGCTTCTATAGTTTTTTTCCTGTAGAAATCTTTAAAATCTTGCTCATAATAAAGCTCGAAATTACTGCTTTCTTAAGGACAGGGGATATAATCCAGTAGGTTTATAAGTCACATTTGTTGGAAATCTTTGGAGAAAAGTAAAAATCAGTCCATTTTAATACTTGGCAATCAGAAATGATAAACCATCATTAAATTCTAAGATCTGATGTATTGAGCCTGAAAAAAGAAAGGAAGGAAGGAAGGAAGGAAGGAAGGAAGGAAGGAAGGAAGGAAGGAAGGAAGGAAGGAAGGAAGGGATAAACTACCTTCTAGATGCACAGTTGATAATGTATTCTGGTTCTTTCTTTTGCAGCCAGGCATACTGAACATATTAGCCTTTGGTTGCTGGAAATCAAAATAATGGCATGGTGATTATTTAGGGACCATGTTATAAAAGGACGTTCTCATATTTAAATGAATACTTCACTTCTTGTTTCTGAAAAGTGAGCATTGGAAGGTTGGTTTTGAGTGTGCTTTGAATATGTTAATAGAACTGGGTTCTACTTAGGAGGAAATAAAAGTATCTCTGTGGTAGCCTTCAGAGCTCCACTTCTTGGTTGTAAACCTACTTTCTAGTAGTATTCGTTCAAAATGTGTTTCCATAGAAATACATTTAATTTTAAAGTTCTAACAGGCTGATGTGAAAAGAGTGTGAGAATTCAAGCTCAGGACTCAGCCTGGCAGGGAGAGAGAAAGATATTCTGTTTTCTTTTTCTTTCTTTCTTCTCCCCCTCCCCCCACCCCCTATTATGTGTTTGGGAAGACAAATTAGTACTAATTAAGTATAGGGTATCAGAGGAGACCAAATGCGAGATCATATAGGTCCTGAAGTCCTCTGGAAAGTGACTCATAACTCACTCCAAGAGACTGAAACAGGTCCAGGGGGACTACAACAGGGGCATAAATAAGACCTGAGATGGAGTTACTAAGCAAAAAATACTACCAAGCAAAATTGTTGTGTAAATGACAGTACAGTGCATAAAATGGTCCTTACTTAAGTAAACCATCTGCTGTCAGACCCTTGCAAGGTAGCCACTTCTGGAGATGTAAATTAGAAGGTCAATAACAAATTATTCCAAACTTTTCATCAACCAGATCTTGGAGGAACTGTGTAAATCACTCGAATGCAATTAAATTCCTAATGTAAAGCTTCAGGTTTGGTGTTGGCAATTTTTTTTTTCTGTAAAATATCAGATAGTATGTATTTTAGACTTTGTGAGGTACATAGTCTCTGGTCTCTGTCACCAATTTTCAATTCTGTTGTCTTAGTGCAAAAGCACTCAAGACAATATGTAGATCAATAAGCCTGGCTGTGCTCAAATAACTTTTTATTTGAGGACATTGAAATCCAAATTTCAGGTAATTTTCACTGTCACAAAACAGTATTCTTTTTTAGATCCCCCCCCCCGCAACTATTTAAAAATGTAAAATCATTCTTAGTTTGTGGGATCATATAAGAACAGGCAGTGGGCTGGATTTGACAAGCAGGCTATGGTTTGCCAACCCCTGCTTTAGGTAATTCAAAAGTAATCACTCATTCAAGCTGTTTTCCACATTGGTGTAAAGATTTACCTATAGTTCTTTGTAAAATAATTTCTAAGGAAAATATGTGATTTTCTTTTAAGGGACAGCATGTTATCATCCAAAAAAATAATTGGCTGCTAACAATTTATTCTTCCTTGCAGCCAAGCTGATTTATCAGGAAAATAGGTGTTATTTCTTTGTGCTGTTTTTTTCCAAAATTCCAATACTAGAAATATATTTATTCTATTTCATGTTAAAATGCAATACCATCTTTTCCATGAACTATCATTAAAGCTAGAGGAGAAAGAAGGTATATTTTGGGAGTCTAGGGGCTTAGCCTCAAGCTGCCAACTTGGTGAATTATTTCTGCAATCTAGTGTTTTATCTTAAAATATTATGTTAACACTTCCTTCAGTACCATTATGTATCTACTTTTATATCTATGTAGACAACCTGTTTCACATTACTGAATAATTTACTTCCTCTCTCTATACCACACCTTTAAATAATCATGGGCACTCTTGTGACTTGCCATATACCAGCATACCTCAAAGGGCTGGGCACCTCAGTTTAAGAAGAGCAGCATGGAGGCAAACTGGTTGTACCTCAGTTAAAGCTCTAAATGGTGAAGGGAGAGGTGCATGTGAGTATCCTGGTGGTCTTATATAGTGACCAGAATGGCCCCTATCCTGGGAATTCATGATTTTTATCTGCAGATCTGACTCTAGCTTGAAGAAGGATGGCATGAACGTTATCTTTGAAGACAGACAGACAGGGGCTTGAATTTCTTCTGTTCCATGTGTAGTTGGACTAGTCATAAGCAGATCACTTCTGGGTCTGAGTTTACAAGTCAGATTCTGGACGATATAATTCAAAAGGGCAATGTCAGAAAGCTTCTGAAAGGTACACAGACATAAACAAAACACTAAAACACCTGGTTGAAGGAAGACAATCCAGAGAAAGCACAGGCATTCAGCTTTCCAGAGCATGTCACTGAGCAACCATGAGACTGTGATTAAGAAGCAATCCTTCTCAACTTGCCTGGGAGAGTGCTGGGTATACTCATGCAGGCCCAATCCTTCAAAGCTCTCCTTTTACCTTTAAGAGTGTCTCCACTTCTAAATTACATTGTCACCTTCAAAGCATCAGACATTTAATATCACCTCTGATTTCCAAAGCTGAGCCTCGTACTCACGTACCAATTCTATATTCTTCCAGAGTTTCAACTGTCCACTGAGAGTAAGGAAGACATACCAGGTCTCGGGTGTTTATGTTCTGGCGTGTCTGAGAGGGGGATTAGAGTAGATAGTCTTATTGTATTTTCAAATTTGTTGCTATGCCTGACAGGCTTTGGCACTGCTTGGTGTCTCATAAGGTCTGACCTCCATGCTGTTGCTGGAGATGGCTTTCTGAAACGCGATCTCTCTAAATCCCTTTCTGACTCTCCACTCACTTAGCTTGACATACAAAGCCCTCAGTGGCCTAGCTTCAGTGTTTATCTTTGTCTCTTCTTGTCTCCCAACACATTCTCTGTGCTGTGGATTGCATTAATATCCAGCTACTTTAGTAATGCCATTATCTTGCCCTTCTCTGGCTGGGCACATGCTGTTCCCTCCTCCTGGAATGCTCTGACCTACCTGTGCTGATTCTTCATTTCTGAATCAGAGCACAGGCTGGCTCCCTTGTGGCCCTTCTTTCTCTTCTAAATTAGTTATCCCTTTATTCTTCTCTGATCCTCTAGGTAGATTCCAGTACTAAAATCTGTGACCCTAAATTTTGTTCGAGAGTTTCCTTATCTTTCTCTCTCAATAGGGTATCCATTTCTTGAAAACACAGACCAGAACTTGCACCTCAACAAATCTCAGAACAGTACATGCAGCTGAACCAAAAGCGGATGAGTGGATAAGTAGTCCACAGGAGAAGGGAATGTTATTTCTGGGATAGGAAACATAAATATGCAGACAGTGGTGATGAGGGTTTTAGTAAGATACAGAGAACTATGTAGAAGGCATTCTAATTTTATAAAGGACTAAAGCAGTGGGAGTCTTTGTGTCCCAGTGACAAGGTCTGTTCTGCTTCATGAGGAGGAAGCATTTTTTGTGGCTTCCGGATAAGCTTTGAACTTTGTCATCATCAATGAACATTACTCTTGTTCAGAATTCAGATGTTATTACAGTGGTTGGAGCCTCTGGTTTTGCTGGGAACTCTTAGTCCAGGACACCCCAGGTACTGAGAGAAGGTGCGGAATATCTATGAGTGATCTTGGGATAATTGTGGAAGGTACGTGCAGTCCTGAAGGACTGAACAAGATTACTTGGATTTAAGAAATGGAAATAAGGTGAAGTATTCAGCTTACAGGTTTGGTTAAATTTTGCTAACTGACAATATTCTAAAAAGAATTATGAAGTGGATTATTTGTGAGGGTGCAGAGAATCCATTGTGTTTTTAGTGATTATCTATTTTATAAGAGCCACTTGGGGCTGAGAATATAACACAGTGGTAGAGAACTTACCTGGCATGTGCAAGGCCCTGGGTTCCATCCCTAGCACCTACAAAGAAAAGTCAAGTGGTCCGAACAAGTTTATTTGCAACCTAATCTCTCCAAAGAAAGCACTCCAATTTATTTGCATATCTGTCTCCTACACTAGATAAATGATTTTAATTTTATACATACTTCATTCTTGGTTTCTAAGATAGACACTGGCATACTATGAGCACAGGGTAGTTGTTAAACAAATAGGTCAATGAACATGATGAAAGTGTAGGTGTTTTGATATACTAGAAAAGTTAAATTGAGTCAAAATATAAAACACTCAAAATGTTACGTGATCTGATAGTGTTCAGAGAAATTAACTCTACGTAGAAGAACATATTATGCTTTTCT
>CM053411.1:19177065-19196359 GCA_028644305.1 Xerus rutilus | reverse complement strand
CTCAAAAAATTAGTGCTTTTCACTTTTATTTTTGAACTGCTACTAATTTTAAAGGATTATTAATCCCCCATGTTTATGACTCACCAATTCCTCATCAACATGATGCCTTTTACAGCTATATGTGACTCAGGAGAAGCATGAACCATGTGCCTTAGAGCCTTTGAGGAGGGGGAGATGGTTGTGTTGAGGATGGAATAGGAGCAAGGGGGTTTATTTTTCCTCTGGAAAGGGAAAGTGGTAAAGTTTTTCTGAAGATAAAGATATTTGAGCATGTGTTTGAGTTTGATTCATTAATGTTCACTGGATTTATCCTCACTTTGTCAAGGCTTTCTTCTTTTACTGTTAAATCTGACAGCAGAAAGGCCAAATAGCAGTGCCACTACCTTAATTGTTTTTTATTTCAGCTTTTCTCTCTATAACCTCCAACATTTTCTAAACAGTCAATTCTATATATGTATCAATAAAAGCAAGTTGAAGGAGTTACTGAGAATTCAATTAGACAGAATTTTAACTACCTGACTAGTATACATGAATCCAGGGACTTTGAGTCAGTAACAGGTGCTTTAAAAAACAAAAAAAGGATAAACAAGAAGCTACCTAGAAAATGATACAATGTATTTACTCTGCATAAGAAGGGAATAAAATGTACAATGAATTTCACACCTTATTTCAATTTTTTTCTTTTTAAAATACAGATACCTAAAATAGTTGATTTTAATTATCAGAAATGTTTATCCAAGTGAGATGCATATTCCCCATGCTGAACTGTTACATAAATCATGCTACCCAGGGAGTAGTAGGAAAGATTGCTTTGAAGGTTGTGGCCTCCCTCCTTTCCATCCCCTTTTAGCCATGGGCAATCTGTTCACAGTCTTGGCATCTCTTAGAGCCAGGCCAGACCTGGGAATGTGGGCTGAGTGGCAAACACTGAAAGACTGTGGTTACATGACAGAGGGCCACAGACAGGGGCTCATCACAGAACTATGTACACAGAGGCAACACAAAGAAAATCCTCAAGAGGTTGTGGTTATGTGTATGCACCCACTCATACTTGTATGTATTTGTGCAGTACTGGGAAGGAGCCAGCATTCAGTAGGCACTTAACGGGTAGCTAAATTCTGTCAGACACTGGGGAGTTGAGGACACCTCAGACATCCTCTTTTGAGACTGATTTTCTGAAATACCAGAGACTACATTTCTGAGTGACTGGGGCAAGGGAGAGACAGCTACTTAGACTAGGCTAGAAAAACAAGAAGATCTTTCCTTCCTAGCTCCAGAACTCTCAGAGACTCTTTCCTGTGGTCAGACAGGCTCAGAGAAGTTGCTCTTTTCCCTTTCTTCAGCTCTACCCTGTGTGCTGGTTATGCAATGAAATAGATCACGTACAGTCCCCCATGGTAGGAGAGGAGTACTCTCTGTTTACTCTAATAGGCTGGCACTGTGGGTGGTAAGCAGAATTCTGAGAGGGGCCCTAAGATGCCTGTGCCCTGTACACATGCCCTGTACAAAGCCTTCCCACCATTATGAGCAGGACTAATGAATATGATGGGAAATCACTCCCTTGATTATGCTTCATTATGTTAAATTCCATCTTAATAGACATAGAGAAACTCCCCTGCTGGCCTTAACACAGTGAACTGCCATGTGTGGAAAGGGCCACAGATTCCAAAACAATGGGAGACTTCTAAATGCTGAAAATGGCCCCTGATTGAGCCGGCAAGAAAGTGGGACCCTTACTCCTGAAACTGCAAGGAACTGGATTTTGCCAACAGCCAGTGAGCTTGGAAAAAGGCTTAAATAAGATCAGACCCCAGCTGAGGCCTCGATTCCAGCCTGCTAAAATGCTGAGCACAAAGCCTACCCACTCTGTGTTCAACTCCTGATCTTTGAGACTGTGAGAAAATAAATGTACATTGTTTTAAGACACTATGTTTTTGGTTATTTGTCATAAAGCGAAGGGAAACAAATGCAATTGTGATTTCCAAGATGACGCTATCAAGCAGAAGAAAAGGCTAAGCACAGACACAGCCTAAATTGTATTCGTCACATAATTCACAAAATATTCCTCCCTTTTCCCTTAGGGTAGACTTTCACAAAACAACAGCAGCTCCTAAGTAGTTTGGACATTGCTGTGGTCCACAAGACATTACAGATGAGCCTAGCTGAGCTTTTGCTGACTTAGCAGAGCAATGATTTTGTGTAATAACTTGTGACTGACTGAATATTCGTTGTTCCACAATTTTGTTTGTCCTTATAATGATTTTAATAAGGCATATTGCAACCTCATGTTTATTTCCTCCCAGAGTCCCTTAATTTACAAGCTTCTTTTTTTCTTACCTTCCAAAGGTTTTTTTCAGCATATTGCTTATTTTAAAACAAATATATGAAAATGCCATTTTATAGGCTTGGGGGAAGAAGAGAAGACCATCCAGTAAAAACTTCCTATTGATTTCTCATCCAAGTGGATCTTGCTCAGATAGATGGACATTGCTGAGGACATTCTGGCATCTCTGCCAACATTTCAATATTCCATGCCTCTTTTCTCTCCTAAATGGGAAAAATTTTTCACTGAATTCTTGGTGTGTCTGAATTAATGTTTTCCACACCATCCTTGATAAGTCTGATGTGTTTGTGGGTGGTGGATCTGAGTATATTAACACTTTCCTTGCTAAAGAGCAGGTTTTCATGTATTGATTTCTGGTTTTATGGGCCTATATTACAGCTCTGTGAGCCATATAAACTCACAACTTAAAATAAGACCTCCATCTTTCAGGCCAGTCAGTTTGCATTCACACATAAGCCAAATGCACTTAAAGGCATCCTCAAGCAGTAAGTAATGTGATTTCTCAATTGCTTTTTTTGTAAATTGAGATAAGTCTATGTGGGGAAATTTTCAAGAGTTCTAGAGAGAACTATTCTGTGCACCTGTCCCTTTACTGATGGCTATATCCCATTTTTATGGAATGAATCCTCTGCTCCTTATAAAAATAGAAATAAGCCTAGGGCAGGTATAACCTTGTGTTTCTCAAACTCCAAACCAAGTCACCATATTTTACAACTCCAGGGGACACAGTTCTCAGGTTAGTTTATGTGGATGGTTTCCATTGGTGGTCCGTTCACTGGCCATGCTGCAGTGAACCTAATGTATCAAGGTCCTGTAATCTTTTTCTTTAAAACGGTTTTTCTACATTAACCATGGTTTTTTAAAAAAGTGTGATTCGGGTTAAATTCTATCACCATGTTTTCATTGGAATGAGTTTATCAGTTCCTATCTTGAAAGCATGTTTGATGAGGATGAGTGCAGAGATCTAAAAGACAGAAAATATCTGGGAATGGATGCCACAAAAAGGCACATTAGGAAAAGTTTACCATTTTCCCCTCTTGTTAGGAACTCTCTCTCCTGCTACTTCATTTAATATATCTACACCATAATCTACCATCTATTCATCTACCTATCCACCCACTCATTCTTCTATGCATTCACCCACTCACCTACAATCCACCCAATAATTCATCCACTACCAACTCACTTACCCATCTATCCATTTACTCATCCACACATCCCTTCGTCCACATATTCATGAATCCATTGGAATGAAGAGGCATTCATTGAGGGCCTACCATTCTGTCTTTCGTTTGCCAAGCACTAATGGATGACCCAACATGAATTTCTTTACCTAATACCTCAATAGTGCAGATAGAAAGGGAACTTTGAAAAATTAACTGTCATTCAGAGATTGGAGAACAGTGTGCATGCATATATCTAACCTTTTAAAATAGCTCACTCTCTCTCTCTCTTTCCCTCTCCCTTCTTCCCTCTGCCCTCACCATTCCTCTTTTCCTTTCTCTTTCTTCTTCCTCCTCTCACATAATACATAAAGGGTCCCAGATTCAGTGTTTCTGGGTACAGGTGCACAGGCTACAGCCTCAAGGTTTGCAATGTGGCAGCTCTACTGATTTCTTGAAATTTGTCTTTCAATATACATTTTTTTATTTCATTTGTATAAATTACTGTCCATTAAAGCTTAAAGGTTATTCTCTCTGCTTCAGAAGGCTCATTTTCTAACCAGGTTAGACTGTTTGTTTGTTTGTTTGTTTGTTTACAGGGAAGAGGAGCGAACGTCTAGTCGGATTCACTTTGATTCCCTTTTTCTAAGATGAATTCAAATGTAATGAATCTCTTAAGCCAGCCAGAGATCCTTGTTAAATATTACATCCTTCTATTTCAGTTTAGTCTTCTACTTAATAGAAAACTGAATAGGTTCAAAGATTGCAATTTCTGCTTTATTTGGAGTAATGCTGATACAAGGATCAATTACATCTTGATTATTATATCCCTTATACACTTGATTGCTTAGGCCAGTATCAGTCCCATTATTTGAAGTAATCAGAATGCTTTCTCCATCTCAGAAAGAGAATAACTTGGTTCTGCACAATCAAAACTATGTCATTGTAACTCTTCCCTTCTGAAAAATAGAGCCATATTCTTTTGACCAGATAACTGAAATGAGAAAAGCTGATATTGTATTATTAACCAATCCTCTAGACATTTGCTATATGATTAAGTGTGACACATTGAAAGACATAGTTAGAGAGCTATTTCAGTTCTCTACCCATTCAAGAACATAAGCATGTGAACTGGGATTGGCAACTCTCTCAAGAATGGATGGAAGAGAAATTCATTAAATAAGTTAAAATGTGGGGAGAGACTTATAAAATGCTCAAATAATGTCTCTCAGTATCTTCATAGAGTACCCCTGAGTCAAAGATTTGCTAGGAAGATATATTATAAAAGTGCTAGGATGTATTACAGAAGAATAGGACAAAAAGCTGATCACAGGTATACCTTTTATCCAAACTCAGCTCTATCCCCAAAAGATCTCTGGAACACAAGTTAGCACCACACACTATCCTCAGAGGGCTGCAGGGAATAAGCATGCTGAAGGCAGGTGATAAACATGCCAGGCTTGGAAAGGAATCTACAGGGGTTTGAATAGGGTACCAGCAGTGTCTGCTGAACTCAAGACTGAGAGCTTGGTTGGAGGTTAGTTCCTAAGAATTTCTCCAAGTTTGCTATGACTTATTCTTTTCTGGGGCTCTCTGAAATAGTACTATAAAAGAAAACATGACTGTGGAGTCAGAGACCTAGAAATGATTCCTAACCCTGCTATTTACTACTAAATAGAAATGCCTTGCCTAGGTTATAGAGTAGTACTCACATCAGCTTCCTGTAAAGTTTGATGTTTGGATCCTTTCCCCTGATGTATGTCATTTAAACAGGAGTATTTGGCTTCTCTTCTCCACAAAATTTGAATTTTCAAACTTGTTTCTCATTGCAAAACAATGGGATTTAATCTAATTTCAAAAGGTTCCAGTATCAGAGAAATGGTTATGATATGGCTATTTGTGGACATAAAGCCTTCATCTTCTTAGAGTCCTCTCTGCAGATGCACCTGCCCACTCAGCCTGTCCTCTTTTCATCCTCTCTTGGAAGAAAACTCTGCAAGGAAGTCTAAACTCAAAGACAAATTATAAGAAGCTTCTATATTTATTTTCATTTTTTCCAACTTAAGCTCCTGACCTACAATTTATCTTGTTTTCTTTCTTCTTCTTACAAAGCTGGTTTTAGTTTTTTTGCTGCATTCCTTTGCCCCAGGGTATTTGGCAGCTGGAGTTCAGTAGGCCCTATCAGGCAGTTCACCATCCATGGGAGGGTCCAGTCTGTGCCTTGAAGTTTTCTGCCAGAACCCTCCCTATGTAACTTCAGAGGGATGGCAAAGGGCCTGCCTGGGACACAGGTAGACAGAAAAAAAGATGTGATCTTTTTTGAACTTTGATAGAAGGAAATCCTTCTTCATGAACTAGTTATTAGCTCAGGCTTCTTGCAGATAAAAAAATTCTGCCCAATGTAAGAATTTAGGCTTAAAAATCATTCATTAATCACAAGATGTTATAACTGGATGGACTCTAGAGATCATCTTATTCAGTCCACTCCATTTAGAGAAGAATTGGCTGAAGTCAACAGAGCTTAAATATTTTCCTCACAATCACATAGTAAACAGTGCTAACATGACTCTTCTATGACACCACTCATTACCAACCTTTTAATAATTTATGACATTATAGCCTTTGTCTGAGCAAAACTTTGCTATTTATTTTACTACCTGGAGTTAATCTATAGGAATTAGGCAATGGTCTACTTGGACCCTGTCTTTATCTCTGTCTCCTTTTTGTAGCTTTATGCTCCATGACCCCCTGAACAAACAAACAAAAAAATCTTTGATGACTTGTAAAGATCTTATTCAGAGCTTTGGATCTCCTTATAATATTGTCTAGAAAATCCTGCCCACTATTCTAAGTTTCCAGCTTAGAATGACCCTTAGAAAAGGAAGCCCTGGCCACATGGGTCAGTGCCAGAACTGGATTCAGAGTCTAGAGAGAGGCTAAGGGAAACTGGAGAAATAACCAAGCCTTACTGCATTGCCAAAGTCAGCCCTCGTCATCTACGCCTGGAAAACATAGTCTAGGAAATGGCCAGAAAAGGCAAGCAGAAGGGACTGAGCTGAAAAGAGGATACTAATCAAAGGACCAGAACCTGAGTCAGAACTGGATGGAAGGGAAGGTGGAGGATGCTAGTAGTTCTCCATTGTTCTCCACCCCACTCAAATTGCTACAGTTGCCCTAGTGGCTTAAAATAGCACCAGTTTACTATCTCAAAGTTCTTATAGTTCAAAAGTCTGAGCCTGATATGGGTATTTAGTTGTGTTCTCTGCTGAAGACATTTCCACAATTGAAATGAGCCATTGGCCCTGGTGTGTTCCTTTCTGGAGGTGACATGGTTACTGGTTGAACTGAGCATCTTGTGATTGTAGAAGTGATGTTTCCACTTTCTTACTGGCCTTCAGCCAGAGGCTGCTCTCAACTCCCAGAGGTTACCTGGTGTTCCTGGTGTACCTGGTGTTCCTTGCCACTGGTGTTCTTGCCACATAGAACAGAGGTGTTCTTCTTTCATAAGTTCATCAGGAGAATGTGTCCTTGACACTTTACCTTCTCTGAAAGGACTCAGGTGATGAGGAGTGGCCCACCAGGATAATCTGTCTTTTGAACAAAGTCAACTGATGAAGAACCTAAACAGAGAAATGACAATCCCATAATGTTATCCTCCAGGGGAAGGGATTATACAAGGTATGTGTACCAAAGGGTGGGAATCTTGAGGTCATCTTAGACTTTTGTTTACAACATGAATAAAGCCTATGAGAGTGAGGATGGATGTCCTGTCTTTAAATCTAGGCTCTATCACTCAGAACCTATCAGATTTGGTTGGGGATTGTCTCTAGGTCTCCTTTATTTCTTACCAGTAAGGTGGACTAGTAATCATACTGAGCTCTGGGGATCATGATGCAGATTCAATGGAACTATATGTCCAACAGTGTTTGGGTCATTGTCTGGCCTGTGGTCAGTTCTTAATGAATAATAGTTTTTTAGACATGTAGCGTTGGCTTACCTTCTGAGAGTCAACAGAGCTCTGGTGGATACAATGGCTTAAGCGTCTAGGGTCAGAAAGTCATGCTCCCTTTGAAGAAATATGAGGGCATGAAGCAGCTCCGGATTTGTTGAGGAGATGACTGCTGGCTGGCACTGCTAAAGGCCCACCACACCTGCAATAGGACAAACTGAGCCTTTGACATCTTGCTGCTTTGAGTGCAATGCCTAATGGAAGTTAGGGGCTAAACACAAAATTAAGTCTAAGTTGCAGGCCCAAAAGGGAATTTCAGAATTTCCTGATGACATGTAGTTTGAGTTGAGACCTGAAGGCAGATAGGATTTGGATTGTCATAGTTAGGAAGATAATTTATGTAAAGCCCCCAGCAGAGGACAGGTCTATTTCATGGATTGGATAATGGCTTGTTTTTCTCGTCTCCCACCTGGGGACCACGTAACACATATTGTGTCAATATCTCATCTAATTAAAAAAAATAAGATGTAATTACCTAATTTAAATAACCTTTAAGTGCACCAGTGGTCTCTGAGATGTATATGCTATTAGTAACAAAGTATAAAGGGAGATTCAGGGAATCAACAATTGTCTTCTTACTCAAAACTGAAAAATCCAATGTTTCTTACATTGATGAAAAACTGTGAGTTAATCTAGGGGTAGAGAGGATGAAAGGAGATCCCAATGGGGGTGACCTCTGAAGTCACCTACGGTGGGCATATGTGTACTTCAAATGTGGCAGAGGACAATCGGAGTGGTCACCAAGGTCCAACTAGCCCCGTGTATGTTTCTATTTTGTTGCATTCAATGTAGCTGCTCGACTTTTCAGAAACCTTGTTAACTCACTTCTTTCCCCACCAGTGTACCTGAGTTTCCAGGTGCTTTCTTTCTGTGGCTATTCTTGCTACTAAAGTTAGTTAAAAAGTTAACTATAAGTGCTGTACCTTTTTTGAGAATGCTACAGCTGTGTGAACCAGTTATAGAGGATCTCTAAAGCAGCCTCAAGGGATATATGGAGGATTTTCATCAGCCAGGCAATTTATAGTTCTGTTTGGTTCCCACGACATGTCACGTATTCCCAAAAAAGTTACAACAGCATCAGCTTCAGTTTTATTATTAGTGTACACCTGAAAACACTTTGGAAACAAAGAGCCATCAAAAGACTTCCAGTGCAATTTTATAAGTCCAGAGCATGAGTCATTTGCTGAGGAAGAATTAGCATGGAAGCATCTGTGGTCCCCAGTGGGCTTCATAATCACCTGAATGACCAAGGGATTCAGACAACTGTGGGTATCAGTTACTGTTTAAAGGAGTCAGAGAGGTTTCCTGGAGGAGGTCACATTTGAGCTGAATCCTGAAAGGATGGGTAGAAGCCAGATAAAGTGAACATGGTGAGGAGCTTCATTCCACACAGGGATACCTATGTGAAAACAGCCAGGGCAGGCAAAAAAAATAGCATTCCTGAGAACTTTAAACAGTTCAGAGTTGTTGGAGACTGACCAGTGAGAAAGAAAGAAATGCTGTGTAGCAAGATGAGGCCCAGAGGAGAAAGGACCAGCTGAAGCATGAAAAGTCTAAATGGGTGATTTGAAGGATTTGGGACATTTTCTGTGGGCAGTAGTGAGTGGCTGAAGGGTTTTGTTCAGGGCAGTAGAAGCAGGACTGCTTTTAAGATGAGCTCTAAGTAGCATCTATATCCAATGTAGTATGGAGGAAAGGGTTTAAGAGGGGCAAGCAGGAGGCCAAAGAGGAGGCTGTTGATGTAGTTCAGGCTGGAGATGAGGAAGATCCTAGGCTGCCTAGCGTGGAAGAGATGGAAGAGCACTGAGGTGTGGCTTCTGCACTGTTTCTCTTTCACAGAAAGAACTAGAGCATGCCTGTTACAAGAAGGGGAAGCCAGACTGCCCAGTATGAGTTCTTCACAAACCACCCGGGTGACTGTGCACACTTAGTGTCCTTGTTACCCTCTCTGTAAGAAGGGGATGAGAGCAGTAATGCAATGAAGACTGCACCTATTATTCATAGAAACACTTAGAAGAGTTAGGAGTATGTCTGGTACATCTTAAGTGTTCAATATGTTAATGATTATTGTTATGAAAGAGGTTGGCCTAGAAACTTACAGTTCCCCATCAAACTCCATGAGTCAAAATCCTGGATCTGATACTTGTTAGGTTATCATAGCAATTAAACCATTCCATGCTTGGAGGTAGCATTAGTTACCCACCTTATTGGGTGGCAATAAAGATTAAATGTGAAAATATGCATAAGGCACTTAGCAAGGGCCTGCCATGTAATAAATGCTCTTTGTCACCATTGTCACCATCACCCTGGCCATCATTATCATCACCACCATCACCATCATTTAGGCAACTCTTTCATTTCTTTTTTCTTTTTCTTTATTTTTAAAAACTTTTCCAATGATAGGAAATCGAGAATTGACAACTATTAGCTATAAGTAAAATGAAATACTCCTCACATATATTTAAGAGCTCTCATAAAACTACTTTGCCTGCTAAATCAGCCTTCATGTTTCAAGAAAAAAACCTGCACACATTTACTAATCTGGTAATTTTATATTTGTGGAGCACCTTTGGCTCATAAGAGAGGGAGGTAAAGGTGGAAGTGCTAATGTTTTCTTTATTGTGGCTGAAACTTTATTGAAAAGCACCACTTGGCTCTGATATTCACGTAATCTATTTTAAATGAAATGACATTACCGTCCTCCACTAGGGTTGCTTATTGCCAGGAATTAAGGAGCAGGATTGGAAATTGATACTTGGGCTGAGTCCTCAAATTTCAGCTGAAAAGTACTCTATTTTTACTCACACCCACTTCTCAGGCAATAGGAAGCACCTACTGGGTTTCCAGCTGTGGAACAAGTTCTGTGAAGGAGGGTGTGAATTTGAGTCACAGGGCTTGCTATTGAGGTGGGGAGACCCACCGGGCGTCGTGGCTAATGAATGAACACTTTCTTGGGCAGCAGGGTACAGACACTATGTATTCAGAGATGGGGAGAGAGACAGCCGCTCACTGCACCCAAGAGAGAGGTTCAGAACTGAGATCAGTCCTAGCAATGAAGGCATTTGTCATTTTAGAAAATACTTTTTTTCCCCCCTGTCTGGTGGCCTCAGTTTTATTTTCAGGAAAATGGGAATGACACTAGATGATAGCTAAGTTAACTCCCAACTTTTACACTTGCTTATTATATGTGAGCTGGGTATTTTCTAGAAACTGTATAAAGAAATAGGATTTGCACTGGGGACAAACCTCAGTGGTAGAGAGCTTGCCTAACATGTAATCATCCCCGAGTTTAATCTCCAGAAATTCCTCCCATTAAAAAGAAAAGGGAGGGGGACTTGTGGGTATGAGAGGGATTTTTCTTGTTGAAAAACAAGATCTTTAGCCACAATGAAGAAAACGTTAGCTCTTCTACCTTTACCTTCCTGATCTTTAGAGTTTTGATAACCCATAGCTTTACCCTGTAAAGTATGAAGTCTTTCTATGCTATATTTTATCTCTGGATCTGATCTCTGATCTACTCCAATGAGACCATGTTTGTTAGGGCTTTTATGGAATAGATTGCCTTGAACTGGTTGTGCTAAGAAATTCCACATAGCACTTATTGTAGAATATGATGGAGGAAATCACTGACCTCACAGAGTGTTCCCTCAATGAAGCATGTTTCCCCTAAGGGACTGATATTATTCTTTCCTACTGTCGATGGCAAGCACAAATCTGACATGCTTCTCCTTGACTTTGCACACTTGGAAGCTCACCAGGCCGGGCTAGTGACTCAATTTGTACATGGATGTACACATTTTCAGGTTTTCCACATTTTCCACATTTTGAAAATTTCCACATTTTCAGGTTCCTCTATTTACTTCCATTTCTCTGATCTTTATTTTTATCTTTTGTTATTTTTCCACATTATAGCATATATGCATCTAATCTATTTCTACTTATCTATGGATCAAATCAAGCAACAGTGTGTGATAAACAGAAGGATTAGGTGCCAAAAGCAGAATCTGTGCTCAGGAGGCTATTCACTCTTTTGGGATAAAAATAATCCATCACATGGGGGAAATATAGCATATTTCAATTTACAAAGTACTCTTCAAATGAATTTTCATTACTACCTTGTGAAATATGTGGAGAAAGACTCTATTTTCCTTTTTCTCCAGATGCATAAACTGAGACTCAGGGAGTTCAAGTGATTTGCTGAAAGTTGCTTGGGATAGCAAGAATATGGAGGTCTGGGCCGGGGGTGGTGGTGTGCACACCTGTAATCCCAGTAACTAGGGAGGCTGAAGCAGGAAGATTGCCGCCTCAGTAAAATTAGTGAGGCTCTAAGCAACTTAGTGGGACTCTGTCTCAAAATAAAAAATAGAAAGAGTGGGGATGTAGCACAGTGGTAAAGCACCCCTGGGTTCAATCCCCAGTACCCCCCCAAAAGAATGAGGGGGTCTGGGTTTAAATGGGGACATTTACTAGTCAAGGGTCAGCAAGAGGAGGTTTATGTTTTCTATCTCCTCATTAACCCTGAGAGGTGTTCTGAGGCAGAGCAATGCTGAGACACTATGAAGTTAAACCCTAGGGATGGAAACTGTCCATCAAATGCACACTCTTCATAGGGGATTAGCATAGGAGTGGCTATCTAGGGATGTCAACCTATTAAATGCTACTGCTTCTTTCTTAGGTTTGCTGACTCATGTGTGCTTCTCTCCCAGCACCTAATTCCTTCTGTTAGTCTCCATAGAGTAATATGTATGTTCTATTAATTGTAGTAGCCTGCAGATCTTACTATAGTTTATGGAACACAATAGAAACTTAATAAAAAACTATTTAGCTTGCAAATTCAATATCTCTCTGTTGACTTTATTTAAGGAATTCCTTCATATACTTAAAATTTTTCAATGTGTTTAATCATTCATTGATTTTTATTACTAAACCTCTGAAAATGCTAAACTGGATACATCTTGTTGATTATGACCTGTTAAGATGTCTTCCCAATTATGGCATGAAGCTACTCCCTTCTTTACCTACCTTCTTGCTTCAGATCTCATCATGTTTAATTTGTAATAGTCTACTATTATCTAAAGTTTTCTTATCTGTTACCTGCTACCTATCCTAATTGGTCATATCTTTCGCCTAGCATTCCACCCTTATGACCTGTCTATCAGAACCTGCATTCATCTGAGGAGATATTCTCATTAATTCTTCAAGTCCCAACTCAATAATCATGGTAGCTTTGCCTTGATATAGCATATGTGCCAATAGTTTCCTAGAGCATCTCTCAACGAAAAGGTATGGGCTTCATTTTTTGCTTCTGGATATGTGCTGAAAAATTTGTCGTCTCCTCTGTAGTGGATCATTGTTTTTTTGGTTTTTTTTTGGTACCGGGGATTGAACTCAGGGGCACTCGACCACTGAACCACATCCCCAGCCCTATTTTGGGTTTTATGTAGAGACAGGGTCTCACTGAGTTGCTTAGTGCCTCGCCATTGCTGAGGCTGGCTTTGAACTCTTAATCCTCCTGCCTCAGCCTCCCTAAGTGCTGGGATTACAAGCGTGAGCCACCGCGGATCATTGTTAATAGTGGTTTTTGACTCATTGAAAATAAATTGACTTTCAGGTAAGAAACCTAAGAAGGCATAACTTTTAGGGTCCAGGGCAAGAATATTTGGTTATTCTTATGTTCATATATTAGTAATGAAAGTTATAAAATAAAACAGTAGAATCTATACTTCTGTAATAGACTGACTTCTGCTAAATATTTCTTTGCCCACCCTCCAGCTCCCCACTACTCTCTGTATCTGTAGCAGAGAATTCAGAGGATTTTAGCTTATATGTTCTTTATCAAATTCACTCACAGAAATCATTTTCCTCTTGGTTATTTATATCTTTGTTAACAAAGGGCCTCTGTGGGCCTCTGATGTCTTTCTCAGGGCTGCTATATTGGAGTCTCATGCCTTGTCATGGAAGTAAAGGCCTTGGTGGCTCCTCAAAATATAATTGCCAAGATTCATTGAGCAAGTATGGAGAGTCAGAGGGTTTGCTTTGGGTATCCAGTCATTTACTAGGAAGTAAACTAATAAACACAATATTCATCCTTCCTCTACCACTGAGCTGTATATGAATCTTCAGTGTATATCTAGTTGGGACAATTTCAGGCAAGAAATAAAATGTATAAGCACAGTTTTAGAGATGGAAACACATTAGAGATCTTTCTTGCAGGATAAGTTTTACACTGTCTACTAACATCAGTTGTGTGAGTTTAAAACCTTTTGTCCGAAATGATTTTGAAGCTACTTGAAGGCACTGTGAATGAGAATTGGGCTGTGGACATTGTCTACCATGGTCATGGGTGAGTTTATACATACCTGTTGTATCTCCTACAGGTCTTCTCCAGTGCAGTAGTACCACTTCACACAGATGGTATTCTTACTGTTTTATTAGCATATCCATTGGCCAAGACTCTCTATTTCATAACAGGACATTGTGGAATTGTGTATCAACAATGTATATATATATATATATATATATATATATATATATATATAATTGTATATCGAAAACATGTTTTATATATATGTGTGTGTGTGTGTGTGTATATATATATATAATTGTCAAAATCCTTGAGGGTTGAGATGGGGGTGTACTTAATGAGATCTAAATGAGGATTAAAAGGAGGTTTGAAATTAGTTGTCTAGTTTACACATGTTGGTAGCATAGTAGTCCACTAGTACATACAGAATTGTGGTCAAGATCAAATTTAATAGGGATAGGAGATTTCAACTTCTCCTTATACCAACTACCTATCCATATATTTTAGAAGTAGATCATCTAATACAATCTAGAACAATTTTAGAAAATGGCTTTGTTAGGAATAAATAGGAAGCCATCATGGTGACTTCTACTCTGGATTTAATTCTCATCTGTGAGATGATGTAGAAATTTTTAAAAATATAAATAAAAAACCTTGGAAAAATATGTTCATAACCTCTTGGAATTCATAAAAGGGAAGGAAATAAATATAGGACATAGAATCTTATGTACTGGAAAATTCACAAAAGCAGGTTTAAAAATAAAATTCAAAGAATAAATGACAATAATTCCATGGTTAACTCTCTGGCTTTGTAGTTTTAAAATATAAATCTTCAGACTACATTGCTATTGTTTGAATAAGAGACAAGAGGATGGGCATTCTCTGATGAGCTTCTAGGACACTCAGAAGATTAAAGAAGGGACACATGGATCTTCTCTACCAAGACTCAGGGATGACTTTTTCAGTTGTCTTTAATTTGAGACACATTTTAGAGTGACCTGGTTCATAATATACACATGTTATGCTTTGGTATATATATATATATATATATGGATATAAATATTTATTTCTATGATTTTACATTTGTATTCTCCCCTAAAAAATTCATGATATTTGTTCATCTCTGTCAGCATTTCTTAGTTTTTCTTTTTTTCATTATTATTCCCTTACAAGTTTAAAAAAACATTTTTCAAATTTAATCACTTCATACATACAATGTTAATATCCTAGATATACTGTATATCTGCTTATATACTGTGGCCTTTTTGTGGGTCATTATAACATCTGAGATTTTTTTTTCAGTCATGTCCCCAAGAACAGATTTGTGTCTCCATGCTCCATGATGATGTATGATCTATGACATAACTGGTTTCCTCCATAGACAATATGCAGATTTGAGCTATTTTCTTCACATTTCTCTTTCCCTTAACATTTTGCTGTGTGACTCCCTTGCTTTCACAAGACAGTACATCCACAAGTGCTCTCTTTTGGCTCTGCTGTACATCTTTTGCAATGCAAGATCCTGTGGTCCTGATATGTAAAACAAGCTCCTGCACATTACCCAATCTGCATAGCTATTAGCACAACTCTAAGTTCTCTTCAGGGACATAAATGAGACATAGAGAGAAAAATAATACTACCTGGCTTCTCTCCCTCAGTTTTCTCCTCAAACCTTAAGTCTAAGGCATACGACCCAATTTTCTTTATTTTTCTATAGATGATGGTTGTTCAGCAGCATGCCAGCAAATATGAATGTGCACATTGTTGGCAGATTCTCTACATCACCTCAGGTATATACTCTCAGGCAAACACTCTTTATGAATATGCTATCAATGGTGCATATTGTTTCTTTAATTTTCCTCAAGAGATAATCTTTGACCATGGCACAACTATGTATTTCTTTTAAAGAATATGTAGTTGCATGAACAGTCAAGAAAAGTAAGGTTAAATCTTGATATCACCACTTCTATTTTCCTGCTCAGATATCAGAGGGAAAGCAAGATCTAGAGGGTCTCAAGTTTAGTACAGAAGTATCACTTAAAATTTTCATTCAGGATTCATGGGCCAGAACAAGGTGCATGCATGGGTTCATCCAACCACAAGAGAGAAGGAAATCCAATCCTACACTGATTTGAAAGAAGAGGAAAGTTAGATATTGCTTTGTAGAACTAATGGTACCTGTTATAGTTTGGATATGAAATGTTCCTCAAAGGCATAATTGTTGAAGGTGTGGTCCCCTATGCAGGAGTGTACGTACAGGGGTTGGGCTCTTGGGATGAGACTGGATCATGAGAGGTCTGACCTCATCAGTGGATTAATCCATGGATGCCTTTATAATTTGATGGCATTACTGGAGGTGATAGAATTGTAGCTGATAGGGTCTAGTTGTAGGAAGAAGGTTGCTAGGGGTGTGCTCTAGAAGGGTACATCTTGACCCTGGCCCCTGGCCCTCTCCTTCTCTCTCTCTGTTTTCTGGCAGCATGAGCTATTCTGCCATGGTGTTTCTGCCTTGAAAAGCCAGCTGAAACCATGAGCCAAAAACAAATTTTTCCTCCTTTACCTTGATTTTCTTGGACATCTGTGACAGTGACAAAATGCTGTCTTATACAATGCTGTAGGGTGGTACTAGAATCTCAGTCTCCTCCTGTATATAATAGAGAAGTATTCCTTCGTTAATTTCTATACTTCATTTAGAATTCTTCCACCCTACAAAGTCTTTTTTCCCTATCTCTTCTGAATTATATTTCCCCCCTCATTTACCACTTAGCACTGGGATTACTTTTGTCTCTACTTCCTCTTAACCTTTATTCTTGGTTTGTTTTTGTGGATTATGGTGTATTTGTGTCTGTGTGGGCACTGTCTGTGTTGGCACTCCCTGTGTTAGACAAGCTGGTTTTTGGAGAGTCCTTTGATTTGATTTGATTTCTCCTTTTTCAGGGAGGTTTCTAGTGTACATTTGTGGTGAAACTAAAAACTTTCAAGTGTATGCAATGATCTCAGGGCACTGGTAATTGCTAAGGGAACTGCCATCATTCCTTTGGCTTTTTTGCCTTGGAAACTGCTCATTTTCAGGTCCATTCTTAGGACTTCCACATAGGATTTCTCCCCTAGAAGTGAATTTCATCAACTGATTCACCAGCACCTGCAGAATGCCTGTGTTCTTCTCTGATGGAAATTTCTCTTCCTGTGTCTCAGAGCTTCCAATATGAAAGAGATAAGATGATAAATTAATTGCTAATAGGAGAGAACAAAAGGAAGGTTTTGACAGTCTCCTCTTTTATTCCCTGGAATAAGTCAGAAAAACATAATAGTACTTCTGACTCAGAAGCTAAAATTGAGATTCAAAAAGGAGTACCTGGGCCTTAGATGACTTTTTGACACCTCAATGATATTATTGCCTCTTTATTTCTTTAGAAATTGATTATTTCAATTGCCAAGGGCTGACATAGGAATCTTTTTTCTCTTGAGCTGCATTAGGAGGAGAGGGCATTTGTTCCTCTCTAATGCTTAAAAGAAACTTTTGTTATGTGTTCTTTAAATTTGAAATGTGTTTTCCATTATTCACCACATGAGATCAGATTTGTAAAGAAACATAGAAACCCAAGACCTAATTTACTCTTTGTTCTGCTTTGTGGAAAACAAAGCCGAAGAGGATAATAGCCAAGGTCTGGTGGCTTCAGCTGAAATCAATTCAGGCTTCGGAATCCATATGAATGGCAAAAGCCTCAGTGTCACTGAGATGCAGCTGTGTTTCATCCTTACAGTTAGGCACAAAATCATTCCCAAGTCCAGATCAGAGGAACCAGATTTGACTTTTTTTCCTCCCCCCTAAGGTCTAGGTATATTTTCTTCTTACCCACCCTTCTGTCCCCTTTTCTTTCCTGTCTCTTCTCCTATCTTTCTTACTTTATTCCTTGCAGATCAGGTATTGGATGACCTCCCTCCCATCAGAGACAACCAGTGGAATTCATTATGCAGAACACATCTCTCAGAGGCAGAGCGTGCTGAGCCACCCAAGTGGAACATCTCAGGGGCAGAAAGGGCCCTGCCTTCCTTCCCCTGGCACATAGATATGCTCAGGAAAGCATTTGTTTCCAAACTGAGCTGATTGGCTAATATGCATCTCCCCTTCGGCCACTTTATGCTGTGAATATCTAAGCAGCATTAGGTTTGTTGCTTTTTTTTTTTTTTTTCCTGAGAGAACGAACAGAGTGGAAGATAACAAGATGATCCTGCACATAGGATGTTATCTAGTTAAAAGAAGCAGGAGCTCTGTCCTCACACAATGACTTGGTTTCCTTTACCTTGTATTGCTCAGCTGGGCCCCTGGGGCGAGGCTATAGGGTAGTGAACTTCCTACTTGCCTCATCCCTCGCTGTTCTGCCTCTCTGCTTTAGAGCTCCCCAGCTGGTCCTAACAGCTCCTCAAATAAGTCCACCATTAACTGTGGCTGACGGGAGGAGGTCATTTTTCACACATGGCTGAATAAGTGTCAGGCACTAAATGAATATCAACTTTCTTTCTCAGGGACATGGAGAATGTTGTTAGCATTAAGTAAAAGCAGAAAAATACTTATCTTTAATGAAGAGTTAGTTGAAACCCTGAGAAACTATGATTAACCATTTGTAGTCTTGATGTCTGTGTTTAGTTCTCTCTTCAGTATCTGGAAGTTACCGGCTACTGGCCAAGGACAGAATTTGGTCTCAAGTGAACAAGAAATACAGACAAATTAAGTGCCAAATTCCACTTGTCTAAAAATGGTAAATTAATAGTCCTTACCTAATGGTGTTCTTTTTACTTGAGTTAAGGCATTACTGAAATTTTCTCTTCCGTGTTAAATCAGAAGAGATTTTTATTTCTTTGCTTCATTCCTCTCGTGAGGGGTGTGCTAAGTTTGGTTTTTAGTAGAAAACTCCTAAGTTCCCATTGCTCTTTCTCTTATCCCATCCCCTCCCTAGCAAGCAATCCTTCCTATAGTCTGAAATTAAAAAGGAAAACAACCTGGTGCTGCTAAGAAAGGTAAAGGGAGATGGATGGGAACATTTGTTTCTGACCTTCAGCAAAAGAATTCTGTTAGTTAGGCACTATAAATTTGTTTTCTGCGAATAGGAGAGTATAAATGTGTTCCATCAGGATTGAGAAAGCATTTGCACCCGAAACGTGGAACACAGAAAATAAATCGATCAAATTAATTTCTGGCTGTCAGCCCTGGAGGCTCATTTCCCATCAGCCCCATCAGGAGGCAAAGGAGCAGTTAACTTGTAATGATTGGGAAAGGTGAGGACCACCAATGGATTGGCTCAGGGGAGCTAGAAAGGGCGCCTTGCTTCACTGTCCTTATTAAAAATGTGCTTGTCTATTGTAGACACAGTGGTCTGCCACTGCTATGGAGAAAGTGAGCAGTAAGATGCCCTGGGGCCAGCTGTGCACCAGCCTGCCAGCCCTGCCCTTGCCAATGCCTGTAAGGAGTTACT
>CM053411.1:19020612-19176565 GCA_028644305.1 Xerus rutilus | reverse complement strand
ATTAAATTAATTAGAACAAATTATATATATATATGCTTTTATAATTATGCCAAAATGAACCCTATTATCATGTATATTACAAAGAACCAATAAAAATTATTCAATTAGTCAATTGTAAAATTAGTAAGGTTAATATTTTATTCACAAGAAATAACTTGTCTAACAACTTAACAAATTAGTTGATTTGACTGATTAAAAACTATTTTTATTACCATGGACTTTCAGCCTGTGCTGGTTTTTTCCGAATAGGTAAACTTGTATCTATAAAAGTTTATTTTTCTTGACTTTTAATTAAATTAGATGCCGATTTCCAGTTTTGGAAATAGTTGCTGTTTTTAAACCTTATCATTTCATTTTAATATAGTGGGTCATGAGTGCACTTCTTCAAATTTTTAAAATTTTATTGAATACAGAGAGATTAATATCTAATATAATTAACAGAGTCCTCACTGTTTTACATTCACTTCCAAAATACTATCTTTTTAAAAAATGCACAGAAAAGCAGTGGTTATGTCTATTCTTAGATGAAGTGTTATTCAGAGAAGATTGCACCCAGGTGCGAGGTTTATACAGGAAACCCTTTCCAGCTGCTCACTTTCAGGGGCCAGGGCACAGTGTAATTGTCTCAAGGAATCCATCAGGGCAGTAGAAGAGGCTTATTTGAATCAATTTTTTTGTATGTAAAATCCTGTGCCACATTTCACTTGAGTGAACCTTTTCCTCAGGTTTCCTTTTTAGGTGAGTTCACATGTTCTAATCTCATGAAAGGATGGTTTTCAGAAGTTCCTTAATAAAAGTAAAAACTTTTTAAATCTATATTTTCACAACTGTGTTTTTTTGTTTGTTTGTTTCACTCAGAAAATTATCAATCTTCTGGAAATATTACTTTTTGTGAGTTTAAGAAAGCTGAATACTTAAATACTTCATTGTTTTTTCTATTTTAATTTATATTTGAAATTAAAGAACCAGAGAATGTAGAAATGAGAAATTTATAATCAGTGAGAAAGTCAAATTGGATAAGGTTAAAATGGATGTTATTTTATGAAAAGTAAATTATACTTTTTAATTTTCTACCCAATGTCCAAAGGAACAAATATTCTGAGTGCTGAATCTAATGAAAGTATGAGGGATCCCTATTAGAGACTGGAATTTGCCGGGTCCCTTTTCAACTCTCCTTCTTTGAGAACTTTCAACTCAGAACTAGCCCTGGAAACTTCTAAGATATATAATAATTCATTTAATCCTCTAACTATTCATTGAATTTAGCAGTTACAATTTTTAAAGATTAACATACTACTGAAGATCATTGGCAAACTTGTTCTGTTTATCTACTTAAAGAGTATGTGTTTGTGTCTAAGTCCATTCAGAGGGCTATAACAAAATATCATAAATGAAGTTGCTTATAAACAAAAAATGTACTTCTCACAGTTCTGAGGGCTGAAAGTCCAAGATGGAGGCATCCTGTGAAGGCCTCCCTTCCTTACAGACACATTTTACTAACTTCATGTGACTGAAATGGGTGAGGGAAGTCTCTGGGATCTCTTTTATAAAGGCACTAATCCCATTCATAAGAGCTCTGTCCTCATAACCTCATCACCTGCCAAAGTCCTTACCTATTAATACCAGACCTCATACAATATGAATTCATTACTCAGACCATTATTTATCTCTGATTTCTACATTCTCTAGTTCTTTAATTTCAAACATTAATTACAAGATAAAAATAATGTAATATTTAAGTTTATATTTAGAATTTCAAATGTTCAGTCCTCTGTGTGTGTGTGTGTATGCGTGTGTATTTTCAGCTGAAAGTTCTTTTCTTTTTTAGATAAGAGCATCAAACTTTCTTTCTTTCTTTTTTTTCCAGTGGTACTGGGGATTAAACCTAGAGGCTCTCTATCTATCACTAAACCACATTCTAGCCCTTTTTTAAATATTTATTGTTTAGTTGTAGGTGAACAGAATATCTTCATTTTATTTTTATGTGGTGCTGAGGATCAAATCCAGTGCCTCATGTGTGCTAGGCAAGCACGCTACCACTGAGCCACAACCTCAGCCCCTCTAGCCCTTTTAATTTTTATTTTTTATTTGACACACAGTCTTACTAATTTACTGAGGTTGGCCTAGAACTTGCAATCTTCCTGCCTCTGGAGTTGCTGGAATTATAAGCATGCGCCACCATGCTCAGCAGAGCATTAGACCTTTTAAGTGTTTTTTAGAATTGTGCTGTTCAAAGGACATAATTACAAACCTATGTTAGACATGGTAGATAAAACATTGTCTACTTGTTAAACTGTGAGATCAGGTGTTTTCTCTATGCCAGTAGAGAATGAAGCTCCCCCACCTACATATTATGTTCTTTGGGTAGTGACAGGAGATGAAAGAGATGCTTGCCTTGACTATAATCTGATGCAATCAGCCACAAGATTGGATTGAATTTTAATTGTGGGGAACTCTATGATCTTCACCTAATGAATTTTCCCAATGCATATACCTGCTATATGACATGACTTTAAAACACTGGGTGATATTTATTCTGTACCATCCTTTAAATCTTCCTGTAATAATAAAAAAAAAAACCCACAATCAAACAAACATGTAATCAAAGCTTCTACTCTGTTTAAGCTTAGAAAGGATTCTACTAGGTCAGATTACTTGATGTTGGCTACCACAACAACTCCTACAAAACCCTCTGGGCAAAAACTCTTAATGTTTGAAGCAAAGGAAGGGACATTCTTTCCATCAGTGGCGATGAAAGTCTCATTCCCAAAGCAGCAGCATTAGCATCACTGGGAACTTCACAGAAACTTTTTCTTGGGCCCCACATCAGAGCTACTGAATCAGGAACTCCAAAAGTAGCACAAAGCAATCTATGTGATGCTGCAAGCCCTCTGGCTGATGCTCGGGTTTTACAACTACTATTGTAGTTAGAAAATATGTCCTTTAAGTACCATTTCAGTGTTATTAGGCATGCACTGAGATATGTAAGGTGAATACTCATGATAGTTGTTGAACCAATTTTAGATTGGTTTTTAAGTCCTGAGTGATATAAAGTCAAATAAATGTGTATGTATCCTCTCCACAGAAAATCACATATTGGAAGATGTGAACAAATGTGTGATAGCCCTCCAAGAGGGGGATGTGGATACTCTGGATCGGACTGCGGGAGCCATTCGGGGACGGGCAGCTCGGGTGATACACATTATCAATGCTGAGATGGAGAACTATGAAGCTGGGGTTTACACTGAGAAGGTGCTGGAAGCTACAAAATTACTTTCTGAGACAGGTAAGCATGGATATTAGATCTGTCCAAAATGTTAATGCTATGATTAATTTCCATATCTGAATAAATCTGTTCCATTATTTTTATAGGCCTTTATGTTTCTAAATTCCACATGTCATTGAAGGGATGGAGTACTCGAATGTTCTTGTTTCTTGAATTTGAATTTGAATAACTTAAGCCAATAGCAGTTTTATTACTTTTTATTGTATATCATTTTATACTGTTCACGTGTCATCTCATTTGATTCTCACAAGGACTTTATGAAGTAGGCAGAGAAACTTTGATTATTTCCAATTATAGATGAGCAAATGGAGGTTTGAATTTGCTAAGAGAATGGAATGAGATTATAAGGCTAGAAAATAGTTTGACGAGATTGGAAGTTGTCATCTGAAATTTGAAAACCATTTTTCCATCTCTTGCTTCAGAGGACAAAGCCTTAAGGAGAAACTCTGGACAGTGGGTGGGAAGTAGCATAGATTGTGCATGACTAGGACATGCTCCAAGAAAGCAGTCAGTGACTGCTGAAGAGGGCTGGACTGTCAGAACACTCCCTGACATGTCCTCCTCAAGGACTTGTGCCCACTGGGGACTTAATGCTGCAGTAAGGCACAGTTACTCAGGGGAGACTGTCAGAGTGCTCAGGTGCATTGGGATGGAAAAATGACTCATTTCCACTGAGTTGGCAAAACAATCTACAACTTGAAGAATGTTAAAAGACTGGCCATCTTTTCTTTTTTCCTTTAGTTTTTGCTGTTTACTGAAGTCTCTTGGCTTCGAATTCCCTTCTGCTTGTATTTTTGTTTATGTGTGTGGGGTAGGAGGTGAGAATAGAAAGAATGTTCCAAGAACAGAAAACTAGAGGATAGAAAAGGAGAGCTCAAATCTAATTCATATGAGGTTGTGAGTGAGTCATGAATTGGGCCCTAAGTATGTAAAGAAGGGCCTCTGCCCTCATACCCCAAGGGGAGCGCTCTTGGGTTTGCACATGGACTTTGGACACCACTACATAGATGTCTCTGAAAGGTCACATCGAGCAGTGTTCCAAGTTCTGCATGATAGGACATGTTAGTAGAGATATGTTTCCTTCCATAGAGAAAATATTATGTAGAGACTGCTTTAGATATTTGCTAACCTGGAAATAGCAAGGTAAAAACAACTAATTTTCTCTGAAATATAAGATAGAGAAGAGCATAATATCATATAATAATGAGCACATGTAGAAATTGTTGCCCTTGAGAATTCTAGCAGACTAAGAACTTAAAATAATAATGATAATAATAAGATCTTTCTTCATTTAATTAGCTGAGATTCAGTAGTGTTTATTTCAAATAGACTTGCCCTTCACATTCAGTAGAGCAACACAAGCAAACCATACAGTATTTCTTTCTCCAGATGGGATTATGGTTTGTATAGGAGATGTACCCTGAAAAGCTCTTGTGTTGATGGAGGAATGTTCTGAGGTGAGATGATTAGATTATGAGATTGTGACCTAATTTATGGATTAATCTTTGGGTGGACAATAGGCCACTGAGGATATGTCCTTGAATTATATTGTCCCTGCCTCCTCCATCTCTCTCTTTCTGCTTCCTGGCTGCCATGAGCTGAGCAACTTTCCTCTGCCATGCTCTTCCAACATGATGTTCTGCCTCAACTTGGGCTAGAGCAATGGAGTCAGCTGACCAAGCACTGAACCTCTTAAACTATAAGCCAAAATAAACTTTTCCTTCTCTAAGTGGTTCTTGTCAGGTATTTCGGTTATAGTGACAAAAAGCTGACTAATAACACACTTGGAAAAATTAGAAGCAGGTATTTTACTCTTCATTTTAGAGACTTTTTTTTTTAACCCTTAAAAGGAATCCTGTCACATTTTTGTGGTTCTTACCTGCTGGCTTGTCAGCTCTATTCTCTTACAAAGTCTCAGCTTGGTGTGGTCTATCTACATATAGTACTACTTGATTGAGGATGACTCGGAACAAAGAGTATCAGAGAAAAATAGAAGACATGGAAATACAAGTCTTCTCTCTTGCCTGCACATGACTGATAGGAAGAATAGTGGTAAATGAACAATATAGAGCAAATTGCCAATTTACATGTGACTTGGTACCCACAAAGAATTCAGGCACCATTCAGAAGACATTTTTGTGTTTTCTCTTAGTGTATCTTGGGTTACTTTAGTAAAAGGAGTGGTGCTCATGAGGTCAAAATCTTCTGAAAGGAAAGGGCGATTACTTAGTCGATTGAACTTTTAACATACTTGTCACCCAAAGTCTAGAAGTGTAAATAATTTTCGGGTTGATTTTACTTAAAAAAATCCTCAGTGAAACAACCAATTATTTCTGGATTGTTGTCACTAACCAAGACTTAGCTCATGTTCATTGTGAAACCATTTAACAATCTCATCCCAACTCTTCCTTGGAATGATTGAGCATTCTGGAAAATTTTCTAAGGAATTCTTCTTACTTTGATATCTGCATTCCATTCCTAGGTGAATAGAGTGAATGAGTGAGATATTTAGAATCTACTTTTCAGGATCTTTTGAAGGTAATTTGGAAAGTAATCAGATAGAAGAGTTTCAAATAGATGTTTATACAAAACTGTAGTAGAGATGATAAAAATAAGTGTCAAGGAAAAGTAAATGTTAGAACTAAAATATACAAAGACATGTTAATTCTTTGGCTTCTATCTCCAATTGGTCTTTATTTCATAAACAGAAATATATTACTTCTTTGTATGGAAGTAGAGAGTGACACAGAAATGGAAACAAAAACACTAGCTGTTAACTAGTGTTCAGGGACATGGATTTTGAGGAAGACTACAGGACCTGTTGATTATAGTGATACAAGATTTCTTTGGTTAGTTCTAATATGTCAATGTCTATGCTAAGGAGATATATAGCCTCAAAATAAAAACTCCTGTTCATATCACTGATGGCAAATTCCTGTCTTTGAGTTAATGTTTTATTTTTTTATTTTAAAAAATTGTTAGAGCTAAATTGAATTGATCACTTTTTTGTATAAATTTAGCAAATGTCCTGAGAGTACATTTGATTTTGAGGTGAAAACAAAGGGGTAGTAAGCAAGAAGGAGGAGACAAGGAGAAAGATGAGAAAAAAAGAAAACAAATTGTTATATTGTTTTGGGTATGTGTTTGTTTGTTTGTTTTTAATGTCCTGACACACCTACTAGGTTTTGTCCAGTTCTTTTAAAATATTTTTTAGTTGTCAATGGACTTTTATTTTATTCATTTATTTATATGTGGTGCTGAGAATCGAACCCAGTGCCTCACGCATGCTAGGCAAGCGCTCTACCACTGAGTCACATCCCAGCCCCTCTTTTTTTTTTTTTTTAAATATGAGTTGTAAGATATAAAACCCTTAGCTTTAAGTTTTTAACCTCTGTGCTGTTGTCACTTTGGTCTGAGCAATTCTTTCTTGGGAGTTAGAGGCCTATACTTTCCTGCACATTGTAGGATAGTTAGATTCTTCCTCTGCCCACTAGAAGCTTATAGCATTTGTTGCCTTCCTCATACTAAATTCCGGTAACAAAAATTATCTCTAGACATTGCCAGATTCCTGGGGGTTGGGGTGGCAATATCCACTGTGAATCACTGCCCTAAGGTAAAGAAATATCCCCAAACAGAGAAAAGTTTGAGTAGGGCAAAATGGAGCCTGTGCACTGTAGATACAGAGTAGCAAAGGGCATGGTGTGGGATGTGTTACAGAGAAGTATTTATAAAAAGGCAGCGTCCTTAGCTAAAACATATAGTGCTACAGGTGTTCACCAACACTGACCAGCCCCAGTTTACGCATGTGAGTGACTGCAGGGGTAAGTCACTAAAGGAGGACTCCATCATCTGATGGCCTTCCATGAGTGGCTATGAAACTGATAGGTACCCAAAGAGTGACATCTGTGGTTTATTTTCCATGAATTATTTTCATTCCTCAGTAAAGACAATGTTTGGCTGAAGAATGCTTTTTGTGTTGATATGAGTGCTAAATTGAATTTAAGAAAATAATTTTGTGGATTACTAATATGCTAAAATTATAGGACAACATCATGTAAAAATTTACTTATTTATTTCTTAGGAAACAAGTATTGCAGTTGAAAACACAATAAAGTGAATCTACAGCAGACCCATTAAATACTTACCTAGCATATTTGATGAGCTCTTCAATAAAACCTGAATTATAACAAATTGCCAACAGTAGTAAGTACACACTTGACCAGACTCGTCTTCTGAGATCTAGTTTGCAAAGTCAGATTGCTGCAGAGGGCTGAGGGGGGTGAAAAATATATTAGTAACAGCATATCTAGATATCCATAGAGTTGTTCATTCTTCACTGAATGGATTATATCAAAATGTCATTTTTGTAAATTTGATAGCTGGTGCAGATTTGTGGCAATGTGATCCGTTATTGAGTTGAGAGTGCTTTGAGACTCCGCCAGACATTTCTTCTTTAGAGAGAACAATTGACCAAAAAAGGAGAAATTTCAAAGGAAAATATTTTTAAATAAGTGTTATTATTGATCACTCTGGATGAAGAGGTTAAAATTCCATTATTTTGAAGAACACATGGGCCAAACCACTGGTACATTTTTACTTCCATGGTTTGGAACCTAAAGTTTAATAAGAGGGAAAGGAGATTCTTGACTTGATTTTTGTATTTTTTGCATAGGAGATGTGAGAGGATCAACAAATACAAAGCACACAAACTAGAAATAGTATTGAAGGTACACCTTGTCTCAGTTCAATGCAGTAGAATGAACCTAGGGTAGCCTGCCGACTATCTTTCATCTTAAATTAGTTAATCCCTCTGGGACACAGTTTACTATATTGCCTGATGTTTCATCACTCAAGGATGGTCAATATTATTAATCGTAGAATACACATGTACATCACTGTTCCTGGCCTCCTGGTGACCACTCTCCATAGGAACTCATAGTGCCTGTGAATCCTGTATATAAACTCTTTGCTCCATCTGGATGGGCGCTTCATTGTTCTATCAGAACACATCTACATAGCTCCCACTATCCTCCTGTAATGTTCTTTATTTCTTCCTCCTCTTCCTTCTCAACATCTGTTTATTGAACTTATCCTTTAATACTAACTCAAATTTTAGTTGGAAACAACAGAGAACTCTCAGTCTTTTGACATATTTCCTTTTCAGGGTAAAAGGTTGTGCTCATAACCAGATTCAGTTCCTAGAGGTGAGTGCTTCTGTATGAACCCATAGCCTAGGAGAGTTTTATCATACAGTTAGCATTTAATATATATGAATTGATTAAATGAACACAAAACCTTAGGATATTGCATTTTTTTTTTTAAGCAGAGAACATGTTCATAGACAATCTCAGGCTCACAACCCAAGATTCCTAGATAAATGGAGAAATTTTCTTCCCTTCCACTTTCTACATATCAAATAGAAGTAATCTTATTGGCTCTTTGGGGTGTGCTTCCTGCATTTGGACTCACAATGGTGTAGCATTTTATAATTGTATAGATTTGGGCCACCTGCCTTATCCTTGTGGCTGGATTCGGGGAAGGGACATGGGGAGGGAAATAGTATCAATGTTACGACAAGGTGGTAGGGACAACTTATTGGGAAGACAAAAAGTTAGGGATTATAGATAAGAAGAACTGTTCCAGTCTAAGTCACTTCTCCATGGCTGACCTTGAAATTAGATTATGAAAGTAATGAACTTCTACATAAGCTGTAATGACTGAGCTTGCTCAGCCTAGACATTCTAATATATTTTAAATGTGCTTTAATTTAATACTTACTATTGGTATAAAGTATTTTATTTCTTTCTGAAAGGTCAAACTGATGGTGATATGGAGGAAATGATGTGCCTATTGGTGGCTTTAATGTTCATGGTGGTGAGAAATCAGAAATAAAGAAGGAATGAGAAGGAAATTTCAACCACTTAATGTACCTTAAAAAGGCAATGTGTAGTTGATCTCAATGGCTTTTCCATATGACTGAAATCTATACAATCTATATACCACAGAGATGTGATTGATAAGGTTTTTAAATATCTATATTTATTTGCTTTGTCCTAAAAACACATGTGAAGTTTCTGGCTCAGAGTGTAAACTTGTTGTTACGCATGACAGCACCAGTTACCCACATCCATTCTCCTCAGGACAGTGTGATGGGTTCTGCATGTACAGAGAAGTCTGCACTATAGGAAAAGAAATGCAAAATGATGGACCTGGAAGTTATACAGCAATTGGTATTCAACTGCCTCCTCCCTTCCCAAGGGCAGGACAGAAATATTTGCTTCTTACTATGACCATATTCCTTCCAACAAAGGTCCTACCTAGACTGGCACTACTCTTGGGAGAGAAGTATATTGCTCCTGGTTCTATCCCCCACTGAATGTAAACATATATCTTGGAGGAAATAAAACTGTAAACCTCCCTCCAGGATATTTATCTTAGGGCTACTATTGTTTGTCCTTTGGATCAGGTCATCGGTCATTTTTGCTTAGACATCTCTAACCATGCAGAAACATGAAATAATTTTTCTACATGAGCTTTTATATAAATGACATGTTCTGCGACAATTCAGACATGTTCAGCTCATACAGCACAGGGCCTGAAGTATCACCCCAGAAAATATAACTTAAGAAGAAAAGGAAGATACACAATTTAACCTAATAATAAAATCCATAATGTGGAGTACAGATGGAGTAGAGTGGACATAGGAATGCTCATAATTGTTATGTGTTATAAATTTAGGGCCACATAGCAGAACAAAGAGTGTCCATTGTCAAAGAGAAAAAAGTACGAAAGGATGTAAGTCTGCATACCTACACGTATCCTAGCATGGATTCAGAATCCTGGGAATTTCACAAGATGTGGTGCTCCTTGTCTCTTCAAGGGAACCAGTGACCAGTATCCATGGTGGTGGCATTAGAGAAGAAGTAGGTCCTGTATGTCATATCCAGCAGGATCAGGGCTGGTACCTACTGGCATTGGAGGCCAGGATGCACTGTGCACAGACTGAAGTAGTATGTAGCCCCATCATCCAGCTTCTCACAGAAGAGAAGATGCCATATCAATCATGGGTGCTCAAGTCCAAGAGGTGAAGAATATACTAATAGGTACTTGTTAGAAAGCCCATGTAGTATGTCACTGGAGTACTCCAGAAATTGTTTTGATAATGAAAGATGAAAAGCTCTGAATGTGGCTGGATAACTAGAAATAGCTGATAGGTATAAGAACCAGAGAGGTTCTATTTATTATGGTCAAACTTACCCTGGGATGTCATCCCTCCCAGGTTTGTCTTCAACATTAGCCAATTTATTCCTTATCAGTGATGTCCTCCCTCTAACTGCCCCATAAAACCTGAATCTTAACAAATTCCAATCCCACTCCCACTCTTTACCCCCATTACCTTCATTAACTGTGACATTCATTTTGTTCCTGCCATATACAGCCTTATATTTCAAACTTTGTATTTGTCTATTTGTTCATTTATTGCCTGTTTTAATATAGGTATTTGTTTTCCTGTAGTCAATCTGTTTCAGGGCTGAGGACTTCTGGGAAACTGAGGTAGCATGAAGAGTACCCTCATTTCAAACCCCAATTCTTGCAACCAAGTCAGAAAGATTTTAGACATGTTGCTCTGAGTAACAGATATGAGTTTATTAGAAGGGGTAGGTAGGAAAAGGGAAAGGGGATCCTTTCAAGCAAGAGCATGGGTCCTCTCAGAGAAAAGAGGGATAGCATGTCTCTCCTGTACTCTAGTTTTAGTGGGATCCCAGAGAAGTTTCCAGAGAGTCCCACCTAGGTTCACCTCTTCACTTTTGACTGATAGCAGGAAAACATCAGACTTTCAAGTCCCCACTGCCATGACACCTCTAGGTCATCTTGACCCATGCTCAACAGTTTTAATTGGATTCTTAACCATAAGTTCTTCAGATTTTATGGTTAAGAGGAATTATCCTTATCTCCTTGAGTTTTGTGTTCTAGTTTGTGAAAAGCGTCACAAAAGCTTCCCCCTTTAGAGTAACTTGGGTTCCTCTTACCAACATTATTTCAGGTCTGTATTTCTCCTGCAGATAACAGGTAGTTTGCTGAGGAATGTGACATATCCTGTCCACTAAGCCAGGGAGGCCTGCAGGTGAATTTCTTCGTGGAAAAGAAAGCATGTGGGGGTCAGCACAGTGGGCCCATTTTATAGAATTATTCCCATAATCTCGTATTCCCACCATTTGCTTTTGTCTGTCCCCGAACAAATCTATTGTGTCTGTATCTTACTACCTGTATTGTATGTATTGATTTTTAATTAAATTTTAGACCCTTTAAATCTAATCCTGCCTCTTCATTTCCTCCAGCCTTGACTGGAGTTGAAGGTCAAATATGTTTATTAATATAAGTGAAACATAATGACAAAATGCTTTAGTTTGAGGGATTTTTACCCTTTTAAAAATTATATACTTAATGATCAAAATTAGAATCTTTAAAATCTTGTGTAAGAAATTCTTAGCAAGTGTTTTACTATATCTTAATGCAATCTAAGTATTTAAACCTCACTGATGCCAAATTAAACTGTATTTATCAAGCAAGATTCTGACAAACACTGTAAGCTAAATAAGGCATAACACTCAATTCTTTATTCATTCCTGAAGTTTCAGAATTAAATGTGCCATCTTTCCTCTTAAGTTATAAACCGTTTGTGATTATTTTTGAGATGCTTATTTTAAACTGTAGGAAAACCTTCCAAGCAAGCAGTTTCTTTCCTTGGGGAAAGGAATTTGTGTCTAGACAAGAGCAGATGGATGCTCCCTGATTCTCTTAGGGTGGTTATCGTGAATGGAATTTAGAGTTGCTGTTTTTTCTTCTCCCTTTTCTAAGCAATCCTTTTCATCTTTTATCAAACAATTCAGCTCATGGGTTATGTATGGCCTTCTGGAACTTGAATTTGATTTTGATGTTGGAAATGTACATTATAATTTTCCAAACATGAATTTATGAAAATAGTAGCCTTTAGGAACTCCCACAGAGAGAAGAGATGACTGACAACGACAAAAGAATACTCAAGGATGCACACAGGATAGAAGAGCCAGGACTGGCTGGCATGGTCATGGTGGTTATCTGGAGAGGGAAAAGCAGTTGACAAATTGTCATAAAGGAAAAAGGAGCAGACTATGGTGGGCTAATTTGCCCTTGGTACTGGATTCCAGTGTTCAACATCTTCCAGCCTGATGAAGCCTTATCAAGAGGGAACAAAGCCATTGTATTATCGGTCTAGACTGGAGAAGATTGAAATTTAGAAAGAGTGCTTTAAGTTTTATTTCTTCATTGTCTCTGCCACAGGTTTAAAAAGCATTTGAGGACATTTCACTCAATTTAATTTAAATTCAATCAGCTAACATAAATTAAATAATTAAAGTGGTATGAATTTGAGATAGAAGGAAAATAGAATATATTAGATTAAGTTGAGAAGTTAATTAGAAAGAGTATTTTATTTGGCAAACTGGATTTGAACCCTTTTTTTCTGATGCTGAGATTGAGCCTGGTACTTCACACATGCTAGGCAAGTATTCTACCATTGAACTGCTTCCCTAGTTCAAATTTTAACTTAATTAAAATAGTTTTCCCTGTGGACCTGGTAAACTCAAAATGGAACAATGTCTATCATGGCCTTCTTGACAATTAAAACACAAAGGAAAGTTCTAGAAGTGAGTTTACACAATTTTGTATCAAAGGTAGATTTTATAATAAATTCCTTATAAACAATGCAGTACTGTCACAAGGGTGATGTAGCTCTGCAGAGGAGAAAGAAGGGAAGAAAACTGAGGAAGCTCAATTTTCGCAATAAATTGTACCAACTTCCTAGTTTTCAGATTCACCACTAGCTGTGCATTGTTTTTAGTTTATTTCATTATGTCCCACAAGACCTGTTTATCTGGTGGTGAATGAATGTGGTTGTACTTCCAAGTCCTTTTCAAAGTATGTTGAGCGAATTTACTTACTGTAAAAAAAGGAAAAAAGATGGAAGGATGGGCAAAAAAAGAGAGAGAATGTGAAATGTGATACTTCTCATGTTGTCCCTGAAAAAGTTGATGACAAAAGAATTCTTTCCTCCATCTCATTATTTTATTTCTCATCTTTCTCTTCCAAGTGGTTAGATTCTCTGTGCCAAAAATCATAACAAAGACTTAAGATATAGGGGCCAGGGTTGTGGCTCAGCAGTAGAGTGCTCACCTAGCACGTCTGAGGCACTGGGTTTGATCCTCAGCACCACATAAAAATAAATAAATAAAATAAAGGTATCATGTACATCAACAACTAAAAAGTATTTTTTTTTAAAGACAAGATATAAAGGAAGAGGACGATATGGGCTCTGCCTAAAAATGACTCATTTGCAAAACAATTGACATACAGAAATGCCAACAATCTTAATTTAATGTACTAAGTACTGTAATTGTGTGTGTGTTTGTAATTAGGATATTGTAAAAGTGTGGAAAACTATATGCTTTGGGGTATCTAAGGAATGAAAATGGCTTCACAATGGCAATTAATTCTAAACTGAAGACTGGAGGTTGAGAAGGTGTCCATCTAACCAAAGAGAAATGTATTTCAATATGAGAGAATAAATTATTTATGGGCATGTTGGTATGGTATGTTTTGTCTTCATGTCATATTTGGAGACACAGGAATAATTCAATCTAATTGGATCATTTGAGTATATGTAGGAATAGGAGGTAAGACAGGCAGGAGAGAGATAACTATAGTTATTTGTGTCTATATATTTATTTGTGTCTATTTCATGAAAAAGATTTTAGAGTTCCCTCTGCATTATAGGAAATCATTGGAATGGAGCATCGGCTTTTTAGATAGTTTCTCAGAGACAGTGGGATTGGCTGGCAGTTCACCTCCACTACCTCTAGTTAACCTTGGAATCTTCCCCTGTCAGCAGTCCTAATTTGCACTTTCGCACAACTTCTCATTCATTTGACTAACTCACCCTGTGCCCTAAAACTTCACCTCTGAAGTCTCTCAAGAGGATTCATTTCAGAACTTCCTCACCTATGGTTTAGGATCTCCATCAGCACTGGAATGATGTGACCTTGATTTTTATATGCACACTTAACTCTGATTTCATTGCTCTTAGAATGCCATCATTTTGTCACCTAGTGTGCAGTCTGCATACAAAAGTATAGCTAGAATTCAAAAGTTTATTTCCAACTTTGATCACCTTTTCAGGACACAAGCAATTAAGAGCAATTCAGTATTTTTGATAAATAATAGCAAAGTATTGCCCACATTTTTGAATGCAAGTCAGAAAGTAGAAATAAAATTATATTTATATAAACATATCAGAAACTTTCAATATATAACATACAAATCACAAAGGCAATGCTATGTTTTGTCCTAACTAGTAAGAAGCAGAAACAGCATATTTGAAGTGGTCTAGACTTATTTCTATCTCAGAATTACTTTGGGGACATGTAATTTTTCAGACACTACCAATATGTTACAAGAATTCATAGTTAAACTAATGCCTTAGGTTTTACCAAGATGGATCATTATTCTATAAACTCTTGTTTTTCTGACTTATCACTCTCAAAAGCAAAACAGAATAAAATTAAATCAGGATTGAGAGGAACAAAGTAGAAAAGCTATGTGGGCTAAGAGCAGTAGCAATGAGCCAGGTCCTAAATAAATAAGCTTTGAATGTGTTTAGGACTAGACCACAGAGAAAGATGTTCTTCCCCTTTTGTTTATTTTTTTCTATGAAAAATTGATGGTATTTCTGTCCCAATATCTTCAAAAAATACCCTATTTCTGCCTCCTTTGACAGTGCCAGGTCACTGCCACTATAGTTGATACCTGTGCCCTACTATCTTACCGAGAGGTGCTGGGTTCAGTGCTGATGAAATAGAATGCACCCTCCTGCACACCTAGTGTTTCAGAGCTCCTCATGAAAATGTTCCCTCTAGGTGTTACCTTCCCTCTCTCTCCTTTGAGCACTGAATCAGGCCTTGAGGTGACTGGAACAAGATAGCTTGTCACCTATTACTTTTCTTCCTCCCATTTCTTCTTCGGAGTGACCTTGCACAAGGAAAACAGAAATGGCACACCTTGCCCTTCCCCCTTTGGACTCCAGAAAGGTTGTCATGTGGATAGAAATATGTTCATGAGGGTCAGGATCTTGGCAGTGGGGGCTACCTGGCTCAGCTTTCTATATGACATTTATCAAGGTAGAATACTAAGCAGTTTACCACTGTCACAAATTCTAAGAGACTTCCCTACTTAATACGATTCTATTCTGTTTGGACCATAGCAAGGACTTTGTTTTACAGAGCCCTGTTCTTCAAGCAAACATACAACTTTGAGAATAATTTCTTTTTCAAATATTTGAATTATAAAAAAGACTCAAAGATACAAAAAGATCAGAGGCTAAAATAATAGATGACCTTCCTTTCTTTCCCAAAGGTAAACACTATATGTAAGGTGAAGTAGCCTTTCAAGATATGTGAGGACACATACAAATGTTTATATGTTTAAAGTATGTACAAAACTCTTTGGTGTATTTTTAAATTTTTCACAAATGTTCATCTCTATTTAGTTTGCTTTTCTCACTTGACTTTTGACCTTAGGACTTACTTTAATATATTGGCTGACCCCCAATCTGCATGCCTTGATCCATTTTGTCCCAGAGATCACTGCCCATGCATCTGGAGTGAGCATCTCACAACCATTCTCCTTGAGTTGGAGGATTTAGAATAAGGCTGGGTTGTAGCCTGTTGGCAGGACTCTAAAAAGCAGTTATTAATCATTCTCAAATTTTATATAATTTTCTTCTTTTCAGCTGTAGAATATATAACCTAACAAGGAACAATTGTAACCAAAAGACACAAAGACATTCTTGTGACTCCGGTCTAGGGTTGCTCAGCATGCTTAATCAGCATTTCTGTAGAAGTAACTATTTGGCAATGCCCCGGATAATGTCCTCATTCACCATCTGGGAATGGAAAGCTTCATTTTACTAGATTTTGTTAAAGTGTTCACCAAAATGTGCAGTTGAAGGGCTCCCTTTAATAATTTGTTTGCCTATACCAATACGTATGAAATATCTCATTGTTTATATTGCTGTTTTTATAATTAGTGAAGTCAAACATCTTATTGTATATGTATCAGTAATATGGACTCTTTCCTATGAATTGAGTGTGCTAAGCCTTTGCAACTTTTTTCTTTCTTTTTTAATTGATTTGTGGGCATATTTATCCTGTGTACATATAAGAGTACTGAACCTTATTAGTTATACAGTAAGGGCACAGTTTCATTCTTCTAAGTGTTACCTGACAGTGTATCAATTTATAAAGTCATTGATGGTCATTATTAAAGCAGCTTAAGCATCAAATAAAATGGAATCCATATAACTCAGAATTTTTCAGTTTAAGAGAGAAAAAGAATCTGCAATTTTATTTAAGAAAAAATTAATTCCTAAATGCCAAATACATTCAAAAAATATATTTTGTAGTCAGAGGTCAAACTCATTTATCTGCATTTTTCAGTCATGTAAAAAAAAGTTTATTCACAACATAAAGGAATAATCAAAATAGTGTGATTTTAATGCATTTGTTTCAGAAATATATTTTTCAAAATTTTTTATTTTATTTTATTTTATTTTAATTGACATAATAATTGTACATATGCATGAGGCACAGTGCAATGTTTTGATATGTGTACAAATTGTATAGTGATAAAATTAGCATAATTGGCATATCAATCACTTCAATTTTATGTGATTAATATTTGCAGCAGTATAGTTCCATATTCTCCAAATTCTTTGTCTAAATTCAGTTCAAAAGCCCAAGTTAAAAAATTCAAATAGTATAGAGAACCCATCATAATAATTCATACACAGAAGGAAATTTACTCCACACATGTTTTTGGTTTTGATAGTTTTTGTTAAAAGAGTGGTTACTGTTTTTCTCTAACCCTCCCTTTCTTGTTTCTTTTTTTTTTTTTTTAGCATTTGATTTTTCTTGGCAGAAACATATTTTTCTGGGGATGTTTTGTCTTGAATACTATGCCCCTAAAGAGTAGAGTAATTTAGCAGAATTTCTCATACCAGGGATTAAAATGGATGCTAAAGTTTCCACAGAGGATGGAAGTGAGTGTCAAGAGGGAATCAGACCTGAAGGTTCAAAAACAGGAATAGATGGATGATGTTTCTATTTTTATTGTCCTTGTAAATAAAATGAATTGTACTTTTGGCTTTTGTTTTCCAATTGATTGTTACAAGATAACAGCTGAGAAAATTGAATTATAATTTTCAAGAATCAGTGAATCAGCAGCAATTTTTAAGTAAGCAGTGGAAGTATTATAGATGTTCCACTGAGTTCATTTTTTGAAAACCTCTAGCGGGTATGAAGGTGTCCATGTGAGAAGAAAGAGGTGTCATCATTTTAAAGTTATATGAGCATCTTCTTTCCCATCAAGATGATCCTGGCAAAATGGTCCTTCCTCAGCCTCCCTCCAATCCCATTTCCCACCACCATGTCTCAATTTCTGCATTTTCAATAAAAATAAAATACACTGGATCATTTCTTTTGCATGTTGTTGTGAAGCCACGTGGGTTATGACCTTCTATTTAAAATTATGGCTATAATTTCTCATATTAGTTAAATATTTATTGATAGATCTTAAGGGCCAAATTCCATCCAGCTTTTGTAAGTACTATCCCACTGAATTCAGGCTCAAGATCTTACTATATTTTTAGATAAGCAGGTTTAGAAGGGCTAAAGAAACTTGGCGAAGGTTTCACAGTTGGTAACCAGCAGAAGTGGAATTCTGCTCAGGTTAGCATAACATGCACTTTCTACTTCTATGCTACACCACACTACTTTGGATGGGTTATAAAAGTTTTTGTTTTTGCAAATATTACTATGCATGGTGTACATTTGGTTCACCCCTCAGAGTTAATTGCCACAAAGATGACTAAATTGAACCAACCCAAAACTGGACAGAAGGACCTACCATCTTGCCCAAGGGCTGCAATAAGAGAAGACTGCCTCATCTACTGCTTTTCTCTCTGTTTATCCCAGTGATGCCACGCTTTGCTGAACAAGTCGAGGTTGCCATTGAAGCCCTGAGTGCCAACGTCCCTCAACCATTTGAGGAGAATGAATTCATCGATGCCTCTCGCCTGGTGTATGACGGCGTTCGGGACATCAGAAAGGCTGTGCTGATGATCAGGGTACGTGGGGATTCTGTAGCACAGAGCTGATCTGAGTTTCTAGTAGGGACCCCAACTGTCTTCTTGGATTTTTAATTACTCAGTGCAACCTAGTAAGCTGCTTGGCTCCTGACTTAGACAAGGTGAACCCTTTACTTAAAAAGGGACATGTGATTCCAGCAAGCCCAGATAGGCACTGAATATCCTGCAGCCTGATACCCTGCATGCTTCTTGCATGTATTTTCTAAATTTAATACCAACTGAGTAACCCAGCTACTTTCCAATTGCTCCTTACTAACACTGTCTTCCTACCAGGCTCATGGACTACAAAGAAATGAAGATTCCTCAGCATACTAGTGTTAGTATAATAACATTATTCTCGTAGATAGCTATATTCTCTTTATAAAAAAAATGCAAACATTATAAATAAGGGTAAATAGCCTCATATCAATTCTCCACCACCATATACCCACTGGAAACTTGTGTTGTCAGGTGTATCTTCCAAACCATAACTGAGGTAAATACATATAGACACAGAACTAGAAAATATATATAATATATAACAAATATTTGACTTTAAAACTTATCATTTATAGTTTGCTTTGTTCACCCAATGTATGTCTTAACCTAAGTCACCGTTTACCTCATTCCACTTAACTATTGCATAACATTCCATTGAAAGTTTTTTCTCTTTACCTTACCTTATGTTTTTCTCCTTCCTTACCTTATCTTTTCTCCTTATCTTACCTTATCTTATTTTAGCATAATCAAACAAAAATTTTATTAGCCATGGGACCCTTTCTTCAAACTACATATGCAGAAACCTCAATGACAGATACTTTTATAGCTGTTATCATTGAAGCAGAGAGGGGACTTCTGCTGTCCTGACTCCAAAAGCACAATGTCTGACAAATATAATAGGACTCCAATTTTTAATTGAAAATTCTCTAGTATACAAATTTAAAAAGAATAACAAATGTCACTAATCATAACTTTAATTATATATTTTATGTAGCCAAATATGTCTGTGATGTTATCATTTCAACATATTGCCCTGGCCACATTTAAAGCTCTCACTACTTCCATATAGCTAGTGGCTGAAATTGGATGAGGCAATCCTTGACTCTGTCCTCACACTCATCCTCCTGTTATCTCTGCGACTGATCACTGAAACCACCAGGTATCTGCCCAGAACACTTAGGAATCATTTAACATCTAAGGCAACACCCTCTTTTCGAAAACAAACAAAACCCCCCAAATGTATTGCAATGCAAGTACAGACACCTAGGTTGTTGCATGTAGTCCCTTGGTTATTTCAAGGAGTGTCTATGAAATATTGTCCCCTCTGAACAATACATCCCAAGTCCTTTGAGGATTTTATATGTGGTGCTAATTCTCCTCCAAACCCTGGTGTCCTTGAAGCCATTGAATCTAGGCATGGTCCTCTTGGACTGTGGCATCCTCAGTGTTTCTGAAGCAGTCCCAGCAGCCTGAGGCAGAACAGGCTAGAGAGATCTAGAATTAGACCTTTATTGACCTCCAAGCTTCTGTTGAAACTTCACCAGCTCTGCCACTTCAGAGCCCAAATACCATCTTCTCCTCTCACCTTTAGATCAGCATGCCTGTTTTTATGTTAAATAGAAGTCTTTTTAATAAGAATTCCAGATCCATTTCAAAAGCTCACAGTAGATAAATTGTATTAGGCAGTACTAATTACTCCATAACATACAGAGTTCATATTTGGAACTTGGGGACCATAATTTTCTGTGCTTTTCACTTGTCCTTCTTATATCTGTGAAGCTCTGATCATCTTTCAAGGCCTGGTTTGAATGTTTTCTCCCCACATTTTACTCTTTGCAATAATTACTCTATCTTTTAAACACCTATACTTATTTCTGCCTGTGCAATAGTATTTATTATACCATTTCCTTTTATGTAAATTACTTCTCTAGACTGTGAAATTTTGAAATTTTGGAAAGGAACAGCTGTCTTTCTCTTTCTCTTTCTCTCTCTCTCTCTCTCTCTCTCTCTCTCTCTCTCTCCCTCTCTCTCCCTTCATTATGATGCTTTGTTTGGCACAGGGCCTAATTGTGGTGTGTGTTTGTGTGTGTGTGTGTTTTCAAGTGGTGGGAAATATCTTAGAAGATAGGGAGGTGACAGAGAAATAAGATGTAAGAATTGGAGGAGGGAAAGAAAGCCAGCCTTTTAAGCCCTTAACAAATTAGATCATTTTCCCCATTACCTACTAACTTGTGAATAAGGTAATAGACCATGAGAGTTATGTTTTGAAAGCATTTGGCACTAAACCCCACTACAATCCTCAAGACATATTCCCTCTTTTGCCATTTTTCTGCTTTGTTAGCCTTCATATTTTTGTGACAAGCATTTATCTGAGAAGCTGTGGAAGTTTATAGCCATCATTCATTTATTCATTCATGAGCTGTAAAAAAACCACAATTTTAGATAAAATGCCATATCGTTGTCACATGAAGTGTCATTCTTCCATCTCAACATTTTAAGTGAGTTATCAGATAGATTTCACATCACTTAAAATTTAGGAAGAGAGAAATATACAGTATGTACAAATTATTATTTTTAAAATTGCTATCCATTGAACACTTGAATGGCTTCATTTTGTACTTAAATAATTTCTTGATTTCTTCTCTTAATATAATTATTAAGTGTACAGTATTTTTAAAAAATTCCACTGTATAAAGTCAGAAGAGAAAGACAGTGAGGTGAGTGGGAGCTGCTTCTTTACCAGCAAACCTGATGGTGCCCCTTCCCCAAGTCTTGATTATACTTTGAAAAAGAAAGAAATCTCTTTTTTTAAAATATTTTTTTATTTGTTGATGGATGTTTATTTTATTCATTTGTTATTTATATGTGGTGCTGAGGATTGAACCCAGTGCCTCACGCATGCTAGGCAAGCGCTCTACCACTGAGCTACAGCCCCAGCCCAGAAAGAAATCTCTTAAAAAAAAACAAAGGCAGATGCAGAAAGGACCTTGAAAGGTCAAACTCCCCATCACCTTGCCTCTCAGCAATCAATACATATTTAATGGCAATGTTGGTATCAGTGCTCCGAGCCAGCTCCAGGCAACCCTCTGCAGTAGACAGAGCTTGCCCTTCCCATGTTCAGCCTCACCTCTCAGGACCCTGCATCTCTTGGAGCAGGTCTGTTCTTTTATTTCTTGAATCTACTTTTTTGTTTGTGTCTTGAAAAGACTTGCCTTCTGTGATCTGTCAGATACATGGGAATTTTCTGATGATCCTCATAAAGTAGTGGAAGAATGAGGCAATTCTGGCAGACCAACATACAGTCAGTTCTCATCATTGGTAATACATTCTGTAAATTCACTAGTTCAGTATTAATGAATACTAAACTATTGCTCCTAGGGGGGAATGTAGAGTTAGGTTCCTGTGAGCCTCTGGTCACATTTTCATCACCTGATCAACATATTGCCTTGTTTTGTGTATGCTTTGGTTTAAAGGCACCTTCTTTATATATATTGTTGATTCACTAATATTGAACCACAGCTGCTATTATTGACCTTTTTTGGTACTGGATATTGAACCCAGGGGTACTTTACTCCTAAACTAGATCCCCAGTTATTTTTTGAAATTTATTATTTTGAGATAGAGTCTTCCTAAGTTGCTGAGACTGGCTTTGAACTTGCAATATTTCTGCCTGAACTTCCCAAGTTGCTGGGATCAGAGGCATGTGCCACAAGGCCCAGCACTAACTCATATTTGAATGGCACAGGTGATTTCCCTGCAAGACACATCACAGTTCACTCACACATGGGAACACTAGACAACAACTCAGCATTACTTTTAGGGACCATTTGACACACAGAAATCAAAGAAACAAAAAGTGTGACCCTAAACAGACAATGAAAGTGATACTTATTCACAGCAAGGGAGCTTAGTTAAGAAAGCAGAGCATTGTGTTGTTTGACTTTAGCTAGGAACATATAGATTAGGTGAGTCTTTTTTTTTTTTCTTTCTTTTTTTTTTCTCACTTTCATTTGTCTGGGAATAACTACAAAAGCACCATGAACATTGATTTTGTGTATTACAAATTAATTGTAGTGAGGAGGCAAATTCACAAATAAGGACTCTGCAAGTAATGATTTAAAACACAGTATATATTTAAGAATATATTTATAAAAATATATAAACAGTATATATAAATATGTACAAGTGTATGTTTAAAACACAGAGTTAAACATTTAGTTTTAGAAACCAAGGTGAGTAGGTGAGGTAATAGGTGGTAATATCCTAGTATCAGAAGACCTGTATTCTGCAAAGTAGGAGTCACTCCTCATGACAATGAACCAGGAAAGTCTACAATGATGTCTCTATCTATACACTTTTATAATTGGAACTCATTAATTCAGCTATATATGATGTTTTCCAAGGTAGGCCAAGGAAATAATAGGGACAGGATTCAGAGAAAAGTGTATAGTTCAATTTTACATATCCCAAACTCTGTACCAATCAATGTCCTCTGGAGCACTGCAAGACATTTTAGAGTTGTGAGGATAATATACAGATGTCTCTTATAATTGGTGCAAAATGTTGGCTGGAAATAGTGTATGGTTCAGGCATTAGATGATACATAGCTTTTGATGGTGTGGTGTGTTTGTAAAACTAGGTATATGATGACCACCGTGTTTAAATCAATCTCAAGAATCAATTGGTGTCCATTTGATTTCTCTGGTTTGAAAAGTATGCAGTGTTAGTCTTTAGGTTACAAAAATGGGTAAATTGCTTGTAATTAAGCAGTTTACTGCTTAATTAAAATAACTTTTCTTTTTTTTTTAGAGTTGAGTCACTGTAAAAACATTACTGAGACCATGAGGATGCCATGCCATAACAGTAAAGTTTGGAATTTATGGCTTAACATATTTTGAGTCATCAGCATACTAATTACCTTCTCTGTAGTTCAGTTTTCTTACCTGCCAATGGACACAAATATACCACAGCTAATAAAGAACTATCATAGATCTAACAGTTAGTAGGTTCCTAAGAAGCACTTCTTTTCCTCATCCTTCAGGGAGAAAGCTTATATAATTAGCCAACTAAACAGAATTTTTTCAGTAAGTCTACAACATTATCAAAATTGCAAGGATTGGAGCCCAGGTATTTGTCATAAGTAGAAAATAAAAGGTTGAAAAGACTTTAGAAACTTTCACTTATGTGAAAAAATTTCACTTAGTGTAAATTGTTATAACCTAGGTAATCAACACAGTCTCACAAGATTCGTAGTTTTATTTTCTTAATTAATTGGAACTAATTTAATATGATTTTTTAAAGTGGCAATTCAATTTTGATCATTTATTTATGAAATTTTTGTCAAATGCTTATGGGATATCCCACACTGTTAGAACTGCCCTATATACAGAGGCAAACAAAATAGACAAAAATCTCAATCTTCATGGAAGGAATTTAGATTTTTTTTTTTTTTTGGTACTGGGGATTGAACTCAGGGGCACTCGACCACTGAGCCACATCCCCAGCCCTATTTTTTTGTGTTTTATGTAGAGACAGGGTCTCACTGAGTTGCTTAGCGCCTCGCCATTGCTGAGGCTGGCTTTGAACTCGCGATTCTCCTGTCTCAGCCTCCCTAAGTGCTGGGATTACAAGCATGAGCCACCGCGCCCGGCTGGAATTTAGATTCTTTTGGTAAGATTTAGAGAACAAAAAAAAATATTTAATGCCGAATATTGTGTCATAGTGAAAACCAAGGCAGAGTAAAGGAGACAGAACATAAGTGGGCATGGATTTTATGAAGGATGGTAAGTAATTGAGTGACATTTGAGAAGAGACCTGGAGGAAAACGGAAGGAGCCACAAGGTATTTGTAGAAAGTATATTTCAGGATGAGGAAATGGCAAGTGCAAATTCTGGAGTTAGAATCTGACTGGAGGCCTGAGGACCACACTGAATGTGATGAGAGCAGCTTTCTGGCTATTCTGGTTAGGGTTAAAGTAGGGAGACCAGTGAGAAGGTTTCCAGAGTAATCCAAACTCTGTTAACCAATTGGTTCTGACTGAGAAGAGTTTTACATATATGCTTTAGATCTCTAATTTTAGTTTTTCATTTGCATCCCACTTTAGTGCTGTAGAGCTCTATTGGAAAATCCTTCCTTTTGTATCACCTCAAATCACCTGCCAACTAAATTTTTTATTTTTCTTCCAATGAAAGCATATATAGATGAGCTTTTCTTAAATGGTTCTTATTACATTTTACTCATGTGTTCAGGTGAAAGGATTCTGACTCTTTCAGCATGTTCTTGTTTTGCTTCTGTACAGAGGTGTTGTAGAGATGGAGCACCAGAGGCAGTGAACTGATGATATGATTGAATCACAGCATCTCTTTGGGCCTCTGTAATAGGCACAGGTTAATCTGACTGATTTAAACAGGAGATATTTTAGAGGCTGAAGGCTTTGTGCCACTTTACAGATAAGACCCACTTTCATGGCTGAACAGTTAGATGGTAGTAGAACCAGAGAACCAGGTGTAGATCCCAAGTCGTATTTGTGTGTTGTGAAAGGCCCACCTTGGGTGCACCCAAGTGAGGGCTTGGCCCTCAGTCTCTAGCCTCTATTACAGTGTCCTACACATTTTGTTGACTTTTTAACTTTATAAGTCTATCTAATAATATAAGTCTGATCTCTTTGAGCCCCCTTTCTAATTCTCTATGTCTCCTTAAATTTATGGAAGTTTTTAACCAACTGAAAAATCACATTTATACTTTTAAAATCCAGGTATTTAAAAAATAAAAGCATGAGTACACACGTTTGTATTGAATTAACAAGCTACACATGCACAGAAGAATTTATATGGATGACCTGGATGAATTTGCTGCATGTTTAAGACACATAAAAATATTTTAAACTCTTCTCTTTACCCAGTGGTATTTGTGACGGTTAAGAGCATAGCTCTGAAACCCTCAGCTTGTTCCTCAGTTCTGCCTCTTGATGTGTGACACCTTGGAAATTTCACTTAAAGACCCTGAGCCTATTCATTCATCTGGCAAATGGGGATTAAGCCAGATGCAGTCCCAGCTACTTGGGAGTCTGAGGTAGGAGGATTATAAATTTAAGGCCAACTAGGGCAATTTAGCAAAACTCTGTCTCAAAATAAAATTTTAAAAAAAGGAAGAGGATGTACCTTGGTGATAGAGCACTTGCTTAGCATGTGCAGGGCTCTGTGCTGTATTTCCAGCACTACACACACAAATCACACACACACACACACACACACACACACACACACCACTACCACCACCCCCAACAACAACAAAAAGGTTTTAAATTTATTCATTAAATCATTATAAGGATTAAAACCTATAGCTAAATATCTGTCCCATAGTGACTGGTAAACAATTGCTATTATTATTGCTATGGTTATTATGTGTTGTTTTATTAAGCATACTAATGATCAATATCATTTGTAAATTTAGTTTAGTTTTATAGTTTGCAAAGTATTTTCATATAAATCTGAGTTGGGGAGTCCTGTAGGGTAGACAAAGCAATAACAATTGTAATCTCCATTTTATATGAGACTCAAAAGCAGCAAAAGTAAGTGACTTGGCAAAGACATATAGCTTATGAGTTGCAGAGTTAGGCCCAAATCACTCAAGTCCCCTGGGTCCACATTCAGGTTATTATTTTTGTATTTAAAAATGTTTAATTATTTTGGTTCTTGGGCTATAGTCACTTGAATCAGAGCTTATCATTACTAGCCTTATGCTGCCAGGTTGGGTTTGTCATTGACTTGTCTTGTGACTGCACAGCTCACAGAAATGTTTGGACTCAGTACTGTCACATTCTCAGCACTGTTACTTTCTGCAGGTTTTTTTTTGGGCTAAGTGAGATTTTCCTTCTCCTTTTCTCTTCCTTTTAAGAACTAATGATGAAAAGTGCTTGTAATCTTGTCATGTCATCTGTCAGTAGAATGTACTAACTTGCTGTAATTGTTTCACAGTACATTCCAGAAGATTGAGGAATGATCCCAGGATACTCTCTGTCCACAATAAAAATACAATCAGTTATTTGAACTTGATTCTGCTTACCCCACCCCTGATTGTATTAATGGAATATTAACAGAATAGAACAAAACCTCTTTCTCCTCCCATTCTTTTAATGTTCCTATAAAAGAAAATGGAACACCTGTAGATGACTGACTGAATGTTAATAAGGTTGATAGAGAAAAGGAAAAATAAAAGTGATATGCCAAAACATGGAAAATTTCTAGGCATAATGTGATATTAGCATGAAGGACCCCATTTTACGCTTGTCTGACCGATCTCAAGGCTTCATCAATAACTACACCTGATTAATTACACTGGGGTAGCCAAAGAAATCAACAGAATAAAAACAGGGCCTTTTGGATGAGGAATGGACAACTCCATCATCAGTACAGCTTGTGGTCTGTTCTGTTCTTTTCAAGGACAGAGCCTTGGAAGGTGGCCCAGCTCCATTCAAGTGGAAGTTTGTGGGTGACAGTGGACTTGAGAATCTCATATTGGTGTCTTCTCTTCTCCTTGTGCACCATCCTTATCATGTCCTGAGCTTTTTCTCTTAGAGTCGACACAGCATAAGGGAAGATGCCTCAAATCCACTCGCTTAGAAATCTTTGTACACATTATAATCTCTTATGCCTTAGTTTCCCTGCCTGTAAAATGGAGAAAACCATGTCTACTTCATAGGTGTGTTCAGGAAACTTCATGAGTTAGTGTGAATAAAGTACTTAGAGTACACAGTGATAGGCACATAGCAGCATTTAATGCAAGTTATCTATTATTACTACCATTAAAGATAGGAAGGATTTTTTTTGTTGTTGTTTGTTTTTTTTGGCTTGGCTTATGGATTTTCCTTATCTTTTCCTCAACACAAACTATATTATTGGAAAGGATCTCTTCTCCTTTCATGCCATTTTATAGGCCTAGTTCTTGCCTAAATTGTAATGTGTAAAAACAAACAACAACAACTATAAAAACTAATAAAGAGAAGTGTGTTTGAAGTTAGACACACTTGGATATTTAGGGCTAAATGCTGATTCTGTTAACTAGGTTAGGGACCCAGGACCCATTGCTGAACTACTTCAAACATTGTTCTTCTCATCTCTAAATAGAGAATGATCCCTATTTTCACTGTGCTTATCTGATTGAAATTGACATTATTGAGTTTTTTAATCCTTAGTGGGTGTTTAGTAACTGCTAGCTTCACTTTTAAAATATTTCTTGAATGAATTTATTTTGAATTCCTAAGTAATAATGATGGAAGACATTTAAAAAATGCCTACTATATGCCAGATACTCTATAGAGAATATATTGTTTATCTTCACAACAATCACAGAGGGGGCTACTATTAACATGCATTTACAGAGGAGAGAGCTGGAGCTGAGAGAGATGAGTTTGCTCATGGTCACATAGGGCTCACCTACACCGTCCTGACTGAAGACTACACTCCATTGGCCTGGAGGTGGTCAATCCTTTTGCCCATTAGGAGCTGAAGAGATGGAATAGAACAAATAGAGCATTGTAGAAGAAGTATACATATAACTTTTGCTGTTGGTTCTCATTTTCTATCTTATCATAGATTTGGATGAGTAGAAATAATACAAAGATAACTTTTCTCAAAATTAGAAATCACGTCATGTGAAGAGTCAAACAGACTTGCTGCACCTGCAGGAAGAAATAATAAAGAAAATAAAATTTTTAAAGCAAGTAAATTAGGGCAGCATGATTTTTTCTGATTCTGTTCCAGCTGATAGCCACCCACAGGGCTGTACTATATGTGAACTGCTATAAGCTGCTTCCTGGAGGCTAGTTTAGCTTTTGCAATGAAAAAGTGTGTGGATGCCGGTGAAGTTTATAGATTTTAAATTCAAATTTTTGTAATGTTTTTCTTTTCTTCTTACTATTTAGACCCCAGAAGAACTAGAAGATGATTCTGACTTTGAGCAGGAAGATTATGACGTGCGTAGCCGGACAAGTGTTCAGACAGAGGATGACCAGCTCATTGCAGGACAGAGTGCACGGGTGAGTGGACATTCAGGACTTTGAACACAGCATGGGATTGTGTTCACAAAAATGGTTTGATGATATTTCTAAATTTCAGGAATTGGAATCCCAGAGATTTCTGGCTCAGAAATATGTGCTCTCATCTAGGATCATCTGCAGAAATTCATATTCAACATGGTGGAAACAGCCCCCATGGCTCCTAATTAATTCTCCCCTTCCTCCTTCTCCACCGCTTGAAATATCACTCTTGTAGCAAAGCAAACTCTAATGTGTATAATGGATTTAACTGGGGCTGATTAGATGGTAAACAGACAGGGGACACTGTAATGCTCAAATTTTCCTTGCACAGTCACCATTTTCCTGAATGATATTGCCAAATTGGTTAAAAACACAAGTGGCAATGACAAGAGGGCAATTGGGGTACTCTGTTATTGGCCAGGACATTGCTTCATACTGTGGCCTAAGTTCTATGGTATTCAAGACCATATTGGTTTAAGTAGAGAAAGAAATTTCATTTTTAATACCTACCTATTGCCAGGGTAGATCTTCTGCCATGTGATAGAAAAAGAAATTCCACAGACTTATTAGAAATATGCCAATTTAAGGCATGGAGCAGGAAGCAACAGACATTTGAGTGCTCCGGGACATGATCTACCATCGTGAACGTCCAAAAAGCATCCTAGAATACGACCACTCAGATTACTTGTATATTTTGCAGAGTAGAAGTAAATAATCTAGGCAGGCAATGAGTGACAAAATCCTTAGGCACTGTATGATAGGATGATAGTTCCTACTCTTTAAAGGCTCAGTTTCCATTGAGTAAAAATAAGCGAATTATAGTATAATGGAGAATTAGATATTCTAATCATCTGTGTTAAGTTTTACTTAATGAATAAGAAGCATGAAGTTGAGAAAGAGGTGTAGAGGATTGGGAGACCCTGGAAAACTCACTGCTACTTTGGGTATTGTGGAAGTAAAGTAGGATATAATTAGAGAACAAAATGAAGAGGACTCCAAGATGTTGAATCAAGAAAGACTTTTTACCTAACAGTTTCACTTACGTGCTTTATGCTCTGATAGTCTTACCCAGCCATGAAATGGCCCAGGAAATATGGATGGATATTGATAGGACACATGTCAATGTAAAAGTCAGGACATCAAAGACACAGTGATTTTGATAGATTTGAATTTGGATTATAAAACACATAATTAGGACCATGCTCAGAGTTACGCATTGTTTGAATTCTCTGAGTTTGAGACCCATCATCTGTAAAATGTAAATAAAAGACTAACTTGATGGGATTTTTTTTCCCTAGTACCAGGGATTGAATTCAGGGGTACCAGACCACTGAGCCATCCCCAGCCCTATTTTGTGTTTTATTTAAAGACAGGGTCTCACTGAGTTGACTAGTGCCTAACCTTTGCTGAGGCTGTCTTTGAACTCATGATTCTCCTGTCTCAGCCTCCCAAAGTGCTGGGATTATAGGCACATGCCACAGTGCCCAGCTTGATGGGATTATTTTGAGGATTACATAATACTTAAGAAATATTAGCTACAATATTTGCCATGCAGTAAGTGCTCAGTAAAGGACAGTTCAGATACATATTAATCTTTGCAAAAGAAATTCCTCTGATCACATGATGGCAGCAATAGAAAGTTCATAAAAGGGCACAGAGCCTCCTACTTTTAAAATTCCTTGCAGACTATTCAATCTTCTTGAAATGTTAAAAATTAGGTAGGTCATTAAGGAGAAATTTTTTGAGCTTATGTTGGCACAACATCAAACTAATTAATCAATCAAAGAAACTCATCTTCAAAATTAAGTAAAAACAGCATTTTTATGTCAATGACAAAGGGCAAGTTTGGGTAATTCATCCAAACATTAATCAATTCAAAGTTAATTTCATTGACTGACTGCAATGTGGTATAGACACAGCCTGGTTCCACAGACAAGTTTTCTCAAAGACCAAGATATAATGCATATTTCTTATATTGTTTTTTAATCACCATCTAGTCAAAATGGAAAAGATAGGTTCACTTTTTGCAAGGAAGAAGAAGGTTTCAGTATACCTCTCTTTCATGTATCCTTTTTATATTGGACACAGTCAATGATCATGGATGGGAACAAAATTTAGATGTCTCCTTTTTTTTTATCATTTCTTCACACCATTGTCTTTTTTGAAAGTTTTCACAGCATGAATTATGAACATGGACCAAGATAGTTAGAATAAAGTACTTCTATAATGTAGTACTTGCAAATTTGTCTTTGAGATCCAACATGTGGTCCATGTGATTAACTTGCAGCAGACAGCATTACTTATTGAGTCAGCCTACTTTAGCCTGTAATTATATGATGACAAATTGGAGAAGTAGAATTATGGCTCTTAAGTTGGAAATAAGAGGGTGCATTGAATTGCTGAGATGATAGATGGTCGAACTTTTGACCAGCAAAGTGTGATAAGCTGTTTAGAACTGTGAAGGAGGTAAACTTTATCTTTGAAAAGAGGCATTAGCTCTTCCCAGCAGCCATTCCTCCATGTTAATGGTCCTATTTTGTGTTCTCATTCAGAGAAATTCTTCCTTTCTGTAAATGGTAAATTAATCTAAAAGGAGGTTAAAGTGGGAAATACATTTTTATACCTTTTTTCAACATTGCTGTCAAATTCTGGAATTAGAATATTTCTCATTTCCTTTATATATCCTTGTCTGTTACTTACCTACATCTTTTTAAAAAATATTTTTTAACTGTCGATAGATCTCTATTTTTATTTATTTATATGTGGTGCTGAGAAAGAATCAAACCCAGTGCCTCACACATGCTAGGCAAGCGCTCTGCCACTGAGCTAAAACCCAGCCCCTACATCTTTTTTTAAAATTATTTTTTTATTGGTGCATAATTCTACATGATAGTGGGAATCCTTATGCCATATTTGTACATGCACATAACATATTTTGATCAATCTTATTCCCCTCTGCTTTTCCTTTCCCTTCCCTCTTCTCTTCCCTGATCTACTTATTCTACTATATGCATCCCCCTTCTATTATTATCATTATTATTATTATTTTAATTAACACATGATAATTATATATAAAAGCTCTATTCACTGTGGTATAGTCATACATGGATGTAGTATAATTGGATTGATGATGTTTCCTAGTATTTCCCCATGCCTTTCCTTCTGCATTCCCTCTCAATCTCCTTTCTCTGCTTTATTGGTTTCCCTTCTATTTTCAGGAGATCCTTTTTTATTCATCCCCATGCCCCCCATCTTCCACATTTGAGATAAAATATATGACCCTTGACTTTATGAGTCTGGCTTATTTCACATAACTAATGTTCTCCAATTCTATTTATTTACCAGCAAATGACATAATTTCATTCTTCTTTATGGTTGAGTACAACTCCATTGTGTGTGTGTGTGTGTGTGTGTGTGTATAGATATATATCACATTTTCTTCATTTATTTTTTCTGTTGACTGACACCTAGACAAGTTCCATAACTTGGCTATTTTGAATTGTGCTGCTACAAACATTGATATGGATATATCACTGTAGTATGCTGATTTTAGGTTTTTTTTCTATAAATACCAAAGAATGGGATAGCTGGGTCACATGGTGTTTCAAATATCCACAACATTTTGAGGGGGAGCAGGAGAAGGAGTAGGAATGGATAGTGATGATAGAAATCTGATAATTCATGGAAGCTTTTTTGCCCTCTGATCCTAGATGTGACATCTTATGAACTGTTTCTTCGCAGGCTGATATAGTTAAAACTAGTCAGTGACACTTTGAGGCATTTAACTTTGGCAACAAAATGTATTATTTGGAGTCATACAGACCTGATTTTAAAATATGGGCTTCGTGAAATTGTGTGACTTTGAGGCAATTTTCTTAACCTCTCCATGCCTCATCTCCTTGCACATAGAGGGGTGATGCACTGCTTTCTGCCTCAAAATGACATTAGGAGAACCACATATAATGAACCACAGTATTTGTCATATAACTGTGCAGTGATTATTAAGTGGATGATGATGATGCTTCTAGCTTGAGATAATCATTCATTAGGAGGCTGGCCAAGTAATTTTGCCTAAAATAGTTGGATAATTAAGGCAATCACGAGAGTTTTTACTTGAATTAGTAGGAAAGTTACCTCAATTTTCTAATGCACTTCATAGTCGGACATGAGTAAGAGTCAAAGGACCCACTTTTCAACTACTTATATGTATTATCCTATTCTAAAACCAAGTGAGTAAAAGTGAGCTCATTGAGTTTTAGTCCCTTTAATCAGTTTTTATAAACATTCTTGTACTTGAAGTCTTAATATTAGACTCTTGCTCTGTGTTTAAGAAGGGAAGCCTAGTAAGTTTGGGGCCCATGTACTTCAAAAGTTATTTTTCTTCCAGAGATTGGAAAAATAACGGTTTTAAATGCGCCTGGAGATTTAGATTGGACAAGAGATTTAGATCTATTTGAATGGTTGCTGGCTTGTATCAGTGATTTCTACTTTCATTTTAACAGATAGAGTTTATTATATTAATCAAAACAGATGGTTGACTGTCCAGAGGAAAGTCTGGGAGCCTGGGGTGAAGTGTAGGAGTGCTTGTGGATTTGAATCTCTGATGCTCCCAATTTGAGTCCCTGCTCAGCCAGATCAACAATCTGGAGAACAAGGCTGGAGTGGATGGAAGCAGCAGAATCTCTTAAGATGGCCCCGGGTGATCACAGCACACAAACAGAAAAGCTGATTTGTCTCCTTTCCCCTTGGCCGTGAAAATAACTTCTCTCATGCTCCCCTAGTTTGAGGAAATGAACAATTGCATGTTATATATTTTGTATTGAATTTGATTTTAATGTAACCAGCCTCTATTTTTTTTTTTAAGTTAGAATGGCTTTAATGTGTTAACATTTCAAACTGCTGAGTTACATTGATAAGACCTAATTAAAACTCATGTGTTGAATTTTAATTTGATTAACTTGCAAATTTTGCAGTTTGTGATCTACTGTTTATAGATAACCTTTTTTTAAATTCAAGTTTCAGAAAAGGTCAATTATGAATTTTTAAAAGCCAAGAGCATTTTAAGAATATTTAGGAATATACTCCAGATCTTTGATAGCTACATAAGCAGAAGCAAATGTAATGACACTTGCACCCAAGTCACACACTATTAAGTGCATTATGCGGGTCAAGTACCCCTGGTGTCAAAATAACATCTTCCTGTCCAAATCTGCTTTGAAGGGGCCAGTTTTCCTTCAGAATTGTGTCTTTAGAAAACACTTTTCAATTCTGGCAACTCCTCTTGAATTATGTTGATGCAGTGAGTGAGAGAATGTTTAAGCAGTCAATCAAAAGGTATTTATTGTGTTTCTGTGCCAAGCAGGATATGAAGAACTATACCTTAAGAAAGGACAGAGAGAAGCTTGGAGCAGGACATTACTAGAAATTAATGAGAGAGCAAGGCAATACTCAAGTGCTAAATTGTGCATTGGAAACTCAAGTGCTATAGTTGACAGAAAAATGTACACTCTTCCATGCACAAATTAACCTTTTGGGAAAATGAAAGGTACATTGTTTTCCATCTGGGAACTGAATGTTGAGTCTGCCACTAGTCTTACAGATTTTTTTTTTTTTTTAAGAAGCACCTAGTGAACGCATTCGTTGATAAATAAAATATGATTAGATCTTCTGTATACAGAAGACAAATGAGTCTAGGAGAATTTTAGGACATCAGACAGGGATGCTTCAGAGGAAAAAAAAGGCACCTTTAATTTCTTCGTATCCAAGCCTATTGAAATATAATGGAATAACTGCCTTGTTATTAATATTGTACTGAAAATGTGAGCTTGTGACAAACTCTTTTGTATATTATGCATCTTTTCAAAGCTTACAAAAACACCTTAAGTATTTTTCAAAATTCAGTATTTTAAATATTTTAGCTTAGATATTTATACCAGTCTTCTTTTTTAAAATATGAGTTATAATTTGCACACTTGCACAGACTGACACTTAACAGTCACAAACAAGGATTCATGGATGTTAGTAGACCTGGCTGCCTGTTAAGAAGAAGATGGAGCATCTGGGCAGCTGCTTGTCCAAAAACACATTTATGCCAATCACATGAAGACACCTTTTCCTATGCACATATGAAACCCAGCACCAGGATGCACAGACTAGTGTGCAGTTTTTGTGATTTCAATGAGCCTTGCCGACTGAGCCAGGGACCCTTGTAGAGAACGTAAGCTACATGGACTTGTATGGTGAACTAGTTGTACACGATGGTCAAAATTGCTGTTGGCTCAACTGGGTTTGAATTAAATTTCTACAGCTTAAAATTGTGTGTAATATTAGGAATTAAATTAATTTCTCTGGGCCAAAATAACATCCTTATTTAAATGAGGATAATAATAATTTTAGAATGATTAAGTAGATTGTTATTATATATACACAGACTAGGACAGTACTAGTATACATGTAAGTACACAAGCAGTCAGGCCAATCTTTAATTTATAACTAATCAAATAGACTCCAGGATCTTCCCTTTCCTTGTTGGCAACTGAGTAATAAGCTAAGGAGAGGTGGAAAGGAAAACTAGTGGCAGCAAAAATGATCCTATAATGTAAACAATAATACCATGCATTCTGGCTTTCATTTTTGGGGGTGGACAAAACATTTGCTGCCCATCATAAGATTTTGAGGTAATTATTTATTGCTCCTATCTTGTGTTTGAAGAAATTAAGAATATGATTCACAGAGCAATTAGGTCTTAACCCAACTTAGTGACAATGCCATGCATGGAGCCCAGTTTTCATGAGTTCATGTCTACTGATATTTCTATAATACCTCAGCTGTCTTTCTTTCGCATAATTCACTTGTGTTGGGTGGAACTTTACCATTTAGATAGCAGTTCCCTTGAACAATTTTACTTGCTTGTTGAAAAAACTATTGATTCTCCCAAATCATGCTCTTTTGATCTCTCTCCTGGAAATTACCTATATTCCAGAATCAGAGGAAGTACTGAAGGAGTAGCCACAGGCTTCTATCTGTGAACCAGGATGCATGTGGTATGAGAGGATTTAATGAGGGGATGTCCAACATTTCTTTCTGGGCCTGCTATACAAGTGGTGTTAAACATATACCGTCAATTCTTGTTACTTCTGGTGATTATGTTCTATAAAGTAGCAGGAATGCTTAATGAACGAATACATAATCATTGTTCCTAAGGGAAATGTAGGGATAGGTTCCTGAGACTGCAATTCACAATGTTTTCTCCATCTAGCTAATGCGTAGTCATGTTTAATAGGTGTTATTTTACATTCTTGATTCATCAACATTGAACTCAAGACGAATGGCACTGACACATGCCTAAACGGAACTTATCTATCACATGGATTTTCTCTGTAAGCCACATCACAGCATTTCAGCACTACGCGTGGGGGCCATTTTATACAGCAAAATTGCCGGCAAAATGCACAAAAATACAAAAAAATATGGCACTAAATAGACCACAAAAAGGACACTTGTTTACAGTATGAGAGCTGAAAATGGCAAGGCAGAGAATTGCCTTGTTCAACCTCAACTGGGAATATGCACAACAGTGACTCAAATTTTTTGCTGCTTTTCCCATCATTTGCAAGTGATTGTGAAAGTGCCACACATGTTGATTTCGGGTACACAGATATATTTTAGAGAGTAGGCAAATTTGTAAATGAAGAGTCTGTGAATAATGAGAAGGAAGCCTACAGTTCTTTCTTTTCTACTTTCTCTTGCCCAGCAACTCTTGAAAATTAACCTTTGTTTCCTAATTCTATACATGTTGAGCATCCTTAATCTCAAAATCCAAAATGTGAAAATTCTCTGATATTCTAAACATGATGAATGATGATGAGATACAAAAAAATTTCAAATTTTGGAACATTTTGGGTTTTTGGATTGGGATGCTCAACATGTACAATATATGAAAATACTCCAGAAAACACACACACACACACACACACACACACACACACACACACACTTCAAATTTGAAACCTTACTAGTCTCAAACATTTCAGATAAGGTATACTTAACCTGACTTCCTCCCATTGTGACCCCCCTCTGTGTACATAATCAAAAGCTTTACAGTGAGTCATGGTCATTCTGGATTTCTAAAGAGGAGGTGGGAAATGCTGAGATGAGGCATGTCACTCTGAAATGTCCTAAGTAGGCCTGCTGGCATCTATCTGTAGATGCCTTCATTTACACTCATGAAAAGTCTCACCACCCCACCCCACTTGGATGCTCAGATATTGTTTAAAATTCCTCTCCTTCCTAGCAACAGAAGGTCTTTTTTCTTTTTTCCTCTTCTCTGAACAGATTTCAGTGTTGAAAGAGGTGCATTCTTTCATCTGGTAAAAGTTTCCTGAGCCCAAATATAAAAATTGTCAAGAATAGATTCTTTTGAACAAACATATGTCATCAAAGAGACAGAGAAATTCTGTAACTGTCAATGTGCATGTACTTTGGAATCCGTCTTTGTGTTTTATATATGGGAGTGGGGCATGGGGAATTGGGGGCGCTCGCCAACCTGTGCTCCTGGCCTCCCTGGGTTGGAGGAAACATACTTTCCAGAATGGCAGGGCTTCCCATAGACCATGTCAAAGTCTTGCTCTGCCATCCACAGGAGGCAGAGTCAATTACAGTCTGCACTTCCCTTGTCACCATTAGTCACACTTTGTTCTGTAACCTACCCAGGCCATCATGGCGCAACTGCCGCAAGAGGAGAAGGCAAAAATAGCTGAGCAGGTGGAGATATTCCATCAAGAGAAAAGCAAGCTGGATGCCGAAGTGGCCAAGTGGGATGACAGCGGCAATGACATCATTGTTCTGGCCAAGCAGATGTGTATGATCATGATGGAAATGACAGACTTCACAAGGTGAGGCCCAGACATAGGCACATGAAGATTTTCTCATTAAATCTAGACCTGTGGCAGTGTGTGTTAACATGTAAAAACCTGCTGAAAAATTAAAATACTGTATCAAAGCAAGATGCTGATATTATAAATTTACATGGATAAGTGAAAATGGTCTGGATGTAATTCCTGGCAGATAGGTCCTTTTGGTCAAAGAGAACAGATTCATTTTTGAAATTATTATTGCTTTAATTATCCTAAGGGAGTCATAAAATAAAACCCCGGAGGATGGGTGATTCATCTTTGGTTGGTGCTATTTTGGAATGTGTTTCAATATTACTCTGAAGATTTGTTAATATTCCTTTGAATGATAATATTCTTTTGGAAAACTTCTGTGTGTGTGTGTGTGTGTGTGTGCATGCACACACATGTATACATATATGTTGTAATTTCAGCTCATGATCTAGCATTCATTTCTGCTCAAAGTTACCCTTACATACAAAAATTGAGTATAACAGTCTAAAATCCTAGAAGTTTGTCAGAGAAATTAAAATCCGTATGATTGTTATTCCCTTTAGCTCTGAGTATTACTTTTGATAAATCAAAGGACCACTCACAAATTTGTCAGAAGCTTTTTCCTCACCAGAGGGCATTGCTTGTTTTGCCACTATACTCTCTTCTTTAAAGGCAGTGACAACTCTTCCTACCCTTCCTATCACACAGAGAGCAAACAAGGGGAGAACATCCCTAAATTTTGAGTTAGACTCAGGTGATTTGGGGCAAGTATCTTACTGTCATTATTTATTGGCAAAATAGTGAAATAATACTTGTCTTATTAACTTCACAGGAAAAATTTTAAATCCAAAGAGGTAAAACAAGTATAAATTATGCTGCCAAACTAATGTAAGCTATCATCATACTGTTTTTCTAAAAATACAGATACACATATATAAGATGGTTTTTCTCTGTTTTTCCATAAGAAGTTTTAATGTTTCAACATGGTATTTGTTATTAAAACTAAGATATATGGCAGTGTCAAGACATCATCTTATGGTGACAAAATTTTTAATGGTTGTTGAATGCTTCTAATAAGAAAAGGCCAGAATTGATCGTAGGTTATAATAAAATATGGAATATCTCTGCGTCATCCTCTTTACCCTTTGCCTTTGGCCAATATGTACTGGAGGACATTGCTTGGCTCTTTTTCCAAATATTTTAAAATTGTTTTTGACTTCAGTGAAATAACTTTAGTGTTATGAGGGTGACCTTTGAGACTTTGAATGTCATCTTATTCATTAGAAGTTCAAATTTGTACATTTGGTTAGTCTTTGTCGACATATTTATTTCACAAAAAGTAATATTAGGAAAAATGTCTGAGCTAAGCTGTTATTTAAGTCTGAATTTCCTACAAATCAGACTGTCATGGCAGCCTCAGCCATTGCTTCTCAAGGCCTGTAATGACTTAATTCATTTACTTTCAACATTTTATTAGAATTTTATCTGATGGATATTATGTAATCCATTAATCACATCACTGGAACAAATAATCTCATTAGTTTAAAGTGAATAATGAATCTAGTCATGTTGCTGGTTTAGATCAGGAGAACATTTTATAGTTCTTGAGATTAGACATAACTGTGGTCAAGGAAGAGAAATATATTTGAGGAATCTTATTAAGTGATATTAAATAAGACAGACTTTTTATTAGTAAAAGTATAGTTTTGAAAGCGAAAAGATGGCTGATGCACTTTCCTAGGGATTTCATATAATCATTTGGTGCCGATTTTAATAATGAAATGTCTAGGATGCTACTGCTTATCATTTTTTCACCTACATGATAAGTAATTTTGTGAGGGAAAGGGAGGAGTTTGGTAATTAATGACTAGAAAATTAGAGGAGATGACACACAGAGAGCAGAGGCTTCTCTGCTGCCTCCATCTGCAGAACCTTCATCAAGAGGCAGATGATTGGTGCCTTTCTTTGTGGTTTCTCACCTAAGTTCACTCCACTTGGCCTTGTGCGTTATTACAATTGCCTTTGCATCTTCCCCTTCAAGTGGGAATAATTTCAGCTTCATACCTCTAGACATCCCTATATAATATTTTCTACAAGTTAGAGGAAAGGATATAGTTTTACTACTCTTCTCAATTCATATATTTAGATGGCATGTGGGAAGAAAAAATACCCTTGCATTTATTATCTTGTTGTTTATTCTTATCACTGACTAATTCATTAATTTGATTCAGTAATCTCAATGATACCCACTCCATTATTATTAAAATTGGAGAGGTTCTGCCTCATTATTCATGTAATAACTTCTTCATGGAGAATAAACCTGATTAAGCCCATGTCTTTTTCCTGCTCAGTTCTTGACTGTCATCTCATGGACACTGGAAGAAGCACTTTCCTTAACAGGGTAAATTCATGTTTTTCATGTCATTTTTCAAGAAGGAAATAGCACGTGCCACTCTTGTGCCCCAATCTCCAGAGTTGTGTAGACAGCACAATTATTTCGTGAGGAGTGAGAACAGAATGGAAACTAAGGGCAAAAAATTTTTTGAGGGTATAATCAACCGTAAAATACTGAGCACTAGACTAAAAAAAAAAAAATCATGTGACCACTCCATACTTTCCAAACTATGTTCAGATGCTTAGTCCATTAGCCCAGATAGCACTCAATTCTCAGTGCCAGTTCTCTACCTATGTCCAGCTAGGTCACATCTGAGCATTAAAGAACAACTTTTCAGCTATCTTTGCATGGAAACTTTCAATGCTTCCCCTTTACACAAAACAAAAATATTTGTACTTTTTAAATATGTATCTGTGTTGTATATATTTAAAATTTTGACCTCAGTGCTATAATCTAAATGATACCCTGAAAAAGAGCAGCTCATGGCTCTGAAGTCTTGCCTGACTTCTCAGGATTCTTCAGAAAAAATCAAATGCTTTAGTGTGCATCTCCATACTGCTTCAGCTGATTGAGACTATTTCCTAAGCATATTTTATGGAGCTCTCCTGCAGAAAAGAGGCTTCTATGGTTCAATACATTTGCAAATATCCCCCTTACAAGCTACATTTCATTGCTAGAGAGTTACATTTGATGTTAAGTAATTAGACTTATTGAGAAGGCTATAGAAAGGAAACCTCTGTAACTTGGATTAACTTAGAATTTGAATCCTGAGTGAATTCAATGTACTGACACATTGATTTTTCCCATTAAGACATATTGCTTTTTTACAAAATAAATGTGAATTAGTTGGCAAATGGGAGGTAGAAGTACTATAGTAATAGTTTTCCTTGACTTTTTTGAAGTGACTACTTCTTGAGAAAGTCTCCAGATTTTAACTTTGTATAGGAATCAGCTCTGACCAAATGAGAGAAGTTAGAAGAAACTATAAAGATAATTCAACTGCTTGATTCTTTAAGAAAATTAAAACCATGTTCCAGATGAGATGATAGGATGACTCCTGGCATTAAGAACTCCTGTCCCTAAAGCACATTTTAAAATTCCCAAAAGTATCTAGTCTAGGGTAGGGAAACACAAGTGGAGGAAGCCATTGTTTTTAGACTGGGAGCTGTAGCCAATGGGCCAGTCTCCTCATCAACACTTCCAGATAGGAAGATTCACCCTTCCGAGGCTTCCAGCCTTCCTGGACCTGACTCTAATTGCTGATTCTGTAATTTGCTTCAGTAGGTACTTTATCATCATTATCCCAATGAATGTAGCTCATCTAGATTTGTGCTGTTCAATAGCAACATGTGACTAAGTTTATTGGGAACTATATCACAAAGTTTACCATTAGAACCATTATTAATGTATAGTTCTATGGCATTAAGCATATTTATATTATTGACCATCTATCACCACCATCTGCCTGCAGAACATTTTTATCTTCCTTAAACAGATACTCTGTACTCACTTGCATACTAAGTCCCCATTACTCTCTCCCCACAGCCCATGGAAACTACCATTCTACTTTGTCTCTGTGACTTTGACTCTACTATGTACCATATATAAGTGGAATCATACATTTTATGTTTGATTTATTTCATTTAGCAAAAGGTTTTCAAGACTCACTCATATTGTAGCATGTGCTAGAATGTCCTCTTTTATAAGGGTGAATGTACTGCATTGTATGGATATACCGCTATTGTTTATCCATTTATCTATTAATGGATGTTTGGGTTGCATCCATCTTTTGGCTATTGGGAATAATGCTGCTCTGAACATGCGTGTGCAAATACCTGATCAAGTCTCTGCTTTCATCTCATATACCAGAAAAGGTATTGTGAGATCATATAGTGATTCTATTCCTAATTTTTTGAGGAATCACCAACACCATTTTCTATGGTGCTTGTCTCATTTTATATTCCCACCAATAATATATAAGGGCTTCAATTTCTCCATATTCTTGCTAATGATTTTTTTCTTTTCTTTTCCTTTTTTCGTTTTTCTTTTCTTTGCCTTTCCCTTTCCTTTCTTAATTCTCACCCTAATGGTTATGAAGTGGTATCTCATTGTAGTTTTGGTTTTCATTTCCCTAATGATTAGCAGTATTGAACATCTTTTCCTGAACTTTTTGACCATTGTATAGCTATCTTCCTTAGAGAAATGCTGGTTCAAGCCTTTACACATTTTCTAATGCAGGTTTTTTTTTCGGAGGGGGTACTGGGGATTGGACTTAGGGGCACTTGACCTCTGAGCCACATCCTCAGCCATATTTTGTATGTTATTTAGAGACAGGATCTCACTGAGTTGCTTAGCACCTTGATTTTGCTGAGGCTAGCTTTGAACTTGTGATGCTCCTGCCTCAGCCTCCTGAGCTGCTGGGATTATAAGCACTCAGCTCTCATGCAGTTTTGTTTTTGTTTGTGAGTTTAGGAGTCCTTTATATTTTATGGATACTTACTCCTTACTAGATAATATGATTTGCAGATATTTCCTCCCATTTTGTGGGTTGCTGTTTCACTTTCTATTGGTAGTAACCCAATGTTATGAAGTTTTCTCCTACAGATCTTACAATTTAGCTCTTATGTTTAGGTCTTTCATCCATTTTGAGTTAATTTTTGTATATACTATATTATAGGGGGCCTATTTTATTTTTTTGCATGTAGATATTCAGTATTCCCAACACCAATTAATTTCCATTCTTTCACTGGCAAAATAAATAAAATAAAATAATACTATTGAGATTTTAATAGGGACTGCAGTGCATATTTAGATATTGCTGGGTAATACTGACATCTTAATGATATTGTCTTTCAATTCATGTATATGGGATAATTTTTTATATATTTGTGCTATCTTTAATTTTTTTCAGCAACATTTCATAGTTTTCAACATCAAAGTCTTTTGTCTCCTTAGTCAAATTTATATTCTATTCTTTTTGAGACTGTTGTAAGTGAAGTTCTTATCTCACGCTAGGCACAACTTTAACACTGAGGCCAGCCTAGCCCAAGTTATTTTCTTAATTTGCTTTTAGGAATTTTTTTATTGTTAATGTGTAGAAACACAACTGATTTTTGAACTTTGATTATGTGTTCTGTAACTTTTGTTATTAGAATTTATTAGTTCTAATAGCTTTCATATTTTTTTAAATTAGAGCATTATAACTATACATGCTAGTTAGATTCATCCGAACAAAATTATCCATGCATGGAATTCAATTTCAGGGCATCTACAACCCCACTCCTGTTGTTTTTCCTGTACTCTACAGGTCTTCCTTTCACTTATTTATTGATTTATTTTTGACTGGTTATTTCTCCTTATACATAAAGTTGAAATTCCCTGTGGTATATTTATATATGCACATAGCATGCCTTTTAAAAAGAATTCATTGTGCATTTCTTCCCCTTTCCAATCCCTCTCTCTCTCCCTCTCAGTCTCCTTGTTCTACTCTACTGGTCTTCTCTGTATTTTTATGATATCCCTCCCTTCCTCCCTCCCTCCCTCCCTTCCTTCCTTCCTTCCTTCCTTCCTTCCTTCCTTCCTTCCTTCCTTCCTTCCTTCCTTCCTTCTTTTCTTTATTTTACTCTAGTTTCCACATAGAAAACATTTGACCTTTGAGTTTCTGAGTCTGGATTATTTCCTTTAGCATGATTAATTCTCCATGTCCACCCATTTATCAGTAAATGCCATAATTTCATTCTTCTTCATGGGTGAGTAAAATCCATTTATGTATATACCACAATTTCTTTATCCATCGTCTATCCACTGGCATCTGGGTTGATTCCATAATTTTGCTGTTGTGAGATGAGTTGCTATAAATATTGATGTGGCCGCATCATGATCGTATGCTGATTTTAAGTCCTTTGGGACTTATATACCAAGGAGTAGGATAACTGGGTCAAATGGAAGTTCTATTCCAGTTTTCTGAGGAATCTCCATACTGCTTTCCACAGTGGTTGTACTAGTCTGCAGTCAAACCAATAGTGTACAAGAGTACATTTTTCCCCGTATCCTCACCAGCATTTGATATTTATGTTCTTAATAATTACCATTCTGACTGGAGTGAGCCGAAATCTTAATGTAGTTTTGATTGTCACTTCCCTGATTGCTAGAGATATTGAACATTGTTTTCAAGTATTTATATGTTTCTATTTCCAGTGTTTCATGTTTTATGACCCATTATTATTTTCTCATAATTTGAATAGTTTCTTCCTACTTCTTTCTAAGTTCTTAAGCCAGATAATAGTGGTTTTATTTTTCTTTCTTTTGTACTTACATATATAGTTGGGGTTATTTGGTTTTTGTTGAGCATAATACATTAGCTTTTCTCATAAGAGAAACAAATTTAGCAAAAAGTACAGAGCTGTCGTTCCGAATACATAAATTTCATCCTGTTTCTCAGGGTAGCAGTATCTTTTGAGCATGTCACTTAGTCTTCTGTTTTGGATTCTAGTCTTCAAGTAGAAAATGAGGCAATATCTGATCTTAAAACTTTTATTAGGCTCTCTAAATTTGATTAAACAGCACCCAGGCCAGATCTCTATCAAGCTTGTGATTCTAAGAAATTGAATTGAGTCTCCAAAGTAAACTTGAACGTTTATAAACATTTTTTTCTAACAATATTCTGGTGAGTGCATGAACTATAGTCTCCAATAGAATAAAACGGGCATGCTTTTTTTCATAATTAGGCTAAAAGAAGGGGGCTTGAGTCTCATGCAAATATAAGACCTTGATAGGCATTCTTTACCAACTCAGCACATTCCATGAGGATCAATCAGTTGTTGCAAGTTATCATGTGAAGTTTCATGAGGAAGCATTTTCTTGGATCCTTTGAAATTCTTGGAATAAACACATATTTCCTTAGCAATGAAAAATCAAGCAGACTTAATGACTCTTAATGACTAAGTTAAGATAAAGGCAAAAAGTAACGAGTAGTAAGTCTGGGTAAAACTACAGAAGGGATTTTCTAAGCTCTGCAAGTTACAGAGAAATACATAATAATAAGAATGTTATTACGCACTGACATGTTCTGCATCTAAGCTTTCATTTGTTAAAGAGAGGAACAAAACTAAAAGAAGGAAGCTTATTTAGAGACAATAAAAAAATATGTTAGGGAATAGGAACCAGATTGTCACAGAATCTTGAACTCACCCATATTACATAAAATTTACATGTAAAATCTCAGTTCATATTTTAAAACCTTAATGGAATCAGAAAATCCAGTGTGATTTGTGGAAGAGTAAATGAGACTACAGCAAAATGAAATATCTTAAATTTGTAGTCTTCCTATGTGTGTGTTTAAACATTAATATGAACCTCATATATTTTGCTTATAGATACTAATGTAGAAAAAATGCCATAAGTAAAATTAGGAGAGAAATGGAACAAAATACCCTTCATTTACATTTATTTACTGAAAGTCATCTGAAGTCTTCCATTTTGTGAAACATTGTTATGTAAGGATCGTGATCACTACTCACTGGACAGAACCCAGCCTAGTCTAAATAAGTCACTTCTGAGTAGTGTTCCTTTACATATCACCACCTTTCTGACATTGAGAATCTAATCATGTAACCTTAAAAATACAATGATTTTTAGAAGCACATAAGGAGACCAAGGTAAGTAACAATGCTAAAAAATAAGGATAAACCTATTTAATCTGGTTTTTATTTACCTTTAAAGAGAACAGAAAAGTGATATCACATGCTACATTTTGTTTAAAGATTCATGATGCAGCATAATTCCCTTGTCCTTCAAAACAAATATTTAAAATTAAAGTTCACCTAATTAGGTAATCTAATATTAAACAGCTTACCTAATTGAAAACCTTATGTTGGGGCAATGGTTTGGAAGAATAAAGATATTCACCATTGTAGTGTTTTGTGTGTTCCTTCACAAATTAGTATTAGAAAGACAAAATACATAAGATGTGGAATTCTGAGATTTCCAAAATTCTAGCCAAATGGTCTCCTATTACCTGCAAGGGATAGCTGCTTTTTGAAGTGCCCTATTAGATTTAAAAATGAAATAATATTAGATAAAGATGCTGAGTGTGGTATGGAAGACAAGGTATTTACATTTTGTTTTTTTTCCTCTGGTATTGGGAGATTGAACCCAGGGGATCTTAACCACAGAGCCACATCCCCAGCCCTTTGTAAAATATTTCATTTAGAGACAGGGTCTCTCTAAATTGCTTAGGACTTCCTAATTTGTTGAGGCTGCCTTTGAACTGGTGATCCTCCTGCCTCAGCCTCCAGAGCCGCTGGGATTACAGGCATGTGCATGTGCTTTTTATTTTGACTAGACTCTGCTTAAATTTTAGAATTTATCACTTGTGACTTGCGTAAGCTTGGATGAGACCATTGATCATTTGGGTCCCATTTTGTCCTCCTCTAAAATGGAAACAATGATTGCTACTTACTAGTGTTGTTATAAGGCACAGTGAAGCAATGGGTGTGACAGAGCCACGTGTGCACGCTGCCTTTTCACAGCTCTTTTGATAATCATCTTTTCTAAATGACTATGGTTTAAAATATACAAACTAATGAATGGGTTAAATGTGAACATGTATATCAAAACATGAGAAACTACTCCTCCAAATGCATGGAAATGAAGTGAGCTATTAACATGGAAATTGAATCAAGAAAACGTTCAAAATTCTACTGATAGTCCAGCACCAAATCAAATACAAAGCCAGAGCTTTGGACAAAGGATATGGTGGGTTTGTCTGTTTCCTGTCATTAAGTGCATTTCTAATTATGTTGTATATATTACTTCAGAGGCAAAGGCCCATTGAAAAATACATCTGATGTCATTAACGCTGCCAAGAAGATTGCGGAAGCAGGTTCTCGAATGGACAAATTAGCTCGCGCTGTGGCCGATCAGGTAATCTGAGAGGGAAGAGCGGGCACATGCTGAGAGGAATCATTCATTAGCACTTGGGTTCTGTAATTAGTTTTATACACACTATTAAATGCCTCTGAAGAATGAATGGTAGACAATCACAAATGTTTTACAAACTAGTCTCTGACTCTGCTGAGACTAAATTGACAACAAAGGTGATTCAGCTCAGATAAGATTCCTAAGTTTATGACCGAGAACTTAACTTTGTTTTTCTTTTTTCTTGGTACTGGAGTTTGAACCCAGGGGCTCTCTATTGCTAAGCCACATCTCTAGCCCTTTTTATTATATTTTGAGACAGGATCTCACTAAGTTGCCCAGGCTGGCCTCCAATTTAGGATCCTTCTGCCTCAGTTTCTGGAGTAATTGGGATTACAGGCATGCACCACTACTCCAGACTCATGACCAAAATTTAATATCACCTGCTGGTTAGAAGATGTAGTCTATGAAAAGTCACAGATTACCCCAGCTACCCCTTTGGAGAATGTCAATTCTGCATAATGGGCACAAAAACAGAGAAAGCAAAATTTTAATTTTTTTCACTGTTGGCATCTTGGCTTAAATCTCATTCTCCCTAATCCTTTGATTTTGCTTTCATAGTATTTAACATATTTTAATAGTTTTTTATTACTGTACCTTAATTTTATTTTTCTGTTGCCCTTGGGAAAGTTTAGTTTGCACATCTTTGTTGACAAACTGCATGAATGAGTAGGTGAGAAAAAAAAGCAACCTTCCTTGTGGGCAGGGAACTGGATTAGCAGAAGCTTAGAGGCATAGTGGATCATGATTGGATGGCTGGTGGAAGAAGCAGAAGGCAAGGACCCTTCATGATTAGAATGTGAACTGGGTATGGACATCAAGAGGTACATGGAGATGAAAGGGCAGAAAAAAAGCTGGAGAATTTGGTAGAACATTGTAGTTTTACATGTGGTGGTAAGAAAAGCAAAACTTTGCCCTTATTATTTAATATTTTTCTTATTAGAATACTTCAGAATTCAGATAATTTATGCCTCAGTGTAAATGGGGTTAATCCACATAATCAAGAATCTCTACATTTCAGCTATATTTTATCCCAGACTTAAAGGCATTAGGGAAAAAAAATGCAATTCTCCAAGTATCTCATATGCTTTCAGACCAAACTGAGATACATATTAAAATAATTCTCAGTCTTACCTGAAATATTTATGCCCACATTTTTCAGTTTATTTGGCTTGAACTGGAACTCTAAAATCCTGTTGTAAATATCTTGTTGTGATAATGTTCCATTTCTTGTAAGGGTTCTTGAGGCAGAAGACTTCTTTGGGTAACTGGCGGTTATTCTTTTAAGCAGCTGTTCAGAATAATTTATAGTTTGAACCATTTCACATGGAATGTGTCTTAAACTATAAAATAAATTTCTGAAGTAAAAATATTGCATGTACTCTTAATGAAGATGTATAAGGTTGATTCCTTCTTCATAGATACCTCTAAGTCTCCTGGCTTTTGAGTTTTTTTTTTTTTCCCTTACTATAGCTTTTCTTCCTCAAATCTTAATACTAGAGTCATTCCGCTACTTGCTCAACATTTCAGTCTACTTAATACCAAAATTTACTCATAAAAGCTAAAAAAAAATCTACATGGTTAAGCTATTACTATTGCATTTAAGTTAAAAGCCAACAGATTCTGATCTTAATTGTATATTTGATCTTAATTAATATTTTGGAATATGGAAAATCTGATGGAATGTTTTTTACTTACTTTTGGATTTCTGGAAAACCAACAAGTTGAAATTAACTCATTAAGTATTGCTACAAGTTCAGAATAGACTACAGTTTGTAGGCATTGGGAACCAAACCCTTTGCTATTGCTGATTTCAAGATAATATCAACTGTTAGGCTTCACAGCAGAAGTTGAGCTTCTTTTTATAGAGTCCCAAATATATTCAAGAAAGTTCATGTAAGAGAAGACAGACAATGAACCTACTTGAAAATATGTAAACGAAAAATTCACCAAGCAGGAAAGGTCATATGTTCTTTGTTTATTTGTTTTTGGTACTGAGGATTGAACTCAGAGGCACTTGGCCACTGAGTCATGTCCCCAGCCCTCTTTTGTGTTTTTATTTAGAGACAGGGTCTCATGAGTTGCTTAACACCTTGCTTTTGCTGAGGCTGGCTTTAAACTCACAATCCTCCTGCCTCAGCCTCCTGAGCTGCTGGAAAAGGTGGCCACATTTGTGTTTGCAAATGTTGAGGGAAATTTGGAATTGAGGGTGACCAGGGACTGATGAATGACTAAAGAAGACTTGTTAGGAAGAACTTCTTCCTGGGAGTAAAAATGTAGTTGAGTTTGAGTCGCTTTTTTTTTTTTAATTATACATATTTAATTTTTTTTTTTTGAATCTCAATGGTTCAAAGCTGCTCAGTCTAGGCTCCTAATGTCAAATGTTTAATTTGTGATAATTACTTCTGTTTTTACATATTTTGGACTTTGATTTTTAACAATGCAACATGAAAGATAGCTCCAAATAGTTTGGATATGTGGGATATACAACACCAACACACACACACACAATCCTGAGACTCTAGATTTATTTTAAGATTAAGTTACAAAGTATTTAAATGATATTTAAAATTATTTTTAAAATAAGTAAATGAAATTTAAAACCTAACTAATTTTCAGTATTCTTACTGTCATTAGCTGTGAGGCATCTTGCAATTTTTGTTAATGTTTTCTCTACTTAAAACATTTCTTTCTCAAATTCTGTACCTATTTCCATGACATAGGAGCCATTTTCCTGGTCTATCATATCCTTTTTAATATGTGTTTTAAGTGCTTCCATTTAAATAGAATAGAATGAACATTACCAAAGAATGAGTTGGTTACCTTTATTTTGCTTGAAAATATTTTTATGAAGATTGAGGTATGCATGCAATATAAACTTTTTACGGACTATTGCGTTTTTAATTACTGTTCCATTGAGATAGAACTCTCAGTTTAATTTGCTGCAAGGTATTTGTATCGAAAGCCTTGTCAGCCCTCTGGGAGATATCATTTTAAACTTAATTCCTTCTACTATATGGGTCTCTGGAGTAGGATAAATATTACAGTATTAAATACTTGTAGGAAGCAAAAAACAGTCTCTGTGGGATTCTTTCTTGATAAATGCAGTTAGTGGAAAATATACCACAATAGTAAGTGTTATGTATAAAAGAAACCCATTTATTGCTTATTCAATAAATGGTTTTGTCAAACTACTTGCTTTCAGTGTGGAAGTGAGAACTCCTTCCCTTGAGCTTGAAGGAGTCTTTTAAAGTCTTTTCCCCATATTCTGTTCTAAATAAGACACTGAAATTTAGTGTAGGTATTTATTTCATATAGCATTTTATCAAGGATCTTGCTATTATGTCCTTTATAAGTGCCAAACTGAGCCAGAACAATTAAATGGCCTGGAAGCAACTCAAGCTGAACATTTGATAGCAATAGAAATATATTTCAATTATTCAGTAGCCATTAGCATTGAAGCCCCAGCATTGTTTTAGGGAGTTATGTAACTGCCTAAAGAAGTGTTCAGCAAATCTCAGTGTGTACTTGATGGACATCTACCCACTGTAGTCACAAGGAGAATTCATACTCCTAGTGCGAGGTGACCCTGGTGCAGCCATTGAAAGAGCCCTGTTGTTCCTCTTAGGAATTTATTTCAACTGGCTTCACATTTATGTCAACTTTTTTTCTCTTACTATAGTCATGAACCATTTCAGAATCTCTCCTGTATAGAGAGTTTATTATGTTGCTAAAATTTTGATAAACACAGAAGTACAAAAAGTATAAGCTTCTTTTAGTGAATGAGCCATTTCCTACAAGAAATTAATACCTTTTCCAATTAACTGATTTGAAACTCTCCTAATGCTATGTGAAGACTTTGCCACATAACTCAATTTATTTCTGGCATCCAATTTACTTCCTCTGCATTCAAATAACTTTCCACATAGCAAAAGTTGAAGAAAACTGGGAAAAACACAACTCTGTAGAGTGCTTAGTTTTCTTAAGAGTTTTAGAAGATAACTGATAAATACACATGTATTTATAAACATGTACAGAAATCCAAATAAGACTTTCTAGAAAATATTGACTCGTCTTTATAAAATCTTATCAAGTAGAGCTAGCCAGTCTAAATTACTGACCAAGACCTTTCTCTCTCATCATGAAAGCGTTGAGTTAAGTGAACGTAATTTAGGTACATGACACTGAAACTTTTTCATCCTGAAGCTTTTATGTAGCAAGTTTTAGGAACTGAAGGGTATTTACTAATTGAGATCCTTTTGTTGTTGTTGTTGTTGTTGTTTTATAGTGTCCTGATTCAGCATGTAAGCAGGATTTATTAGCTTACCTTCAACGAATTGCCTTGTATTGCCATCAGCTCAATATCTGCAGCAAGGTGAAAGCTGAAGTGCAGAATCTGGGAGGAGAGCTCATTGTGTCAGGGGTAAGCTGGGACCTGGGCTTCACAATGTAAAGTCCCCAGTTGTGTTTCCAAGGCAAGCGTTCTTGGCAACAGTACTGCTAAAAACACCAAACTACAGTGATTCACAGGGAGGTTTTTTTTTTTTTTTTTTTAATAATAAATGTTATCACCATTATTCCAGACCTTACAATAACTCACAAAGAGCAATTTGATTTTCCAATTACCCTGTGTTTATACTAGCCTTGTAAAATCTCCATTCTTCACAAAAAAACTAATTTCATAGTCTGGAAACTCATTGCCAAGCTGTGACTATTATAATTATTTGGGGCTTTTGTATATTTACTCATTGTGAGTCTACTTCCCTTTGTTAGTCATAGTAATTTTCATTCTCTGTTCAGGAGCCAGCCTCTCTATATGTGGACTGTGTTCACATGTTAGAGATGATGAAAACAATAGGAATCCATTGATCAGGTTCCAATGCATACTAGGTTATCAGTAACCCTTGAAAGTCAAAAGATATTTAAATTTAATATAGTTTGATGTGCTGTTGCCAAAATCCAACATAATTGTCAAACACTAACAATTATATATTATTTGCTAAGTTTCTGCAGTGTTTCCCTTCTCATGAAAATATAATTACCTAAATCATTTCCATCAAATACATGGAAATAAGAAGCCATCAAATGCATAGAAATAAGATGTTCAATGAATATTGAGAAGAATCATGATTTCTTGGCAAGATTTCCAAATGTATGTGTTGAGGTTCTTCACCTTGGCTTCTCCTCCCTCATCCCCTTTCTTTCAACACAGAGTGCCATTTATTATAAATTATTTGCAAGTTCAGAAGTGTGGCTCTGCTACCTTAGTTCTTTTCCCAGTGAACCATGATGTTGCCATTTTAAGTGTGTAATTACTAGGAAAAAAAAATATTATCAACATAATGAACGTGAACATCAGACTGGTCACAAAACTCAATTTTTCCTGAAATCAAATTTTGGAAATTCAGCAATTTGATCATTTGACAAAAATATGTGGAAAAATCATAAAGTCATTATTGAATCCAGATGTTTCAGTTCCTATGTTGTTTGACTTGCAGAATACATATCTGGGAAAAGAGCTGATCTGGCTTACATGGAGATTCCATCTGGAAAACCCGTTCCATGCAGTCCTACCTTAGAGTTCAATACATTGGCTATTTTGTGCCTCTTCCCGAAGCACAGTCACCTCTTTGCATTTCCAAAATGATCCTGCTTCAACATTCTTCCACAACCAAGAGCAATCTGTCTTGCAATGTGTGCTTCCTGCCAAGCTGGTTATTATCAATATTCTCTCGCCAAGAAGTGATCAAAACATTGCATCTCCCTTGCTTCCTTTCTTATCTTCAGCCTTGATGGTATAGTTCCCCATACCATTCTGCTTTCATGTCCATCTGTATATAGCACCTGTGGAACCAAGTGCTTTTTGTTCAGCTTGCCTTGTGTGCTTTCATTTGTTACTTTCCAAATCTTATTATTTACATGGATGCACAAAGCATCTTTGTGGATCTCAGACTCCACAACCTCATCTGGGCAATATTTTACTGGCAGAGCTGCTGTCCATCATCCTCTCAGTACCCATTGTTCGTCACTGCCTTCAGAGCTTCATTTCCATTGTCTTTTCCTCATTTAGATGTAGTCCAAACCATCCCTGGCTTTTGTCACTTGCACTGTTGGCATTTGCAGAGGTGTTCGCCATTGAGAACACCATCAAGAAGCCTGTGTCTTTCTTTGAGTCTCACTGGTAAAGTTCATAAATCCTTGCATGGGAGAAGGCTTCTTTTAGAGGAATGTCATACTTTATAATAATCCTGAGTCAAACGCATTATCAGAGTTTGCTATTATATTGCTCAGTTACAGGCCTGCTCTTGGCCTCCTCATGATTTTTTTTTTCTGAGCTTGACTGCTGTGTGGCGCCACACCTGCATCTGTAGTTTGCTGTCTTTGCCACTTCTGCTTCCATCTTATTCTTCATCCTCCTTCACTAATGGCCAATGGAGAAAAAAAAAAATCAATATGCTTACTATGCAAAATAGCCACAAATGACTGCCTTCAAAGTTCTAAAAGAGTCAAGAATGTGAGACCCTATACACACAAATTTTCAATGATTTTGCCAAGAAAATTGCACCCATGTTTGGACCCCATTTGTTTTGTTGTCTGTTGTGACAATCAATCACTATATTTTTCAGGAGAAGCCAGTGTAGTTTCATGTGTAATCAAGAAAAGAAGATACTTGAAATTTCTTTCCTTTTTTGTGTATGTTTATGTCTGTGGAATTCAACACCATGGCTTCTTCTCTGAAATATATGAAAATCCCAGGAAAGTTTTATTTGTACAAGTCAAAGTCTCCACCAAAAGAATACAGATTTGAACAGATTATTTACATTTGCCAAGAAAAATGATTTGAATTTCAAAACAGAGAGCCATATTTTTATGATCTAATGCTGGCACAATGGACAGGTAGTAAGCAATTATGTGCCATGTCAGCATGTTTATGTTTTATGTGATTCTACACGTACAGCCTGGGAAAGACCTATTGTTTTGTGTCTGCTTTGGTTTGAAAGGCGGGGAAGGAAAACTCAACATAGGGGAGACGGGTGCTCTATGAGTCATCATGGGAAATCAGAGTAATTAGATAAATAAAGCACTATGAGATCTATGTCTGTGTATGCTTATTCACAAATCTGCTGTCTGTAAAGCACCATTAGCTTTCTGGCTGGCAATCAATTTTTTAAGCCATTGGTTTAAATATTTCTCAACAGCCTAAAGGTGCCATTTTTACCAAATTTAAAAGTAGAAGATGTATGTGTGAGCAAATTAATTCAACTTGGTTATAAAAGAAATGATTGGTTGTAAAGGAAAAACTTTTTAGACTATTAGAATGATAGATATGCTAGAGCAAATGTAGAAGAAACTGTTTCAGAAGATGAAATAGCCAGTTAGTCTATAAACCAGCTTTGTTTGCTTGTTTTAGTGTTTGTTTATTTCCAAGTATTAAGCCAGTTGACATGCATTTTGGAGAAATGATTGTAAAAGGAAGAAAGGATGGAAAGAAGGAGGAAAGAAAGAGTAGGAGGTAGGGTAGGAGTGAGAAGGAGTGAAGAAAGAGGGAAAAGGGAATCAAAGAAAAGGGAAACTTAACCAGGACATATAAAAAATTAGTTTATTGTAGATAAATGTTCATTAAATATGATAGCATTATATCATTATGGGAGAAAATTTGAACCATATATTTTAAGTATATAAAGACTATTTTGAATATAAACAAATTTGAATATCATGATATGGAAATTACCCATGTATTTAATTATCATCATTTGACTAATTTTTATTCATTAGATTTCAGAGAATTTAATGGACACTTTTAAAGTTTAAAAAATGTATATATTGATCTCAAGAAATAAAAATCATCCCATGACTTTTGATGACTTTTATCTATCAAAGATGTATATGTTGTGTATTATTCTGAATGAGATTAGAAACAGTAATGTATTGTTTTCATGAACCTTAAGTGTTCTGATAAAACTGAAAAGATCCCTTAAACATTTTTAAAAGGCTTCAATAAATTCGGAGTACCATTATAGCAATTAAGCCAGAACAAAAGAGCAAGATAGAAATTTGATATTCAGGTGAGAGATGGAGGGACTAGGATTTAACTTATAGCTGACTATACATAGAAAGCATATGAATTTTTACTGATTTTATTACATATAATTTTTTTTCATCCACATGAACAAAATGTATGAACAAGGTTTGGAGGTGAGGTATGTTAGTTGCCTAAATCTTCAGGCTTTGTGAAGGGAGCCCTGACCCATTCTCAATTCCAGGGGTTTGTGAGACTTACCCTAATACATGTATTTGTTCTTTGCCATTTAATTGGATATTGGGAAACAGTTTGATCAGGTGAGCAAGTATAATTTGTGATGCTGGTAGGATCTCTTGGTAAAGAGAAAAATTGAAGAATAAGGGATTCATTGCAGGTCAGGATGCACATCATTTTCTTGAAAATTGGGCTCGATTAAAATCGACAGGAGTGTGGACAGGAATAGTAAAGCCAGTGGAATGAATCTGACTTAACTTTCCTATGTACATATATGAATACACTACAATGAATCTCCACATCATGTGCAACCGTAGACTGGGATCCTAATTAGAATAAGATGTACTCCGTGTTTATATAAGTATGTCAAAGTATACTCTACTTTCCTGTATAACTAAAAAGAACAAATTAAAAATAATATAAAATCAACATGATGTTTATGGTGATGAGTAAGAAATACTCCTAAAATATGGGAAACTAATGATTTCCAAGTCAGTCTTACCTGACACTGGCATATAATCAAAGATGCTCATCTAGGCTCATCTGTACATATTGCAGACACACTCAATTTAACATTTCTTGTCTTATGCTTTCAGTGTGTGATAGTAAAATGAATCTCGTGTCTGATCTAATGCAATTAAGAAGAAATAAAATGAGATATATTTGTACAATGCAACATATATATATGTGTGTGTATATATATATATACATATATACACAAATATATTCTCATATATTTGATATATTGATGAGAAATGCATTTTATTAGAACAGTTCTATATTCCTAGTAAACCAAAAATCTAGTGCCAGTATTTTGTAAAAGAACAAAATAGTCATGGAAACAAGTATTACATCTAATTGTGCAGACCTGTACTTGAAGCACAGGTTTTTTGGCAGTATTTTTATATGTTCTGATTCTGTCTATAGTCAATTCTTGATTATCTCCACTGATCAAAGTGTAGCAGTAATGGAAAAAATCTAAATTGCTAGCTATTTCAATTTGGCTTTGGAATGCATTCTGTGCTTCATTTGAACAAAAGGATATGTGTTCAAGAAATTCACAGCAGTTCAAAAGAATTTTATCCAGACCTTGAGAGAGTGGATCATTAGCTATTCAGGCTTAAAGGGCCTTTCTTGATCTAGGAAGAATTGGAATGTCCAGATCTAGAAAGAGTACAAAATAAAACCAATTTCAGACTATAAATCTGGATGGAGGGATAGTGGAAAAACTATGTGATAGAAAATGAAATAGGGTATCATTTTCAGAATGGCAGCAGAGTCTTTGCACACATTTTGTTAGTAAGGTGGGTTGGTGCATGATTTAATCTTTCTCCCAAAAGCCTCCCCCTCCAATCTGTTATGATAGTAAAAGTAAAACCACTTAAATCTGTTCCCTGCATTGAATCTTCCTTAGCTGCATTCAGATCAGTGAATGTGGTCATTGATTTTTGCACAAAGCCTCCCAGGGAAGTAACCCTTACATGGTTTTTTAGTGACAGTTCATTCTCCCAGGGTTAGAAAGTAACATGTAACCAATTCAAAACTATTCATTTTTGGAGAAGTAGGATATTAATAAGAATTTTAATAAGAAAAGTAAAAATCTTCTTGGATGGAAGCTTGGTATCAGTTTCCCCACACCTGTGTCTGCTGTCTGCATCAAAGCAGTGCTGGTCTGAAGAGGATGGGACACTGATCCATCATTAAGAAGTAAATCTACAGTTACATATACTGTGATGGTGACCCTAAACTTACCAATATGATTAATTTTGTTCATAAAAAGAAATGAGTTATTCACTGATGAAATGAGACCAGTATGTGGTCCTCCTGAAATGAGTTTAAGCAGAGGAAAAGACTGTGTTCTAGTGTTCTCATTTTAAAAGAGGAAAACAGACCTAGTTGTGGCAAAGCTGGGACATGAACCAAGCAAATCACTCCCTTTACTTAAAATGGACACATGGATTGACCTAACTTTGAACTTCTCAGTACACTGATTTGACTGTGCCTCCTGAACTTGGAGGCAGAGGTGTTATTTCTATTTTAGTTTGAGGACATTATTGCTTGTAAGAGTAGAAGGGTTTAGTGGTTTTTAACTGAGTGGCTCTACCCCAGAAATATCAGTATCATTACTTGTCACTCAATCAATTAGCTTTCGTTCCTTTGGGTCTTAGAATTTTTTAAGTTTTGAGAGCCTGTTATTAAAAGAAGGAAGGAATATAATTGATATCTCAATCTGTTATCAATTAATGTCTTATATTTCAGTTAATATTCTGAAGATTATATGGCAGCCAATTAACAGTAATATTTTATGAAAACTTGGAAATTATACATATGAGAGGTACCCATATGAGGGAAGATAATTGGAATTATCTTGGGATATCCATGAAATCTAGACAGATATATGGAATAAGTACTGGTTTATAAAGTATCCCATAAAATATATTCTAATTTTACTTATTCATATGTGGTAATTATCTGATTTTATTTTTAAATGTTCTTAATTTTAAACAATTCTTTAAAAAATTTAAAAATATTATATTAAGTATTTTAAATAATGCTCCTAAAAGTGTTTTAGGAAACTTCCATCCCCATCTCACCCCCACACAATTTTTTTTTTTTTTGGTACTGGGGATTGAACTCAGGGGTACTTGACCACTGAGCCACATCCCAAGCCCTATTTTGTGTTTTATGTAGAGACAGGGTCTCACTGAGTTGCTTAGCACCTCGCTGTTGCTGAGGCTGGCTTTGAACTCGCGATTCTCCTGTCTCAGCCTCCCTAAGTGCGGGGATTACAGGTTTGAGCCACGGCGCCTGGCTACCCCCACACAATTTTTAGTCAGTTGGATACATAATAGCAAATGTAGATATACCTGCTCCCTAATCTTGAACCAAATAATCACAAGGCCAATATATTGAATGGATACCTTTATTGGGAAATAGTATCTTCATATTTAGTTCCTGATTTCTGATTTTCCTGTACATACTAGGATTTGTCATTTTAGTCAGGAATAGATTATTTGTGATATTTTTCTTATTCCTACTTAGACCTGCCTCAAGAATTTCTGGGTTGAAAGGTGTTGAAGAAAAAAGTTAAAATGTGAACAAGTTTATATAAATATTAAATGTTAAAAAGATAAGATGGATATTAACGAATATCCTAAAGGTTACTTGGGGATTTCATTGTTGTTTTTGTACATCTTTTCATTGCCTGAGATGGTCAAGAAGAATAAAGGAAATAAAAAGTTTCCATAGCAAAACTGGATATTTTTTCAGTGTTTGATGTGATAAAATTTTGACATCAGATTTTTTTCTATGAAAGATCAGTGATTCGGCAAGTTGTCAAGATATATAGTTGAAAGTTCTACTGCAGAGACTTCTCATTTTGCAGCAAAGCCTTTTCAGATCATGAAGATTATTAATACTGCTATTAGTGAAATGAATGAAGCCCGTAGATGAGACAGTATTTCATAGTGAATATGCATCAAGATAATCCCTGTTTCCAATGACTAACAATCAGGGCTTCAAAGAGTTGCATTTATTTCTTGTTCACATAAGGATATACTTTCTCTGATTCACTGAATTCAATAGTTCTATTGCATCCCTACTATGTAAAAGGCACAATGACAGATATTGGATGAATCAGGGCATTCAAACTTTTCATATCTCTAATACCAAATAATTTCCATGAAAAGGATAATTTTTTTGTTCCTTGTGTTTTTATTAGAGTGTGTATTCTATGTTTTTTTTTAATTTAGTTTCTGAGCTTACTGAAATATTCAGAATTCTTTGCAGGAATAGCAGAGTATCTGTTGATGGCTATCTCTGTGTATTCACTGTTTTCTTGGTTTGCTATATTCTAGAAATAAAAGTGTGTTTAACTTACTGTCGTCTACATTCTGTCCCTGCAGATTATTTTGTCAAGTGCTTTCTCTAGCCTAATTTAAATGATTTATAAAATATGGCTTTGATCACAGCCCTTAGAAAAGAAATATGTGCCACATTATGGTCCATGTATCTTACAAATAGGAAAGGCTTCTGGATGGGCAATGTGGAGTTTCCTTAGTTCAGATTTCTTTTATTGCTTCAGAACACATCATCTTACAACAGCCATTTTCCTTCTAGGCAATAAATATATTTCAAATACTTCATCCTAATCTTATTTTCTTGAAGGTAAGCTTTCTTAATTTGGACTTTTAATCTTTCCTTTCATCAACAATACTATATCTTGTTTTATTACTTTTCTCTGAATACCCACATCTGTGCAGATGCCTTGCTGATAATGAACTTGACTGGAATTCTGGTTAGATGTTTTGTCAAATCTTTACAACCTGTCCCTTGACCTCTTTCATCCATTTTCTTTGGCAAATCTACTTTTGAGACCCAGAGATATTCTGGAGAGATTCCAATCAGCATCATCTTCCAAGAACCTCTGTTTCGTTTCATCCCAAATTTCTATATGTGAGACAATACTGTGAAACAAAATCAAAACATGACATCTTTATCTAGAAACTCCTGATTCAAATCTGCTGATATCAACATTTATTGGAGGCTCTTTTACTGAGGCATTTCTCTTCAATAGTAACATTGTGGTCAAGTTGGATGACAACTGCCTGATCAGGTCTTCCGTGATGAATAAGTGCGTCTGCACATTATTCTTTTGGAACATACATATTATTATACTTGTCTTTTTTTCATCCTCTGTACTAAGAAGTTAAATTGATTTTATTACTCCAAACAAAAATTTAAAACCAGCCTTATATCTCTGATCAGAATAAAATTATAATTGTGACTAATTATGGAGATTCTTGGCTACTGAAATATACACTTCTTATCTCATCTTGAAGAACAACTCATTGATTATGTGATACCATGGGAATTCTGCATCAAATCCTTAGTTTTGGTAAGACTTGGATTTTTGAACAATGTCAAGAAGTTAGATCCAAAGAGAATTGAAAATTATGTGATCCTGGCTTTACATCCTGTGTCAAAGCAAGTTTTTTCATTTTAACTACTATCATTCCAAAGGCATTGTCACAGTCAATCATACTAAATTCACTTAAAAGGTCAGCACAGTTTATAACATTGCATCCTTTTGATGCAGCCTAGTTTTGCATTGGGTTCCTGAAGTTATGCTCCATTTCCAGACATTAATAATAAGTAATACTAGTACATTGTGACCTAAGTTCAGATTGTTCTATTTCAATATTTAAAAAGTGTTTGACTCCATTTTTATTCTAATATCTTAAAATTGGGAGAAGTATAACTTCTTTGGGGGTATAGAAAAATCTTAAACTATTTATTGGAAGAATGGACAATTGCATCATTCATCTTGATCTTTAAAAATTTTTATGAGATGTGAGCTGAGTGAAGAAAGTTTATAAAATATAATAATCATTTTTGAAACTCAGAAATAATGGTAAATGATTAATGTATTCCTTATAATGGGAAACATCCTATTTTCTAAAACTAAATGGAACTGTTATAAATTATAAAAGAGCAAGGATAAGCCAACTAGTCAATGATCCAACCTGTGAAAAATTGAGAGAAACTAAAACTTCACAGGGCCATTAATTACAAAGTCTGATAAATATATGTTCTTATATGTAGAATTTGAATTTAGACTTACAATTATAGAAATGGACATAGACTAATAAAGTAAGGAAATATGTGTATAGAGTACCTTTTCTTTCTTTAATAAGTACAGAAAAAAATCAAATACAAAAAATACCCTCCTTACATATTTAATATTTATTTTGCATTGTTTTTAATTCTTTAAGGACATTCTTAAATGTCTTTTAACATTTATGTGAAACATAAGATGGGAATGATGTTGCTAAATCCATAATCAGTTTTAATTTAGTAACTTCTGTCTTTCAAACTGCTCCTAATCTGTCAATTTTGCTTAATTTCAAATTATTATTATAACATACTTATGTATTTAATAAGAATGACAGGATTAGAAATACAACTATATTGGCTCAAAAAAATTAAAGATTCCCAAATTTGGAATTATCTGCATAAAGAAACAGGATTTGGGATTTACCCACTTGTCATGCCACAAATTGTAAGCTATTATTTTGCATAATTGCTTTTGCAAAAATACTGTGGGAAGAGATGATTTCTCTTTTCCTACATTCCACTAGGCAGATGCAGGTCTGGCTCCTAATGTGAATGGTTTCAAGTCCTGCCCGTTCTTCAGCATCACCCATTACTTTGGTTTTGCCATAATGCCCTTTTGACAACTTTTAGTATTTTTTATTTCTAGATTTCAAAATCTCCATTGAAAAAATTATTACCATAGAATTTTATACATCATTCTCACATCTTGTCTGATTCCCCATAAGATTTGGACTCAGACATTAAACAAAGGTACGAGTGAAAGACTGTAGCAGGATTGCTTATACAAAATACATTTGGTTAGCATCATGGGTCACATGAGCTTGGCCTCTGAGAGTGAAGGAGCAGGGGATCTGATGACTGTAGGAATCTTGCCATTTGATTTTTCTATGGTTTTGAAGGTGGGCTTGAACTACCCTTTTCAGATATATAGTCTGTTTGGTACTCACAGAAAATCTTTCAAGATTGTTTCAAGTAACACTTTGTATTGAGGAACCTCTAAGAAAGGATTCTCAAAGTAGAAATAGGCATTGGTTATTGGCTTATCTTTTAAATCATACACTTTACGCAACCCCTGCTTGTGGGCAAAAAGGACTTAAAAAGAATCGTAGTTCTAACATCAATGAATGCATCCCATTGAAATTGGTAAGTATCCCTTTGGTACCATGTACTGGCTGGATGTGCAGAGGCTGGGAGCTTGACAAAGGTCACATAGCAGGGCCATGGAACCTTCAAGAAAGGCATCTGAGATTCCCACTTACTGTTCCAGGCTTTAAGAGCTATAGCCCTTGCTTTCTCTCTTGGTGATGCTCGATGCTTTAAATAAGGGATTCATTCCCTTGGAGCCCCATTATAATTTTCCCTTATAGTGCCTGACAAGGCAGAGTGCTTCTTCATCCTCCTCCCAGATGATCCCTTTTTATTTGTTCAAGAACCAAAGAGGAATCCAAATGACCGCATTGCCTAATGTCAAGAAGGCCCGCACATTTCTCTTTCAGCACTTAATTCTTTCATATGCCTCTTTCTCCCAATTAGTTACCCATTCCCTCTTCCACCTCCCTAATCCCTTCCCAAGTAGGATATTGGTTTTTTTTTTTGTTTTTGTTTTTGTTTTTGGTTTTTTTCCTTTTGCTCTCTCTCTCACTCTCTCTTTTCTGTATCTCTCGGAAATCAGACAGGAGTTCAGAGCACTTTCACTACCTTTTATGAGGTAGATTGTGATGTCATAGATGGGGGCAGGGCTAGTCAACTTTCTACCCACCTCCCAACCTGTGCTGAGGGAGCTCCGATCGGGAGTGGAAGCAGTGATTCCTCCATGGTGAGTAACTTTGCTTTCTAATCTAATGTCACTGTAATCATTATTTCTGAAGGAAGGGGGAATGGGTTTCAGGGAAGTGACCCTGTGTCTGTTCAAGCCCTCTTACCATTAATCAACTTGGGCAAAGGACTGATTTATTTTATTCTTTACCTGTGTTAGGAATTCCACAGCAAAGACTCATTCTTCAATCGTGATCTAAACTTGAGAAGTGAAAATGATATTTTCATTCCTTTAATTCTCAGTCTTTCTTCTAATTGGGAGTGAAAGCCATTGCATATATGGAATTAATCCATTCTGCAGGCCCTTTGTGAGCTTCTCTACAGAGAGCCAGTCAGGAGGATGTATTCTTCTTCATTTGGAAGATTTCAGGGTCATAGAATATTCTTTATTGGTGTTTATTGAGAAATATTCAACTCTTCTAAAATTCTGGGGGTAAAAATCTGAGAAAACTGATACATGAGGATTATCAACAAATAGTATAAACAAGTGAAAGCTTTCTAATGCAATGACTAAAATGTTCATTACAATAAAATCATTTGTCCTATAAGTTTAACAGCACAGTCATTTCAGGGTGTCACAACCAAATTTGCTACCATTTTGTTGTTTTTGTTGCATGCCATAATACTGATGCTGTTCTGTAGAGTCTCTTGGTAGTTAAAAGGTGTGAAAAGCTGCTGTTCTTTGTTCTCATTTGGGTTTCTATTACTGATTAGTCATTTTATATGCCTTCATGTTTAGAAAGAAAAGATCAACTGGAGTGAGCATTTTTCTCTGCTTCTTTGCTTGTTCTCTCACGGGTACCTATTAAAACTTTGCAAGATGTAAGATTTGTGTGAAAGGGCAAAGGGAGTTCTTGGCAGTGGTTAAATCTTTAATGGATATCGAAGCATCAGGGTGAATATTTTTAAAAGGATTTGACCATCAGAATGTGAAACTCTGTTACTTATCACGGGGTGAGATGAACACATCTTGATATTGATCATGGGTATTGTGAAATATGTACAAAGAAGATCATGCATGTTTCTCAAAGCATGCATCCCTAGTCAAGTAGCCATGTGTGAACACTGGCATTGAAGAACTGAGGGACAGTTTGAAGGAAGGGGTTCTCTCTCCTCAAGCTTCTCTATTATGTGTAGATCATGTCCCTTTCACCCTCAAAGTTATACACTTTTATACTAAAAACATGGGAACAGAAACTGCCCTTTCTGGTACCCTGATTTTGGGAGTAGGGAGGGCTTCAGAGCTTATTTTCCCACCTGAGCTTTCTAATGTAAGGAAGTAACTATAACAGTAGAGAGTTTTGGCCTAATAAGGAAAGATAGAGCCTAAACTGGCTAATAGGAACATTTGGGTTATAATTACCAGCATTCAACCTAATGTTACATTGTGGGTGAAAATGGTGTATGTTGGGTTATCCTTCTCAAGTTTCTGATCTACTTTTTTATTAAAAGTACTATACCCCTGAAACCCAGGTAGAAGCAACCCTTCAGTGCTAGAAAAATCTGATGTCTAATCATAGCTCAAGTTTTTAATGTCTTTTATCAACCCCTCATACAGCTGCCAGGTAAGAAATGCTCCTATTTTATAAACTCTTGGAACACAATCATCTTTAAACTTCGTGAGTGAAGAGCAGTTGTGTTGTGCGCTTGTGCAAATTTGGAGCGTCTATCATGGAATGCCTTGTGCATGCACTTATTTATCTTCATGTGCATGTGTCATTATTAGTGGTGTTCAGTGTTTTTTATTCATTTTGTATGTATTAAAATTATAATTTAAAAACACATACATACATATATTGTGTCATAAAGGAGTCAGTGAAGTGTAACAAAAGTTGCTTAGACTAGGGTCTAAGCACTGGTATTCTGGTCCTCTCTCCATCATTGATAATTAGGTAACTCAGAGTAAATTGCTTAGATCTTTCAGGTGTCAGTTTTTCTCATCTATAAAATGATGATAGATCATCTGAATGATGTAGCTGAGTATCTCCATTCTAAAAATCTGTGGATTTATGGTATATTTTTTAAGAAATAATTTGTGGGAAAAGATAGTTTTTTTTTTTTATTGGACATAAAATTATTCAATCCAGAATAAAACATTTCAGTCCCTACTAGGTTTTTAAACTTACCTTCTATCTGAGGTAGTGTTATTTGGTTAATGATGTATGTAAGTAGCTCATGTTCTTTTCAATGGACAAAGTCATTTGACCATCTTGCTCAATATAAGCCACTTCTACAGATAATTATCTGCAGAGAACCAGAATCTATGGTAGGTAGCTATGAGTTGACTTGGAAGATGGAGTTCCTTTTTAACTCCAAATCTTTATGTTTTTCTAATTATTTGGGACTAAAAAGTAATCCTTATCTACTAGGCAATGGGTATGGATCATTGGAACCTCCAAAATTCAAAACGACTTACATGACATTACAGCAGAGCCATGTGGTGTTGGAAAGGAATGATGAACAGGGAACTGGGGTACTGAACTATGTGCTATGGGAGATCCAAGTACAGCCTGGCTCCTGATCCTTAGGAATGTACAGCCTCTTTGGGGAGTGCAGACAATTGTCAAGTGTCAACTTAAAAGTTAAGACAGGAAGAGCTCAAGTAACTAAGAAATGTGCCATGGAATATAGGTAGCTGGACAACACTGGGATGACTGTCAGAAGCTGAGGCATTTTACTGACTTTAAAGGGTGGCTTAAATTTGTGTTGTACAGAAGGAGATCAGGGAAGCATTTCAGGTTTGCAAGACCACAGAATTGTTAATGGAGCTGAGCGTAGTTTTGTGTTGAGACATGCCATGTATCAGAATCAGTGTGTAATTCATCTCCATATCTCCATACTCCTTAAAAATTTTAATATCATTATTAAAACATGTTAATTGTACAAAGTATTGGGTTTCTGTTAGACATTTTAGCTCCACATTTTTGTTGAACACATTTTTATTCCACATTTTTGTAAAATCATGTGCTGATTTTACAATAAAAGAAATACTTGTTTAGAAGAGCTGAAGAAGAGCTGAGGAGGCTGCAAGTGAATGAACTGCAGTTTATTAAGTTTATTAAGATAAAACCAGGCAAGTATTATGCAAAATAATAATAATCACACAAATACGCATAGCTCCAGCTATGAAAGAGAAATAAATAAAAGGACAGGGTGAGGGAAGGAGAGAGATGAGATAGTCTAGATTTATGATGAAAGTGAAATGAGGTCTTCATATTGCAGATATTTTCTAAACCTGAAGAAAGGTTTAGAAAGTTCTGTTATGATGGAAATGTGCATCGGCTAATGAGAATCCATGTAATGAAAATAGTGTCACTTGTCTGTGTATTGAACAAGAATCATGCCAGACTCTACCCTGGAACAGACGCCGTGGATGAGGGTTAAGCACTGAGTGAAACGTCACATGATTAAGCAAGTCTCTTTTTTGAAACACTTGGGAAGAGGAGGTTATTGATTTGAATATGATTTACCCACATTGATGAGCAAGAGTACTTACATTCAAAAGCCTCTTTGTTGTGTAGATTCACAGATGATTTGCAGTGTATATTTGGCATTGCATAGAGAGAACTATGCTTTTGTATTTCATGCCATCCAAATTCTTTCCAAGTTATTACTTTGACCTTTCTAACAGACTGGAGTTTCACAAATAGAAGTTTTGTTTCCCCTAACTCCATTCCCAGATTCTAAGGACCTTAAGACTTCATAAATAAATAAAGGCTTGGTTTAGATCACTCAGTGAAATGTCTCTTAATTTCCTAATGTGACATAAAAATTAGCTGGTAGAATTTATCATCTCAGGAAATCACTTTCAAAGGCTAAACTTGTCTATCTGGGAACAACGAAATGATATGATCAAAGGCAGTTTTACAAAGCCAAGAATGCTCTCTTAGAACTAATTTTTCAAAAAAAAACACTTCAAAAATTAAGTTCAATAAAATTCTGTGAAACGAAGTCATTATAGATTATTATTATAAAAAGGTAGGACTGTTTGTCTTGACAGAACAATGATAAGGATGGCAATTGTTCTCCTTCCCTAACTTCAGGTGTTCCTGTAGGTCAATTTAGAAATACAGGATCAGGTAGACCTGCAGTCAACAAACACTGAGTATATAACATGTGAAATTGTGGAATCCAGATATATGTATGAGTAACTGCAATACATTATAACAAACTCTGAAAGAAATACATACCAGGCAATTTGAACATTGATGTAGTAAAGGAGAAGGAGGCAGAGAAAACTTCATAAAGGGTATATGAATGTGTGTATTGAAATAAATAAACAAATATCTATTCTAGACAGACATGATCTGAAAATGTCAGAGATGATTGAAAAGATAAAAGTAAAAGATCTAATTCGAATGCTAGGTTGGGAATCCATAGCAAAGACAGTTGTGTAACCCATGTTGATTTTAAATCAGTAGTTTTCAAAATGATTTTAAATTAGTAGTTTTCAATATCTGCATGCCAAACTCAACAAAGGAATAGGAGGAGCCTATGAAAAGGCAGAGGCTACTCTGTAAACCACTTGAATCAGCGTTATAAATAGTAGGTTCTTGGAATCTGTAATGAACTACCCACCTGCTAACACACATCAGGTGGTTCATTTTTACACCAAAGTTTCAGAATCTCTACAAGGCAACAAAACTGACTCATGTGTCTGTGTTAATGGAAGAAATTGCAGAAAAATATATATTAGTAATAAAAGCTTTGAGACAAATAGTAGCTGGAGGTAATATAAGAATATCTTGAGAAAATTGGCTTAAACATTAGTTAAGCATGAGAAGAAAATTTCCTAAGAATGATGGTTATTATGTATAAAGAATGACTAAATAATGCTATTAAATCTCAAAGGAGAGGTGTGAGCTATAAACATTCAGGAGACTGTCTTTCATCTTTCTTTTGTTTTGACCCATACAAAGAGTCGATGAAGAACCAAAATAATTTGTAAAACATCTCCCAAGTGGTGTGGAGATGAGACGCGGAGAGGAAACAGTTCAGAGAAACTTTCTCAATGATATTCTTTGGAAGAGCTATTTGATTACTTTGTTTTAATTAAGTAAATGTCATCAGGAAAAAAATATATATATATACTAGCATTCTTGTCATGACCGAAAAGCATCATACTCATGCCAATGCAGCATGTGACCTATATGGTCTATGTTGAAAATTATTAACATAACTTATATGTTTGAATCAATAATCACTTAGATATTTTAAATTTATTCTATGTTGTTCCTTAATAGACAACATCTATTATTGTACAACCTTCAGTCTGTGTACAAAGTTAAAGAAGTGCTCAAAGATGTAGGGAGAGGGAATGCTTGAGAGATATTTTATATTTTACAGAGACAAGAGAATGAGCCCTGCTCTACAAGAAGGTGGACCTCAGTTCACAGCATCAGGAATAACTTCTGGAATTAACCTCCTGGTTGCTTTGCACAGTGATTCCAAGTTTCCAGAATTTTAAATTTGAGAATGCTTTTGGAAATCAACAAAGGATGGGGAACCCTGTTTTTATTTAGGTTGTTTTTTTCTTTCTGGAGTTAATGACAGTGACTTCTCTTGGCAGAGCTGGAGATATTCACCTTCTAGAAGCAACTGACTGCTAAGACACCAAATAAGTTTTGGCATACTGACTTAATAGTATTAAAAAATAATAATTCTAGCACATATTTCTTACCAATGATGTGCAGCTCTGTCATTGTCCTTCTACAAAAATCAAGGCAAATACAACTTCAGATGCTTCTAAAAAGATGCACCAGGCAAAATTATTTACTTCAAGGCCCATTTTACCTGAATAAAAGCTGAGTAGACACTAGTAGCAACCATTTGGTTTTGTTGTTAGAGTAACTTAAAAAAGACAAATAATCTCTTAAATAATGTTAAAATGGTAAGCTGGATATTGCTATTCAGTGAGAATTTGAAGACTATTCCATATTATCTGGCTGGTATTAGACAACACTAACATTCTCTTTGGGATTTTCCTTTTTATATTAAAAAAATAAAATTGTAATATTAGTAGTATCTACATAGAAAGACAATCTCATGTAGCAAATACCAACATTATTCTTTCTAGCTAAGATACACTGAAGCTGTCATAGATGCGAAGCACTGTGCTAAAGCTTCTTAAATACATTATGGAGTTCAATTTTGACAATGGTGTTGTTGAGGAGACACTATCTGCCCATCAGAAATATTAGGAAAATGAGATAAGAGGATTTTAGTGTTTCCAAGAGTTCACAATCAGCAGCTGATGAACTTGAAAGCTCCAGGAAACCTTGCTGGTGTTCTCCACAGCATGGAGTGCTTCTGTCATAACTTGTCTGACATGCCAGTGTAATTTTTAATTATTTGTCTCCATGAAGTTGTGAGCTAGTTAAGAATGTGTTGTCACCTGGTTCCTTGCACAATGAGCACATAGCATAACCCTAATACATTAGCATACTTTGCCAAGCCTTCTTCCATAATAATAATGTTTTGCACTGGAAATTCCTAAAAAATGATTCTGAAGTCTGTCATTCCTTCATTCTTTCCTTTACTTATGCTTACATAAAATGCTGGACTTCAAATCATGTTGCTTTTTAGCATTTGGAGCCAACAATTAAGTAATCAAAAAATTTTTTCTAGTTAACTGAATTCCTTTGTAATTTATTTTGTTAAATTTTTTGTTATATTGCATATAAGATTTTAAGATTATGGCATGGAAATATATATATATATATATAGAATTCCTTCCCTAAAGAGCTACATTAATTATATTATTTATTTTGAAATGAATTGAAAAGTAACATGGTTGGTTTCATTTGCCCTCCTACCTAAACATTATAACATGTGAAATTGTTAAATAATTATATTAAATATGAAATATTGATTTATAGTTAAGCATCCTAAATTACTAATGTCCCCTAATTGTCTTTACAATTTGTAATAGCTTTTCACATGTTTTAATAAGATTAACCACATATCAGTGAGTTCGGAGTTGTTTGTCTTACATGGAATATATTTATATGTAGTTCAGAGAGAGTACGCTGAGTCATCCAGGACCCAGACTCCTGACTTTATGGTCTGCTACATTTAATATATGGCTTCTACTCTGAAGTTCATCTTTTGGTTCAAGACACGTTCTAGTGCTCCATCTTTACATTCTCCATGCAGGAAGAGGAAGTTGGAGGGTAAAATTGTGTGTTTAGCTGCTATGCTAGCAACCCTTGAGGAGGTTTCCCAGAACATCCTTAGGTGTAAGAAACACCAAGAAATAAAGTGTTTTAGTTAGGCCAGTTGCTGCCCCGATAAAAACAGAGAAATCACTGATAAGAGAGAGGGTCTCATGGAATATTGGGTGGTCAACCAAGACAGCATTCCAAAAACAAAGATGAAATTATCTAAAATTAGATTAGAAATTGACAAGAACTCAGGAAGGAGAAAATGAAAACTAGTTATACTAGCCAGGTTACCTTGGCAAACCTATTCTTTGCAGGTTTTTGCAACTCAAATTTAGGTGTTATGCAAATAGTTTAATGTGCTTTCTTCTCCTCTACATTTTTGAGAGAATTAAGATAGATAATTTACTGCCTACATTTTAGACAGTAAGATGCCAGGTTTTATGTGAGGAGGAAGGCTTTGTTTCCCAGAAGCCTTCTCTTGCGGAGTCACTGTCAGATGGAAGCTGACAGTGAATTCTCTGAGTATTCCAATGATCCTCATCTCATTAGAGATCTGGAAACAAACAACAAAACAACAACAACAAAAAGAAAAAACAGGTGAGTTAGGCTTGGGTGGTAGCCCTTACAAGAGTATGTAAGAACTGAATTCTGGCTTTTGAGCAAGTTGATCCATCTCTTAGAAATTCCATTTTTCTCAGCTATAAAGTAAAAAGATTTTTATCTACTTTACCAGGTTATTAGGATCAAATGTGTTAAAGTATGCCACATACTTAGCACAGTGATCATAATGTAGTAGTGGTAAATACATGGGCACCAATATTGGTTATTTTGTTTTGTCCAAGAGAATGTGTATGTATTTTGGTGGGGTAGTTGCCCTCCTACTCTGTTTCATCATGTCTACCTTCAATTAAACTGCTGGATACACAGCACCAAGGATCTGTACCTTCACAGAAATTGCATTCTTTTGTCATTAGGAGTTCTAGAGGGATCATTTATAGAGGTGATGTTTGAAAATAGGGAAAGGAATACCCTTAAATAGGGAGTGAAGTATTGATTCTTACATTTCTATTTGTAGAAGAATCACATGGGTAGCCATTCGAAGTGGAAATTCTAAGACTCTGCTTGCACAATTTCCAAAGGAAGGTTTGAGAAAGACTAGGAATCAATATTCTATTCCTAAATGTTCCTGGTAGAGATGATTATGGGCATTGTTTGAAAAATACCAGCATAAGAAAGAAAAGGAGAAGAGCTCTATGGGCTGTGAGGAGAGCTTCCCAGGATATAAAGACAGTTTAGACTCTTAGGAAAACTCTTGGTTTGTTCCTTAGGCTAATTCAGTCTAGACTAATCTGGCTAGTTCTTTGTTGTGAGTGTTCATTGTGGTTAGCCATTTAGGATGATTCACAACATCTGTGAACTTTCCAAACTGATGTCTGTAGCACCCTCTTCCTCCCCAGCAGTGATATTCAAATGTCTTTAAACACTATCAAATGTACCCTGGTTTGGGGAACAAAATTATCTCTGAATGAGAACCACAGGGATGGTTACGATCTTGACCTTTCACCTAGAATACCCATACCATTTGAAATGGAGTCTGTTAGGTGTTTCTTCTGGGTGGGGGGCAGATGGCAGGCACCATAGTTCCAGATTCACCTCCAAACTGACTCTTAGCAAGGGCATGGAGGTGTACTTTCCTATAAGCAAGACTGAGACCCATCACAGTTGCTCTTTTTTTTTTAAAAATTTTTTTTTAGTTGTAGATGGACGCAATATCTTTATTTATTTATTTATTTTTATGTGGTGCTGAGGATCGAACCCAGTGACTCACGCATGCGAGGCAAGCGCTCTACCACTGAGCCACCGCTCCAGCCCCCATCACAGTTGCTCTTTGATGATCACTTTCTTAACCCTTTTGAAGGTCTACTTCCACCTCCCTTCCTGTTTACTAGAGATGTGTGCATTTCTACTCCCAAAGGCTATTAAGAGTTTCAGTGAGAATGTTTAGAAAAAAGTTTGAAACAAGGTAAAATTTGACTTCAGTATCTTATTTTTTACAAACAGAGGTATTAAGGTCAAAAAAATAAAATTTTTATATTATTAAAAAAAAAAACTTTCCATGTATCATTACCTAGTACTTTATCATTGCGTAGTAGTTTCTGCATGTGTTTAAATCCTTACGTGGTGAGGAAACCAGTAAGTAGATCTTAAAATGTAAGGGAAAAGGTAAGTGTGATAGGTAGTTTATTTTCTTCCTAAGAAAATTTTTTAAAAATAATAATATGAAGCACATTAGGCTACTATTCTCCTTGAGATTCAAAGTACTCATTTTTTTGATAGTACTTATAAAGAGTAATTCTGCAATGTGGAAATGAGTGCCAGGTGAGCCCTGAAACAGAGGAAGCTGTAGGTAGGAATTGAATATGTTTCATGGCTTAGCATTTTTTTAAAGAGATCTGGAGAGCTGTGACAGGTGGTAACCCCAGATATAGCAGACATCTTTTTCTTAAAGATGCACCTAGAGAATATTTGAAGAATTTACCTTGCATTTTTCACTGTATAGGGTAAAGAAATAATGAGGCGGCCTTTATATCTTGTAATAAATATGAAGGTGATTTAACTTGTCAGAGGCCTGATTCATAGGGACTTCAGGATAGGGATTGTGCCTTTAGGAAAACTTTCATCTTAATACTAAACATAATTTTTAGTAGGGACAAGATACTGTATCACACCATCTCCAACCCTTTCATGTTCATCTTTGTTCCCTGGTTAAAAGTTATCATCTTCTTGGAGTTAAAGAAGTACTTTCTCTCCTACCCCAGAAATTTTCCAATTTCAGCGGTTTGAGGTTTTCTTTCAAAAGAACCGCTAATATTTTTTTCCAGGATTTTTTGGCAATACTGTTATGCATTTTCAGTCTTTTGAGGATTCTGTTTCCTTTAATCTGTAATTTTGAAAGTTTCTTGTATAGCTTGGCCTCTTTTGCAAGGGAACAGACAATATGTTGTCCATCTGTAGAGGTTCTTTGTTGGACCAAAGACATAATATTTCCAGTTTTAGATTGAAGGGAACCCTCAGGTGCTTTTGCCGCAGCTTCCCTAAAGTACATTCACTCCAGGAGAGACAGAATAGAAGGTTCCAAACTAGGCCAAGCCCTGGCAGGCACCTGTATGGGGAAGTATCCTGGCTTCTAAGGAGAACCACTTTAAATGTGCTTTATTTCTTCTTTTATTTAAAAGCAGTTGGAGTTGTGGTGTACCATTAAATACCCTATTCCCAAGGACAGAGGTCATATGCTTGAATCTCTGGGAATTGTTTATTAGCTAGCAAGTTTCTTCTCTCTAAGCCTCAGTGCCTGTCTATAGAATGGTGTAGATAAAGCGGTGTATTGATTTCTTCTTCTAAAATGAGTATTAAGTGATAGTAACACATAAGAAAGATATAACTGATTGAGTATTTCAATGTGTATCAAATCTGCAAAATCTAAAACTTTCTCCTTTGAGAAATACTCATCAACTTTTGTTTTTCAGTAGGCTCATCTTACACTCAATTTAAAGGGCAGCCTAAGTCAAGAATCCATCACTAAACTAACCCCAAACACCAAACCCAATATATCCACCTAACACCAATATGGTTTCTGTGTTGCTAGCCTTTGTGGAGCGCATACTAGAAAAGGGAAAGAAGGAATATGTGTGCAAAGAGCCAGATGTCTAGTTATGTATGAGACAAGACCAACAAAAATGCAAAGCTTTTGAGGACAAAATTGTTCTGAGTAGCCAATGATTTCATTCGAGCAAGAAAGGCAGCCAGAATTGAGATAATCATGAAATACAGATTCATAGGTGAACTGACATGTTGTAGGAATGGTCTCCCTTCATTTTTTGTTGGATTTATCTCTTTGGGGGACACAATCCACAGCCAGTGTTAAGTCCCCAATAGCATTGTTCTTGTGTGTTATTTCTTTTGAAAATAATATTTTCAGTAAATAAAAAAATGGAGATTTTAAGTAGGCCACCCCATCGATATTTCATTATCACTATAAGAGGGCAGAAAACTCACCACCTTTTGGAAGTACTCTGTTCTCATCTTGTTGGGGCTGATGATGCCTGCATACTACTCTAGTCATCTATAGAATATCTGCTTCCAATGCAAGGGTCCTTGAGTCTGAGGCATTGAGTGTTGCAATAAATTAAGATGAAAATCCCCAAAGGACTCAGAGGTTATGTGCTAATCTTTTATAATCTTAAATGTCTTTAAAATGTAAAAACTATTCTAAGTTTATCTTCTCATGTGGATTTCAGAATAACTTGTGAAATACATTGTTATTATTAACCCCATTTTACACTTGAAGAAACAGAAGTTCAGAGAGGTTTTAAAGTTTCCCCAACTTTTATAGGCAGTAACTGGCATAGACAAGACTCAGAGCCGCCTCCAATGTGTTTTCTGTGTTTTATGCAAGGTAAGAATGGTACTGGTTTGTGCTCCCTAGATTAGAAGTGAACAAGAAATACAGGTCATAGCATGTGTCAGATGCTATAGTGATGATAACAGCTAATATACATTGAGTTCTTATACATTGTACTAGTTGGTCTAGCATCATATTATGGTGTTCACTGCATGACAAATTAAATGACTATGTTGTAGAAATGTAGAATAATTTTCTTAATTTTTTTGGATAAATCAGAAGTGGTACATATGACATCTATTTCTTTTTTGGGAGACAGCAGGTACTGGGGATTGAACCCAGGGGCATTCTACCACTGAGCCACATCCCCAGCCCTATTTTGTATTTTATTTAGAGACAAGGTCTCACTGAGTTGGTTAGTGCCTCGCTGTTGCTGAGGCTGGCTTTGAACTCGTGATCCTCCTGTCTCAGCCTCCTGAACCGCTGGGATTATAGGCCTGTGTCACCACGCCCGGCTAATGTCTATTTCTAAGAGTCAGGAGAGCTAGAAGATATATTTTAAATCAAATTTTCTTTGAATATTCATAGACATTTTTGTTGTTTTTTAGTGGCTGGCAAGAAATCAGAAATGAGATAATAATGTCTTTGCCACTTGCTTAGTTCAGATTTCATGTAAATCATGATTGCAAGATTGGAAGTTTGTGTGACTTTTGTCTCCTTTGTGGCTTAAGAAAATCCACCCTCATTACTGCTTGGTCACATGATTCACGCTTATAAGCAGTTAAAGCTTATACTGACCTCTGGATCAATGCCACCAAGTACCCAGAATGAAGAGGCTAGGGCAGGAAAAGTCTGTGGTAAATTAGTCTTTTTGAGGAAGATGGCATGGTATGTGTCCCAGTGGACTGCAAACTACTTCAATTAGATATGAATATTATGAACCCGAGTTCACAGAAAAGTTAACTTTCTTCATGTCAGTTTCTTCATATATAAAGAAGGAATTATGGCATTTACATTAGAATATTTTGAGAGTTAATGATTTGTTTGAGCACCAACATCATACCTAGCAAACAGCTCAATGCCTTGCAGATGTTGGTACTATTAATAGGGGAGATGGATATTTTAAAAAAATCTAAGTCCTTTGTAACAGAAAATAATAATTAAGTATAAAGAATTAAACTGTGGGTCATTTCTGAGCAAAGGCTGATCTTCAAACTGCCACTCAGGGTACATACAGTAAGAGGAAGAACTTGTATCACAGTTACTTTCTCTAGAATTTCCCTCCTTCTACTCTCCTGACAATCTTATGCTATTGAGTGTAGTGGGAGAAAGAACAGGTAGAAGGAATGAGTATCAAACTAGCCAATGTACTTTACCTTTGTGACTTTGGACAAGCATTTTTATTTCTTATTTCCCCGTTCATAATATTAAAATGATTAACAATATTTAATGAGTAGTTACTGGCAGACTCAAATGCTAAGGCACTGTTTTAGGTGTTTGGAACATAGCAGGTGAGTGGGGAACAATAAACAAGAGAAGAGAATCCATATTGGATGGTGATAATTGTATGAAAAATATAGACATAGGGAAAGAGGACAGCAAATTGAAGCATTGGAGGGATTGCACTGCAATTTGAAATGTATGGCTAAGAGAGTTTTCCCCAAGGTGAGGATATTTGAATCAAGATTGGATATGAGAGCGCAATCCTTGTAGATACCTCAAGAAAGTGTTCTAGGCAGAGGAAACATGAAGTGCGAAGCCCTTGCATCATAACATGACTGGTTTGAGCAACAGCCAAGAGATCATTATTTATGGGTTGTGTAAACCAGGGAAAAATCAGAAATGTTAAGGACCACTTGCTATCTAACTGGATTTTGCATTGAATTTTACTCAGACTGAGTCAAGAGCCAGTGGAGGAGGATGAAAAGAGAATGATGTCATTGGAGTTTATTTAACAGAACATTCAGGCTGTTATCTACGAATAAAGATGGTTAAAAGGAAGAAGCAAGGAGAGTGGTTTGGGGCAATATTGTAACAATCCAGCAAGCATCTGAGTAGTTGGTCAGGATGGTTAAGAGTGGAGAAGGTGAGACAAGGTCAAATACTGGATGTTTTGAAGATGTTACTGATAGAATATGATGACAGATTAGATGCTGAGTCAGAGAGAGCAAGGTGTAGCAAAAAACTGTGTAGCTAATCTAAATTGTAGGAAGAATGTAGGAATTCTCCCTCTCCCTGAGAGGGAGAAGGCAGTGGAAGGAGTAGATTTGGGAAGAGTGGAGTGAATTATAGAGCTCTTGCTGTCTCTGAAAGATTGGGATGAGTCAATAAGAAAATATATGCAGAAATTGTATTGTTCTCTAAATGCTAAGGGGTTGTCTTTATGAAGATCACTCTTTCAAGCACCCGAAGAAGAATCTATATGGAAATTAACTAAAATAATTAATGGTTACATCTCATTGAGTTGTTTTCTGAATTAAAGGTAGGAAACCTGTACCTGAATGTGTGACTGCACACAGTGATCACTTGTAAATGATTTGAATGTGAATTAACATTGGCAGTGGGTTTTTATAGCACACAATGGAAAAAGCAGTGACCAGGAAGGAAAAAAAATTGATTTGGAGGGTATTATTCTGTGTCTACTCAAAAAATGTTTCAAAGTAGACAGAAAAATGTGTTCAATTATAAAAGCCATGAATCAACTGCTCAAATTTAAAACTAATTTAATTAAAATTACTGGGTTTTAAACATGCATTATATTGAAGACCTCTTATGAGCACTTGAATAATGGTATCATTTCTTCTTGTCGTAATTTTAATTTCTATAATGAAAGAAGAGTTGAAATTTTGGGGTTAATATAGTGAGTTATTTTATATATCTATGTATGTGTCTAACATTTCAGTTTAGGTTTTCTGCATTATATTTAAGAGATAATTAGTCTTGAACTATGTAAGTAGAAAATTATGATATTGGAGGGAAAAGCAATATTAATGTATTACAGTAATCCCTCCTTAAACACAGAGCTACATTCCAAGACCCCCAGTGGATCCTGAAACAACAGACCACATGGAACCCTGTGTATTATACTAACAATCCTTGGATGTTAAAGTGTCTGATATACTGGGTAGTGTAGATACACTGGATAGTGGTTTGATTCTTGTCCTGGGCAAGACAGAGCAGATTTCAGCATGTTATTCAGAACAGTGTGCAGTTTAAAACTTAAGTATTGTTTATATTTGGAATTTTATGTTTAATATTTTCAGACTGAGATTGAAAATGGGTACCTGAACCTATATGAAGCAAAACAATATTTATACCAGCTCAATTCACAATAGCTAAACTATGAAACCAACCTAGATGTCCTTCAATAGATGAATGGATAAAGAAAGTTTGGTACATATATTCAATGGAATATTACTCAGCTTTAAAGAAGAATGAAATTATTGCATTTGATGGTAAATGGATAGAGTTGGAGAATATGCTAAGGGAAATAAGCCAGTCTCAAAACTCCAAAGGTCTTTGTTTTCTCTGATATGCAGATACTAATTCACAATAAGGGTGAGCACTAGGAAAGAATAGAGTTTTAGATTAGGTAGGGAGGAGTGAAGGGAGGAGAGGGGAGGGGAGGGGATATGGGGATAGGAAGGATAATAGAATGAAACAGACATTTTTCCTTATGTACATGTATGACTGCATGACCAATGTGATTCTACAACATGTACAATCAGAAAAATGAGAATTATACCCCATCTATGTATGATATATCGAAGTGCATAAATGCACTCTACTGTCATGTATAACTAATTAAAACAAATTTAAAAAAATTAAAAAGGAAGCAAAACTATCAATAAAGAGAGCTACTTACTTTTAATCAAAGTAGAGCCTTCTGTGCAGTCTTCCATGTATACTTGGAAGGGCCATAGAGAGTATGGTAAATGGTTCCCACTTAATTGCTGACTTTCCTCAATTGCTAATGTTTCACTGGGGTGTATGTTGAGAGGATTCTGAGACCATGTCTAGGACCAGTAGAAAAGAGAACTGTGATTGATTGGGCAGGTCTGATAAGGGTTCCAATGAAGTTGCAGTGAGTGTGACACACATTAATCACCCTTGCTTCACTGGCTCTGAAAGGGGCTTAGACCATTAACAAGTACCAGCTGTCTTAAGGATGCCCATTGTTTTTTGTGATGCCTGTCCTACTTGCTGTTTCCTGACTTTTATAAGACTTAGCCCAGGCAATATCCTTTCTTAGATTTTTACTTTTAATAATCTTGGATTTTTAAAATTTTTAGAAGGCATATTATTAAAACCTGCCCCTTGCTACATTGTTATTTGGTTAATAAATGTGTACACAGTAGGAAACTGGTCAGCAAGAGTGGTTGGCTTATGTTCTGAGAGGGGGGCTTATGTTTGATGAGATATTCATGTACTGCTAAAGAATTCATAGCTTCAACAACTGAGAATCCATTGGTGGATTCAGAGGATGAGATGAGATCAGTCTTAACTGGAGATAGAAGGTGCTAGATCCAGTGTTTCAAGTTTGAATGAAAGATGAAAAAATTATGCCTTTTTCATCTGTTTGGTAGCAAAGTAGATTTAAGGGTTAGGGAAGCAAGGCTAGGGAACCCAATTTTGTGATTTTTACAGAGATAAACACAGGATGTGGGAGGTTGGTCTTCAGTGATTGATGGTCCCTCATAAACAAGAAAAGTCTCCATTTCTAGATAGCTTGGGATCTCAATGGGGTCTGAAAACAGTGTTGACTGAGAAGTGAATGAACTAAGGTGTTATCCTTTCCAAGTAACACTATTTTCCTTTTTTAGAATTAAAAATATCTAGAAATGCTATTTGTACCAAAAAGTACAGCTTGAATTTTAGGCCCTTTAAGTGAGTGTGTAAATTATATTACTCATTATTTTTTTTTTTGATGCTTCCCAAATTAGATATTTAAAGCATTATTTTCCCAGGCTAGACCATCTTTTCTACATTTCCTAGTGCAGCCATCTTGCCTTTGTGCTGAGAGTCTTCTCCAACCACCACCATGCCTAAATGTCTGTGGATATTTTGGGTATCACATTTTTACAAAACCCCTTGTTTTCTTGTACTGAATCTTGACTCCTCCTCCTTTTTTTAAAAAAAGGATTCAGTAATGCTAGAAGACAGATCTTTTGATAGTTTTCTATTATACTCCTGAGCTTCTCTATTCCCTTATGTCCAGTGTATAAATATTTAGGCACTGAGAGCAAGTCAAGGTGGAGGTAGCTTCAGTACAAACAGAGTTAATGAAAGCCCAAAATGCTGGATTGGTGAAACTGAAAGCAGAAGGTAAGGAGGCTGGAAACAAAACACAACAAAATTTTAAAAAACCCAAATGGTGATTGGAGGAAAGATGGATCACAATGATACTAAAAGCTAAGATTCATTAAGGGCTTATAGCATGGGCAAGGCACTCAGCTTTGAGGACATTATCTCATTTAGCATTTCATTCCTAGGAAGGGCTATTTTCATTTTCATTTTAATGATAAATTTGGGGTAGAACAAGGATGAGGAGCCTTTTCAAGATCAAGTTGTTAGTGATCAGCCAATTATGACTTGAACTCAGGCTTTGAGTGATAGTCCAGGCTTTCATTACTAGGAAAGAAGAGAGTCCAAAAAGGAAGAAGCAGCAGGAGGCAGGAGGTACATCATGTTTATAAGAATATATTTCCTGAGGAGAAGTGAGCACATGTGGAAAGAAGAGACTGAGGTCCTGAGAGGCCACACTCACTGATTGGGGATGGATCTCTTCCATCCTTCTGTACTCTTTTCACCCAGGACCTGGTAGTAGCAGAAGCTTTGGCTAGCTTTTTCCATATACCTGATGAGGAGTGGGGCCTGGCAAGGATGGCAATTTACTTTCCATATAAACAGTGCCATATTATGACACAGTTCCTAGTGGTTGTATATGAAAAGAAGTGGATGGATGAAGAATAACCAAAAACCTTCAAACAGAGCTCACTTGCAAGGCACAGTTCTCTGCTAACAAGTCACAAACTGGTTGTGCTGGATTCCTGTAGTCTGTACTCCTCTCAGGGGTATGCCAGAGCATGCCAGAGCCTGGGAACCATTTTGCAAGTTGTTAAATAGCCTTTAGCACTTATCAGCAGAAACTATGTTCATACAAAGTTAGGTACTTCTGATAGGGAGAGGTCCGTGGATCTTTGATCCATTTTGTCAAGACTTAGTTTCTCTTGCGTCTTTAGACAAGGATTCCCCTTACATTGGCTCCTGGTCATGATCCTGCTAACTAGGGAGAGAGAATGGTGGAAATAGAGGAATCAAAGGTAATAATGCTCTACTACAGGAAAGTCAAAAAGGAGCCTTAGCTCCTTGAAGGGTTGTTTTGAGACATAAATGTTGTAAAGTAAAGACACACAATGGCCATGATCAGAGATGACATGATCAATTAATGCATGGTATGCTTATGTGACATAGACTCTCTTTGCCCAGCAAGATCTAATCATAGTGGGTACTTGAAAATTGATTGGCATTTTTCCCCTGATGAATTAATTTTCTCATGGTTCTTTTGTTATATGTAAGAAAACAATTTAGAGAAGATCTCTGGACCAGGAGATCCTAAAGTGTGGGAAAATGAGGAAAGTAAAAGGAAGGAATAAATCCAGAAGAAGGAGTGAGGGACTTCCTAGATGAGCACGAGTTCATCACTTTCCAAGAGCCAACATACCTTACTACTCACTCCTACATCTCTCTGAGATCTCAAGTTTAGCAAAAATGTCTTGTTTTGGGTTCAGCAAAAACTGTTCAGCCTTTAATAGTAGGGAAAAATGGCTCTCAGCCATATTTAGGAAATTTGTTGACTGTAATTAAGCCTTCATGGGAGTCCCCAAGGTTTACTTACCTATAATTGAAAAAATGCAAATGAAGACAGTTAATCAGTGGACTGGCCGACTATGAAGTGCTGCTACCTACCTAAATGAATTCAAAACGAAAGACACAAATATGTCCAGTTGAGAAAGTTACCTGAGAACCAATTGGTAAATTTCTCAGCAAGACCCTAGAGACTTTTTTCTTAGCCTGAGATTGCAGTGCCTTTCCACTAAGGTGTTTACCAATTTAATCTTGAGCTATTATATACAGATTTCTTAACAACTGGTCTTCCACATTGGTACAGCACCAGCTGCCTTTCTGGCACCACTTAAGAAGGAAGCCCTGAAGAAAAATAACAGACCTCTTGTTCTCCTTTCTTTCATGATCTACTCCTTAAAACTGTAAAATATTCACTTTTTAAGACCCAGTAGTCAAATAGGAATACCCCTGGGATTCAGTAACTTTTTAGATACTTTAGGTAACAAATCAGTTAGATATCAGTATGTGAGATATCATAGTACACCCTGTAATACTAATTGTTTTAATGTATTTTTCTAACAATAAATACATCAACAGTGTGATAGTTATTTTTACCTCAGATATTATGCTTGTTAATGTTTGTAGTTAATTTTTAATGCCCAATTCTAGTGTATCCATTAAAATGTTCTGTGCTTTTCTTGATGCTCAATTCTTCTCACTAATGATTTCATTAATTACCAACACATTGTATGGTCAATGCAAAAAAAGTGCACAATCTGTTCCACAAAATTAGTTGTGAGAATGAAAGAGTTAATGCAGCATTGTTCTGATAGAAATATTTGTCCATAGTCTGATAAATAGTAATGAAAACAAAAGGTATTAAACAACATAAACATAGAAGTGCAATGGATGATATATCTGTACTGTAAACTGTATCAAGTCATATTTGACAATTCTGTCCAAATGTAACCTCTTGGAGGAGGGAGGTAAGTATGTTTCCTTTCCATTGTCACTTAGCAGATTCTAAGAAAGCCAAGTGCCATGATTGATTAATAATGTCTGCCATGGACACTATAAGGGTGAGTGGTAAATTGCTGCCTGGTGTTCACCACTGTCGCTGTCTTAAGAGGAAGGAATAAAGCTCTGCTAGCTTACTTCATTGTTGATGTTTGAAGAGGAAAAGTGAGTGGAGCAGAGTGCTGAAATGAGGGCTTGCTATAAAAGAAAGGCCTTTTTTTTTTTTAAGTGTATAAACATTCTGAGATGACTTAAGTAGAGAAAGATGCGATTAGGCTAGACCTTTTCACCATGTCTTTGTTTGCTTAAGGTATTTATTGCTCTGGACATGGTAGAGTTTTTTATAAAGTGTTATTGATATAGACTGTGGAAAAAGTAGGCAGATATTTCAAGGTATTTCAAATGTATCACAGTTTCTAAGGAGATCAAATACCTCTTCAAAGTCTCATGGATTTTTTAAACATGAAATGTTCCTCTTGGTAGATAATAGGCTCCAATGCTCTTGGTTTCTAACCTTCCATTCATTAACAGTAAAGCTGACTTGTAGCAAAATCTTTTTTTTCCCCCTACAAGCAATTTGTGACTCCTTTTGGGGACATGATAGTTTAAATATAAATAAACGACCAGCTCTAATGGAAAGATTCCAGTTTTCTCATGGTGTTTGCTTTCAATTTATTGTTAATTCTTTCATCACAGCTTCCTTCCCTGAAATGTATAGGATAGCCCCATTGATATACTTCTTGTTCTTAATATATTAAAGTCATGTCATTCTCATTTAAAAAGTTTGCAAGTGGCTAAAATGGAGTTTACCCATATTGGGGAAACTGTTTTAGTATTCTCACATACAGTGCTATAATATAGCTCTGACTTGAGATAATGAAAACAAAAATCCCTGACCCAGATGCGAATGGGTTTCTTCTCCCAGGCATTTCTATGCCTTTTGAAGTAATCAAGGCATATTTCCTTAGTATTTGTATTTTATAAACACCTTTTATTTGGTTTTGGGTTATTCTATTTAATTTATCCTGTAGTCCCATGACATTTGCATTATTTTAAATCCAGTAACAGATTGATTTTATGTTGGATTTCCATAAACTGCCATTTATGTTTCATTAATTTTTGCAAGCAATCAGCTATTTTTTTTTTGAGAAGACATACAATTTGAAAATGAATCTGTCTCCACATGCGTACTATAAATAGATGAATACAGAATGCACAGTGCATTTCTAACTCTCTTTTGTAATGACATGCCTGGCCCTTACAAATTAATATCTTAAGATATTTACTATGTTATATACAGTTAATCTACTATATGCTTTACCCCTTTTATATTGTTTTTTGCATTTTTTGACATTGCTAGTTTGTTTTGTTCTTGCTCTTGTGTTTTTTTTATAAATCAAACTGTTAAAATCTAAGATGCTAAATCTATCAATTGCTGATTTTCCCAGGAAGTTCCACATTATCATGAAGGATAAAGAATTCTTAATTACTTAGCTATTTCCTAGACAGCCAAGGGTACTTTCTTTTCAAATAAGATATTTCTTGATTTTATCATGTTTTAGATTATTAAAAGGATATTGATTTTTATCTTGAAAGTCTTATATAAGAATAGTTTTAGTAAATTTTTTAGATTTTTATCTAGGGAGGGAAAATGGACTTAATATTTCTTTAAAAATTTTTACCTCCCTTTTTTCCTCCTAAAAAACTCAAAAGTCAAATGTTCTCTCTGATAAGTGGATACCTTTCTTTATAAAAACACTAAACAAGGAATAGGAAGAGAAATCAGACAAATTGGTGTATGTTATATACCCACACTATGCAGAACAACAGTTCATGAAACAACTAGAAAGATTAATATAAACCAGACGTGGTGGCACATGCCTGTAATCCCAGCTCTTTAGGAGGCTGAGACAGGAGAATCCTGAGTTCAAAGCCAGCCTCAGCAATGGCGAGGTGCTAAGCAACTCAGTGAGACCCTGTCTCTACATAAAACACAAAATAGGGCTGGGGATGTGGCTCAGTGGTGGAGTACCCCTGATATCAATCCCTGGTACAAAAAATAAAAAGAAAGAAAAAGAAAGATCAATATAAGCAAAATATATGGATTATTTCTAGCACTCCAAGAGTCGCTACCATAATTATAGTAGTCCTTTTGATAACTCTACCTAAATATAGCACAGATGCCTCAAACCCAGTATATCCAAAGTTAAATTTGATATTAATGCATCTTAACTTTCTTCTTAGTTCCACAGTATGGTTTAAGAGCATCTATATATGCCCACTTATACTAGTTAAGAATCTGAGAATTTCCTTTCTCCATCACTTTTAACTACCCAGTCACCAACAGCCTCTTATTTTACCAAGGAGAGTCTAGATAGCATGCACATTATGAACCTTATTTCCCCTGTCCTATGCCTATCTGACTTAGAGTAGATTTGCTATTTCTTTTGTTCCTTGGACACCTCACATCGTGTTACACAATTTAATTCAGAGTGGTATACCTTTTAGTTTATATGACTTCTTTTGTCTTTGCACTATGAGCTCATATAGTTCTGTACATGTATGTATTTGCCAACACACGCAAAAGTGGATAGCACAAAATAGATATTCGGTGGGTATCTGAAGAAACACAGCCACAGACTTAGAGATGGATAAATGTTGAGGTGGAAAGATAAAGAGATAGACTAGATGAAAGGGGTTAATGAGAATTCAGCATTTCAAGAGATGTATTTACACTTCTGAAAGATTATAATTGAGTTATTCAGTCACATTCTGTTTCTGTTGCAGTGTAAGTCCACTTTTAAAGAAATAGATGTAACTAATGACATGGGTTTTCAGGAATATCCAGATGATTATGTAAGTGCCCAGTCAGTCATTTCAAACACATTTGGTGTTCTTTAGCTGTGAAGTGATAAGGAATTAGGCAATATAAGTATTGATTAGATTACAATAAAAACCACAATTCAGAAAGATCTTTTAGTCTTTCCCTCCACTCAAAAAGAAAAATAAAAATGATGATGTAGAAAAGGAGAGATCTGACTTTGTATTAGAAGTACAGTGGGGTTAAGAAAAGAGTGGGAATAGAGGCAAGGGGAAAAAAAACAACAGAAAATGCCTTATAGAAACAGCTCTCTCACCCTTATTTGCTTTTCATGGACTGTAATAGAACAAGATGTGAGGAAACATCTGTTGCCTTTTTAAAAATAGTACATTGATATTTTAAAAGAATAGTGACAGAATTAGGATAATTCTAATTTCTATGGCTAGGGACAGCAGACAACATGGGATGGAAGAGGGACACTAAGTCTAGCACACAGCACGATAGATGTTTGGATAGAGGATTCTCCTTCAATGCATACTTTTTGGAAGCTGAATGGGGTAAAGGTTAGAGTATGGGTTCTGGAGATAGGCTTTCTGAACTTCAGTGTTGGCTTCATCACATTGCAGTGTGACCTTGAGCAAATTATGAGTCCTCTAAGTCCCTACTGGCATAATACTATTACCAGTTTCAAGGGTGTTAGTGAGGTTGAATGAAAGAAAGAAAACTTGAGGAGCTAGTCCAGAGATAAGTACATGAACTCATTTGCTAATTTATAGACTCTTGTTTTTAAAATTAGCTGAAAATGAACAGTTTCTCTTAAGATATAGGAACGTAATGCAGTAGCTAAAGAAATTGAAATATCCTCCTAAACAGAAAAAGATTGACAGATCTTTTCAGCAAAAAGAGACATCTGTGTAATGTGGGCTGGCTTGAAGAATGACTGAGCTGTTGTTGCCTTTGGAGGCCATTTTAAAGCTAGCAAGACAAGCCCAGATATAGGCTGAGAGCACTAATTAGAGTAGCAGACCCAGCCTAGCAATACAGCGGATGGTTAGAGCTGGATAGTAAATGTGCTTCTGAAAAACTGGGCAAGTACAAAAGAAATTAGAAGAGGTCAGATTTTGAGCTCTGTTGCCCTAAGGATGCCAAGAGGGCCTGGGAAGTATTGAGCACTGGGTGGGAACAAACCCAAGGTCAGAGGTCTAGGCAAAAGATCTGAACAATGGGATTGAAAATTGCCAACCAGGTGAGATAGAGGCATTCATGAAACTTGAGTCATGAGGTTAACAGGATGTTGATAGGTTTAAGGATAGGTTTCCAGCTGGGTAGGGTAAATAGAAACAGGGTTGGTTTGAATGATAGTAGCTGAAAAACAATAGCCCAGAAATTAAATACTATTTTGAAGGAGTAATGCTGTGCAGTAGATTCAGATGGTGAGCTTTGGAGAGAGATATATTGGTTCTAATTCCAACTTTATTACTACAGGAGCAAGTTACATTACTAAAGCTTCAGTTACCTCACCTGTAAAATAAGGGTAATAATACCTACTTCAAGGGTTTTGAAAATTTAATTGCAAAGTTTAATTAAATAACTAAGGCATTTAGTAGGTACTCAATTTTGGTAATTATTATTAAAACTTCATTTGCATATCTTGTTTGAAAATGCCCCTGTAAATTAAATGTAAATTACGAAATAGAATACAATTATGATAACAGGGGTTCCTAAACCTTGTATAAAAAAAAATCTTGCCATGTAACTTTGCTCTTTCTAATGTCTCGTTTAGGGAAGTGAAGTTTGAGTAAAAACTTAACCAACTGGAAACCAGGTCTTGGTACCATTTTGGACAAACATAAAAATACCACTTTTAAAATAAAATAACTCAGGTTATACTTTAAACTTATCTAAATTCCAAAAGTAGGTCTAGGAGCAAAGGTTACACTTCGTGTTTTGGGAATGCACCATTTAAAAATATCACATTTTGTATTAATAATCTTTAACTGAGCTTATCATCTGTGTGTAATTTTGTTCTAGTTGGCTGGGTTCCCTCACCTCTTCACTTCACCTTGCCACAAACTCAAGATCTGCCTTAGCAGGTAGCTTGAATGAAGTCACTGGCTTTATATTGGAGAGCTATCTCACTCTCAACCCATGTATTAGGTTTATTCACAGGATTCCTGCATCAGGCTGGGAGAGCAAATGGGTTCTGGAGAAGAGGCAGGCTCTCATATTTTTGCTGCAGAATTAGACACCATCTATCTGAAAATGGAATCTGTGGTAAAAATCTCCAAACTACTTGTATCCTTCTCTTTGGATCCACTCAATTTTCCCAAGACTCACTCTCCAGAACCATTTAATAATATAATAGACATATCTTGTCCTATTCTATTTCTACTAATTCAATTACCACAAAGTAAATCAACCAAACTATCTGACATATCATTTTATCCTCTCTTTATCCATAGCACAGAATAGATTGAACTAACTTTATGAAATGAATCTTACTCATTTTTGAAACCTGACAGACTTTCAGGAAACTATCATTTGGACTAAAGGGGTGTGAAAGGTGGGGTGGAATGTCTCTGTAGCTTCTAATGCGTTCATGATCCATATGCTCCTGATTGTCGCAACATTTTGCTGTCTCATCTTTGTCCTTCGTTATTTATACTTCTACCTGGGGGTTGAATGAGAAAGATAAAACAATGAAATTCAGTCAGATAACTGGCTCTGATGTTTCAAGTTGGTAAATATGTGGTGGAAGTCCTGAAATCATTGGATAAAATAAGCCTTCAGATTGTCTTTGGGTTTCATTAATCCAGTGGTTTTCAAATTTTGGCATGTATCAGAATCCCCTGGATGGCTAGTTTAAAAACAAAGATGTAAGTCTTTGTTTGATTCAGCAAGCTTTGGATTGGGCCTGAAAATTCGTAACAGTTCCCAGGCGATGCTGATACTGCTGGCTTAGCACTCTCCCTTGAGAACCACTGCACTAATCCATGCTTGGCCTCTCCTATTAACATGAATAATCTAGGATTTGCCTTTTAGCTAACTCTAGAAAATTAGGCTGTATAAATGAAACATTATGGGTTAAAAAATTATTTCAGTATATGTGCACCTTGTGCAATGGACTGCAAGCATTTGGTTAAAGTGATTCACAAAGGAGTCAATTATATGTCGCTGAATCATGGCTCTGAAAATATCTTTGCTTCTCTATATTATGTAGGGTCGATATAATACTGACCTTCAATTTTTTTAATAGTAAACCATCCCTTCTTTAGTATTACAAGGGATTCATTATTGTAAGGGATTCATTATAAAGCATCTTCCATTATTTTCCCAATGATCAGACCCTATGAACTTTTTTGGTGATGGAAGAATTGAGCTCATTTGACTACCATAATATTTTAAACCCAGTTCAACTTAAAAAAAAAAGCTTTAATAAAGAATATGGAACAAAGAAAAGCCAGGGTGGTGTTGGATTCAACTTCTGATGACTCCAGTCACAGCATGGAACACATTTTTCTCACAAGAAATGATGGAAAGTTAACATAAATGCAGTCACATCAGAGGGGGAGCCACAGGGTTTAGTGTCTCTCAGTTTAAACATTACTAATCACCCAGTCCTCAGAAGGTTCTGTGCCTCATTCCCAGTCTTTAATGCAGTTATAGCTCAAGACTTACAGGTTATACAGCAAAACATTTTTTTAAAAATTTTAACTGTAAGGACACCTTTATTTATTTGATATTACAAGAAGTTTGATGAATGATCAAACAAGGCTGAAGTAAAACTTGCAGTCCACCTTTTCTTTTACTAGACCACATGTAGAATCCTGCAGGAAAGAGAATCTGAAAAATGCCTGGTTCAGGCAGTGAAACCAAAAGAAGCTTGATACTGAATGGCCTCTAGTACAAACTATGTAGCACTCTAAGTAGTGAAGTGCAAGAAAAGGGAATTTAAAAATTCCTGGTCTGGTGTTGGACCTCTAAACCTATTTGCAAATTGAGACTTGTCATAGCTTGTTTATTTGTTTGTTTATTTATTTATTATGGGAACTAAACCCAGGGGTGCTTTACTACTGAGCTACATCCCCAGTCCTTTTTACTTTGAGACAGAATCTCACTAAGTTGCTTAGGCCCTTGCTAAATTGCTGAGGCTGGCTTTGAATTTGCACTCCTGCTGTGTTAACCTCCCAAGTCACTGGGATTAAAGGCATTTACCATCAAGCCTGGCTGTCATAGAATTTTTAAAATCTATCCTACCCAGTGCAGGGACAGTGTGAACCAATAGTATAGTTTTCAAGGACTTTGCCAATTAAGCTATGTAAAACTTTGCAAGTTATTGGACCAGCTCTCATTGACAAAAAGCATGATGATAATATCACCTGCATAGAGTTATTGTGAAAGTCCAATAGGGAAATACTTGAAAAAATTCTGAGAATAGTGTTTGGCACATAGTTAGTACTAAATATTTCATTAACATGGATATGGGGGTCTTACCGAATGCTTTCTAATCTATAATATTCTGACACAATTATTGATATTTTATAGGAGATATTTTTATGACCTAAAAATAGTTAGATGGATACCACAGCTCAATTTTAAAAAAGCCAGAGCACTCTGGGATTCTTCCTGTTCTTAGCTTCTTCCATCCTCACCAAACTCAAGCTCAGGATATAGAAATAGTCATAGCTAGGTAGGAAGATACTTACAGAGGTAGGGTCATATAATTGAAATGTAACCCTTTATGACTTTTTATTCCTCGGTGCCTACCAAATACTTTTCAAATATTGGGTAACTGTCACTCAAACTAATTAGCCTAATATATTGCTCTTTGGGATAACTTATGTTACCTTGGAATTTGTATATGCTAAAAAGAAGGGTTTGTGTTTAGTGGTTTTGGGATTTTAGGAAGTTATGTATCATAGATGAACTTCTTTTGTTTGTTTACCTTGAGATCAGGGATAGGAGAAGACAGGTGGCTGATTTACAGTCTGTTCACTTTCTCTTGTAATAATTTGCTTATTTTCGGCAATACTATTTGCTTGAACAAATAAAACATCATTTTAACTGTGAAACTGCACCACCGTCTTGTGAATTTGGGGCCTCCATTAACCAAGGTGTATCTTATTCTTTTCCTGCTCTAGCTGGACAGTGCCACATCGCTTATCCAGGCAGCTAAAAACCTGATGAATGCTGTTGTCCTCACGGTCAAAGCATCCTATGTGGCCTCAACCAAATACCAGAAGGTCTATGGGACAGCGGCTGTCAACTCACCAGTTGTATCTTGGAAGATGAAGGCTCCAGAGAAGAAGCCCCTTGTGAAGAGAGAAAAGCCTGAAGAATTCCAGACCCGGGTTAGAAGAGGTTCTCAAAAGAAACACATTTCACCTGTGCAGGCTTTAAGTGAATTCAAAGCAATGGATTCCTTCTAGGACAATTGGCTTTAACAAGAAAGATTTTCCTTTCTTTTTAGTTTTCTTTTTCCTTACTTTTTCATTTTAATTCCATTTTTGTATGCATACCTGCCAACTCGTATGCCTCTGGCATGGGGAAATTAAGAGAGCAGTGTCTGTTTGCATGTAAGATGAGATGTGATCAATACTACTGATCCATCTGTAGCCTGAGGAGGGGACAGGGGATTCTTGTCCTGAGGTGGCACAGAGCTGTCCTTTGTAACATTCTCTTAAAAGTTGGGCAAAGAGTTCGCATTGCAATGTTTACGGGAGTGGGAGGGATGGGGAAAATAAACTTAACTCTACAAAAGCAAACTCTAATGCATGCAAGAATCATTAGGTTGGCAGGTATATTCATAAGTGAAAAACCTGGAAGTGTAATGGTAGAACATAAAACTTGTATTGCTTCTGTTTCAGTGCAAACATGTACTAGCCAATACGCTTAAGTGTGTGGCCCACAAATTGAACAATTGAACTTTGATGTCATATCCATGATCTTATGTGGATTTTTAACTGAGAAACTAGTCCAGCCTAAAATGCTTCTTTTAATCTGTATTCTGTTCTTTCTCTTCTGATAGTGCCATTACTAGTGCTCATGTTATCATTTTTCCCCTTTACTAAAAATGATAAACATTTATTTGAGATAATTAAAATCCTTCTGGGGGCACTGGAAGCACAATATGGTGACTGATCTTTCTTTCTTTCTTTCTTTTTTAAAATATGAACTATGATTTTGCTAGAAATAGAAGGCCCAGTGGTGGAAATGTTAGAGGAATAAAAACTGACAGTGTGTGAAGGTTTAGAGGCAAATACATAGGTGTAGCTTGGAGTGCTGGTATCTAATATACCATTGTATTCACTAACTCAAAATAAACACATTTAATCTTGATATCTGAAGAATGTCTTCTTTTTTGTTAAATGTGTACTTAATAAAAGATTAGAGAATCCTTAAAAATGGATTGTAAATGCTTTTTGTTGTGGTTTGTTTTTATAAATTAGAGGTAAAATAGATGAAATCCAAATAATTTGGTCTTTTTCAAAGACTAGAAATTTCTATTGTTTTACTTTGTGGTTTGTTTTCTCATTTGTTTTTCATTCACTTTCAAATGGAATCTAAAATGAGAAATTCTCATATTAATACTTATCTGGGCCATGTGTGGCCCTGGGCTAAACTTGAAAACCTTAATATGTTCTCAAAGAGAATGATAATCCAAATTTTAAAAAAGAGAAGCCCATTAATTTCAAAATTTTATTCACTTAGAATTTTTTTTTCTCTCAATTGGGAAAACAGGGCCTCTGTTCTATAACTATGGAGCTATGTGTTATTTTTCAGCTATGGACAGAAAAGTGGGGAAAGGCACCCAATTATTCACTCTCATTAGAATGATTCCTACAAGTTATCCCATTACTGTCAGTCTCCAGAAGGTTCCTGATAAAATATATGTGCATTTCTTACCAATATGATAACACATGGGTAAGCAAGGACACCTAAACTTGTGTTAGCTTGCGTGCAAGGTCCCACAGAGAAGGAGCAGGCCAGTTAGGGAAAGGGAGGAGGAGCTTAGTCCAAAAACTCCTTTGGAAATGGTCTATTCAAACTACTGCCTATCATTCCTGCAACCTACATTAAGATGGGAAGGTGGTTTTTATGGAGGAGCCACCTGACTTTGGGTACAGAATCATTAGATCACTGATAACTGGTCTGCCCCCTTCATTTTCATAAGCATTCAGAATGCTAACACTCATTCACTCACAAAAATTTAAGGAAAGTCTTCTTTGAGCCTGGTGCTAGGCTGAGCACACTACCTAGTAAACTTATCATGGAGGGATGGGGGGAGGGCTTCCTTACTAGTTAGTATAGTAGCAACCAGCTTACTAGTTTCACCCACTGGCCAGAACAACAAACTGTGTACTTAGTAGCATATTCTCAATTCTGAGAAATCTAAACTGCTTGGAAACAGCAGTAAAAATACTCTTTTGAGAAGCTTTTCCCTAAAAAAGATACTCATTTTGTTTTTCTCCTTCCTGAGAGATTCTTTGGAAACTGAGGAAATCTCTTTATATCACCTTTCTCTACAGAATTGAAACCAGTAAAGAATGCAAGTAATATCAATCCAGTGATGATCATTGTGTGGAAAGAGTAAACATAACTATAGGTCCTCAGAGAAATGTAATTAGAACAATTAACTCTCTGGGTTCAAACATTATTCTGATGTTTAATGGGTCAAAGAAGTCACTATTCTTCAGACAAACCAAAAAACTTAAAATTTAAAAGCTTCTTGGCAAATCCTGAGAAATAGCCAGTAGGTATCAGAACACGTAGAGAATAATGCTCTTGAACTTTGAACTTTGACCCATGAAATTGCATGTAAATATTTAAATGCATATTTATGAACAATGTTTATGTGTAAGTTTCTGGAAATGAGTCTCAATTTTGCTTAATCCTTGGTTTCAGTTTTTATTGTTGCTGAAAGCTCAATACTTGTCCTCAATGTCAATCCAATAATGAAGACACAGTTTTGAGAAAAGGAAAAATAAGTTTTATTGCTTTGTTAGCAAAGGAGAAACACAAGGGGACTCCTGTCCCAAAAGCTGTGATTCTGCATTCCATGTGTTCTCTGTTGGAGTTGGAATTCAAAAACGTGGATTACTTGGTTCCTATGGTAGATGTGTACTCAAGGACAGATAAATCTGCCTAAAATGGGGAAGAAAGGTAATCCTGTTTCCCCTGAGATTAGGGATGGGGAGAGATTAAGGAAGAGCAGGGAGAGAGGAAGAGAAAGAAACATGTTCATTTTTAAAATAACTTACAGTGGCAGAGCAGCAAGGGCTATATTCAAAGAATAAACTACACAACTGTTACATTATGAAGCAAACGTCACTATCCTTTCCACCATTGCTCTTGTGAAAAGGAGCACAAAAACAGCACAAAGAAATTAAGAAGGCAAGTTTTTGACAGTATGGCAATAAAACAGTTGATGAGTTTCCTCTTCTTGAGAAACATAGTCCAGTTGGGAAGATAGTAAGTAGATAGAAAAAAAGAGAAGTAAACAGAAAAAAGAGAGGTAAATACACCACGAAATTATAGTCAAAGTGCCAAATGAATAAGATAGGGAAATAACACTGGGTGGAACTATAGACATCAGAACTCACTGGAGACTACAGTATTTGGAGATAAATTAATGGAAGAGGTAGGATTTAGAAATGAGTAAATAATAAATGTATTCTCAAAGAATGGAAGGTAAAATGAAGGATTTGGTAGGGAGGATGACTGAGGTGGGAGTTGAAGGAAAAAAAGAACAGCATGCTCTAAGTTTAGAAAAGAAGTATAATCACAGAGAGTCCTGAAGAGGACCAGTGTGGGATGGGGTGGGGTATGTGAAATCATAGAATGGGGCTAAATTAGGAATGTCATGAAGAAGTGTGATCATTATCTAGCAGGTAATGTGGAGCTTTCAAGTGAAATGGCAACACAAGGAAATGTCTTCAGAGGAGACTGATAATGTGTGGAGAGGTAAGGACTGATACTGGTCAGAAGGGGTATCTCTGATAGAAATGTATGAGGACAAGCAGTGGCTTCTTATGTACGTAGATATGGAACAAGAGAATGATTATATTATTTTCTTCTGGAAGATAAAAGAGTAATCTGAAGAATATCTAAACAGCAACACATTAAGAGAGGTAGCATAGTATGTGTGAGAAGACATAGAATAAGTAACTGATTCCAATCAAATGGAGTTTTTTCTAAAAAAGTAGCAACTTTGGATGCAAGAGAATATTTCTCATTGGAGAGAACTAAGAAAATATCAGTTTCCTTTACTTCACTCTTCTAGGATTCATTACTATAAAAACAAAATTTTAATATTCTTCTAAGGATGTGGAGTATTCAGGTAAATGTAGGTTATCTACAAAAGATCTGTAGTTTCTCTCCATTAATTGTAGAAGAACATGATATACATTGATTTTAGAAGTCAACTCTGTAATCAGTTGGTCACGATTTAACCCATGAGCAAGTAGACTGCACAAGAATCATCATGACTGTAATCACTTTGGAGTGTCAGTTATATGTAGAGCTTGAGGCACAAAAGTCTATTGAATGATGTGCAGAATAATGTCTCTAAGCAAAAGAATCATCCAAAAATATTGATTTGATTTGATAAATTATAGTTCCTAAATTACTGAATAGGTCAGAATTCTTTTGATTTCTATTGCTGTGTCTTCATCAATACATTATCCAAATCAGAAAGATTGGTGCTTACTCTTCACTTGAATATTGTGGAACCTGTTAGAAGTAATGAGAGGGAGTGAATTGACTACAGAAAGCTATTAATAAATAGTGGCAGGAGGAGTGACATCAGAAAAATAATGGAGTAGATAGCTCCAGGTCCTTGTTCACCCATCAAACGCAAGGTAACAACAACATATTGATCACAGTAGCTTTGCGGAAACTTCGGAGACATTTAAGGGTTTGCAGTGACCTAGAGAATGCCCAACCAAGGGATAAAAATACAACATGACAGGAAAATTGTGGAGCATCTTTATTTGACTTGGTCCAGCCCTTTCCTTGCACAATATGGTTCAAAGGGAAGCAACCCAATTCCTGGTTCTTCCCCTACAAGAGAAGGAAAATTATGGGACTTGTTTCCAGTGTTCTGTCCTGTCTGGTGACTGATAAGAGGAATAATCTGTGTCTCACTTGACTTAAAGAACAGTTGGGAATGGTGTTTTCATTTGAATTCAGGTAGGAGGCTGCTCAAAAGAGTGGTAGGCACCACAGGATGACAAACTATGGAAAACTTGAAACCTATGGGCTCCTGGAGGCAAGAGATTATATGCAGATAAATACAATAGAACGTTTAAGGCTCTGAGAAGAGGCAGGGGTGAGATTCTTAGGGAATCCAAGACAATTAAAAGCAGCTATATGCATAGAGACTTTGAGGGGGAAATAACAGAAGCCTAGGGAACATATGTGTTTAGAGATGGCCTGAAAAGACCATAAGCCTTCACACAGTCTCATTAGTCTCTCCTGTGTAATCCAATCTGCAAAAATAACTAAAGTAACTATTTTTTTAAATAGCCAAGTATATGTTATGTCAAGAGACTTACTTTAGCTCTACCTGTTAGATCAGTATAAGGCAGCTAAGGGGGACAAAAACACCAGAAGGCCTGCATGAGCGAAAGAACAACCAATCAGAGGCCAACAGACAGGCAGTGATGGCGCCTCATAACTACCTATCAATCAGCCGATCCCCTGACCAATCCCAGGAGGACACAGGACTCCCAAGGCCCTCCCTTTCCTGTCCCGAGCCCTTCCCTCCCTGCCCTAAGCTTCCCTTTCCTGTCCCAAGCCCTCCCCTTCCTGCCTCAAGCCTATAAAAATTTCAATCCAGCTAAGCCTGTGTGCAATTCTCCTAGACCCACTCTGTTGGACTGGGGAGTCTCACCCAGGAGCATATCTCAATAAAGCCTTGCTCAGCAGTTTTAATCTGCCTCATTTTGGTTACCAATACCTGACCTTAGACTATTTAAATGCATTAAATTCAAAGTAAAATATATAACATGAAAATAATAACCAGAAGAGAATAGGGTTAGCTATCCTAATGTCTGACCAAAAACAGACTTTAAATTAATACTGTTATAAAAGAAAAAGGACACTATATAATGATGAAAGAAAAAAATAAAGGAGATTATGATCAATACAAAAGTATTCATCAAACATTGGAGACACTAAAATTAATCACCAATTGACAGAATTAAAGGGAAAATTAGGTAGTTTGATAATAATATTTGGAGACTTCAACACCATACCCTTAGTAATGAAGACCATTATGGAAATTCTCAAGGATGGGACCAAAAAATCAATAAATAGAGTATTTGAATAATACTATACATCAATTGGGCCTAGCAGACATGCTTAACCATCCCAACAGCAGCAAAACACATTTTTCTCAAGTGCAGTTGGAATATTGTGCAAGTTAGATACTATGTTATGATGTACAGTCAATAAATTTTAAGATGTTGATTTTTTGTTGTTATACAAATAAATTTTACAAATCAATTATACAAATAAATTTATAAAATAAATGTGTAGTTTTAACTGATGACATTAAAAAAGAAAATTGCCAAGCTCAACAGCTTCAGTTTATACTAAAAAAGAGAGATATACAATAAGAACTTAAAGCCAAACCTAGCAGACAGAAAGTGGGATGAGGAATTTCATATGTCAACCTGAATAGGGTAAGGAATGCCCAGGTAGGTGGCGAAACATTATTCTGAGGGTATCTGTGAGGGTGTTTCCAGAAGAGATCAGCATTTGAGTTGGCAGACTGAGTAAAGAAGATGGTCCTCCTCAAAGTGGAAGAGCATATCCAATCCAATGGGGTCCCAAATAGAACAAAAGGGCAAAAGAAGGGCAAGTTCATTCCCTTTGCTTGAGCTGGGACATCATCCAACTTCTCTTGACCTTGGGCATCCATGTTCTCCTGTTCTTGGTTCTATGACCTTCAGACTTAAACTAGAGTTTATACCAGTGGGCCAATGGCTCTCTCAGGCCTTTGAACTTAGGCTAGAGTAGCACCACTGGCTGTTCTGAGTCCCTAGCTAACAGATGGTGGATTTAGTCTCCATAATCATATGAGCCATTTCTTTATAATAAATTTCTATCTTTGTTTCTACCTGTTTGTCTATCTACCTATCTACATTCTATCAGTTAGTTTTCTCTAAAGAACCCTCACTGTACAGGAGGATAAAATATAGATTAGATCAGAAATAATCAAAATAGAAAATAGAGGAAAATCAACATTAATAGTTGTTTCTTTGGAAATATCAAAAATGTATAAACTTTTAGCTAGATTGACCAAGAAAAAAAAAAAGGAGGGTAAGGATGACTAAAATAACCAAAATCATAAATAAAAGATGGGATAGTCCTCTTGATTTTTTAGAACAAAAAGGTTTATAAAAGAATATCACAGCAACTATATGCCAACAAATTGAATAACCTAAATGTTATGAGTAAATTAAAAGAAAAATATAAAAGGAAAACAAAAGCAATACTGAATCATGAAGAAATCTGAAAGGACCTATAACTAGTAACCAAACTGCTTGAATTAGTAATCAAAAACTGTCCAATAAAGAGGCTGGGGTTGTGGCGCAGTGGTAGCGTGCTCGCCTAGCACACGTGAGGCACTGGGTTTGATCCTCAGCACCACACAAAAATAAAATAAAGATATTCTGTCCACTTACAACTAAAAAATAAATAAATTAAAAAACAAAACTGTCCAATAAAGAAAAGCCAACAACCAGAAGTCTTCACTGGTAAGTTCTACAAATTCTTTCACAAAAATTTATCAGCAATCCTCCTAAAACTCTTGCAAAAAAAAAAAAGAAAGAAAGAAAGAAAATTCCAACACATTATAATGGGACTATTTTACTCTGATATCAAAGCTGACAGACTGTAAGAAAGCTACACATCAACGTCTCTGATGTTAATTAAAAGGACGACATTGTTTGAATATCGTGTGTCCCCTCTGAAACTCATGTTGAAATTTAATATTAATGATAAGATATTAAGAGGTGGAACAAGATGGATGTTTAAGAAATTATTGGACCTCAGTATTTATCCTGAAGAATTAGTCATCATACTATAGCACTACATGCATACTCATGTTTATAGCAACAACATTCACAATAGCTAAACTATGGAATCAGTCTAGGTGTCCATCAATGGATGAATGGATAAAGAAAGTGTGGTATATAAACACAATGGAGTTTTATTCAGCCGTAAATAAAAATGAAATTATGTAATTTTTAGGAAAATGGATGGAACTAGAGTCTATCATGTAAAGTGAAATAAGTCAAACTCAGAAGGTCAAGGCCCATATATTTTCTCTCATGTGGAAGTTAGAAAGGAAAAATGAAAGGAAATATGGGGACAGATCTCATGAAAATCAAAAGGAGATCAGTAGAGGAAAGGGACCAAGGGATGAGATGTAGGGGTGGAGGGAGAAAGTGCTGGGAAGTGCCATTGACCAAATTACATTGTTACATTGTGTATTGTGTGCATGTGAAGATATGTAAAAACAAATCCTATTAATATGTACAACTATAAAGCATCAATAAAAATGTGGGAAAAAATAATAAAATAAAAATAGAAGTGATTAGAGATCTGCCTTCATGAATGTGTCAATCCATGTATGCAACTGATTGATTAATGATCTAATTGCTCATTTTGATAGTTACTCTGCTGTAGAAACCAGTTTGGCTGAGTCTGTTATATATACTGCTTCTTGCCACATGATGTCCTACACCATCTTGAGACTGCCACAAAGAAGTAATCACCTTGGACTGAAGCATAAGGCAAAATAACCTTCTTTTATAACTTACCCAGTCTGTGGTACTGTGTTATTAAAAACAGGAAAATTGCATAAGACAAAGAATTATACACCATGTCCACATTGGCTTTATTACTGGAATGCAAGAATGGTTCAAAATTTAAAAATAATCAATTAGTGTAATGAACTACATTAACAATTAAAATAAACCCTTTTATGATCAGAGACAGACAACAAACCAGAACCAAGAAATATCCAAAAGTAAAAAATGCCATATATATGAAAAGTCCATAGCTAATGTTATATTTAATGGTTAAAGACAAATTTCTCCTCCAATGTCAGAAACAAGACAGGGGAACCACTCTTATCACTTCTGCTCAAAATAGAACTAGTAGTCCTAGACCAAGCACTTAGTAAAAAGTAAAAAGCCATCCTAATTGGAAAGAAAAAGTAAAATTAACTCGACTTGCAGATGATACCATCTAATATGTAAAAAATCCTGAACACTGTGTGAATAAACTTTCAAAAATTAAAAAAAATCAGCAAAATTGCATGATATAAGAGCAACATACAAAAATTAGTTGCATTTATAGATACTAGAAATGAAAAAACTAAATCAGAGATTAGTACAATAATTTCATGTGTAATAACCTGAAAAAGAGTAAAATATTTAGAAATAAACCAGACCAAAGAGGTAAAAGACTTGTACACTGAAATTTACAAAATATTGCAGAAATTAAACACAAGTAACTGAAAAGATATCCCTATACATGAATTAGAAGAATTTTGTTAGTATGTCAATACTATACAAAATGATCCACAGATTCAAACAATCTATTTCTAGACTGCACCAATGCTTTTTAATTCACATGGACTTGTATGATACCACAAATAGCCAAAACAATCTTGAAAAGAACAAAGTTTGAGACATTTTACTTCCTGATTTCAAAACTTACTACTGTAATAAAAATAGCATACTAAACATAAAGACGGCCAATGTAGACCAATGGAGTTGAATAGAAAGCCCCCAAATGAACCTTTCTATATGTATAGTCAAGTTACTTTTGACAAGGGTGCCAAGAGCATTCAATGAAGGAAAGAGAGACTTTTCAATAAATGGTCTGAAACACCTGTCTATCCAGGTGCTAAATAATGCATATGGACCCACACTGAACACTATATACAAAAATAGATTCGAAATGGATCAAAGAACTGAATGTAAAGCCTAAAACTATAAAGCCCTTAGAGAAAAACACAGGTGAAAGCTTTACTATATTGATTTCACAATAATTTCTTGATATGATACCAAGAGTACAAGCAGCAAAAGAAAAATAGAGTGGACTACATCAATATTCTTAAAACTGTCCCACAACAGCTAACAAGTATATGAAAAGGTACTCAATACTATTAGCCATTGGGGAAATACAAATCAAAATTATACTGAGATATCATCTCACCCTAATTAGAATGTCTGTTGCAGAAAGACAGAAAATAAATACTGGTGAGACTATAGAGAAACTTACTGGTGGTGAGAATGTAAATTAGTACAGCCATTTAAGAGAACAGTAGAGAGTAAGAGAGTTTGAACAAATAATTCTTCAAAAAAGGATATACGAATAATTGATAAGCACATGAAGGAATATTAAAGGTCATTAATTATGGGGAGACGGCCAGTGTCTCCTTTGTGGGGGTTCTTCTTCCTGCTGAGGAGGATGTAAGCCACCTGAGAAATTAAAGTCTAGAACAATTAGTGAAGAAAAAAAGACAAAGGCAGAATTATAGTTTCAAAAGTAGGAGACCCTGATAGACTCAGTCCACACAGGAGCTGGGCTAGACATGAGAAAATGGCTCCCATGGTTTATTTAAAGGGGTACATCAAAGACAGGGATAAGGTTTCAAAAGTGGAGTCTTGCTTAGTGATGTCTTGCAGTCAGCAGGTGGATTGGCATCTTGGCAGGTCACATCCATCTCAGAGGGACTGTATGGCTACACCCCATCTCTGGTGCTGTGTGAGACTTTTGGCAGAGCTTGAATAGAACTCAGAATATCAGGGCAGTCAACCAGAGGAAATGTCCACAGATCATTCTCAGACACCAGATTGTCCTAATCAAATGGCTATGATGCACGGTAGTCTACACACAGACCACGGACGGCTCTCTACAATTAATCATTAAGACAACAATTACATACTACTTTATAACCATTAGAACATCTCCTATAAAAACAAACCAAACGAAGAAAAAGCAAACCAAAAAAGGAAAAAGAAAATAATAAGTATTGTCACACATGTGGAGAAACTGGAACCCTTGTATATTGTTGGTGAAAATGTATAGTGTACAGGTGCGATGAAAACAGTATAGCAATTCCTCAAAAAATTCAATAAAGAATTGCCGCATGTGATCCAGCAATTCTACTTTTGTCTATTATACACAAAATAATTGAAAGGAGGGTCTCCAAGAGATATTTTTACACCCATATTCATAGTAGCATTATTTGCAACAGTCAAAGTGTGGGACAATCCAAGTGTGCACTGACAGATGAGTGGAGATACAAAATGTTGTATACCCATATAATGGAATATTATCCAGCCTTATAAAGGAATGAAATCTGACACATGCTACAGCATGGATAAACCTTGAGAAAATTGTGTTAAAATAAGACAGTCATAAAAAGACAAATGTTATTCTTTTTATATGTGGTTGCTACGGTAGTCAAATTCATAGAGAGATGGAGTGGTTGTCAGGAGATGGGGAAGAAGGGTGTGGAGACTTCTTGTTTAATGGGCACCAAGTTTCAGTTTTGCAACATGGGAAGATTTCTGGAAAAGGAGAGTAGTGAGAATTGTACAACAATGTGTGTAAAATCAATACCACTAAATTATACAATTAAAAACTGTTAAGATGGTAAAATTTTATTTGTATTGTACCACAATTAAAGTACGAATGTAGTAATGCTGTTGATGGTCTTAGAAGTTCTAGATGTTTGAGGTCTTATACCCTTTCTTGCAAAAGCCATTTCCATCTCTGGTTTGGACTCACACCTATAAAATTAGGTTAGTAATGTATGTAACACTAGAAGGCTTAAATCTGTCATTTAAAAATTGTTCACAATTTTTCACTGCTGAAATTAATTATGTTAGGGAAGGATGCATTTCAAAAAACTACTGACTTCAATAGAAGCTCATAAAATCAGGAAGGGTTTAGGAAATGAAGGTCATTCTACAGTAATTATATCTTTCTAGAAATGAAAATAGTAAAAGAGAATATTCTAAAATATGAAATGAAAGTAGTAAAAGAGAATATCCTAAACTGAGTTCAGGAGCTCATGATCATGTGACTCAGTTTGGAGATGAAGAAGTTTCTGGTAAACACCCTAACTCCTCTATCACATACACAACATTCTCTGTCATGGAGAATGGGGTGAAGAGTGAAGTTTGGGATTTGAAAGCAGGAGAAAGGTAACATCATCTAGCTTCCTCTGTTCTTGATTAAAAATTTACATGTGTTTCTCAGAGTCAGTTACGATTTTTGGAGGAAAAATTAAATAACTCTTAATTATACAAGCCACATATAAATTCTTTATGTAAAACACAGACCATTACAGATAAAGTTCAAGCTCCCCTCTCATTTACTTCTGATGTGGCCCGTGTCTCTTATTTTCTTTCTCAAACTCATTTATGAGAGTTTATAATGAATAATGCATTTTTCTTTACATGTACACACATTTATGAGGCCATAGGAGACAGAGTAATGCTATGCGTTTTCATTTGTTTTTATTTTTACAGTACTCGCAATTGAACCCAAGGCCTTGCACCTGCTAGGCAAGCAATCTACCACTGAGCTCCATCCCCAGCCCTTTTCAATTTTTTTATTTTGAGATAGGGTCTTGATAAATTGCAGAGGCCAGCCTCAAACTTATGATTCTCTTGCCTTGTTCTCCAAAGTAGCTGAGATTACAGGCATGCACAAATGTGCCCCTCCTATTACATATTTTTATTATATTCTTTTCTAAACACCTGTTGTAGGAATCCTAGCAAGAAGATGGGGCAGACCATGCCTCCTATTTTACAGTAAGTGATATTGCCAGAGTGCCAGGAAATTGGATTACAATGGCAAAGGCAATAAGTCTGAAAAACTAATAATTTGAGGTACTTGTGGAAAGGACATTAAAAGCATGCTCATGTAATAGATTGTGGGGAAATACCAGGTCCATCCCTGAGTTAATACTTGTGTGTTTGATATTTGGGAATACAGAGTGTCATAAATCAATCCAGTATTAATGTTGCATTGAGAATATGCAAACAAATTTCTGCTTTATCTCACAAATGAACAGAAAGGGCAAAATTCCTAACAACTGAAAAGAAAAGGTATCTGAATCCTACTATTCCTTCATGCTCCTGTATTGAGTAGAGACAGGGTGAAAGGGCCAGTGTTTGCAGCATTGTGTGATGTGAAGAAGAGACAATATATACATACAAAGAACAAGCCACTGGGTTACCTGCCAGAAACATCTATGGGAGTGAATGAGAGACTGTCCATCATCATACTAACATTTATTCTCAGAACAGGAAAATGAAATATAACAAAACATTATTATCCTCTGAGCCTGAATCACTTATTCACAGCAGACCAGAATATATTGCTTCTCAATTTATTAATGTAGTTAGAAACTTTTGTTCTTTCTAAACTACTCATTGGAATTTTGTGTTTCAATAATTATTTTCAAAGCAGCTTCCGCAATTATATTTTGTAGGGACCTCAAAAGGAAACATAGGGATTTTAATAACTTGTAAGAGATAAAAATGTGAAAAAATAGGTTGCATTATCTCAAGCAGGGATTTGGCAAACTATTTCTGTGAAGGGCCAGGTAGTAAATATTTTCAGCTTTGGTGGTTGTACCAGCAGATGGCCAAATTGCAACTATTCAACTTGGCCACTACTGTGCAAGGACAGTTACAGACAATAAATAAATAAGTACAGCTGTGTTCCAACAAAACTTTATTTACAAAAGGAATCAGCAGGCTGGATTTGGTGCACAGCCATAGTTTTTCCAATCTGTGTTTCTTTGATCTCTCACAAATTATCCTAATATTTAATATTTCATAAATAGTCATTTTACTTTTTCAATTTGAAAGCTTTCCGTCTTCTGATGACCCTTCAAAAATATAATGTAAACCATAAAAGAAAACAATGTGTACTGAGATATCTAAACTCAGCATCAGAAATTCATTCATCAAATATTTATTGAATGCCACAGGTGTGCCACGCACTACATGCACAACTGTTTCTCAAGAAGCTTATAGAAATGCAGTAACAGGCAAGTAAAGAAAAATGTAGAATGCTGATGAGAAAGATGTACTCAGGATTCAATAGTGATGGCATGCTTCTAGCAAAGCCCTGTGGGACTGGTTTGGAAGAGTTGGTTGGAGCTGGGGAAGGTTGGTGTGCATGTGAACCATGGAGATCCACATTTCAGATTATCCAAAAGGCTCAAGGAGAACTATATATCTTATGATTGTTCCCTTTTCTTTTGTGGTAGCCAGTCTGGTATATCATGGAAGAGGGTTTGCTCTTCATAAAATCATCCATATCCTTCCTGAGGCTCTGATCCCACAGAGTGAATTGCCTTTGAAATGTGAAGGTGATGCTGAGTGCCAGCTTACATGGAATCTTATTTTCCTGCACTGTTACCTGGCCTTTATGATTTCACACTCCCATAGTTAGTAAAGAGGTAAAGAGCAGAAGAGTGAGCCAGGTAGGAACTGACAATTATCAAACATGTCAGACACCTGCTATTGTCACAGTAACTCCTCCACAATTCTAAGTTACTAGTAATTCCATTTTACAGAAGATAAAGTCTAATCTTAGAGGATGAACATCTCAGCTAATAACTGTAAGCCACAATTCAAATTTAGGTCTGTGGCATCTTAGAGTCCTAGCTTCTTTCCCCGTGTCTGTAATCTCCCTCAGATTCATAACACCCAGAGACATATATATTTTGTTCAGAGCCAAGTCACTAACAGAAGAAAATCAAAGTAATAGAAGTAGTTAAGTAACAATGAAAAAGTTTATAAATATATATATATAAAGTTTATATATATATATATATATAAACTGTGGAACAAACATTCAAAATATGAAGACTATGATTTCAGTGGATTGTAGAAAAACATAATGAGAAAAGATAGGTTTAATGTGACTGGTAGAAGAGTGATGTTTGTGAGTGAGACAGTGGGAGAGAGGGATAAGAGAGAGAGAAAAATATATATATGTATATTCTATCATTATGGTTTTCACCAGATCTTAAATATAAGGTTTAACATATTAGAATTTATTTTATAGATTATTTGGAGGCCCTGAGTGGGATTTTAAGATTTTATACTGATAAGAAACATATTCTTTTTTAGACAGATGTGGATTTCGATCTTGAACACCTTATTCATTAACTATGGGGCCTATACTTTTTGAGTCTTAGTTTCCTTCTCTGCAAAATGGATGCCATAATCTAATAAATTCATAGATCAAAATGACTTTACAAGATCTATTTACCTTCTACATAGGTTAAACAAGCAAGTGAGGAGGACATGATAGGAATTACCAACCCGGTATCTTTCAAGTTTTTAATGCTAATGGTACTGTCTGTAATTTTCCCAGGGCTGTGTTGTTGTGCATACTATATCATTCCAGAAGTTTCTAGTGTTTTCAGGTATTTTGTTTTGGTTTTCTACTCTTTACGTCCACATTCATGGATGAATGAGCCAGGGAATTCAGTCAGTTTCAAGGTATGTTTATTCCAAGCATGCATTAATAAATAAGAGGGAAAAAAACACAGGGTGCATTTACACAATGCTGTTCCCATTGAAAGATAGTTTTAGGCTGATTTCCATCTAGTACCAGATCTTCATCAGCCTGTGTCTCACCAGAGGAACCTAGTACATTTTAGATCTCCAGAATTACTATCAATCAATCACGATGCAGCATCCAGTAATTTCTGAAATACTTGGTGATTTTGCTTTGGTCAGGGCACAGATATGTGACCTATGATATAAGTCCCTTTAGACAAAGTTTAGAGGAAAATTTATAAGACAATTGTGTCAGGGTCCCTTTCTCAAGTGTACCAGGTTCATCTTTACTGAGGGGGATGGAGGGAGAGTCTGAAATGATTTAGCTCTGGGTTACACCCCATTGCTAAAATTCAAATCTTGTTTCTACTCACCAGTTCTTAAGTTTTCCACTTGATACATCAAGTAATTCTTTAGTAGGATGCCAATTGATTTTTAAGTAATGCCATGATAAGTTAGCCCATGGAACAGATCTTTAAATGTGGTGATAATTCAGGCCCTATTCTCCCTTCCAGTAATTGCACTTTCCTTATATCTGACAAATAAGAAGGGGCACTGGCTAGTTGTAATTCTGAAATTTCATTTTCTGCACCAAAAGTAGGAAGCCCTATCATTATCACCATCTCCTACCATCATGCAGGTGTTAGAGCAGGTAGATAGGTAGGCATGAGCCGTGCCACGAGGACAGAACAAGCACTTCTCCTCTGGCAATCCAGGACCCCACTCACACATTACATACTTCACAGCCAGATACAGAAACCTGAGTTTTGAGGTGAAACTCAATTCACTGCTTCTGCTGCCAGGTGAGGTCTGTACAAGCTGTAGGCCTCTGCAGCCAAGAAGCATTGCAGCTCTTAAGTGAACCTTGATCTCCAGTGTTGCAGAAGACTGTCTATTTCTTCTCATTTTAGGGCTCTTCTCCTTTTACGGTTCTTGTCTGGTGAATTCAAAGAATGAAATCCACAGACCAGGATCATTGAACGTAAGAAGTAAGATTTATTGAGTAGACACAAGAACAGAAGAACTCTCACAGTGCAAGAGGGGATCGGACTCTCTCAGAGTGTGCTCTGTTAGGGGTTTATATAGCACTTGGGTCACTATTATTGGTTCAAATTTATGTTAATGCCATTAGTTCAAACTTATGCTAATTAGGGTTTGGAAATGTACTATTGCTATTGGTCAGTTCTTGAGTCTGACTTCCATTCCAATTCTGCTTCACTTCTATTTTCTCAGGTCAGGAAGCAGGAGGTTGAGGTCATCATACGGGGTTGTAGCACTGTGGAGCAGGCTTCTGCACCAGGCATCTCACCATGCCCAGGCCTGGTCTCTTGAGGATGACAGATGGGCATGCCCTGGCTCGCCTTGGCTCATTTCAAGGCTGGCTCCCCCTGCTTAGCCCATGGTGCCTGTATGGCGGATTTCACTGACTGCCATGCTTGTTGGCGGTGCTCCAACCTACCCGGATTGTCACTCTGCCATTCCAGGGCTCCCATGCTGCTTCTTGGCAGGGATCAGTAGGCCAAGCCAGAGAAACATGTCAATACTACCTTCTTAAAATTAAAAGAAACTGGATGTAACCAGCTTAAGGGACTTTCCTATTTTGGAGCATGCACAGAATGAAGCACTGTCCTTTGGTTTATCCCAGGTACATTATAATATCATTCATATTATGATTTTTACACCCCTCACCATGGGTTTTACTTAGATAGAGATGGCATATCTTCCAACATGGGAATATCAGAGAAAGCACACTAACCCATAGTAAACACCCCAAGTACATAGTACATGAGCAGGAAGGTCTCCTCACCAAATTAAAACTCCCACAAGAAAGTCACTGGCTGCCTCATCTCCTGGGACTGACCAGCTCCCCATTCTCTGAAGTATATATTTTAATTTTGGTAGGTAAACCCTTATTATTTACTTAGTATGTGTCTCCCAACTGATATTGTTCTTTCTTTGGGGAAAACAAGAACTGAGGAAACCATTTCCTGGTTACAGGTAAACAAAGAAAAGCCACTAGTGAAGTTTTCAAGATATTTGGTGTGCTTTCCTCATTAATACACTTTTAGATTTCTTGGAAAAATGAATACCATTCTAGTCTACCAGAAGACATATCAGATAAGGGGAGAGAGGTTGGAAAAATTTCTCCAAGAAAAATTAACTCCAATATTTCTGTCTCAATTAACTTGAGGATTTCTTCCTTTCACTAGAGAAGTGTAGGCAAATAAATTTCATTGACTGTAGGATTCTATCAAATAATAATAAAAACTGTTAGAACTACTTCCAACTATTCAAGCTAATAGAATGAACCCATAATATCCAATAAGTGCATATATCCTTATCAATATTATGGTTCCAATACAACATTATTTTTATCCTCTTTGGCCTATTGGTCTTAGAACTAATTTCTGCACATATACAACATATTTTTCTTCTTCCAACTTGGCAAAACCCTGAAATTATCTATATGTGTGAATCATCTTCTCCTGCATCAGACTTTGCCCTTTTTCTCACTGGAATGTGACTCTGATATTCATTTTAAAGACAGTAAAGAATAGTTTTGAAAGACTCAGTCATCCTCTTCATAGACTATTTCTTCAGATGAGGTAATTAAAAGTTTTTAAACAGGGAAGGAAATCTCAAACAAAGAAGGAATGAATCCCTCTGGAAAAAGAAGTTTAAGGAGACTTGGGGATTCAGGTAACCTCTTCATCTAAGCACAACTAAACATCTATACCCTAAGCACTGGTGCAATTCCTCGTCATCAGTGCTGTATATGTAAGAGGCTTGACAAAGATCAGTTCAACTTACACTGTAGCATCAACTTTGGTACTTAATTTTTTACTACATCAATCCTTTGTTCATAAAAGAAAACGTATTATTTTGAAAACATCTTAGAATCTATTTGGTTCTGTCTCTTGAACTGAGAGTTTAGGGCCCTCAACCTATTTCTTTCTGTATTCTCTCCAATGCAGTAAGAAATGACCAGGCAATTGCATAGTTTTTATTGTAATTGTCACTACTATAGTGGTTGTTTATTAGCATTTGGTCTCTCAATGTTGTATCTTTATTTTTAAAATTATTATTATTGTTTTTATTATTGTTTGTGTGTTTGTGGTGTTGATGATTGAAATCAGGGTCTTGCACATGCTAGGTATACATACCCAGCCCTCATGCCTTACCTCCAAACTACCATTGATGGTAATTGTAGTACTTGGAAAGCCATTACTTTCCCTGTGCAATAGTTTGTATCTGGAATGTCACCCAAAGGCTTGTGTGTTAAAGGCTTAGTCTCCAGTCTTGTGTGTTAAAGGCTTAGTTTCCAATCTTCTATTGGAAGATGGTGGAAACCTTTAAGAGGTAGAGCATAAGTGAAGGTTTTAGGCCATTAAGGTCATGCTCTTGAAGGGGATTTTGTGATGTCAGTTTCTTTCTCTCTCTCCTTTGCACCCACCTTGTCATGAGGCAATGGCTTCCTCCAACACACACTCCTACCATGATGTAGCACTGCCTTGTTATAGGCCCTAAAACAACTGGGCCAACTGATCATGAACTGAAACTTTAAAAACTGTAAGTCAAAATAAACCTTTCTTCTTTTTAAGTTGATAATCTTGAGTAATTTGTTACAGTGGTAGAAAGCTGTGATTAGCACATCATGAATTATCAAAATTCCATTTACCAATGTCAACTAGGTCTCTTTTGCTTAAAAGTTGAATTGAATGAAATCATCAATCTCATTTTTTAATATTTAAGACTCAGTTGACTGGTACCATCCCAGTTTCAATTAGAAACCAATCAGGGAAACATATCCATGTTGGATAGTTCGAAGAGAATATCTTGTATATTAACAATTTGTTGGAATGTCTAGAATATCAAAGTGAGAAGGGGTTGTTGGAAGAGGAGAACGTAAAACTTTCTGTGACTGTCACTCATAGACAAAGTGGTAAATTCCCTGGGCTATAAGCCTTTATTGTCTCTTCATTTATGGAGGTGTTATTATTCCTGAACTTGGAAGAGTTACTGAAGAATTTTCCAATGAGCTCACGGTTTCTGAAATTTATAGTCTTCTTGCCTCTCCTGCTATAATAAGGTAGGTAGAACTGCTTAGGAGCCAGAAGCAGAGAACTTCTGCCTTCCTCCTGATTTCCAATCTCCTGCCAGTGCTTCCCACTGGCCAAATCAAACAAAATGCCAAGAAATCAAGTAGCCTAAGAAATATAGTTTTCACTACTCTAGTCCCAGAAATTCAGAGCCGAATGCAGAAGGGGTGGGAAAATGAGGATGAGCAATGATCATTGAATACTGATGGTTCTTAAATGAATTTAACATATAAAATTTTATTGTCAGATTCATGCCAAAGCCTATGGTTGTAGTTTATATTTAACAAACTGATTAAAGATATCAGCTCTCAGTCAGGCCTTCAAATTCCAACTACCTTATATGTCTAACATGGTGACTTTCAACTACATATTTTTATTTGGAGAAGCTCTTAGGTTTTATATCCATAAATTGGGGACTTCTCCTCTTATTAAATGCTGTATTAGACGTGTCAGCAGACATGGGACTTAAGAGTCCCCTCATTGATGACGATATCAGTGAATGCAATGGTATGTGTAGGGTAATGACAATGAGAACTTTTACTGATGACTATTTTCTATACTGAAAGAATTCATGACTTTGCTCAGATTTTGAAAGTGACCCAAGGCTCTCCAAATGTTAATAATTGCTGCTAAAGGTCATGAGGGGTTTTAGAAAGTAAGTGACCCAAAGCTGTGTTCGTCCTAGCATTCTGGACGGAAGGTGAGTAGAGGGTGAAGGGAATGGTACAAGCAAGCCACCATTATTTATGACAATTTTTGGTGAGGTGTTATGATTGAGGTAGGAGATGTCCCCTAAAAGATCATGTAAAAGGCAATTCAAGGAAGTTTAGAGGGGAAATGATTGGGTTATGAGAGCCTTAAAAGGGATTAACTGGGTAGTAACTATGGCAGATGGAGTGCAACTAGAGGAGGTGGGTCTTTGGGGCTGTGCCTTTGGGGTATATATTTTGTCCCTGGTGAGTGAGATCTCTTTCTGGTTCCTGATGATCATGTCATGAGCTGCTTTCCTCCACCACACGTTCCTCCATGATGTCCTGCCTTACCTTGGGCCCAGAGCAATAGAGTTGGCAATTTATGGATTGAGACTTCTGAAACTATAAGCCCCCAAATAAACTTTTCCTCTTCTAAAATTATTCCTGTCAGATCTTTTGCTCACAACAACCAGAAGCCTGACTAAACCACTAGGTATGGAATGAGTTACAGCATTTAGTTAAGAAATTTGTAATCTAAAATATTCCCTGGTTCAAAGAAATTTACTGTTTAATTAGGATGTGATTGAAATTTTTCCTTTGATAACAAGATTGTTGACATACAAGCAATACAACTTGGTTTCTTGGTGTGAAGAATGAGGGAGAGTAGACATTAAGGAGATCTTTTAACAGAAACAGAAAAATCAGGAGGAAATACCCAACTGTAAGATAGATGAGGACATTCATTTTCCCTTCTTTTCCTCTTTTCCTTTGGAAAGGAAGATTTAAAAAATTCTTTATAATATTAGGGAATTCCTTTTCCTTTTTATTTTTCTATTGAGAAATAAGAAAATCCTTCTTAATTTTTCAAATTTTATAAAATATTAAATTGTACTCTCCTCTTCTTTGACTCTTTCCCTTGTACAAATTTCTGATTTCCTAGATAGTCATCTTCCAGTGAAATTTGGTTTGATGATAAAGAATGCTCCCAATTTATAATCAGTACTCGTTGTCAAAATCAAGACTGGGTGCTTAGGAGCCACACCAAAGATGGCCATGCCTAAGCTGTGTCACTGTGAGCAGCGTCACTTCTTTTCCTTAAGTACAGAGGGTGAACCGTGAAGACAGTGCATTTCAGATGTGAGCTTCCTGACTTTAAAGATCACCTCAAAAACCCAGAATGTCAGAAGTACAAGGAAGGTCCCTGTCAGAGAATATGGTGGTTATTTCATCCACACACTGCCATGCTGGTATTCTTCACTGTGTTTTTGTTTAATTTGGCCATTAAAGCATCCTTTGAAGTCATGTTTGCTCAGCTTAGGGATTCTGCTAGCAGCAATGCCTGGACATTACTAGGCTTTTCATTGGTTCCTCATAACAAAGTGAGTCTCTGAACTTGTCTGTTTCCATTTGTAAGTCAATTCATACCTCCGTATCAGTCAACAGGTAATTTTTTCTTTTTCCCTTGAACCCTATGGAAAAATAAGAAAGCTACTACATTGCCAGTGCAAAATAAACAAACAAAAAACCCCCCACTATGTTACTTGACTCTTTTTGCTTTAGCCAATTGATGAATTTAGCCTCAATTGAAATCACTTATATGGAACAACAATAGCAACAAAACCATATACTACACTTACATATATACATACAATTACACAAAACACAAGGTAGACAAATGTATATACACTTAATTTCTAATTTTCTTTACAATGAAGCAAATCATTGTGGCTACATAAACCATGAATATATTATAACATTCTACCTTAAAAATGGACATGCTACCTTAAAAACTGTGGGTGTATGTGTGTGTGGGATTATTTATAGCCCAACTTCTTAGAATTAAAAATCTAAAACCCTTGTGCACATTGTGAATTCTTGTATGTATGATTATCAATGTGGATCTCTCCTGCTTTCTTTTAAGCAAAAGTAAAGGTTCATCATAACCTTAATGGCTTATAGATGATTAAATAGAAGGATATGTAAGGCATTATATCAATTTCCTAAAATAAAATAAAATAAAACTTGTCTAATATTATAGTAGGTTTTAATTCTGGGGCATAAACTACCATAATTATTCCCACTCCCACCTTTGTACAACTGTCAAGCCATGAAAATACTTCAAGAAAAAATCCAAGAGATGGAAACTTAGAAAGCTCTGCCACTTCAGGGAAGAAAGTAGTACAGAAAAAAAAATTAACAGAATTCTACACTGAGCAAGATGTGGATTGGGATGGGTAGATTTGGCATTGGAGTATGTTTGGAAACATACGTTGTGCATGATGTGCTGCTGTTTAATTTTTATAAGATGAGCCTAATGGCCAACCTCATTGGACCAGGATCTAATAATGTATTGACAAGTCAAAGAATTCAAGTGGATTCTGGGGATGGGTAAAGGACAGTAAAGACAGGAAGTAGTATGCTAATAAATGCTTGACAAATAACTGTCTAGGAAAAAACAAAGCCAAAAATATCTTATATGGTGTTTGCCCATTTCCCTGTCACAAATACTCCTATCATGGTTATTTCAAGTACCCACATGTCATCACTGAATGCAGCGTTGAGAAAGGCAGTACACAGTCAGTCCTGTGAGTCAGAAAGAGCTGTTCTAGCACACCACTAACACCTGATCAGAAAGCGGCTGAGTTATGTTGAGCATCATAATTTGAAAGACCAAGCATCTTTTTATGTTATCTCAGCCTGATTCTCCAATAGAAAGCTGAAGACAATTTTCTCTCGGTAAGTGTTTTTTCTTGCTCTGGTTGATGAGATACCATTCATTTTTCTTGTCTTTAGCACTTAGCCCGGCATCAATCTGATGTGTAAAATAGAGAGGCATCACAATAATAGGTGATGTCCAGAGACTAGAAAATATTTAAATTCAAATAAACACTAGAGTTTCCCTATCCTACCTGCTTAAATTAATATAAATATAATTACTTATGGGATGTGGGACTTTGTGTTTAATGCAATTGGGGAATAAAATTGGAAAGAGACTAGGCAAGAACTTGTTCATAAAAGTTTTATAAAAACTCCCTTCTCTAAATACAGTTTGGACAGGGCATTGCCTGCTTGCCCCATGGTATTGCTCGATAGGCAACATAAGGACAACAGAAACTCCTAGAGGTTTCAGGGAAAATCATGTCTATATACTTTCATGGTAAATAAAATGACATATCTACTAAAAAATGTTTCCTGGCACTTATAATAATTTCTCTTGAGAGTATGATGCTTGTTCATAAGAGCTACTTGGCAAAACAAATTAGACAATTTTTTCTCTTTTTCTTCTTCCCTGAAACTCTTGCTACTCAAAGTATGATCTATGAATCAGCAATATTCGCTTTACCTGGAATCTTGTTAGAAAACAGAATCTTTCGTATGTTTGTTGATAAATTGTATATCTTCTTCTGAGATATGTCTGTTCATCTCCTTATCCCATTTATTGATTGGATTGTTTGTTTGTTTGGTGTTAAGTTTTTTTAGTTCTTTATGTATCCTGGAGATTAGTGCTCCGTCAGATGTGCATGTGGCAAAAATTTGTTCCCAGAATGTAGGCTCTCTGTTCACTTCATTGATTATTTCTTTTGCTGAGAAGAAGCTTTTTAGTTTAAATCCATCCCATTTATTGATTCTTGATTTTACTTTGTGTGCTATAGAAGTCTTGTTAAGGAAGTATGGTCCTAATCCAATATGATGAAGATTTGTGCCTATTTTTAGTTCTATTAGGTGTTGGGTCTCTGGTCTAATTTCCAGGTCCTTGATCCACTTTGAGTTGAATTTTGTACATGGTGAGGGAAAGGGGTTTAGTTTCATTTTGCTGGATATGGATTTCCAGTTTTCTCAGCACCATTTGTTGAAGAGGCTAACTTTCCTCCATTGTTTGTGTTTGGCACCTTTGTCTAGTATAAGATAACTATACTTAAGTGGGTTTGTCTCAGTGTCTTATATTCTGTACCATTGGTCTACATGTCTATTTTGGTGCCAGTACCATGCCGTTTTTGTTACTATAACTTTGTAGTATAGTTTTAGGTCTGGTATTGTGATGCCTCTTGCTTCACTCTTCTTGCTAAGGATTTCTTTTTTTATTATGGGTCTCTTATTCTTCCAAATGAATTTCATAATTGCCTTTTTTATTTCTATAAGGAATGACATTGGGATTTTAATTGGAATTGCGATGAGAAATGCAAATCAAAATTATTCTAAGATTATCACTTTAATAGAGGGGGAGAAGGGCCTCGTGGCTTTCTCTACGAGTTGGGGTTCAGAGAGACGAGGAAAAAAGGGTCCCTGGGGAAGATGATATGGGGTCTCTCTGGACAGTGGTGACGATTCATGGAGCCAATCTCCCCAGGCCCCGGGGTGTAGGTAAAAATCTGCTCTGCCCCAGCGAGACACAGAGACACCCAGGACAAGAAGCAGGAACACCGGGGCGAGGAACAGAAAACACCGTTTATTCCAGAAACTACGGAAGCTTATATGTACTCTTGGACCAATCAGGTCCAAAGGTCACAAACAAAGGGGTGCACTCTGGCAAGAGCACAGTCTATTAGCATAGAATGGGGAAGGATGGAAGGGAGGGGTTGGAAGGTATGGAGAGTGCTCCTACATAAGATTTTATCTCATTCTAGTCAGAATGGCAATTATCAAGAATACAAACAACCATAAGTGTTGGCAAGGATATGGGGGAAAAGGCATCCTCATACATTGCTGATAGGACTGCAAATTGGTACAACCAATCTGGAAAGCAATATGGAGAGTCCTTAGAAAACTTGGAATGGAACCACCATTTGACTATCCCACTTCTCGGTCTATACCCAAAGGACATAAAAACAGCATACTACAGTGACTCAGCCACTTGAATGTTTATAGCAGCTCAATTCACAATAGCTAAACTGTGGAAGCAACCTAGATGCCCTTCGAGAAATGAATGGATAAAGAAACTGTGGTATATATACACAATGCAATATTACTCAGCAATAAAAGAGAATAAAATTATGGCATTTACAAGTAAATGGATGGAGTTGGAGAATATTATGCTAAGTGAAGTAAGCCAATCCCAAAAAACCAAATGCCAAATGTTCTCTATGATAAGTGGATGCTGATCCATAATGGAGGAGGGGACACGGGAAGAATGGAGGAACTTTGGTCAAAGTAGAGGGAGGGGGAAGGGCATGGGGACAGTAAAGATGGTGAAATGAGATGGACATTATAGCCTTAGCTTCATGTATGACTGCATATATGATGTTATTCTATATCACATACAACCAGAGAAATGAAAAGTTGTGTTCCATCTGTGTACAATGAATCAAAATGCATTTTGCTATCATGTATGCATAAATAGAATAAATAAATTAAAAAACAATAGCATAAAAACTTAAAAAAAAAGGTAGAACTGAGACAGGCCAAATCTAAAAGGAAGAGCAAAAATACAGTTAGCTTTATCAGCATTAAAGTTACACATGAATTCGATAAAGCATTTATATTATGCATTTCCAAATCTCTTTTTTTTACATATTTTTTCCAAGAATTTGCAAGGTGAAAAGCAGCCAAAAATGAAATTATAAAAAAACAACAACTTAATTCCCAACCTAGAATGAATGAGTATATTTAAACAATATCTAGAGGTTTTTATGTGGACATTAAAGTTTGAGAGACATTTGCCTAAATCAGTGTTTAAAAAGTCTTCAGTGGTATGGGATCTTCCTTTTTATTAAAATCTAAGAATTCTCTCCAAGGTAAGTCTTTATAATCAGGTCTTCCTCTTTTTGGTTTACTCAGACTAATGTCATTCAGAGAGGCAGTGGATGGCTACAGTCCCTTCTCAGTGCTAGTGACTAAACCCATTACCTGTATTTATTTAAGATATGATCAATTCAACATGCATGATAAGGGTTTGCTTTTGTCTTTAGGACACAGAATTAAATATAATCTGTGCTCACAATTTTGTAATATGTATCCAAAGAAAAATTTCTGGAAGAAAATATGTCAAAATGCTAATAATATTTATGTCAGGGTAGTGGGATTGGAGGTATTTTTTAAAAAATATTTTTCAAATGTTCTACAAAAGGTTTTATTGTAAAAATTTTTAAAAGAAAGAACACAATACAGAAATCTTCTGTGAGTTTCTCTAATGTGTAATCAATAGGTAGTTACTTATGATGTGTGCTTATACTTCTACATAGCAATGTTATTATTGTAATTAATTATTATAAATACTTATTTATCATTTGTTTTTACCATAAACTGCCATCTACATAAAATAAGAAATATTTTAACATGATATCTGGGAATAAATATTTATGCAGTAAGTATTTATTGAATGAGTGAAAATCAAGGAGGGGGAATAAAGATGATTTGGGTGTAGCTTCATGAGGAGCAGCTATAAATTGTAAGGTTAAAGAAATAAGATTTCACTTATCTCAATCCTGTTTCAGACTCTTTTATTTCCCCAACCTCCCCAACTTACTGCCCTATTTTGGGTTTCAAACTCTTAACATACTCATACCGAACTCTCACCCCCAATAAAGCTGAGATGCGTAGTAGAAGATAAATCATAGCCCTCAGTTTGTGACAGAATCATGTCATGGTTCCACAGCTGTAATCTGTTGTTTTATCTTTTCCTTCTCACTGGTTTGTTTTCAATAATATACTTCACATTGTGAGCCTATAATTCAATCTAACAGGAACAGTGACAATGACTAAACATACCTATATGCTTCCTCTTTGTTCTCCTCTATAACCATTACGCTGACTGGATGGATATGCTACACATATTTAAAATAATGCTATCACATATATATACCCAAGTTAGGTAATATCTTGTTTAATTCTCTTATTCTTCAGCTTCACAAAGAGGTGCCATACCACCTGGAGTTTTTAGAACTTACTTTATGCCACGGTTTATAACAAAGCTTCATCCAGGATGCTGCATATAGATGCACTTTATTCATTTCATGGCAGTATATCTCAGATGATTTTCCACCAGTGTTTTCAAAACTAGATAAATGATAATAAAAGAGTTCTTGGTAAGCCTAATAGGTGACTTGATTTTTATTTTTTTCCCCAATACATATGTATTCTGAAAGATTTGATCCACCAACTATGAATTTCTATATGTGTCTGCTAAACAATTTTTTCCTAACATAAAAAATGAGGGGAAATTAATTATTTTTATAATTAGATGATCTTAGTAATGCCTAAAATAACACTTTATATTAGATAACCAGAAATAGTGGACTACTTTGGAGAATTGTTTCTGATTTTAATGTTAATCATCTATGGGACAGTTGTTGAAGGAGATGGGGATCTTAACAGGACTCCAACTCCAAGTAAGTTTTTCTTAAAATATCTTGGTGTGTAAAAATTTTAAACCTTTAACCTTTCTCTTTCTTTCTGACTTAAATTCAGTGCATTAAATATGGGTAGTAGTGCATGTCTCTAATCCCAGTGACTCCACTTGGGAGGCTAAGGCAGGAGGATAGCAAGGTCAGCCTAAGCAATTTAGCAAGACTCACTCTAAAATTAAGTAATTAATTAAAAAGTCTGAGAATGCCATTTGGTTGTAGAGTATCCCTAGGTTCAATCCCTAGTACTGCAAAAATAAATAAACAAAAATAAATACATTTAATTAAAGGAGTCTTTTATTATAATTTCAGAATATTGGAAAATCCCTATAAGACCATATGAAAGGGATAGCCTTGAGATGAAATAAGAAGTATGGCACAAATCAGTGAGCTATATTCTAATAGACCCACATGTCACAGAAACATTTTGTCTGGATAACATTGCAGTAACTAGAAATCTTAACAGAAATGCCTCTGCTTTCCTTTTCCCCTACTATCCTTCTATGAAACAAAAAAGAGACAATGACCAAACAACTGAAATCATAGATTTTGACTAGAAACTAAGTTTATTTATATGTACCTTGTTCACATTAAACTTTTTTCTAGAAAGCATGGTACATATAGCTTTGGGCTTCAATTTCCTTTTCTGGATTAGTTTGAATCCCTTCTAGCCATGCATATATGGTGATTTGATGCACTCTTTTTTCTTGTCAGTTATGAGATGAGACACAAGGCTCACTTTGATCATGGCTTACCTTTATGGAGCTGCAGATCTTAAAGAGCCCCAGGTTTTGCTGTACTGCTATAAAACCCAGGGAGGAAAACTTTTAGAATCGTCTTCATCAAATGCCTTCAGTTAATCTTTTTTCTGCATTTCTCCAAGGACATACTAATTAGTTTTGTTTTTATGAAAATAAATCTCTGATGTCAGATATTCAAGTAAAAAAATAACATTTAATAGAGGCTGATGTCAGATATTCAAGTAGAAAAATAACATTTAATAGAGGCTGAATTCTTGGTTCAACCATAAGCACCATGATTACTGTGATTTGAGGCAAGATTTTATCATCAAATGTCTTTTGTCCTCCAGAAATGGGAATAACAATAAATAGCTTGGAATATGGTAACAATTAAATTATTCAATGCTTGTGAAAAATCCTAGTATTGTAAGCACTCAGTGAAGGTACATGGATGAGGTGGGCCAGAGGGAGAGGTGATATGGAAAACTGCTAAGTGTAATCTTCTCAAGAACAGTAAGAGGCTCTCATTTCACAGACAGGCATGGCCAGGATACTTTGCTCAAGGGAACACTGTGCACTGACATACATTTTAGGAATTTATTTAAATATAAGAAAATGTGAACACAGAAGTCAAAGAATATATGAGATTGAAACAAATGGACAATGAGTATAATGTAAACTAGTGGGCTTGTGGAACATCATTTTGTTGTGGAGGTGAGCACCTGCAGTTCAGTCTACCTTTCACCTGTTACCTTCTCTTGTGATTTAGTTAAAATCTAAGCAGTAGTATTTTCATTTTTTGTTTTGTTTTGTTTCATTTTGTTTTTTAGGTTAAGAGTCTAGGGCCATACATTTGCATGGATCTCTACTGAGGTTAAGGATCTTTCAGTGAATTATGGGAATAATTGTCATGTCTTCTAATGTGTTCCATCTTCATATCTTATCTTGAAAGAGCATAACCCTCAAGATAAATGGTATGTGGATTCTGAGGTGAGCCAATGGGGGAGATACGTTTAGAATTTATCTAAGAGGGTTCCCACCTTTATGGTGGTCACTTAATTCATACTCCGGATTCCATATAGGGCTTGGTTATTTGAATCTTCAAGAACACAAGTGCATCTAAAATTCTTCACCACATCTCTTAGAGCCATCTTATTACTGCCTCCTAGAATATAGTCTTTAAAAAAAAAAAATACCAGCTGAGCACACCTGTAGTTCCAGCTATTTGGAAGACTGATGTGGTAGATAGATAACAAGTTCAAGGCCAGCCTTAGCAACATAGTGAGACTCTTCCCCACGATAAAAGAAAAGGACTGGGTAGGTAACCCAGTGATAGAGCACTTGCTTTGCATGTGTGAGGCCCCAGGTTTGATCCCCAGAAACACATACATACACATACACCAATGAACAAAACAAAAACACCAAAACCCTGCCACCACCAAACTCAAAACTTCCTCCCCATCTGTTTATATGGAGGCGTCATGTTAGAAGTCATCTTCTCTCTGAATCAGTGCTGACTGTTGGTGTTTGCAAAATATGTGTATTTCTCTACTTTGTCACTCCAAGTTGTGTTTATCAAGGGGTCTATGTACATATAGTTTTTAAAAAACGTTATATATATATATGTACATATATATGTATATATAAATGCATACATATATATGTGTGTATGTATTACTGTCATGCTTAAAAAATGCCAGAGAAAGAAGTATTCTTAGGATCTATAACTGCGTGTCTATGTATTGTTGAGAACTGTTGTCAGTATCACAAAAAAAATTTTAAATGTTTTTATGCCTTAATTTATTTAGCTGAAAAATAGGTTTAATGAAGGGTTATTGTGAGATTTAGAGATAATGTACAAAAAGGATCTGGCACAAGGGAGGTACTCACTGTATGATCAGTATTCTCATTTTTGGCAGAAGGAGACATGCTGATTGTCTGAGCTAAGAAAAGGTGGGTTCAACTTAGATAAATAAAGGACAAGAAAAGGAGAAGCAGGTACAAATTCTAGCAAGTTTTCCTGCATACAGATATGTTTGTCTCAGGCCAGCTGGTTTCCAGATAGAAGGGCAAACTATGTTAATGACAAGGAACTTTGAAACTCATCTGATGTAGCTTCTTTTCCCAGACAGAAGGCCCCCTTTAGCTATGGATCTTAGGACCTTAAGCCCATAGGCCTTTCTCAGAGATGATCTGAAAAGCAGGTCTTGCTCATCCTTTATTTGTTAATTCAGCAAAACATGGAAGGATATGTTTCAGTCAGGGAATGCCAAAGATGCTACAGGGGCATTGGAGAAATGAAGACTCAGCCCTTACAAGAGTCCATGGTCATATTTAACATTAAGATTAATTTTTGGTAAATATTATCAGGGAATCCAAATTTTTGTATTCTCAAGATTCACCTTGTATCAGGGTCTCTTTCTCCATAAATTCATAGGCTATGTAGTTTCAAAATATTCTACTTTTCCTGTAATAAATTGTGGCATCTGGATAAAATCTGACTCATTTACTTAGGGGTGCACATGTGTAAGATGGGTGCTTAGTGTAGTTACTTTCTTTGGCACCTGAAAGTGTGACTGAAGCTATCATGAAAATACGATTTACTGGTGCCAGGCACTTATTTAAGAGGTTCTTTTGCTTGCACAAGGTGATAGAGGATGACTTTATTTTAACTGATTCAATCCTGCTCTACAGGTTACAAACTATAAGGCAATGAGCAGGTTGTTAATCATAGTAAGTCTCAGTTTCCCTATCTGTAAAACAGGGATAACCATAGTATCTTCTCCACAGGGATGTGGTGTTAAATGGGGATAATATTTATAGTTGGTGTATAATTTGGCCCAACATATTAAGTAAACATAGTTATTAGAAAAGAACTACTAATTAAGTGAGGGTTATTGCTATTATTTGTATTACTGTATTTATTCCCTCTGCTCTTCAGGTGGTAAGTTGGCCGTTTACACCCTCTGTGAGCAGATGGAAGACTGTATTCTCTCACCCATGCTGTGAGAACCCTTATAGCACAAGGCCAGGGATCCTGCAAGGAGAAGTAAGGCATAAATTCAAGAAATTGTAAGAGGATCTTGCTGAACTGAGCTTGGAATTACATGAAAAGAAATCTTTTAAGAGTTATTTTCTATTCAAAAAGGACTTGCTGCATTATTAAATTCCACCACACTGGGGGCTTTGCTCCTTCACATTTGAGCTTTCAAATCTTACTTATTACTGCTCCAGCTTAGATGGGGCGGAAGAAGCTGAGAAAGAAATGCTGGCCCGTAGATCATAAAGGAGATATTTGTAGGGATGAGAATAGCAGGAGCTTTCCACCTACATTTGCCAGTTGCTTTAAACTTTTCAAAACACTCATTCCTGCCTTCTCTGTTGGGGGTGGTAGCAAGCAGCTTGGTTCATGGTGAAGCCAAGACCCCTACATATAAAACTCCTAGATAATAAAACATCTATGCCCTGCCTACTCATCCCACCTCCTAAAATCATTCAGAATGATCAGAACATTGCAGCTATTTATAACAGTACATTTACTTACTCAGTATCCATCATCTGTAATATGTGCTGAATATCTTAGACACATTATCTATGTAATTTTAAAACAACTCTTTGAAATAGCTGTTTTTTTTTCCATATCACTGACTTGTTCAAAGTCCTATAGATAGTAAGTAGCAGAACTTGAATTTCAGCACAAAAATTTAAAACAAAATTTGTCACTTGAGAACTCTGTTGAAATGTTGGGAGACTTGGTCCTATGCTTGGAAGTTGATAAGGGACTCAGCAATTGGTAAAAGCTTCTCGCCTCGGCTGTAAGAACAGAGGAGACCCTTGGGAAGAGAATGATATTGCACTTTGTGTTTATTTAAATGGATAAAGTCAATTCTAAGAGATAAAGAGAACAGAGAAGGCTGGGAAGGAGTAGTTCTAAAGAAACTGGAGGAGAGGAAATAAATACACCTGCACACATGAAGATTGTATCATTCAGAGAGCCGAGCAGTTTGTAGTCAAGGAGTTTGCGTAAAAGAAAGAAGCCTTAGTAAAGTGTAATCTGTAACCTGTTTTCCTAACTACAGACCTTGCTAAGTTAAATGGATCTTGGCCTCTGCCAGCTGGTGCCTGTATTTTTATAAAAAGAGAAACAATCCTTAATGAGTCAGTTCTGAATCTGTGGTGCCCTTTAGCCTAAAGAGATTTCAGAACAGTGGACTGGGTAAAGAATAAGAGATTCACTTTAGAAATAATGAATAGTCACTAAAAAATGTTAATTGGATAATTGAGCTTATCTAGAACATTTCTTTTTGTCTTACTGGTTCTGGCTTCAAATAAAAGAAACATAAGTTCCCTAAGTCAAAAATGTCTCACTTTTAACCAATTGATTCTTTTGCCCAACAAGCAATATGAATCCTTTGAGAAAAATGAGTGAGGCATGATAATTGGGTGGCTTTCCCTTTCTGGGTCACAAGGACTCACCATTAACCTATTCTTAGCCATTTCCTGCTGTTCTGTGCTTAGTAAAGTGATATTAACTTCCCTCTTTTCACCTGGGTCTTATGTCTTTTTTTATTGTTTGTCTCTTATTAAATTATACCTATCCACCAGGTAGCACTAAAATCTCACCTACCTCATAAGACCTTAGCAAGCCTTGTGTGAACTCTGCTCAGCCTGTCCAAAAAGCTCATCCCCGTCATCATCTCTCAAGACCTTGTATTCCTTAGAGTGTAAGAACTGAGTCCTGCACTCCTCAACACCATTCTGAGGGTGTGCTCAGTAAACTTTTACTGATTAACTATAGCATTGACATTTTATCAACCAAAAATTATTAGAAAACTTAAGAAGTACATCCAAATACAGAATTTCTTGGACTTACCTTTGGCTTTCTACTCAGAAATATTTTAATTCCACAGAAAATAACCCAGCTTTAATAAGATCATTTGTTGGGTTGGGCAAGATTATAGTTGTAGTCATGACTTGGCCACTCCTGTACCAACTCAGCCAATGGCACAGAGTGATTGGCAGCTAAACTCATGAAAGAGCATTCTGCTGCCTCAAACCCCCATCCCTATATTGCTGAACTTGAATTTTCTATATTACCTCTTCTTATCCCTAACAGATGACCTAGAAATGGAATGTTTTGTTTGAAGCATACTGAAAGACCCAGCAGATTCTCATTGTTTATGTAGTTATTGTTAGTATAGTCTATAAAGTTATTACTAATATTGAATTAGTTGTTACTAATGTTGAATCATTGTTCCAATGATAAATTCAGGGTAAGTTTTCTTGAGAGCTGCTAGATACAACATTTTCTTCAACCAGTTGATACTTAACTTTGTTTGATGGGTGTTTCTGCTTAGATATCTTAGTTTATATTGTTGATTCATTAAAATCAAACTCACAGCTGGGTGTGGTGGTGCACATCTGCAATCCCAGAGACTCAGGAGTCCGAGGCAGGAAGATTGCAAGTTTGGGACAGCCTGGGCAACTTAGCAAGACTATGTCTGAAAAAAAAAACAAAAACATGGGCTGAGAATATGGCTCAGTAGTAAAGTGCCCTTGTGTTAAATCCCTAGTGTCACAAACAAAAAATCAAACTCATAACCAATTCTGTAACTGATGCCTGAATGAAGTTTCTCCTTTAATTTTCTCTATAAAATACATCAAAGCCTTCTTTTGTTTGTTATCATTAGACTTCACTTCAGCACTCTACTTGGGGCCCATTTTAAACAGCGACATTACCAACAGAAGATATAAAAATGCAAGAATCCTGGCGAAATATACACTGCAAAAAAGACTTGTCTAAAGTATAAGAACTGATGGGGCTAGGGTTATGGTGCAATGGTAGCGTGCTTGCCTAGCACGCGGGAGGCACTGGGTTCGATCCTCAGCACCACATAAAAATAAAATAAAGCTGTTGTGTCCACCTACAACTAAAAAAATAAATATTTTTAAAAAAATAAAGTATAAGAACTGAAACAAGAAGACAGGGTAAGGCTCTTTTGGACCCCAGCTGGGAATGTGAGCTTTGGCAACTCAAATATTTTACCACTCTGTGCAGATATGTGATGGTCAATAACTACAAAAGTGTTCAAGTATTGATTTGGGAGTTAAATTTCAGCAAGTAGGTAAATTGGCAAATACACAATGAGTAGATAATGAGGACTGATCATACCTTGAAATGCTATCTACTATTGGCATTTGCATCCTGTCTTAGGTTTGAGGACCCTCTATTTATCCACTAGAGTAGAATGACCCATGCTCATTTATAAGGCAAGGAAAATCCATATGTTAACTTATTTGAAGGGATTTCAAGCAGAGTCATTTTAACATATTCAGTTATGCTTTACCACTCAAGAAGTTCTTAGGGTTTTATTGCAATCAGAGCTCAAAAGAACAGAGGCTTTTTGCTATCATAATGTTCTAAATTTACAACTAGATGATGCTACTGATTAGCTGAGGATCCTCAGGGAAGTTACCTACCTTTTGCACATAAGCTATCTAAAACCAAAATTACAATAGCTTCTTTGCAGAGTTTGAAACAACTATGTGGAAAATGAGGACATATTGAGTTCAGTGTTATCTTTCCTCCTGCAATTCCAGTTGTCCTGGACTGAAGCATATTAGTCATTGTATTTTCCAAAATGTTGAGGTGAAAATAGTAGGGGGAGTATATATGCAATCTGAGACTATCTAGGTTATCAACACACGTTAATTTTTTAAAAAGTACATAGTATTCTCTCATCAAATATGGAATGAACAAAATTATCTAAACACAGCAAAGTAATAAATGTGTGAAAAAGTTGGAAAAAGCCATTCGCCTATGTACTTTATAAGATTGGTCTATGGTTGACAGGGTTCATTCAGAGGCTAAATGAGTCAGAATGAGAAAGAGAAGTGAGGATCAGTGGTTGTGATTAGGAAAAGAACCTCTATCTTCATGTAGGAAAGATGGCCCAGAATTGAATGACTTTTAACTGTGACTCCTTCTCCCAAGTGTAAGGGAGTAATGAACACAGCATTTGTGAGGAATATAAACTACTATTAATCAGATCTCATTCTCTTAAAGATGAAGTTAGCATGGGATGATGTGGTTATATTATTTTTAGTAATTAAAAAATTAGTATTACTATAGAAAAAACTTTACAGAATAGTTTCAGATGGAGACATGTGAAGGTGTATGCAGCTAAAAACCAGAAGTATTGAAGAGATGTGTCAAGTAATCAAATGATTAAGATATAGTTTTTCTGGATTTGTGTAGTATTTGTCAGCTTTTTAAATTTTATAATTTCCTTCAATTTATTTTTCAAATTAAATGAACATTCAGTTTCAAAAAAAAAAATTAGTATTACTAGCAAACACCTTTGCAATGGTCAGAATGTTTGTGTCCCCCTGAAATTTATGTATTGAATTTTTAATCTCTAGGGCAATGATATTCAGAGGTGGGGCCTTTGCCAGGTGATTAGGTTATGAGAGTGGACCCTCATGAAAAGGATTAGTGCTTATATTTAAGAGACTTGAGAGACTTTATTTGCACTTCCACCATATGGGGACACAGCCAGCAGGCACTGTTGATGACAGAAAGTATGTGCTCACCAGACACCAAATCTGCTACCACTGTGATCTTGTATTTTCCAGCCCCCAGAAATACAAGAAAAAATAACCTGGTTTAGCTAATTTGTTGTAGCCGCCTAAATAGATTAAAACGCATTTCTCTCCAAATTGACTATCCTCAGAACTGACGAGTTCAAATTTATAAGAATTTTTTAGAGGAAACAATGTTAAAAGCTCTCTCTCTACTTCAGCAATAGAATTTAAAAGTTCATCAACTCAGGTAACACAGAGGTTATAACTACAAACACAATTTTGAGGAAATCACTATTTTTCTACTCCACTAGTAGGTTCATAGAGAGTTACATGGCTGTGATGAGTAAATTTATGGGACTACTTAGTCAAATTATATGGTGCCTACACATGTGACCAAACATTGTTCTGAGTGTGTATGGGAGGTTTTCTGAATGTGATTAACATGTGGGTTGGTAGAAGAAATAAAGCAGATTGCCCTCCCTAATGTGCATGGGCCTTATCCATCACTTGAAGACCTGAATAGAATTAAACATTTGAAGAAGAAGAAACTCATACTTTTCTAGAATTTGCATTTGGACTAAAACATCTACTCTTCTTGGATCCTGAGCTTTCAGTCTGCTTTTTTGGACTGGAACTTACATCATTGGCTCTCCCAATTTTCATATCTTTTGATTCATATTGGAACTACACGATAGTTTTCGTGCAAAGACAGTTTGCTATTGCAAATCTTGGAACTTCTCAATGTCCACGATCATATGAGTAAATTCCTTACAATAAATATCTACACTCATATACACATACTACTAAAAACTGTGTGCTCATGCACCCATACACACATATACATATACACACATAAATATCCTATTGGTTTTATTTCTCTAGAGAACTCTGACCAGTATAATAGTAGACTGCAGTGGATCTAGTGAATAATTTGGGGTAATTTCACTGTTTCACATGGTGTTATGGTAGTTGCTCTGATATACTGCTCATATTTGCTTCAGGAATAATGATATTGGTACCCACTCGACTTTAGTAAGTGAGAATAAGATAGACATTTTCAGCCATCAGTCCATTCAGGGATTATCCCCTCCAGGTCATGCTGTCTTCTTGAAATGGTCCATGTTCCATCACAGGATAATGATTGTCATGGAATATAATGTATAACTTTCTTACATCAGCCTGTGAGACTTATCAAGGTCCATCTTGGCTATAAAGCAAATTAGGGTTGGGAGAGGCTCTTGAAGCTCAGCTTCTCCCTCTGTCCAATCCTCTTTACCTTATTTCCTGAGGTGTTAATTCCAAGGGCATTTTCTATTACAGTCTAGGCTTCCAGGGGATTCCATCCTCCAGCAGAATCCAGTTTCAGTCTAGTTTGAGATGACTTTTTGACCCCTCCAGTTCATATTTTACTAGCAGTGCTTTCCATATTATTTAATGTGTCTTTAAAGATGCATACCCATAGCCTGGGGGTACATCTGTCCCTCAAATTTGTTTTAATTGGCTTGAACATTAAGATATTTTAGTTATAAATGATTTAGGCATGGTATGTATTTCACAATGAATAATGAATCCCACTACTCCACATTATCTTATACATACCAGGTTTACAATTTTTTTAATTACTTGGAAGACTCTGAAGACACTTAAGACCTCTCTTAATTACTCTGTACCATATTATATTTTGTGGCTTTATTTGGGGCATTTACAGGTGTAATATAAATTCCTGGAAAGCACGTGTCTTTTAATGACTTTTTGTTAAAATATGTGGTTTTCTCCCAGCATGCATAAGACCCATTTTTCTATGCATAGGAAAATGTAGTTTCTATGAGATCATTGACATTTGGCATCCTTTTTCTGTTGCAAATGATTATATATTGGTTGTAACTTAAAAAAATGTATGCATATGTCAGCTTTTCTTCACTATAACCAAAATATCTGACAAGAACAACTTAGAGAGGAAAAAGTTATTTTCATTGCCAACTCCATTGCCTTGGACCTGAGGTGAGGCAGAACATCATGGTGCAAGGGTGTGGTGAAGGAAAACCACCTGTATGACAGCCAGGAAACAGAAAGAGCCAGAAGCCAGGAACAAAATAAAATTCCCAAGGGCATGCCTCTAGTAATTTGCTTCCTCCAATCATACCCCATCTACCTACAGTTACCACCCAGTAACCCATTCAAATTATTAATCCATCAAATGAACTAATCCACAGATCAGATCATAGTTCTCCTGCATTGTCACATGAACTTTTTTTTGGACACCTTATATCCATATCATAACAATATACAAATCAATAATTCAATTTAAATACACCAAATATATCCACCATAGTTTCACATTATGTTTAGAGGAATTAATTAAAAAGAAATTGGCTAAGATATTTGCATCAGTAAATATATATATGTATATATACATATATATATACACACATATATATACATATTTATACTTCTAAATATAAACAACATTCATTAACAGTTTTAATTTGTAGCCTTTAAAATGATAATCTGATTTGTTTTAATCCAGAACTAAGAAGCAGGAGATTCCAATATAAAAGTGTAAGGATGAGGTAAATTAAAATTGTGCTTCAATCAGTTAATATTTCCAGGTTGTATCAAGTGCATGCTCTATATTTAAATTTCCTCATTCTTAGATGAAGGTTGGCCTGTTGGATATTAGTAGTAATACAGTTATACCTCAGTTTTCCAGGCAAGGTGAAGGTACATAATGCAATTCCAGCTCTAAGAAAACTCGTTTTATATAAAGAGGTTTTTGTTTAGTGTGTGTGTGTGTGTGTGTGTGTGTGTGTGTGTGCGTGTGTGTGTATTTTAACCAAGCTCCTGTTCCCTTGTAGTATTATATTAAACAAGATAACAAAAATAATGAGTGGATATATAAATGTTTAGAAAAATTTTAACAAAGCCCAAAATGTCCACTTTTGTCTGTTATACACAGTAGGGAAAAACATAGTTAAGTAATCAAAAATCCCAAAGGAGAATGAAAAATTATATAAACCCCATAGAACTTTATGCAGCCATTAAACTACTTAAGAAGTAGATGTAGAACAATACAAAAATATGTTTAGGAAACAGCATCAAAAAGTACTGTAAGCAAAATGGTGTGCTAGAATTACAACTATAAAAATAGGTATATATTTGGACAAAGTCTGCATGAAAATACATGAAAATCAAAACAGTTGTTTCAAAGTGATAGAATTATGGATAATTTTTCCCCTTAAAATGTTCTTAAATGTTACATATTTCTTTCATAATACAAACACTATGCCTATGAAAAGAATTATAATGAATAAAGCAATCAGAGATTGTCTTAAAGCAAAGCAGTAACATGAAAGCAAGACAATGTAGATGAGAGTTATATCACACTTTTTAAAATTTGCTTCAAGCAGAGAGCATTTTCCAGAAACTTAAGATGGCGGCTCAAAAAGTAGCATTGACATCACCACAGTGGAGAGAGGGATGAAGAAGGGCTGTGAGGTGACAGGCCTACTCTACACTCTTCAAGACGTTTTCTCCTTCCCTTCTTCTGACCTCAGCCTTTATTCTTGTTATTTTGCATATTATTAGCAACTTTTCTCAGCTTTCTTTCCAACATCTCCTCTGCTCCTTAAAGCAAATTAAAAGGCAAACACTCAGTTCTAAAAGTGTTTTAGAACTCCCTAAAACACTCAGTTATGTTAGGGAGGAATGCCAACAAGGAGGTCCCTTTTCAGCTTTCAGAGTTTTGCATTGTGATGCATCAAACTACATGGAGAGCTGCCGGCAGAGAAGAAGGAGATGGGGAGAGAATCTCTGCGGTTGAGTCCATAGCTACACAAATTTACCAGATTAAGCTATTATATTATATTATAAGCTATTTATACTATTGTAAATATACTTCTTTTAAAATTGTAGTTGAATCTATTGGAGAGAGGAAAGCATAAATTATTTTTAAATTATAAAATATTGAAAACTGTGGTTCTTTGTCCAATGATATGATATGTTAATGATTTAATTTCTACTCCCATGTCTATATTTAGTTGAAGATAATTTAAAAATGCAAGCTCATTGGCATAAATGGTATGCAACCTATTGTTATTATACTGTATCAGTTATAAATTGAATTAAGCTTTTTCATACTGATACCAGCGTATGCATTTATTCTACTAGGTAGTACTTCACCCTAAAATTTCCATGTGTATATTTTCCAAGTTCTGTAGGATAAAGTATTATCACTTATATTTTCATACTGTTATTTGAGTGTCATAAGATGTCCCATAGATGCCATGCATATTTCAAAACAAATATTCTCAAAATATATGTATTAAAACCTGTGTTTGAGTAAGAACATAATGGGACAAAGTTCCCAATATTTGATGCCCAGAAAAATGGACAATGAGAATTACTAATGCTCTTCAAAAATATCTGTGGCTATTTACCTCGCAATCATATACAACAATTATACATCTATGTGCCCTTTTATATTATTATGGCCATGTGATTTGCTCTGGCCAATGAAATGTGTGCAGAACTAACATACATCACTTATGAGAGTGAAACTCAGATTTTCCTTCTCTTATTTTCCACTTCAATGATTCAAACTCACTTGACAATATGAAGCCTTGGTGGGTTTGGGCATATGAAGAACTGAGATGAGCAGAGCAGCCCACCAAGCTATAGTGAACATACAGCAAGAGTGAGAAGAAGCATCTGCTGTTCATTTCAATGAGTAAGAATTATGCTTATAAACTTTTTCAAAAGATGAAGTAGATAAGGTGAGAAACTAAATGCCTTATTCAGTCATACATATTAAAAAGAACAGATTATTTGTCTCTGTTGTTATTGTGGCTGTAACAAATTGTCACCATTTATGAAGATCTAAAATAACAAATTTATTCTCTTGCATTCTGGATTTCAGAAGTACAAAATGGGTCTTACTGGGTTAAGAATCAAAGTGTTGGCATGGCTGACTTCTTTTCAGAAGCTCTAGGGAATAGTCCATCTCTTTTTCCTTACCAGGCACTATATACCACCTACATTCCTTAGCTTGTGAACCCTTCCTGTTTCTTCAGAGCTAGCACCCAGCATTTGTATCTCTGCCTCATTCTTTGATTTTTAAGAGCCCTTATTAGATTGAGCTCAACTAGTTAATCCAAAATTATCTCTCCAACTCAAGACTTTTAATTTGATCACATCTACAAAGTCCCCTTTATTATGTTAATTAGCACACTTATAGGTTTCTTACTCTGCCTACCACAGCTCCAAAGTCTGTCATATTAGTAACCATGCTGTACTGCCTCTGAGGGTATAATAACCACAGAATTTCACAGTCATTTGTCATTCTTAACATCAATACCATCAGTAACCTCAATAAAACACACATTCTAAAATTAACCATTGGTATATTAAGTCATCCATTCACTAAGGACTCCCATTTTCTACTTTGGATCTAATCCATCTATTCTTCAACAAGCTTTATAATAGGGAGCTTTATACACTGGTAGAGGTATAGGGTCCTATCCTTGCTACTTATTAGGTATTATTATCAACATTTTGTAACTAAAGTACAAGAGGAATATTAAGTAGCTTGTTTGATAAAACATAGCAAATAAATTGTGGGTTATTTTCATATGGCATGTAATATCTTATGACACAAATTTTGCTAAACATCTAAGTATAATTGTGAGTTTGAGAAGAGGTCAATTTTAGTGGGTACTGTGAGTTTAAGAAGAGATAAATCATAGTGTATTTGAGTGTATGGGAAAATCTTTATTTAATTGTGGGGACTGAATTGTGCCTGAAAAATATGAAGACATATAGGTGTAGAATTTAAGTAAATCCAAATATTGACTTTATTAACTCACACTGATGCCTTACTCTGAGCTCAGGAATTGTGAGGTATTTTAACAAATTTATCAAAACTATCAAACAATGCAACAAAAACAACAACAAAAACTACCTCAGGCATTACATATAAGTATCCATATTACCTTTTTATATCTAAGAAGATATACAATGAAAGATAGAGCTAAGAGGCAGATTGGCTTGGGACCTTGGCACCTAAGTAACAACTTGGAGTTGATTTCCATGTGTTTCCATTTTACCTCTTACATTCCAAATGGAAGCTGAAGAAACTGGGAACACAGAAATGCTAATGGGAGAAGTAGGGAGCCCAAAAAGAGCTTACTCCTGGAAAGGACAGCCTCACAAATACAAAACAGACAATGGTACCTGCTACAACAAAACAAGAAAGTTAAAACTTCAACCCTACTCACACTCATTTCAGGAAAGGCAAAGTGGAGAGCCATGACTTCCTCCTTGAGGGGCAACAGTGAAGTGCCCTAAGACCCTGGAAAGAAGGTTGAATGGGGACCCGGGAGTTTCATAATCACTAGATGGTAACAAAACCCTCCAATACCTAGTGATGTAAGTTTAGACCACATGTTGGATTTGTATTTCCACCCATAAACAGTAAATGAGGCAACACATCTCAACTCCTCTGATGTCATGTTGGAGGATCAGATGAGGCCCAGTGTGGAGTCAAGAATTTCACTATTGGAGGTAGTGACCAAGCAGACTCCTCCCTTATGACACCAATGAAAGCCCAGAGAGGAGCTTTTAATAGGCAGGCTACCCAGTGCAGCCAGGGAGATGGAGGTGGAAGCCAAAACTCCCATGCGACTAAAAGTAATAAAGACCATCTTCCTTGCATATCAATGGATGTTACAGGTCACATACTGTGTGACTCCATTTACAAAAATTTCTTAAAACGCCAAAATTAGAGAAACAGCGAGCAAATTAATAATTAGGAAGGATTAAGAGAGTAAAGAGTAAATGGAGAATTTTTTTTGTAGTAATAGAATTATTTTATATCTTGAGTGTAACAATGATTATATCCCATTTAATATTATGTTACAGTTTTTCAAGATGCTATCACCTGGGGGAAGCTCTTTAAAGTGTTTACCAGATCTTTCTGCATTGTTTCTTATAACTTCTGAATCTATATTTATCTAATACATTTTTTTGAATAAGAAAAAAATATTGAAAAGGCAATAGCTGTTATACTTTGAAAATCATATATTGCTGTGACATGCCATGTTATGACTAGGAGACTATGGTATAAGTTTGGTTCTAAGAGGAGTGGAATCAGCTTCTTTGAATTTTCTGTATACCCAGAAGTGATGACTGCTCTATGGTTTTTTTCATGCTAACCAAATTCAAAAAGTCAACAAAATTAGTTTGAAATCCAAACCATGAAATTACTATATGAAATAAAACTTCCAAAAAGCCTAAATTATTCAAGATAACTTGTCAGTGCTACCATTCTGAAAGTAATGATCTACATGTAAAACAAAATTATAATAAAAACTTTTGTGTAGTGAACACACAACCAGAGATTTATAGGATGGTTGTCAAATGACTTTGCTCCGATAGTCTAATACCAGTAAGATACTGAGTGTGTTCCCTTAAGAGCTTTTGAAAAAAGCATTCGCTACTCTCTTCTCTCCATTTTTAAATTTTCTGTTACACATTTTGTTGACATATTAATACCAATGCACTGTTGATATCTTAATGCTATCATACTTTCCCAGGGTGATTGCATAGAAAGGTGAGATAGAGTGGACAAACGTTTGTGAGCATCAAGAGATTCAGGAGCTATGAGGAATCAAGGTCACAGAAGCTACACAAAAATAATCCACTATGCATATAGTTTTTTCTGTTCTTATCTCTATGATCATGTTAAATTACTGATGTTTCAAAATAGCTTATTACAATCAAAAGGTACTTTTTGTAAGCATGGTGATAACCACAAATCAAAATCTATGAGAGCGGACCAACCTCGTGGACCCATGTGGGAGCCCAGGCCCAAGCTCGAGTCTTATCCATCCACGTGAGAGCCCAGGCCCAAGTCAGGCCCAGGATGACCCCCATCAACCTGTGTGAGAGCTCAGGCCCAGGATCATCCTTGCACAGAATGGAGGACTACTCTGTGGCTCCCCATTTACCAGTGCATCACTCCTCAGCCTGCATTCATCTTGGGACACTGCAGCAATTGTCATAGCTCTCCCTATATAGTAGCCTCCACCTTGGGACAACAACAGGGCTTGGAGGCAGCTGCCTGCCACCGCATAGCACACCACAGCAATGTATCAACAAATAGGCAGCTAAAAGCCCTTGTAAGTCCCACTTTTTCAACCCATCTCTAAAAGTGGTTGCATCCAACTAGGGCCACCCCCAGTGCTATCTTGAGTTATCTCCTCTACTGCCGCCATCATCTTTAATTGTAGTAGTGTCCATCTTGGGACACCTGCCAGGGACTGGAAACCAACACCAAGGTGAGTAACAGGTAATCTGTGAGGTCACTATAAGATTATAGGGTAGAAATTGCAATACCTCATATCCACACTGCAAGAAAGGAAGAGACATAATAAACATTAAAAAATAAGGGAAGAAAGTGCCCCAAACAAACCAAAATACTACAATAATAGAATTCATTGATGAAAAGTCAGAGAAGGAGTTCAGAATGTACATAATTAAAATAATCTGTGCATTAAAGAATTGCCTAAGTGAGCAAATACAGGCAAAAATTAATCATTCCAACAAAGAGATAAGAATGAATACAGGCAACCACTGATCACACCAACAAAGAGATAAGGGAGCAAATACAGGTAGCAAATGATTACTTCAAGAAAGAGATAAAGATTCTGAAAAAACAATTCAGAAATACTTGAAATTAATGAAACAATAAACCAAATAAAAACTCAACAGAAAGAATCACCAACGGACTAGATGACGTGGAAGAAAGAACCTCAGATAATGAAGACAAAGTATACAATCTTGAAAATAAAGTTGACCACATAGTGAAGATGGTAAGAAACCATGAACAGAATATCCAAGAATTATGGGATACCATCAAAAGATCAAATCTAAGATTTATCAGTATAGAGGAAGTAACAGAGTTTTAAACCAAAGGAATGCATAATTACTTCAATGAAATAATATCAGAAAATTTCCCAAACATGAAGAATAAATTGGAAAATCAAAGGATATAGTACTTTACAATACAACAAAGGTACAAAATTGCAACAGATCTATACCATGCCAAATTATAATAAAAATGCCTAGCATACAGAATAAGGATAGAATTTTAAAGGCTGCAAGAGAGAGGAATAGATCACATATACAGAGAGACCAATTCAAATATCACCATATTTTTTAACCCAAACCCTCAAAGCCAAGAGATCCTAGAGCAACATACACCAAGCTCTGAAAGAAAGTGGATGTCAACCAAGAATCTTTTCTTTTTAAAGTTTTTTTTAGTTGTAGATGGACACAATATCTTTATTTTATTTATTTTTATGTGGTACTGAAGATTGGAAGATTGAACTCAGTGCCTATGGTTCAATCTCACCACTGGGTAGATTTTCCAAACAAAAACTAAACAAAAAAACCATAGAACTCAATTTAAAAAATAAATGTGCTAGGTGAGCACTCTACCACTGAGCCAGAACCCAAGCCCTCAACCAAGAATCTTATACACAGCAAAATTAAGCTTCAGATTTGATGATGAAATAAAAACCTTCCATGAAAAACAAAAGTTAAAATAATTTACAGCAAGAAAGCCTGCACTAAACAGTATTCTCAGCAAAATAGTTCATGAGGAGAAAATGATAACCAACAATGAAAATTTGCAAAAAGAGGAACTACAATAAAGGAGAGGCCAATCATAGGAGAAACTAAGCCAAGTAAAAACCAAAAATAAACCCAAATGACTGGGATTATAAATCTATATCAATAGTAACCCTGAATGTGAATGGCCTAAACTCATCAATTAAAAGAGATTGACAGACTGTATCAAAAAAAGAGACCAAATAATATGCTGCCTTCAAGAGACTCATCTCACAGGAAAAGACATCCACATACTGAAAGTGGAAGGGTGGGAAAAAATGTATCACTAACATGGATCTCATAAATAAGCAGAGGTTTCCATCCTCATATCAGAAAAAGTGGACTTCAAACAAAAGTTAGTGAAAAGGGATAAAGAAGGGCATTTCAGACTGCTTAAGGGAATCATACATCAACAAGACATAACAATCTTAAACATCTATGCCCAAACAATGGGGCATCTACGTATGTCAAACAAACTATTCTCAACTACAAGAATAAAACAAACCACAACACAGTAATAGTTGGCGACCTTAACAAAACTCTCTCACCACTGGATAGATTTTCCAAGCAAAAACTAAACAAAGAAACCATAGAACTCAATTTAAAAAATAAATAATTTAGACTTAATAATTTAGACTTAACATCATCAAATCTTAACAGACATATATAGAATATTTCATCCATCAACAAGCAAATAAACTTTTTTATTAGCAGCACACAGATTCTTCTTCAAAATAGGTCATTCATTATGTCAAAAAGCAGGTCTTACTTAGTACAAAAAATAGAGATACTATCCTGCATTCTATCTGAGTTTATGCCATTAAATGACTCATGGATAACAGAAGACATCAGGGAGGAGATAAAAAATTCTTAGAAGTAAATGAGAACTCTAATGTAACATATCAAAATCTCTGGGACACTATGAAGGCAGAGCTAAGAGGAAAGTTCACTGCATTAAGCTCATTCATTAAGAGAAGAAGGAGTGAACAAATAAATGAACTGACACTATCTCACAAAGCCCTGGAAAAAGAATAAACCAAGACCAAAAGGAGTAGAAGATAGGAAATAATCAAAATCAGGGCTGAAATCAATGAAATTGAAACAAAAGAAACAACTGAAAAATTGACAAGACAAAAAGGTGATTCTTTGAAAAAAATAAATAAAATTGATAAGCCCTTAGCCACTCTAACAAAAAGGAGAGAGAAAACTGTAATTACTAAACTTCATGATGAAAAAGGAAATATCATGACAGACACTACTGAAATACAGAAGTTAATTAGAAACCATTTTGAAAATTTATACTCGAGTAAAATAGAAAACCCTGAAGATACCAACAAATTTCTAAAGGCATATGAGCTACTCATACTGAACCAGGAGGACATACACAACTTAAACAGATCAATTTCAAACAAGAAAATAGAAGAAGCCATCAAAAGCCTACGAACAAAGTAAAGCCCAGGACCAGACAGATTCTCAGCTGAGTTCTACAAGACTTACAAAGAACAATTAATATTAATACTCCTCAAATTATTCCATGAAATAGAAAAGGAGGGAACCCTTCTAAATTCATTCTATGAGGCTAGTATCACCCTGATACCAAAACCACACAGAGACACAACAAAGAAAGAAAATTTCAGACCAATATCCTTGATGAACATATATGCAAAAATTCTCAATAAAAATATGGCAAATCACATACAAAAACATATTTAAAAAATAGTGCACCATGATCAAGTGGGGTTCATTCCAGGGATGCAAGGTTAGTTCAACCCACAGAAATCAATAAATGTAATCCATCACATCAGCAGACTTAAAGATAATAATATGATTCTACCAATTGATGCAGAGAAAGCCTTTGACAAAATACAGCACCCATTCATTTTGAAAACATTAGAAAAACTGGAGATGGTAGGAACATACCTCAACATTGTAAAAGCTATCTATGCTAAACCCAAGGCCAACATCATCCTAAATGGAGAAAAACTAGAAGCATTCCCTCTAAAAATGAGAACAAGATAGGGATGCCCTCTTTCACCAGTTCTATTCAACATAGTCCTTGGAACACTAACCAGAGAACTTAGGCAGATGAAAGAAATTAAAGAGATACCAATAAGGAAAAGAAGAACTAAGCCATCATTATTTACCAAGTACATATTTCTATACTTAGAGGATCCAAAAAATTCCATCAGAAAACTTCTAGAATTAATAAATAAATTCAACAACATCAGGATATAAAATCAACACCCATAAACCAATTGCATTTCTATACATCAGTGATAAACCCTCTGAAAGAGAAATTAGGAAAACTATCCCATTCACAATAGCCTCAAAATAAATAAAATACTTGGGAATCAATTTAACAAAAGAAGTGAAAGACTTCTACAATGAAAACTACAGGACACTAAAGAAAGAAATTGTACAAGATCTTAGAAGATGGAAAAATCTCCCATGCTCTTGGATAGGCAGAATCAATATTGTCAAAATGGCCATATTACCCAAAGCACTATATATATTCAATATGATTCCAATTAATATCCCAACATTACTACTTGTAGAAATAGAAAAGGCAACCATAAAACTCATTTGGAAGAATAAGAGACCCAGAATAGCCAAAGCAATTCTTAGCAAGAAGAGTGAAGCAGGATGCATCACAATATCAGACCTTAAACTATACTACAAAGCTATAGTAACAAAAATGGCATGGTACTGGCACCAAAATAGACATGTAGACCAATGGTACAGAATATAAGACACTGAGACAAACCCACTTAAATACAGTTATCTTATACTAGACAAAGGTGCCAAACATGTACATTGGAGGAAAGTTAGCCTCTTCAACAAATGGTGCTGAGAAAACTGGAAATCCATATGCAGCAAAATGAAACTAAACCCCTTTTTCTCACCATGCACAAAATTCAACTCAAAGTGGATCAAGGACCTGGGAATTAGACCAGAGACCCTACACCTAATAGAAGAAAAAATAGACTCAAATCTTCATCATGTTGGATTAGGATCATACTTCCTTAACAAGACTCCTATAACGCACAAGGTGAAGTCAAGAATCAATAAATGGGATGGATTCAAACTAAAAGCTTCTTCTCAGCAAAAGAAACAATCAATGAAGTGAACAGAGAGACTACATTCTGGGAGCTAATTTTTGCCACATGCACATTTGATAGAGCATTAATCTCCAGGATATATAAAGAACTCAAAAAAGTTAACACCAAAACAACAAACAACCTAATCAATAAATGGGCTAAGGAGCTGAATGAACAGACACTTCTCAGAAGAAGATATACAATTGATCAACAGACACATGAAAAAATGTTTAACATTTCTAGCAATTAGATAAATGCAAATCAAATCTACTCTAAGATTTCCTCTCACACCAGTCAGAATGGCAGTTTTCAAGAATACAAACTACAATAAGTGTTGGTGAGGTTATGGAGGAAAAGGCATGCTTATACATTGCTAGTAGGACTGCAAATTGGTACAATCAATCTGGAAAGCAGTATGGAGAGTCCTTAGAAAACTTGGAATGGAACCACCATTTGACCTAGCTATCCCACTCCTTGATCTATACCCAAAAGACTTAAAAGCAGCATACTACAGTGATGCAGCCACTTAAATGTTTATAGCAGCTCAATTCACAATAGATAAACTGTGGAACTAACCTAGATGCCCTTTGATAGATGAATGGATAAAGACACTTTGGTATATACACACAATGGAATATTACTCTGCAATAAAAGACAATAAAATTATGGCATTTACAGGTAAATGGATGGAGTTGGAGAATATCATGCTAAGCAAAGTAAGCCAATCCCAAAAAACCAAATGCCGAATGTTCTCTCTTATAAGTGGATGCTGATCCATAACAGGGGAGAGGACAAGGGAAGAATGGAGGAACTTTGGTCAAAGGGGACGGAAGGGGGAGTGGAGAGTAAATATGGTGGAATGAGATGGACATCATAGCCCTAGCTTCATGTATAACTGCATGTATGATGTGATTCTGTATCACATAAAACCAGAGAAATGAAAAGTTATGTTCCATCTGTGTACAATAAATCAAAATGCATTCTGCTATCATGTATACCTAAGTAGAATAAATAAATACATAAATATTAGAAGTCTGTATATGAACTTCTTTCAACAATGGACATTTTTCTCATCACATGGAACATCATTCAGGGGAGATCGTATTGTAGGACATAAAACAAGTCTTATCAAACTTAAAAACATTTGAAATTATACTCAGTATCTTTTCCAACCACAATGCAATAAAATTAGAAATCAATAACAAGAACAACTTTGGAATCTTATACCAACACATATAAATTAATTTAATTTGGAATAAGTATAATGGATTAAGAAAGATATCAAAAAAGAAATTTATAAAATTTCTTGAAATATGTGAGAATGGAAGCACAAACTTTCAAAACCTTTGTGATACAACAAAAGCAGTACTAATCAATGTTTATAGCAGCACAATTCACAATTGCAAAACTGTGGAAGCAACCCAGATGTCCTTCAATAGATGAATGGATAAAGAAACTGTGGTACATACACACAATGGAATATTATTCAGCAATAAAAGAGAATAAAATTATGGCATTTGCAGGCAAATGGATGGAATTGGAAAGCATTATGCTAAGTGAAGTAAGCCAGTCCCAAAAAACCAAATGCCGAATGTTCTCTCTGATTAGTAGATGCTGATGAATAAGGGAGGTGGGAATGGGAAACATAAGAGAAATAGAGGAACACTGGACGCGGCATGGGGGAGGTGGGGGGCAGGAAAGGGGAATGGGTATAGTAAAGATGGTTGATTGAGATCGTCATCATTACCCTTGGTGCATGTATGAAAACACAACTGGTGTAACTTTATCTGGTTTGCAACCAGAGAAATGGAAAAACTGAGCTCTATATATGTACTATGACTTGAAATGCAATTAAATAAACTAAAAAAAAAGCAGTACTAAGAGGGACATTTGCAGCAATTAATGCATATATTTTAAAAAAGCAGAAAGATCTCAAATAAACAACTTATCACTGTATCTCTGTGAACTAGAGAAACAAGAACAACTATATGCAAAATTAAAGAAAAGAGCTTATAAAGATTAAAGCAGAAAACAATTAAATGAAAAAGAAAAAATGATATCTTGCTGTTTTACATATGAGTTTGTGAAATATTTAGTGTATTCTTCACAATCTATCAATTAATTATTATTTGAGTCTGGCTTTTGCTCATTCCTTTTTAAATTCTCAGAAAGTAAGTTCATCTCTAAGCTCTGGGGTGGGCCCTGTTGTTATTTATCATGAAATAACCACATTAATAACATCATACAATATAATTTAAGAAACTCAAATTCAAATAGATCATATCTGATGGTTTACAACTAAATTCCAGTTATTGGTAGAACCACCAACTCTACTACTCTTCTCTAAAGATTTGCAAAATTTGAGGAAGTGGACATAATACATGAGTAAAAATTTTTTCTTTTCTCCTCTAGCATTTTGTAAATTGTCTTAGAAATACAATAGGCTATTCTCACACAAAAATGTTTTGCTATTTTAAAAATTTTCTCTACAAATATTCTGTGTTTTGCTGTATCCAATGTGTTTTGAAAAAAATGAACTACTATTGTTCCTCAGAATACGTGGGGGAATGATCAAAAATCTTTGTCAGATACCAGAATCTGTGGATCCTTAAGTCCCTATGTAAAAGGGCATAGTATTTGCCTATAACATGCTGTCCCCTTTAATTTATTTCTGGATTGCTCATAACACTTAATGCAATGTAAATACTAAATAAATACTTGTAAAATTACATTATTTAAGGAATAATGATAAGGGAAAATGTCTATATATGCTCAATATAGACAGAATTTTTTAGAAAATATTTTTGATCTATGTTTGGTTGAATTTGTGCACGCAGAATTCATAGACATGGAAAGCCAACTGTACTTACTTTTCTTGGAGAAAAAGAGAAATGAGAGATAATTTGAATCACGTGCCTTTGTCCTGGCCTAAAACAAACAGGATAAATGCATCTTGCAATCTGATCAAGAAGATTTTTCTTCATTACATTGTTTTCTATGATGTATCCAGACCCAGAGAGCCTGCTATCTTACTTCTAGCCTATAAAAATATAAAGAATTAGGACAATTGTTTTGTTCAGATGAGACCTCCACTGTTCTCCCTATGGGATCTTCCTAATTGATACATGTTCAAATCAGTCTGGAATTGAGAAAGAGAAAACACCAGCTATTTTGAAATAATGAGAAACTTTGCCAGCGTTTATACACTAACTGAAACTTGTGCCACTGCCTTGAGTATTGTAATTCCCTCATGAGCAAAATTGGCCCAAATAGTTATTCAATGCTTGAAGCAACATAAGAGTTCTTGGATTTCTACATTTTCAATAAATGGAAAATGTGCAGGGAAGAAAGAGAAAAGGAAAATTTATTTAATAGTTATCAATTAAAAATAGTAAATTAATGTATAGTTTCACCATTGAGCAAAATAATGAAGTTGGTAAAGCTTCTTAAACTCTTTAACCCAATTTAACAACTTTACTTTCCACATCCTGATATCCAGTAGATGCCTTTTCTTGATCTCATAATTTAGAGTGTTTGCATTCACAGGATTGTAAACTAGAATATTAGTTGTCAGTTAATGTAGTATGCAATTAAGGTTCGTGCCACTTCAAAAGTATTTGCATATAATCTGGAGGCCGTTGAAATCTTGAAAAACTTAAGTGAGGTCTCTATTCTGGTACATACTGAGTTTTTTTTTTTTTTTTTTTTTTTTTTACTTTGGATGAAATCTAAATCTAAATTTTATATGATCAGTCCTGAGCTTTTCTACTTAGGTGGATATCTCAGTGACAGGTTTTCAAGGGGGACTTAACATTCATGACTAACCTTAGGAAAAACTATCAGGACTGAATTATGAATTTTCCACATGCTTTAATATGGAAGCATTTTTATTTCATTTCCTTGTATTTGCTGATTTAGAAAGAATACAAATATTTGTTCCCAATCTTGACATTTTTTAAAGATAAGACATCTATATATAACATGGAGAAAAAGATCATTAGTTTTCCATTTTATGATTATCTGAATGCTGCATTTAATTCTCCATCAAAATATGTTGTGAAAGAAAAAAGAATTATACTTTGAAATTTGGGAGAATAAAGCAAATAAAAGGAGAAAGAAGGGTAGGAACCTAGAGGGAAGAGAAACAAGATAATAGAAACAATTAAGTATGCAATTAAGAAACAAGATAGATAATAGTGTGGGTCCTATATGGAGGAAGCCATCCCTCTGTTGGAGATACACAAGTGTATTTGTAGGAGGGCATATAAAGGACAGTGTTTAAACATTTCCAAACCTTATAAAAGGGAATTCTCTGCCCGTTGATTGGGCAACTTTTACCCAAAGGAGAACTTCTCATGTTCAGTACATGGCTCACACCAGAGGATATTCTTCTCAATGCAGGTGAGAACTTTTCTCCATTGAACTAGTACCTTATCTGTCATCTATCACATGATTTTCCAGGGCTCTGTTTGAACATAGCATGTATTACATATAAAGATATGTGTACACAGGAAGAAAACTCTTCATGTCCTAGGTAAAGTTTGGCATATCAGGCCAGTTACCTCTCATTCATTTAGCAAGTATTTTGGGAGCTTTCCATGTTTCTGAAGCTCTGATATACTCTGGTGATACAAAGACAGGTGAAGCACTATTCCTGCTATAAGCACTGTTTTACAAAGAGGAATAATTATAGCTTATACATTCAGTGCCAAAATAGGAATTAGAGCAAAGGGCTATGGAAGATTCCCCCTGGAACACAGCAGAGGGGAAGGATTCATTCTTTCTAAGAAGACATAAAGGGGAAATTGTGGATCACAACATTTTTGAACTAGACTTGGAAGGACAAAATAGTGAATTAGGCAGAAATGGGGCAAAGGCAATTCAAGACATGGTGGGCAGTATTTTCAAATCTCAGTGGAATAAGCATGCTTAGTAAAGCTGAAATAGCCCAGCTGAACACAGGATGTGGGAAAATAGAGAAAAACAGATGCGGGCAGAAATCTTCTCAGGGTTAGACCAAGAATGGTCCATTTGAAATTTATACTGTAAACAAAAAGGGGAAGTACAATCATTTTGGGAGGCAAAATGTCTTTACAAGCACTGTATTTTATTAGGATGAGCCCTGTAGATAACAGTGGACAGAACACATCAAGAAGTGTTGCATACCTGTCTCCTGGGAGAGCCAGTAAAGGACATACAGGTATGTGGACCAAAAATAAAAGCAAGCTAAGTGCATTAGTCAGCTTTTTGTCCCTGTGACCAAAATATCTGACAAGATAACTTAGGGAAAGAAATGTTTATTTTGACTCACAGTTTCAGAGGTTTCAATCCATGATCAGCTGGTTCTATTGCTTTGGGTCTAAAGTGAGGTAGATATCATAGTGGAAGCGTGCAGCAGAGGAAAGCTTCAGCTCATGGAAGTTGGGAGAGAGAAGGAAAGAGAAGGAGAGAACAAAAGAGAGAGAGAGAGAGAGAGAGATAGAGAGAGAGAGAGAAAGGAGAAGGGGCTGGGATAAGATAATCCTCAAGAGCATACCTCCAGTGACCTTCCTCCTCCAACCATCCCTTATCTGCCTACAGTTTCCACCACCTTTCAATAGACCATTCAAATTATTAATCCATCAAATGGACTAACCCACTAATGATCCATGATCCAATTGCTTTCCAAAAACCCCACCTCCGGACATTGTTGGATAGAGATACAGGTCTTCAACACATGAGCTTTTGGGAGATATTCCAGATCTAAACCATAACGCCAAGTTGTATAAAAGGATCAGGAGTGAGGACTGTCATGAGATCCATGTAAAAGAGGAAAATACATGAAGTGACATAAATGAAAGTAGGCCATTGGGTGAGAAAATTAGGGAGAAGTTTACTTTTAGAGGTGTAACTTCAATGTAATCTTGAGGTGGAATATGCCTGGTGTCTTTCCTCCTTAGCCTTTTTAACTTGTCTTTTGCCTCAAAAAGATGATCTATAGTATGTCATTAATATGCTTCCTGAATGCCTGGCCCCTACTGGGTTTGGATGAAAGGGAACATCAATAAAACAATGATAGGAGGGAAGAGACAGAGGTCAGGGGTTTCCCAGTTTCCCCACTGTTAGGCTGCTTTGAGTTGGTGCACTCATGAAATTATCACTCTTCTGAGATGGCCCCTCTGTGATTCTCCTTCTAGAGTCCCATGAAGTTCTCTTTCCTCTCATCTTTTTGGACCTAGTGGTAGGTAGCTTCTTGTGGTTCTCATAACACTAACTCTAGATTACTGCACCATCTCTTGTAAATTTCCTTTCTGTAAATAAAACTTCCTTTAATTATCATAACTTTAAATGTATCGCTTTCTTACTGGGACGCATGCACATTGAGAACAGGAAGGGAATTAAGAAATCCATTGGACTTAAAGACTGGAGACAGTAAATGCAGGATGCTTGTTTAAGATGTTTAACTGTGAAAGGTAAATAAGGAAAAGGGTTGTGAATTGAATAGGGTCCAGAAAGGAAAGAAAATATTTTGGATAGAAAGATGTGATATTTTTAATATATTGAGTCCAGGATACATCCTGTCCTTTATGTATTAATTAGAATAAAAGAAGCATCTGTCTAGTAGGCTTTTCACACACCCTAGATTTTGGCAAATTCTCATTTCTCACTCTATCTTCCCTTAATTGCCACATATGGGAAAAAGAAAGTGGGAGTCACAACTCTTATTTTGAACTCAGAACCTGAGTCTAGCATTTACAGTTCTAATTGCTAAGCTGAATAATAAAAAGTAGTTTTTATTCAGAATCACTGCAAAAACATGAAATGACAATGAAGAAACTTCCATGTAATAAATCCTCACAGGACGAACAGGACTGGAGTTACTGCTAGCCAGAAGATGAGTCACACAGGGGAAGGAACAAGAGAAGGAGGCATAAGTGGGCATAATGGGGGATAGTAACTACACTATCCTTTAGTAATTTACTGAAAAATTTTGGCATCACCTTTTGACACTCCCATTATGGTAGATTCTGGTGGTGGAAAATACATATTGCATTTTGTGCTCCCAAATTTAGTTATCTGATTTAGGTACTTGCCTGTTTTCATAGAATTCCTCTTGGAAGAGAAGCAATCAAATATTTATAGCATAATGTCTTCAAGACAGTTAGAAGGATTTTTTTAACCTAATGGGAAATGTAAGCAATAGGCATTATAGTTCAGATAGAGGGAAGAGATCACTGAATAAACAGACATTTACTAATCACTTATCTATAGATGCAAATCCACTGGAGAATCCATTGATCCTGAGAAGGAGGCTATATCCTAAATTTGTATATAAAATTCCTTAAGGTCTTATGATCTCTCTTGGTTTCAGGGTTCTCATAGCTTGCAATATAGACTCTGAAAACTTCCAACAGTTTTTTTTTTTTAATCAGATAGCCCCATTAATTACCCCAAAATGCTAGGTGCTGAGCATGATATGAAGTAAAATACAGTTGGTTTTGAAGGTGTATGGAATTTTAATTGTGCTGATATTTTTCTAAAATGTTTCAAATAACTGTAATACACAGAGAAATAACCATGGGCTTGAGTTAGGGAGTTGTTAACAGAAAAATGGCAAAATACATGGCTCTTTATAATATAAGTGAATTTACAGCCAATCACCTCAAGAAGAAGAAGAAAAAAAGAAACAGTGCAACAGATCATTGGAGAATTATGACAATTAGTTGACACTACTCAATTGTTGATGACATACCTACATCCAGACATTATCAGATAAGCCAGTACAGAAAGTCTGTAATAGAAGAAAAGCAAAACTATATGGAAGGGTACATATTGCTCCAGACTTGAGGGTATCCAGTACACTCACATCTCTTATTTTTTCAAATACATTGCTCCATCTTTCACCTGTTCAATTATTGGGCATTCCATTGTCTCCATCCTTTTCTACTTAATTTTCTCAGAGTCTTAGGAAACTTTTCTGTCTAAGGTGTTTTCAGCAGCACTGAGTCCAGTTGCCACTGTTTCTCACTGCTCTTGTGGGTAATTTACACTCTGATGGGTCCTATCAGCCTGTGGTGTGACTGCTTATTTAGGTTTCTGTGGAGGCCTCTGGAGTTTTTGTGAGAGGATTCCTAGTTCTTCAGTGCAAGGATCTTCTTTCTTTGGGTTCTCAATATCACTGCTCTTAAAAATCAGTTGTTTTAGAAAGTACTGACTCAGGCAGGACTCATGCTCCTATTTGTTCCCTCTCACTTCTAGAAAAAATTGTCTGCTTTTCCTTCTAGTGACCACCTCTCTCAAGAATGTGATAGGTTTTCTTTAAACTTTTACAAATCAAAGGTTATTTTTATTTCCTCTTTTATTAACAATTAGGTAGGTTAGTCTTATAAAAAAATCCAAGTCTTGCCATTTAAGGATGATAAACTTTAATAATTCCAAGCAATATTATATTTTAGATTATAATAAAAATGACATCCATCATGAGAAAAAGAAAATGAAATAACAAATCCAAAAAGGAGTACAATTTATACCTTTGCAATGTATTCTCTGGCAGGGCACCTAGCCTTATAACATTTCATAATTCCTAAAACTGTACCGATTGCTTTAAAAATGTTATCTATCTAATTTAAGAGTTCCCACTTGGTAGGGAACAAAATTTCAAATCAGAGAGGTGGGTATTGCTACAGTTTAGATCTAGAATGTGCCCCAAATAGCCTATTGTTAATGCTTTGGTCCTTCGATTGGAGCTATCAGAAAGTGGTAGAACCTTTAAGAGGTGGAGCCTAGTGGCAGGTTCTAGGTCATTGTGGGCATACCCTTAAAGAGGATTATGGGACACCATTCTTCCTCTTTCTGTTTCAATTCCTGGCAATGAGTAGAATGGGTGTCCTCTACCATATGCCCCTACCATGATGTAGTGTGCCACCATACACCCAAAGCAACAGGGCCAGTTGGTCCTGAACTAAAACCATGAGCTAAAATAACACTTTTTCTTTTAAAAAAAATGCAGATATTTTGTTACAGTATCAAGAAGCTGACTAACATGGTACTTATCAAGATGACACCTCTACCAACACAGGTGAGTTGGAATTTAAACTTAGATGTCCAAAGCTGTAACTACACCCATCCTATCAACTTGTTGTATGTACACTCAGTAGTGCTGTGAGTCATAATATAAGTCCAATCCACAGATTTAAAGTATTTGCATTCATGGGAGAGGGGGAAATTGTCAGAATCAAATATATGAAAGAGTTGGACACTAATATAAGTAGCACATAAGACAGTAATAAATTAAATTTAAACAAAGTGTAGAAGTAATAGAAGGACTTCTTAAAGGCTTTCCATTCAACACAATACTTAATATTCATGCAACTATGATTGGCATATTTCTGCCTGCAAAAGTCCTTAAAATGCAAAGTCCTTTACTTATACTTTGCAAATTGGCTCACTCAATGTCAACTCCAACTCTACTCTCATTTCGTGTATTTTTCTGCCTTTTAGAGGTTGGAAAGCAAAATTTTTTTAGCAGGGATTCTGTGTATGACCTAAATTCCACCAAGCAAGTGCACCATCCAATACTTGGAAAGAAGAAGCAGACAATGTGAAAGAGGGGCCACAAGCAGGAAATGGCCTCTTCTGAGACAAGTAGGTAGCACAGGTGTCATTGTAGAGCAGAAGCAAACTTTGGTTAAAATCATTTTATTTTACTAAAAGCTTTTTCTCTTGACTCTGTTATCTAGTATGGAGACTACTAGAAAGATTTTCTAATAAACCCTTCTGCCTAATAGAGCTATATATAGGAGATTATAACATCTGTAACTCAGAACATTGAAAGGCGTAATGACTGTTTATAAGAATGTGTGAAAGGTAGGATGATCTAGTTGACCACGGAGACTGGAACACTCTTGGTCTATAACACATTGTAGTGACAGAGTTATTAAGATATCATCTTTGGTCACTGGGGAAGATTACATATAAAAGGCAAAGCCATGTTTGTGTAGGTCATGTTGACAATTGAAGAATATAAAGATAGTAAGGGTGGACTCTTTCTTCCAGTTAAACTTGAGGGTATAAAGCAAAAAAAATGTAGTTGAGTTTAAAGATCTTGGTTAGAGTCCTGGCCAAAGAACCAGTTTCTATGACTGTCCTCAAGAATTTTATACAGATGTGTGCTGACTTAGGATAGTGCAATTTAATGTGTTTTTAAATTTACTTTTTGTTGTTTCTTCTTGGACTTATAATGCTGTGAAAGCAATAGACATTCAGTGTAAACTGTGTTTGAAATTTTGAATGTTGATTGTTTCCTGGGCTAATGATATTCAATATGATACTCTTGTGATCCTCAGCAGCAGGGGAAAGCCACAGCTCCCTGTCACCCACAGGATCACAAGTGTCAACAACTGATACTCTGTAGTGGATTATGTTATTCAGCTGTGATGCTTGGTAGGTTAGTGTACTCAAAACATTTTTACTTAAAATATTTTCAACTTTCAATGGGTTTATTTAGACATAGCCCCATTCTAAGTGGAGAAGCATCTGTTAAACTTTATTGAGTTTTACAGATAGCTCTAGAAGTTACTCACCCCATTCACCAGGTTGATGAGGCTCTTCCTGCCTTACTTAAAATATTTTTTTTAATATCTTTATTTATTTATTCTTATGTGGTGCTGAGGATCGAACCCAGTGACTCACGCATGCGAGGCAAGCGCTCTACCACTGAGCCACCGCTCCAGCCCCCTTACTTAAAATCTTGTAATCAATTATTTTGCAATAGAATATCTACTTTCTCCATATCCACCCTATCCTCTATATTACTATAGACATTTTCCAATTGACCTAAAAGAACAAAAAGAAATTCAAATCCAGAAGGACAAACCGTTTGCTAATTTATATTGGCAAATACTTGAGATTAGGGTTTATTGAAAACTAGACATAAGAGTAGCTTATATTCAGTGAAACTGAAATGTCCAAAATTCTTTAGCTTTGTAGAAGTATAAACACAAAGGTATATAGAAGTTAAAAAGATGTAATGGACATATCAAATGCTGCTGGCTCCTCTATGTTTAAACATGTCCAAAAAAATAATAATGAGGTTAAGAAAAGTCAGTTTACATATATGCATATATGTAGGTATACACATATATTTCTACTTCTCTGAATGACCTCTGACTGATATAATGGGTCAACAAGTCCCTATATATGCCATCTGAGATGCTACCACAAACTGGTATGTCACAAAGTTGAGTGTGCTCAGCAAGACACCATCTCAATAAGCAATAAGAAATGGAAGGCTGGTCCTAAGCATGTCTCAAAGACCCAAGAATGTTGCATGATCATAGACTAAAATTCTCAATGTCTATTCCTGTGGCTGTACTGTCCCTTCTAAACAAACTATGTGCTCATAATGAATACCTCTATTATTAATTGATGTGGGAGGAGCTTTATTCATAGATCATCCATCTTAATATATGGGCATCAGCCAAAAGTTGATTGTTCCCTTCTATGATGCTTCTCCAGAATAAACCTGAACAACATTAGAGATTTTAATACTGGGCAAAAAATTACTAGCTAAACATGATTATCATCTTTCTTTGAAAGAAGACTCTGTTAATCAAATGAATATACATTAATATCATGGAAAAGAACAGATAATGATTTCAAAGATGTTGGTAAACTTAAAACTAAAAGAAATTTTGAATTATTATTGACAAAGAGATTTTGGTGGAGATTAATGGATCTGGATTTATCCCCAAATGCTTATGTGTTGAAAGCTGGGTCCCAGCTAGTAGTGCTATTGGAAAATGGTGGAAACATAAGAAGGTGGGGCCTACTTAGAGGAGTTGGGTTACTGGTGGCATGTCCTTGAAGAGGGTATCTTGTCCATGACCCCTTCCTATTTCTCTCTGCTACCTGGCTGCCATGAAGTGAGCAGCTTTGATATTTCTCACGCTTCCCCATGATGTACTGCCTAATCACAGGCTCAGAAAAAATAGAGCCAGATGACCATGGACTGAAACCTCTGAAACTGTAAGCCAAAATAAATCTTTCCTCCTTTAAGTCTTTTTTCTTAAGTATTTTGTCACAGAGATAAAAAGCTAACAGATGTATTTCCTAAAGTTTTCCAAAATGTAAGGGTATTTGTGCTCAATTGAATGCTTCCAATGATTATCATTGCTTTTGGTAATCACATGAACAAGATAGCTGTTGGTATAAATTGGTCCATATGCTCTGCCATCCCACTTTGCATGAATAAAGTAATAAAGGTGGTTGTGGTCACAGTGAGGAAAACTAAACATAGATTCAAAAACATGAATTTCTCACTAGGCTGAACAGGTAACTGCCACTGCAGAGTACTCCATCTGTCAGCAATGGAATTAATGTTACATCACAACACAGTCTCAAACTCCAGGGCACTAAGTGGCAACTCACGGCAGGTCAATTGCTTGAGATTCCCTTTTTCCCCACAGAAATGAGAGTGATTTATTCTCACTGGAAAAGATATTAATTTTTAGACTCTGCAGAAATATGGATTTGCTTTCTCTGCATGCTCTATGTATCAGTCCCTCCTGTGAATTTACCAGATGCCCTGTCCACTGTCACAGTATGCAGTACAACACTGCTTCTGACCAACTAAGCATTTTACAACCTACCAAGGATATCAGGATCTGCTCTTACTGGGACCTGGAGAAAATAGACTTGGAGATGTATGAGTCAAAAAAAAGAGAAAGAAATAAAGAAAAAAAAGAAATAAAGAAATAAAGAAAGGAAGGAAGGAAGGAAGGAAGGAAGGAAGGAAGGAAAGGAGAGAGGGAGGGAGGGAGAGAGAAAGCGAGAGAGAAGAAGTTGGGGGAGACAGTATGGTGGAAAGAGCTTGGAGGCTCAGAGCCCAAAATGTTTGTTTGATTTCTACTACTTCTTCAGTTTTTGGCCACTGGCAGGTTATATAACCTTTATACTCATTGGATTATTGTCATATCAGATTTTAATTGTAAAAATCAACCCTTTATAAGCCTGGAGTCTTATTTCTACCCACCAAACCCACTAAACCCAAGGATATATTTGAGTTTTTGAGAGAGGAACTCTTAGACATTGGGATAGAGGGGAAGCTCATCATGGGTCACAGTTAGGTATTCCCCTGAGACATCCAAGTTTGTCCCTGATTTTTAGTTATCAGTCTAAAAAGATATTGTATGTGTTCTCTTGTTCCTAACCTGGAGACCTGCTTCATTGTTTCTTTCTATGTTCAGGTGAAATATTCAGCTAATGATAAAATCTGAGCCTTAAAGGACTTGCTAATACTTCAGGCCCTCTGTGCATACTTGTCATGGTATTTTCTATCTTCCTAGTTTAGCACCAGGATAAAATGTGAGAGGATTACCTACAAAGTTTCCTAATAAATGGAGTTCTGTTTAAAATGTTCCCTTTGTTCTGGTCTACCCACCCCTACATGGGCCCTCTAATATCCTCTCTGGCTGTATATAGGGCTTAAGGCCCTTCATAAAACACCCCAGTGACCACCTTCTTTACTCTGTCTGGCTCTTTTCTCCTCTTTTGTCATCCTCCTCCTACCATGGAGTCTTCAGCCCTGGAGCCAGGTGGGGCTGGCTTCTGCTCTCTTATTCCCCATTATTTTATAGCTAAGCTTTAGTCCTTCAGGAGACTCTTCAGACTCCAAAAAATGTGGACACATCAACTCAAATATTTTTCTTCTTTTCTATTTTCAAATTAATGGGGAAAAGACAGAAGATTAAGAAAAATGAGGAGAGGATGTACACACAGAACTATTTATAAAATCTCTATTATGCCCCACTGTAAGGAGAAAGAGAGAGAGAGAGAGAGACATGGAAATATAAATAGAAATATATATTCATATATACCAGGTAAGAATTTGCAGTGAGGTAATTAGAGATACCCTTTAAGAAGACTAAATTTAAGTGTTTCCAAAAGTGTCTATAGATAAAGAAAGCAAGTTGCCTTGAAATAAACCTTTTTGTTTTGTTTTGGAATAGCCATCAGAGTAGCTATCTTGTCACTGAAATACAAGACAAATATCTTATTCATTGTTCATGGTGAAGACTCACTGGGTGGACTGATGCCAACAGGAATATTTCAAACTGAAATGTTAACTATTCTTTTTATAAATATAAAAATTTCCTCAATGATGAAAGCTGAACTGTGTGTGGGGAAGCTGTTTGATGCTCTTTGTGGGAGTTAGAGAGCAGGACTTTCATCTTTCCTATGGAGGTGATCTGACAGCAGAGCAGATGCCTCAATGTGAAGGTGAAGGCTTGTGAACTGTTATTAACTGAGGAGAAACCTTGCAGTAACCCAGGTGAGGGAGATAACACTTTGTATTAGCCAAGTCATGAGAAGATGAACAATGTGCAGGAGACTCAGAGAAAAACAGCAGTTCAGAGCACAGTCAGCTGCTGAAGGGTTGGTGGAATGGGTGCAGCATGTAAGCTCTCCTCAGCTGAGTGTTGGAGAAAGCAGGAAGGTGAAGACCCCTCATGAATTTATGTTTGTTCCAGACATTTCTGGTTTTAGCTGCGTGTCTCTGGAAAACTCTTAGTTCTGAAAAGTGAGTGATGGCTGGTGCCCCCAGCTCCTGCCTGTGTTATGACAGGTACTTGTTCTGGGCTAGGGAAGCCAGAGGTGAGTATCACTGATGTGCTGGAGGATAAGGCTGGTGAGTGGTTTTGAGGCTGGATTGTAGAGGCAGTTAAAAGGAGTCATTGTTCTATGCACACTCATTGCTATTGTAGAGCAATAGGTTTTTGTAAGTTCAACCCAGGGATAATGGATTAGAAAGCAGTTGGAAGAAAGAGCGTCCATTAAAGAGTCAGGCAGATAGGCAGATGAAACAGCCTAGATAAGGGTGGTGATAGGAATGTGAATGGCTTCTAAAGGGAAAAGTTTGATTAAACAACTTGTATGAAGAGTAGTAAATTTAATGTAGATTATTTTCTCTATTTTTACTTTAACAAAAAGGGACCTGAGGCAGGTAGTCATCCTCATATAATGTTCTTTAGCTTTAGTTATGTAAAGGGAGCCCCTCTCAGAAACGTAAAGGAAGATGTCCATGAACTGGAACTGCAAGGCTTCACCCTGCAGGTGATGCCATTAAGTGTGCAAACCAGCAATCCCCTCTCATGACTCCTTTGCCAGCAATCTCTTGGAAAGCAAAGATTTGCTTTGCATGTTTACATTGGCGGTAATTGGCAGATTAGAACATTTGGAAAAAAAAAAAAGATGCCTGGCTGTGTGGAGAAAATAGAAACAGCAGCACATTCATGGTGTATTTCTGAGCCAAAAATTACACTCACATATTTAGAAACAGAGTACAGAGTTCAATACTCACACATATGCTCTTATGCACACATACACTCATGCACATATTCATATATATACACACACCTCTATGCTTTTTTTTTAAAAAAAAAGTCAGGTCAGCAGTGAGGAAAGATGATGTTAAAGGAAAATAGATGAATCAAAGAAAAGTCACCTTTGCTTTGTTGAATTTATACGAAGCTCTTTTGCAAAAGGTATTGATTTATCATCAGGTAAATAGTTTCATCTCCCATGAAATCCTATAGGCCCTTCAGCAATTACTGAGAAAGCTCTTAGCTAATGGTCCCTTGGAAGTGGCAGGTAGCAAGATATCAAATTCCAAGATCAAAAGAGGACTCCTAACTCTTTAGTAGCTAATCACCTTGTGAGACAACTGATTCTTCAGAGTCTTCCACTAAAAACACAGTAATCAGTTTAAGCCCTGGGCAAATTATCCTACCTTTAAGGAAGGGACAAAAGGTTGGTAGGTGGAAAAAAGAAAAGATATTTGGTTAAATGCATCCTACATGAATGATTCTGATGTGAATTTAAAAAAATAGGATGATGCAGAAGTCATGTTGAAATATAAATAAACACATATATGGACATATAAAGGCATAGATAGAAATACAGATAAAAATATAGTTCTAGATTTGTAAATAAAAGTAGAGGCTGTGGACCTGAAGGAGCCACAGAGGGCCCAGATCCGCCCTCAGGAAACTCCACGGGTGTCCAGCCAACGGGAGACCAGGAACTGCTAGCTGCTAGCCACTGGGGAGCCCAAACTCAGGGTAAGAGTCCCCACAGAGACCCTAGTGCAAGGTAGCTCCACCCAAGGGCAGCCTGGGACCACCCTAGTTCCACCCGAAAGTTCCTTTGGCCTGGCAGGAGCCACAGAGGGCCCTGATCCACCCTCAGGAACATCCACGGGTGTCCAGCCAATGGGAGAATAGGGATTGCTAACCGCTAGCCACAGAGAAAGGCATACCCAGGGTAAGAGTGGCCTGCAGAGATCCCAGCATAAAGAGGCCCCATCCATGTGCACTCTGGGCCCACCTCAGTTCCACTCCAGAGTTCCTGTCGTCAGGCAAGACAGGAGGCCCCAAACTGCCCATAGGGAATGCCAGGGGTGCCCAGTTGAAGGCAGACCAAAGCCTGCTAGCCTCCACCCCCAGGGGAATTCACACTCACTGTAAAGGTCGCACACAGGCTCTCCTGCTTGTGACTCTGCCTAAGTGAGAATTGGGCCCGCCTCCAGTTCTCCTCAGAGTTCCTGTTCACCAGCAGGAGTGCAAGATACTGACAAAAGAGCCCTCAGGGGCCACCTCAGGAGCCCAGCCAAGGCTTCTCCCACTGCCCTCTAGCGTTACATCCACTACCTCCGCCACAAACTTTAGTGGAAGTACTGCCCATCTGGGGACACTGAAGGAATAGAAGTAGCTCCAAGGTGAGACACAGGTAATCTGGAGTGTCAGTACAAGATTATAGGATAGAAGCCGCAATACCTCAGATTGGTATTTCAAGAAAGGAAGATACAAAATCAACATGAAAAAAACAAGAAAAGAAAGTGCCCCAAATAAACCTGAATACCACTGTAACAGAATCCATTGACAGCACAGTTGATGAAATGTCAGAGAAATAATTCAGAATGTACATAATTAAAATGATCAGTGAACTAAAGAATGACATAAGTGAACAATTACAGGCAAAAATTGATCAATCCAACAAAGAAATAGGTGAGCAAATAAAGGCAACCATCATTCATTCTAATAAAGAGAAAAGAGAGCAATTACAAGTAGCAAAAGATTACTTTAAGAAAGAGTTAGAGATTGTGAAAAAAACCAATCAGAATTACTTGAAATGAAGGAAACAATAAACCAAATACAAAACTCAATAGAAAGCATCACCAGTAGACTAGATCACCTGGAAGACAGAACCTCAGATAATGAAGACAAGATATACAATCTTGAAAATAAACTTGACCATACAGTGAAGATGGTAAAAAATCATGAACAGAACATACAAGAAATATGGGACACCATCAAAAGACCAAATCTAAGATTTATTGG
>CM053411.1:18965677-19004002 GCA_028644305.1 Xerus rutilus | reverse complement strand
TTTTTTTTTTTATCAACCATCTGAGTAACTACTTCTTTAGGGACGTGCACATTAGAGATTTTGGTGACTAAGAAATGACCCTAATCTTCTTATAATAGTCTGAGGCACACTCATGGGTAGACAGTTAAGATGCTAGTGAGACTCAAACAGTAGAAATAGCATGATTAGAATATGTGGAACTCGCAGGTACAAGAAAAACTGGTGCAGAAGTATATAATACTGCTTTGACTCCACCTCACTTTGCACCCTAGTTACTGTTCCTCTGTCAATGTTAAAACCCCAAGACCAAGACCAGGTGACTCACTCTCAAAACTCTGAGATGGCCTGTGCTCTGCTGCTTATACATGACACACCCATAAAGTCTTTTTCTGTGACAAGTTTAGGAACCTGGAAAATGGGAGTGTAGGTGTGCTCCACTCTCTGGGACTTTCCAGCTCCTGGTTTGGTGATGTACTCCAGAGCAGACCATAGGAAATGAGTAAAAGCCATCTGCCTATTCTTCAGTGGAAAGATAAAGTAAGACAGAAAGAACAATCATAAGGAGAAAGAAAGTACCAGGGAGAAAGCTTAAAAGAGTGGCTGATCCTTAGTGTAAGTGGAAATAGAAAAATCAAGGAAAATTGAGGCTGAGTCCTGCTGGACTGGGAAAAAAATGGAAATTATTATTTTGTATCAGTGGTGTTTTTTACTGTGGTAAGGATGGGATGAGATTGGTTCGAAGTGAGGAAATGAGAAGGAGGCAGGGGAGGTTGTTGAGTAGAGACAACTATTTTGAGAATTTTATTATTTGGAGAAGGGAGACAGATGGGATGGTAGCTTGAGGGTTGGGCTGGAATTAAAAAAACCTACTTCTTTGGTAAAATTTCTCAATAGCACATTCATCATAAAAGATCTCCCTTTCAAACCAAACTATCCTAAAGGCTATGTCTACTCTACATGTGGTTGAGTCCTACAGAAAGAGCTGGATTCCAGGCATGTAATGAAAGCTTGCCAGCCTCCATATTCTTACTCTGAAGATAGTAACAATAATTATTGCTTTTTAAATGTATGTTGTAGAAATTCCAGGAATAAAAATAATTTTTAAATTATAAACCTATATAAAATATGATATTACTATCATTTTCATCAGCTATGTAACTTTTAAAGTCTCATAGAAGATTTCAAAATATTCATATTTCAAAGCATTTTAATAGCATGTAACTTTATGAATAACAATTTGAAATTAAATTAAGAGAATGACCATTTATATTCACACTGTATGCCAGGCATAGAAATAGATAGTTAAATGAATTCTCTTTATCTTCTTTAAGGCATGATAAGTGTAGTTCTACTCATTTTATAGATGGGAAAATGCTTTTGAGATATAGCTGGTACTCTCACATTCATTTAACCAGCTAGAGAAAAGTCAAAGTTCAGAATTCAAATCTGCTGATAAGCCTATAAACTAATGTTGCTGAACCAAATCTAAATATTTGTTTGTCAAAGTTTTCTTTCATTATGCATAGAAACAAGAAATCTAGGTGTTCCTATGTACAAACAATAAAATAGATGTTTGATTCAGCTGGACATGGCATTTAAAATAACTATTTGTATAATTATGAACTGAATTCAGATAAGAAGAAAAAATTAAAAGGTTCCCAAGGGTTTTGTGTATGATTCTCTTTAGATTTTCCCTGTTAGTAGATGTGAACATCAAAAGTCCTAAATGAAAAGTATTAATACAAATCCAACTGGAAACCTATTTTAATACCTAAATCCCAACTGTTTCTCATTAAAATGTTCTAGTTTTCTTTCCTAGCTCTCCAGGGTGGGTGAGTTGAGGTCTGGCATATAGTAATCAGCTAATGGGGGCCTATTCCCAGATCAAATACTCCTAGTTATACAGAGAGATGTAATTAGTAAGCAAACATTCATGTATTTGGAGTATCATGTAAAGACAACTTATCACTATTCTCATTATTTTATAATTAAATTTCTAATCTTTCTGGGGACAGAGAAGATAGAAAGCAAGGATACAAAGCTAATGCAGAAGAATGTAAGAAAAACAATTTATTTCACACAAAATCTATTATTTCCTTGAGTGGGGAGAGATGGAAAAATATAGTACTTTAGAGCTGGATTTAATCTGAATTTTGTGATTTACTAGCAATGTGTTTTGGGGCAGTATATTTAACTGGTCTTCATCTTGGTTTCCTCATCTATAAAATAATATTATATGGTTATTAAATATAAAATACTTGTAAGAATGTCTAGCCCATAGAAAACTCTCTGCATTATCTATTATTAATATTTGCAATTATTCTGATAGTCCCTCTCTTGAATTTTGTATGAAAAAACAAAGCAAATAGCTGCCCCGAAATATTAGATTTTTTTCAACTCTAACACTAAAATAATGTTCTTTGAGATAAGTATAAATTAAAGGAAATCATTTTATTTGTTTATTCACATTAATTTAACATGTATTGAGTGTATATTATGTACTTATTGTCCTATGGATAGGAGATGACCCTTTAATTTTTTCTCTACCATGTGTGCATATTATTCTTCATGTCAAGACCTGACGTCTATTTTTTCTCTTAAAATCTGGCTGAACTTGCTTTCATAAATAAAATGTAGCAGAAGAGAAGTTGTGTACCAGTTTCTTTCCAGTTTTTAAGATAAGTGCCAACTTCTACTCCCTCTCTCTTGTTAAGTCAGCTTCCATGTAAGATGCTGAGTTATGCTTGGATTCAATAAACTGTGATAAAGGCCCAGCCAGACCTCTGGAGAGGCTGTAGAAAGAAGAAAGGGAAGCTCATCCTCTCTCTATGGGTTTCAACCATCCCAAAAATTTGAATGAAAGCAATCTTAAGAGTTGCAACCTCATCAGCTACCATGTAGAGGCCTCCTCATTTAAACACAGTTCCAATGCAGTTGTGAAAAGTAATATAATACTGTCTCAAGGAACTATGTGTTAAATAATAGTAGGTAACCAAACAGTGTTTTTAGTCCAGTAGCCTAGTAGCAGTACGATATGAGTAGTATCCATGGTCATAAAATTGAGGTTTAATGAAGAAGTGAGATGAAATCAATGGAAATCCATGGAAAAGAGTATGTTAGTTTTCATGTCTAAGTCTCATGAAGACAGGTCCAGATACTCAAATTTGTCAATATATCCAGAGATTAATATCCTGAATGCCAACTAGCTTATATACTATGCCAATGAACTGGAATATACCCTAGTCAGCACCTTCACTCTCTGTTCCACAAGCTACATGAATGGCCATTTTATCATCAACACATTGTATGAAGGGCATGGAATCCAACAGGATGAATTAACCCTATGCTTTTGTGTATATGTGTGTGCACGTGCATGCTAGTAGGGATTGAACCCACCACAATCTTGTCCATGCTAGAAAAACACTATTCTGTTGAGCCACATCCACAGCCCTTTTTATTTTAAGAACAGGATCCTGCTAAGTTTCCCAGGCTGACCTTGAACCCATGCTCCCCCTACCTCAGCCTCCTAAACTGTTGGGATTATAGGCAAGCACCACCTGGTTTAGCCCATAGAAGTTATGAAAATAACTTCTATGTAGAAGATGTTCTTGTGTGTTGGTACATCTCCAACATTTCTCCAGGTCTAGTCCTATTGGATGACTTTTTGAAGGTTTCTCCTACATCTTACATCAACATGGCAAGTATGAGTTTCCATAGTTATGCATGCAAACCCCCAAATTAGCTCTTCCTTGACCTCTTAATTTTCTATTTAATAGACCAGCTTTTTAAAAAAATGCACATTATAGTCTTCAATATAAACTGATTTTTAAGTATTCTTTCTCTATTAACATGCAAATTATAATCAAAGTCTTCTAGATTTGGTCTCTATGCTCAAATTGGTCTCTTTTCTGTCTTCAAAACTGTCCTAGAGAGGGCTTACATCTCTCCTAGACATGCAATAATAGACTTTCAACTTTTCTGCTTGCCTTCTGTTTGTTCGAACTCCAACTGAATATTCCAGACTGCTCTTCTTAGCCTCTCTCCATAGCCACTGGCTAAAATCCACAAGGGATCTTCTTAGTTTAACAAATTAAACTCACATGTTTCCATTTGACTTTCCAGACACTCCACACACTTAATCACATCACTCTCATATGTATAACATATATTCTGAGCCAAGTGGAATCTTGTGTTGTTCACTGTACATATCACATATTTTTTCTTTCAGTTCTGTGTTTATAATCCACTCTGCACCTGCAAGACTTTCTGCCTCTTCCATTTTACTACCTCATGTATACCTTTGCAGTGTACAGCAAGTATGGATGCTTTCTTAAAAATTTTCATAATTCTCCCTACTCTTTTCTTTTTTAATGCTTGCAGTGATTAATTTTTACTTCTTATATCACTGCTTGTGACTCCAGTCTTTTATGCACCATAGCTATCTATTCTTATTTTATTTGTTCTTTTTAGTTATACATGACAGTTGTATGTATTTTAACATATCATACATACATGGAGTATAACTTCCCATTCTTTTGTTTATACATGATGTGGAGTTACACTGGTTGTGTGTTTATACATGGAACATCGGAAAGTTATGTCCCATTCATTCTACTGTCTTTCCCATTCCCACCCCCTTTCCTTTTCTCCATTTCCCCTTATATCCCCTTACATCCATTTCTACTAGGCTCGAGACTCTAGGATTCTTGAAGAAAACCCCTGCACTTTATTCAATAGTCTTAATGACGTGCACAGTGCCTGGCACATTGTAGAAACTTCATAGTGTTTGTTAACTTGGAATGAAATAGAATTAAGAGGCCCACATGGGGATTGAGTCCATGACCTTAGTCTCATTATCATGGAAGCCTTGCTCTGAGAAAAATATGAAAAGTGGCAAACATTCTTGTTATATATAAACTTTAATTAAAGTACATTTAATTCTCAAGACAAGTTCCAGTTTAGTGACCCTGAAGAAGAATAGAGAATGTCCTCTATTCATTAATTGAGCAGGGATAAATTCAAGTTCCTCTAGGGATTTCCATTTTAAAACAGCCAACATTGGCCCAGACAAACTGACAACAGAAATAAGAGCTTATAGATAGATATAGACATAGGCATGAGAGTCACGAAGTTTTTGGAAACCAAATGCATTTGGTAAACCAGCAAGACTGTTACTTCCTGTATTCTTAGACATCCTGTAAGTACAGGGAAGGATTTTGAGTTTTTAAAGCAAAATTTGTTGTTCCCCAAATAAGTGCTTCTCTTCACTTATTTCATGTGTGTATATGTAATTTTTATTGTTGACATACAATCATTTATAATATGCTTGCTGCTTATATTTTGTAACTTGCTAATATTTGCCTCTCTGTCACAAAACTTCTATTCTTTTAAACCTGGAGTATCCTTCGATTCCATCTATAGAAATTTTAGAAAAGGAATCAGCAATATTTTTTTTTCTTTTTCTTTTTTTCAAAGAACGCCATCATAAATACCCTAATCTTTGAGGCCCAGAAAGCCACATAGGTCTCTGTGACCACTACTCAACTCTGCCATTACAGCAGGAAAGCAGCTATAGTCAATACATAAACAGACAGGCTGGGCTGTGTTCAGGGCAAAACACAGCAGGCTGAATTTGGCCCACAGGCTGCAGCTTGCTGATCTAGATTATTTGGAGCCTACGAAGCATTCTCTATCCAAAAACCCTTCTATATTTGGCTCCATCTAACTTGAATTCCTCATTGATTTTTTTGTTGGTTTGGCAGAGGTGTTAACTTCTTTGATATTAAAACTGGAAGAGGCAGAGGAGAGGGATTGGAGACTAAAAATGATGTAGGAAATGAGATGGTTGGTCCAGGGCATTATGGCAAGAGAATTGGAATACTGAGGAAGGGGACTGCATCTGCTGAGTTAAAATCTCCCTCCAGTTCTTTGGGAGCCAGGAAAAGTTGGGTCAAACTCACATGCTTCCTAACAAAATGAAACTTCCTAATTCCTTCTGGATAAAACAACCACTGGCATAATCAAGAAATGAGTAACAGAGCCAACTCAACAACCCCTGAATCTTCAGTACAGAGAGAAAAGTAAAATCCTTTGAACATGAAAAAGGAAGCCAGCTAAGGAAAAATGCATGTGTCACTTCTTTCTGATTTTTGCAAACATGCTGTTGGCTTGATCCTTCAGGGCACTGATGAGGTAGGAAAAGGAATCCAAGAGGCTGACTTCAGGGTCTGCTCCAAACCAGGAAGAGAAAAAAGTCTCTGAGGTCAGTATTCATGCTATAGGGAATTTCTCTCACAATAACTATGCCAGAGTACATCATGCACAACAAGGTGGATATGCTGCTATATGTCACATCACTGAACATTCACTGTGATTAAAGTCAGCAGTTCCAAAAATTCTCTGAAGTACTTGATACTCATTTAATCAATCTCTAATAAGCCGTAAACCTTAAGATTTTAGGACCTCATTTTTTTTCATTTGAAAAAATGAAATAAACTCCTCCTCTGAATAGAGATAAATTCTTTCTATTCAGAATTCCTCCCAGGTAGAACTAATTAGGTAACATTGGACCTTATCACTAATTAATTTTTACTTACATGTATAGACTATTATATACTCTTCCTCCTCCTCCTCCTCCTTCCTCTTCTGCTTCTTCTTCTTCTTCTTCTTCTTCTTCTTATTATTATTATTATCATCATCATCATCATCATCATTATTATAACAACAGGAATTGAACCCAAAGGCATTTAACTACTGAGACACATCTTCAGCTCTTTTTATTTGTTTAATTTTGAGACAGAGTCTTGCTAAATTGCTGACACTGGCTTTGAACAAGCAATCCTCCTACTTCAGCCTCCCAAGCCACCGAGATTACAGACATGCACCACTATGTCCAGCTGCATGTATAGATTCTTAAAAAGAATGTTAACATTATACATTGAAGCATGGAATGAGACCTTCAATTCTAGGGGATCAAACTCCTGGGATCTCAGTTCTCTTAACTCTTTTCACTGGAAGGATGAATGCCGTTTTGAGTTCTGCTTATTGTCTACCACAAGGACTTTCTCTGAAAGTCCTGATAAAAAGGAGAGTTTCTGCTAGATGCACTAATTTAAATACTTGATGTCCACATAAACCATATTCCTCTGGTGATAAGTGTCTACCTCTTGTGGCACAAATTGTTAACTGTTAGCCACGTATGTTTCCCTTTCTTTCTGAGCAGAGGGCTAAATCATATTTCCTAGCTTCTTTCAATCCATAATATGACATATGACTAAGGTGATTGAAATGTGGGTGAAAAGATGAGTGTCCCTTTGAGATCTGGCAAATAAAGCCTTCCAGATCTCCCTTATTCTTTCCAAAGCAATAGCTAGAAATAAATTCAGGCATCCTGAGAGATGGTGGGACTGAAAGATGGAAGAGACTAGGCCCTTCATTATGTGTTATGACACTTGAGTTATTGATTGGGCCAATTAGATTATTAGAAAGGTATCCATTTTTATTATGATAAACCACTAAGATTTCTGGGGATTTTTCTGTGACAACAGCTAACACACTACCCTACTTTATATGTCACTTAACACTATTATCCATTACACTGCAAGATTCTTTCTGAGACTTCATTGTTCCCTTCTTTGTAATCCTCTTCGAAACTGGAGCCACTTGTCCCCAAATGAGGGAGATTTTGAAATGTAAAGCAGTAAACCATCATAACCACTTTCATTCCATGTAATTTTGACAACCGATCGGAAATTCAGTTATTATCCTTATTCCACAGATGAAGGCAAGGCATTAAGGCAAGAGTTAAGCAGTTTTTCAAAGTCACAAAACTAATGGAATAAAAGGCCAGTATTCAAATACAATCTGGTCTGCTGCCAAAGTTCAGAATTCTCACATTATGTCACCTTTCCTATCACATCTGAGGAACCTTTGAAAAGCCTTTAATATTATCACAACTCCAACAATCTCTTTCTCAGCCTACAATGAATACTAAGCTGCTGGGGAACCATTTGTGCTCTACAATGTCAACAAGGCATTTAATAATTAAAGTAATAGGAGGATCAAGAAAAATATTTTCCTAAAGTATAATTTCCCTTGGACAAAGGCCAGGATGTCTGGTTATGTTACATTTTGCACTTCAGAGGGCTTGTTGAGATTCTTCCATGACAAATAGTCCAATAAGAATATTATAAAAATTCTAAATCTATAATTTAGGAATTGGGCCAAAATTTCTAAATGGCTCCATATTGGGCAATTGATTTAAAATAAGTGGCTAATTATTCTTCTTGAATGTGAGAACTTCATAAATCATGAGTTCCATTGGCTGAAGTGACACTTGACACTGTTATCCTCATCATCTTTATAATTATAGGACAAGATGATACATCTCCTATTTGCAGAGCACCTGTATGACCTACCTAGCACCTTCCTTGCAAACCCCACTATTGCTCTCACCTTCCATGTGTCTCGTGAAGCCCAGTGATGAAGCTGGTGTTATGGGGATAACATGAAAAAGAAGAATAAATCATCACATTTAAGCTGAACACAGTGGTATAGCCAATCAACAAATGAAAATTTCCAGGAGTTAGACATCTGCTGAGTTTTGTGTGCCAGTGATGAATTTGATAAACATTATTTCATATTATCTTGACCTTTATTTAAATACTTACTGATTTCTGTTTAATCACCATCTTTCTTTATGCTTGCTGCTATGTAGTATTAAACCAGAATAGATACAATTCTTGCTTTGAGAGTGCTTATACCAACACCTTGAAAAAATCACATTCATTATATACTACAGACCACAACTGAGGTTTACACCAGTTAAATAACTTATCCAAGATCACAGTTGAATTTACAGAAGCCAGAATTCAAATTCATGACTGTTTGATGTAAGGGCTGTGAACAGCCTGTTATTTAAGATCTGGCTAAGTGTAAATACAGGAAATAAAATGGAAATTCTCCTAATGGTATGGCAATAACAATTTAAAAGGATAAACATGGTCAAAATTCATTCTGTGTCAACAGGTGTTGACACAGAATCTGAAACAAGCTAGATGGCCATCAATAGGGGAAGGGCTGCACATTGTACCATTCATACCATGGAATATTATGAGCCAGTTAGAAGTTAAACAGATGTCCTTACAATTAAAGCATCAAGGCAACACTTCTAAAGAGAAAAAGATGGGTGAATTGTATCAACACTAACAATTGTAATATAAACACAGTATTTATTATTTCTTAAAACTGTATGTGAGTTTGCATGTATCTCAAAATTGAAGACTTTAATTTTTAAATGGGGGTAATGCTTATATATTTACAAATCAGGAATAATTTAACAAAGAGTATAGATTAGAGAAAAAGAAAAATATTTTACTGGCCAAATAGTAAATGCTTTAGTAACTTTGTGGTGAAGTTTAAGGAAAAGGTTGGAGTCAGAAAGACTTTCATGAAGAATTCCATTGTTCTTGACATAGAACATGTCCACATGGAGGTAAAGAAAGAAACATTTACACAGCAGTGATAAAGTAGCATGTTGGAAAACACAGAAAAGGAGAGAGATTTATACCTGAATCTTGAGAGGAGAAGCACAAGGAGGATTTAGAAAATCAAGTTTAGGGATGTGGGTGGGGCCTAAGAGGAGATGCTTTTGAAACCAGGAAAATGAGTTCCATTTTTAAATAGTCAGTGTATTGGTGACCATTGAAAAGTGAAGTAAAAAAAAAAGTCTTTAGAATCTGCCCAAGTGTCAATCCAATGAAAAACTGTACTGAGGTTCTTTCAGTGTCTGATCAGACCAATATGAATGGTATTTTGGTACAGTATATTTCTCTAATTAGTTCTGTTTCTAAGAATTCCAAATATTCTCAATAATATCTACATTATATTTTGTTATGCTTGTAGCTAAAAGTTTTTTTTTTCTTTAATGTCTTCATACTATATCCAAACCATGTCAGAATGGTGTCCCTTAAAACTCATTTGTGAGACAATACAAGAATGTTCAGAGGCAAAATGATTGGGTTATATATTCCTTAACCTAAGTGAATTAATCCACTGATGGATTAACTGGGTGGTAAGTGTAAGCAGGTAGGGTGTGACAGGGAGATATGAGTCACTGGGGCCCTGCCTTTATGGTATGCATTTTGTTTCTGATGAAGGAAGCTCTCTCTCTGCTTCCTGATGCCATGCTCTGAGCTTTTACCCTCTACCACACTCTTGCCATGATGTTCTGCCTCACCTTGGGGCCCAGAGCAAAGGAGATGGCTGTCTATGGACTGAGACTTCTGGAAACATGAATATCAAATAAACTTTTTCTCCTATAATTGTTCTTTTCAGATCTTTTGGTCAAAGCATGAAAAAGTTGACTAAAACACATCTCAAGACAAACAGCATTGCGCATCCTAAAGAATAAGAGGGGGATGGCCCTGAAATTAAAGTAGTTAAGTCAGTCTAGTAAGCCACATAAATTAAACAGGACGTTCACTTTGTAAGTTAAATAAATGTAGCTATAGTTCCTATTTAAGAGAATATTTTCTGGTGCAGGAGTTACATTACTTACAGCCACATGACATATTTAAGAAATTGGTGGTTAGGAATATAAACTTTAAATTTGGATCATATGTGATATATAAACTTTAAATTTGGATCATATATTCAAGATGTGAATACATCTTGACTCTGTTATATGCTGTGTGACCTTGGGCATATTTAGTTATGCAAGCTCTGATTATTCATCTGTAAACTGACAGTTAAAATTGAAGCTACCTTTTAGGATTGCTGTGAGGTCTAAATTTTTTAAATTCATGTGAAGAACTTAACAGAGTGCTTTGCATATAGTAAGCTCTCAAAAAATGTTGGCTATTATTATCAATAATACTAATGAAGTTAAGGCCATGTCTTTTGATTTTAATTCATGAAGAACTTAAAGATCTTGAGGCTCTTGGCTGCCTACCTGTTTCAGTACAGTGACTCTTTTCCTCTGCCTCGGGCTCAGAACCACTATCCCACTCATTTTAAAGGATCCTAGGGTAGCATCATGAATCTTTTTATTTTTCCTTTGCATTATTTTCTTAATTCTTGGATTTTACCTTGTTTCCATAACCCAGGTCTCTGTCAGAATCCAAATCATCTAACAGAGAAGAAGAATTTGACCTATTTTATTCTTAAGCTTAAGAGAACTTGGACCTGTCTCTAAATCTGGCCCTTCTGGCTGAATCTGTGGATTCTTACCATGCAATCTGTCTGAAAGCATCTTTTCCATGGCTAGGAGTGGAATTCCTCCACAACCCTTGCCTCCCTCACTGTCAGTCATCTGAGGCATCATTTGGCTTATTCCTTCTTCAAGACCAAGGAGTCCTCTACTTTCTTCTGATTAGGGCTGATAAATATTTTGGTCTGTGACAGCCATATGATCTCCGTCACAGCTCTTCAACCCTGCCATTGTATAACAACAGCAACCACAAAGAACACATGAATAAATGGGCATGTCTGAGTTCTAATAAAACTTCATTTTGTAAGAGTAAGGGTGTGTAGGGTTTCTCAGGGTGCTTAGTTCTAAATCCTGTTCTAGGTTCCTGGTAGCTTACTTTAATCTTATGATACACCCATGATCCTAGGGCTAATGAATACAGGGCTACCGACTGTGCCAAAGGTGTGACATGGGCCACAAATTAAACAAAAAATAATTAATTTCCCCCTTGTAACCTTTTTTCTTCAAAAATATGAATCTCACAAATGACACAGAGTATATCTCCGTCATTTGTTTTTCCATTCTCCACTGGTGATTATCTCAAACTCCTAGAATTAGGATCTGTAGGCAACATAGCCAGAGCTGTCACTGGTGGTTAGGGATACTCCCAAGGGAGTGTGCTGCACACTTTCAGGGTTATCTAAACTTTTCCTTTTTATCTGGCAGCAAGTGGAGTTTCAGCCTTCTCATCACTGAAAATATAATGTAATCTCCATCTCAAATTGTAAAAGGCTCTCAGGAATAATCCTCAAATGTGCTACTGGTATTTCATGAAGAAAGAAGCAGGTCTCAACTGAAGAAATGGAATTACTGACCTCTGAGGCTTTTCTTCAAAGTTAATGAGAGTCAAACTCTGTCCTCCTCCTCCATTGAGGGCCAACCATTATATTCTGTTTTGGTCCCATGAATGTTAGCATGCTCAAAACCCATGCCCTAGGGATTGCTTAAACCCTTCTCTTTCTCTTATTCAACCACTTCTTCTCAGCTGAGTTGTTAGTTTTAAACATTCTTAAATCCTCTGCCCACAATTAATACAAAAATAAAAGTAGACAAACCTCGCATCTCTCCTGCTTCACCATTTTTTTTTAATTTTTTTTTTTTTTTAGTTGTTGACGAACCTTTATTTATTCATTTATTTATATTTGGTGCTGAGGATCAAACCCAGTGCCTCACACATGCAAGGCAAGCACTCTATCACTGAGCCACAACCACAGCCCTTCACCATTTTTTATCTTCCCTTCACTGTTGAATTTCTTGTCTCCATTTAAAGCCACTTATCCCTTAGCCCTTCTAATCTGTTTCATGTCTTCATCTTTTCACTAAATCAGCTCTTGTTAAAGTCACCAATAACATCTAGGTTTTTAAAGTCAATGATCATTTTTTCCTTCTCAATTCACTTGATTAGGAACAACAGTTGATATAGGTGACTTCTGCCTCTTTCTTAAAATAATTTACTTCCTGAGTTTCCTGTGACAACACTTTGTGTTTCGTTTCCCTCCTCCTGCCTCTCTCTGGCCTTTTGTACTGCTATGTTGGTTTCTGCATCTTCCCATCTTTACTACCTAAGTGTCATAAGTTTCTTATTTCATGCTAACCACTAGGCAACTTTTATCAGTTTTAAAAGAAATGCTGTAATTTTTATGTGTTAAGGAAGTGGTATGTGGTGGTCTCAAGCCCCTTCTTCCTTTTTGCCTTACAGTTTATAAAAACAATAGTCTTAAAATTCTGAGTTTGTAGTCTTTTTTCCATGACAGCAAATACTGATTTCAATGGAGTCCAAAGGGATCTTTACAGATAATCTTTAAATGGCTCTTCTTCACCCAAAGCTTAAATCCCACACTTATCTGCCTCTCTGATATTTGATACATGTACAGACCATTCCAAATTATGTAGCTTTTACCCTCTTAAGTTATGAAACTCACCATTGAAAAATAATTTTAAACCAAAATCCTTTGTAATAGTAAATCATATTGACACTAATGGGTTCAGATACCCAGAGTAAAGGCTTCCATGAGAAAAAAAGAACTCTCATTGAACCATTAATATTGGAATAAAAAGGGATCAAGCTCCAAAACATGGTATACTGGAAAAGGTGTTATGGCAGGGGAGTAGATGAGTTCAGATTCACCAGCACAAAGAAACTTAGAAATATGCTATGTAATGAGGCTTAAATTAATGGAATTATGTTTCAGAAACTTGTAAGTAGAGTTAAAGTATGAAATATTTTTATCTTATTATGTTTATTCTAACCTTACCATCTTTGCCTACAACTTTCTTTAGATCATGTCCTGAGAGCCATCATTTAATTTTAACTTTGAAAATATTTACCATTTTTCTCCAGGAAGACAATTGTGGCCTTGAGGATAATTGATTGTCTGATAATTTCATGTCTTTGGATCTCTGCTGGATTGTTTGAAAATCATCCCATGGATCAAGAGTTAGAAAATAGAAAAGACAAACAACTAGACAGTCTCAATGAGACTCATAACAATGTGCCAACCACATAGTGGCATTTAAGATAGATAACAAATGCCAATTTTGAGGCACTTCTGTAAGATTTTGTGCTTCCCATTAGAGAAATAATGAAGCTTCCATCTAATTTGCAAGTTTAAAATTGCAAATCCAAGTCTTAGGAGAAAATTGGGTGAATCACAAGTGACTATTGCTTAAGTTTCACATGAGTAAATATATTGGCTGTGTTGGTATTATTCAAAACTCAGAGCCACAAAATACATTTTCATATCATTTTATTTGTAGGAGAATGACACAATTATTTCCAGAATAATTAACTCCTCAGTTTAGTGACAATTATCTTCCATTATAATAATTAAAAGCACACCCTGCTATTTGGAAGAACTCAATAGATTAATGATTTCTTGGGGGAAGATTTAATCGGATCATTATTTCTTCTCCAGCATTAAAAATATCTATAAATTATTTCAACTCATACTATTGCTTAATTTTGAATTTGCTCGCTGTGATAGTTAATTTTAGGTGTCAACTTGATTGAATTAAGGATCACCTCGAGGAAGCATTATTTGTGAGTGTGTCTGTCAATGTGTTTCTAGAAGAGATTAGCATGTGAGTCTGACTGGACCAAGGAAGGAAGATCCACCCTCAGTGTGAGCAAGTGCTATCTGTCCAATTGATTGGATAAGAAAAGTGGAGGTAAGGATAATGTGATTATATCTCCTGGAGCTAGGATACACTCTTTTAACCTTAAACGCAAGAACTCAAGGTTCTTTGACCTTTGCACTTCCAGCATTTACACAAGTGGCTCCCATGGTTCTCAGACTTTCAGCCTCAGACTGAGAATTACACCATCAGCTGCCTTAGTTCTGAGGCCCTTGGACTTGAACTCAGCCATGCTACTGGCATCTCAGGGTTATCGGATTACAGACAACCTGCCATGGGTCAGGTCAGCATCTGTAATCACGTGAGCCAATAAATTTCCTCTCAATCTATCTAGATTCTACTGGTTCTATCTCTCTGGATAACCCTGACTGATAACACTTACTGTCTTGTAGAAAGAAATATCACAAATAAGATGGCAGTCTCAGGCCACCCTTGAACCATCTGTGCATGAGAATTGTTACTGGATGCACCCGGGATTTGGCAAAATGCAGAACAGATGACTGGGAAGAGCAGCAGGTCAACAGACAATAGGGATGCCTGAAATCAGGTGGTGTGCAAAATTCAGGGTAATGGTCAATTGACAGGAGAGCCTTATTAAGTGAATGTGAAAATGTAAGGAAAAGGTTAATAGCTCTCCGAGGGATGAAGCTGGTGAGAGCTTGGAAGGAAATTAGGGCTCCAGACAAATGGACTGGAATTTAGGAAGGCACTCCTGCTTTAAGGAGGAACTAAGCAAGCACAAGGCAAATGTGCTAGATCAATAAGGGTGGGGAAGAGCTGCCCCCCTATGGACATTGTGATATTCTACTCCATCCTGTAGTGTATCAGATGCTGAAATGATAACAGTGAGAATAGCAACCCTACTTAGGTAGACAGTATATTGGTAGGTATGCTACAGCCACATGCTGTTTTAACTGAATTATCTGATAATAGGATGCAAATGGTGAGGAGTGACTACTGTGATTCACTGAGGCTTATTCTGAGGTTCAAGGGAAAAGGCTAAGTCTGGGCTTCCATGAGAGAGAAAGAGAGAGAGGAAGGGATGGGGGGGGTAGGCAAAGACACCCAGACATGCACTTGGATAACAGACATGCTCCTTGGATAACAGCAGGCTGCTCTGTGGCCCCTTGTGTATGCCCTTCTGTCATGAGCATGCTAGGTCATTAACGTAGATCAAACACCTTTGTATCTTTCCACAAGTCAGAATTTATTGAATAATAATAATTTCACAAGTTATACCATTTTCATCAGTGATAGTTCACTGAATACTCATGGGTCACTTCATAAGCTGGCAACACAAGTTCTTTTCTTCCAAACTTAACTTCTAATATCTGTAACATTCAAGTCACACATCCTTCACACAATTATATATAAATAGGTCATAGAAAGACTAAGGGTTAAAGCAGCTGCAGAGTTACAGGATGTTGTGTCAAGAGTACTGGCTGAGAGAGATATGAATGCAGAGTCAAGAGCCATGGTAGGTTGTCAAGTAAGGACTTTAATGAATCAGTTTCAATTGTCAAAGGAGAGGGTCCAGATAGACAGTATTTTCAGTTTCAGAGTGTCAACTTGGAGAGCTCAGCTTGGAGAAGGCCTTGTGTGGGCAGCATAGTCAGGAGAAACCTCACTTTGCTAAAGCACTGTAGGGGACAGGAATCAGAGGTCTTTCTCTGTGGTGATTTTTCTGGGGAAGGCCCATGATAAGTGACCAGGCGACAAGGTCATAATGCTGCAGTCTTGAGGTGCTCTTCCTTTTATGGGTATCAAGTGAGGGGTTTTCATCTGGCAAAGCTGATAAGTTCTTGTGCCTGGGGTTCCTGATATGATTTGGGATGTCCATGTGTCCAGGTACTCCTTGATTTAGTTTGACAAATTGGCATATAGAAGTTATTTATCAATTATGGTGACAACAGGTTAATCAGGTTAATGGTGCTTGTTTACTTGTGCAAACAAGATGTTAGTCATTTTACTTTGGCACTTGTATTCAAAATGGAGTAGCTCATGGCAAATTATTGCTTACAGAATGGAGTAACTCAGGTTTAGGCACAATCTGGAAACTTCTGTTATATACATGAGAGAATAATTCAGGGCAGGGCACTGCCTGCTCTCCACACCTCTGAACATGAGTGACTGGGATTGAGAGGCAGAGTATAAACCAGATGATCAGAGCCACTAGACTGAAAGGCCTGAAGAGGCAGGAACCAAGCACTCCATAATGTCTAACAGATAGTGGAGGCTTAATAACTCTTTGCTGAATGAATGGGTTAATGAAATAAAGGATGACAAATGAGTTCTGTTGCTAACAGAGTTCCCAAATGTTCCACACATGACCAGAGGGTTAGGGATCATGGTACATAAAATGGTTCTTTATCAATTCTTTATAGTTTTTCTAATCGCTTCCATTCTGTAACCATACATGTATACATGGACTGTAACTTATTCTAATTAGGATCCTATTCTTGTGGTTGTGCATGATGTAGAATTATACTAGTCATGTATTCATTTATGAACATAGGAAAATTATATCTGATTCATTCTACTGTCTTTCATATTTCCATCCCTCCTCCTTTCCCTTCCTTCCCCTTTGTCTAATCCAATGAACTTCTACCCCCTCCCCTTATTGTTTGCTAGCATCTGCATATCAGAGAGAACATTCTGGCCAAGGGTTTTGCTTGCTTTTGATTTTAACAAGATAGAAGAGTGAGGGAGAAAAATTCAGTCTACAAGAAAGATGGTCCCTATAGCAAGGACAAGTATTTCCCACAATGGAGTCAAGTCTTAGTGATGTGGAGCTGGTACTTGGAACTTAGAGGTAAGGCCTCTGCCCATTCTTCAAAATTAGCACCACTGATGTCCCACATTTCATTCCATCCTGAAAATCCAAGTGTGTTAGCAAATATTTTTGTTGTTGTTGTTGTTATTCACCTCATATAATCTTTTTCTCTGAATTCAACTTCTTTAATTCCTCCCCCAAAACTGGCCCCAAATATTTATTTTTGTGTGAGGATCTTTGATAGCTTCTTGGCTTAACTCACCTTTTGGGTTCTGTCCTCCTGTAGTAATGCTAACATTCTTTTCCACAATCATTGTAACAGTCATGTGAAATTTGCTCTGGAATTCTATTTTTTTGCATTGCATAACATTTTACAGAGTGACAGTACACTTAACTATAAGCTCAAGGTTATGAAATATGCCTTCACTTCGTTCCTAGCCTCTGGCACTTTGGTTGGCAGTCAGTACATATTGGTTGAATGAATGAGCCAGTTCATATCTTCTTCATATTCTGAGGTCTGAGAGTTGATTAAAAGTTATCTTTGTAAGACAAAAGCTAAAATAGTCTTTGAAAGGCTCTTTGCAACATAATGCTGGAATTGTGGACATTTTTTTTGTGTGTGTGTGAGTGTGTGTGCCCTTGACTATCTCCCAGTCTAGCAGGAAAACCAGATACATAAACAGAATTCATGAAAGGTCCTGGATAAGGTATATACAAGTTGCTGTGGGAAGGCAAGGGAACAACAATCTTTCAGGATTAAGAAAGAAGAAACTGTACTCCATGAGAGTTGTAAATACAATAAAGCAAATGAAGAAGTATGGAGAATGGTCTCTCTGGAAAGATTGGCTGGGAAAGATATAGTGCCTTGCTACCAGAAGGTCATTACAAGTAAAGGCAAGATGTCTGATATGGAACACTTACCCCTGCATGTCAATATTACTAGAGCAGAAAATTTCAGGTAGAGAAAGACCTAAAGGAGGTTGGACAGATAAAAGGGACTAGATCACAGTGGACTTAAATACTGTGACATACGTCTGAAGTGTTATGCTGTGGGCAGTAGAGAATAATAAAGATAATTTGCAGTTTAGAGGACTCCAACAGATCTACAAAGGAATAAGTTGAGGTGGGAAAAATCTCAAGGAAAGGAAACCAGTTAGAAAAACAGCAGCAGTATGGAAGAGAAGAAAATGTGAGAACCTGAACCAGGCAAAAATAGATGCCAAATAAAGTATCTAAACTCGGCACCTGAATGGCAAGGGATCTGAAAGTTCTATTGGAGTCAAGAATAATCCCCAGGTTATTAATTAGGCTGAAGAGTTAGTTGGATGGTGGTGACACCAATTGAAACAGAGGCTGCAAAAAGAGAAAGGGAGGAATCCTGCTCTGAGAAGTTTGTCTGCAGAACATCCAGTGTACCTGCTTGGCAATGGACTGCAAGAAGCTGAAGTTGGAGGAAAAGGACTGACAATGACAATTTAGAAATCATTAGCATATAGGATGTTAAAACCTTGAATGCAGGAGCTCACTCAGGGAGAGTGTCAGGAGAAGAGCACAGAACTCAGCACTGATTTACAGTGAATAACACCATTGGAATAATATGCAGAGAAAGAAAAGCAGATAATTTAACCAATACGTATCAAATTTGCCTTTGGGGACAATATAATATTGCCGTATATACTATTCCCTACCACCCTCTCTTTTGCAATCTGGCTTCCGCTTCCCTATACACTTTTTTTAAAAAAATTGTATCTTATTTAGAAATAATTGCATATTCATATGTGGTTTGTGAGGTAATATAAAAAGACTCCATGTGTTTTTTTTTTTACCAAGTTTAATGGTAATATGTTACAAACTATATCACTACAGGATATTGACAATAACATAGCCAAGAACAGGCCATTCCCTATACCGTCAAACTCCTCGATTTGTGCTGTCATTTTTTAAGCCAAATCAACTTTCCTTCTACCCTCAACCCTTCTTTAACCCCATGTAATAAACACCAATATGCTCTCTGTTGCTATATTTTTATCATTTCATGAGTGTTGTATATAAATATATTCATACAGTGTGTATCATTTTGGGATTGACTTATTTCATAAAACAATTTCTGGAGATTTATTAAGCTTATTGCAGGTATCAGTCGCATACTACTACTTCTTGTTAAATGGCGTTGCATAGAAGGGATATCGCAGTTCATTTGTGCAGTTTTCAGCATGTAAGCTTTATCAAAATCCTATTAGATTTTCTCCAAAGCATTTTACTTTTTGAGCTATTATAAATGATTCATTTTGAATTTCACTATCTGTTCGTTTCTTGCTAATGAGCAGAAATTCAATTGATTGTTTTATGTTTATATTTTATTCTGCAACTTTGATAAGCTCTAGGAGTATTTTGGTAGATTGCTTGGAATTTTCGAGGCAGACGTGTGCTTTCTGACAACAGGGACAGTATTGTTTTTTCTTTCTGATCTGAATGACTTTTTTGTTTTTTCCCTTTTCTTGCTTATTACACTTAATGAAACTGTCAGCATTATGCTTGGTAATAGTAGTAAGAGAAGACAACTTATTATTCTATGTTTCATTCACAGTTTTAGGGAAAAGCATTCAGTCTTTCATCATTATGTATAATGTTACCTACAGGTAGTTTTGCAGTCATTCTTTATCAATTCAGCTTCTATTTCTATTTTTCTGTGTGTTTTTATTATAAATGAGAGCTGAATTGTATTAAATGCTTTTTCTGTATCAATTGATAGTACCATGTGATGTTTCTTTTTGAAGCTTCTTAAGATGGTGGTTTGCATAATCGATTTTTAAATATTTAGCCTGGTGTGCACACTGAAACAAATACCACTTGACCTGGTTTAACATTATTTTTACTTATTATTGAATTTTATTTGTTAATATGTTGCTAAGAATTTTTGCCTGTATATTTGTGAATAATATTGCTTCTTAGTCATATTTTTGGAACTTTTTCTGTTTTGGTATGATAACATGAATTGGGAAAGATTCTCTTCTGTTTTCTAGAAGAGATTGTCCAAGAGCAGTGTTAAATTTTTTTAAACATTTGTTATATATTTCCAGTAATTCCATCTTGGTCCGAATTATTTATTTATTTATTTATTTTGCCGGGAGTGGGGGGAGTTTTAGTTATTCATTGATTTCCTTAATGGTGGTAGTGATATGTAATGATATATTTCATATTGAGCCAGTATAAGAGTTTGTTTTTTCCATAAAGTGGTAAATTTCATTTGAGTATCAAATATACTTGTGAATAACATTCCACAGCATTCCCTAGGATTCCCTTATCTTGCTAGTTGTACGTAGGTAGCATTCCCTATTAACTGGTGTGGTGGAGGGGAAAGCCAGACAATAATGCATCAAAGTGTGAGTAGGAGAGGGCTCAACAGAGAGAGTATGCTCTGAGACATTTGAATAAATCCACAGAACAGAATATTTGAAGAAAGTTGCAATGCCTTTCCTGACTGGATAAAATAAATTATTTTTAAAGTAAAAGGTTCCAATTTTTCCAACTATTTCTCACAAAGTGTACTTTAATTAAGTAAAAGATGAGCACGAAGTCATAGCTCTCACCTATAAGAGACACTGACTACCAAGACACCAAATATGTAATGAGATAGAAAAATAACGGTTTCTCAGACTTTCTTCCTATGGTAGTAGTTTATCTAACGAATGGCATGTGTCAATAAGTTGTTTAGGGTACAATACTGAAGCACTGTGAGACACTCTTCCAAGACTAAACCTTGGGAAAAAGTAAGTTGTGCCTTCTTTTCTAACAGATCTGAGTCTTGTTATTCACATGCCTCTCTTCAGCTGAATGGTGTACGCACATTGGGGGCCACTGCTTTTTGCTTGGCAAAATTGTTATATTGGCAGAGAACTGTCACAAGAGGACTCGATTCCTTTCTTCCTCATGCTCAGACTCTGCTAAGAATTAAGTTAAATGAATCTATAATAAAATTCTCTGCAAAGTGCTAGAAAATTATCACCTAGCCTAATAGTCTAGCTAGAGTTATCAAAAGACAGGATTTTTAGACACTTAACCTCCTGATCTCTCTCACTTGAAAATACATTCTCTATTAAAGAGAAGGCACCAACAATGAAATACAATTATGTGAATATGGTCTTGGCAGTAAAGAAAGGGAGTATATTTTAGGTTTTTTATTTCAGTGGATCCAGTTATTGATTGCATTAGGGTGTTTGATGATCATATCCAAACTTAACCCATCTCTAGTTTGCTATGAAATCCATTCTTCAACAGCTCTAACATAGGTCCCTGCATCAAGCTTCACTTTCACCCACTTTATACTTAGGTAATTTGTTTTGAAATTCCAGGATGAGATATTTTAAATAAAATGTCATAGGCATACCTGTTTCAAAAGCATAAAACAGAATTAAACTTTATAAAGAAGTACACAACCTCAGCATGTGCTGGAAAATAAGCTATAAAATACATGACACAATAGATTTCTATTTTGGTGTGCCTTGTTTGTCACAAGTTCTGCATCTGAGAGTTTCTCTATAAATAGATGACACAATGATATATTGTTTTTCCGGCTGTTATATTTGTTATGCCCCTTGTGTAAGTCCTATTGGTCAAACAAATCAATAAGCATAAAATTCATTAACTACTGTATAAAGAATATGCATCTGATAGCTCTATGTGCAAAATCACTGAAACTTCTGACCTCACCTACTCCGTCTGCCTCATTTACTCACTTGATCTCATTACATCCACCCAAGACTGTCCATATTATTTCACTCAGAAAACAATAATATCACAAGGTTTCCAGAAATCTTTTTCACAGTACTGTTCTGCAAAAGTAATTCTTGCACAAATATAATTAAATATTAATGTCATAAAACAGAAAGAATGTAGTATTTGGAAATACACTGTGAAAATAATATATGTGGAAATTTCCACTTCTGCCTATAATACAGTAACTATTATAGAACTGGTTTACCTATCGAAAAGGAGTGGAAAACTCGATGATAGTAGTGAAACAGCTGAAGTAAATATTGGACAGTAGTGATTCAGGACTATGAGAATTGATAAAAGGTTAAAAAAAAAAAGATGAGCTCTGGCTTTGGGCCTGGATTTTGTCATAGAAAGAGGTGATTTTCCTGAACAGCTGTGTTGTTGAACTGTGGAGACAAAGATGCATGCTTGGAGAGTGTTGTAGCTAGACTTCATAGATTGTTCTGGAGGTCTGCACAGAGCTTCCATTGAGTCTTTGCTGACTAATACGCCAAAAACATCTGAGAAAATTTGTCATCAGTAGTCCTGGACCACAAGAATGTTTAATCCCCCCATCCTGTTATAAGGCATGTTAAGAAGAAAAAATATTAGAAGTGGTATAAGTGTATGTAGTTTTTGTTTTTTCTATCATTTAAAAAACAATTAACATATAGTAGACTATTTAAAGAAAAATAATAACAATGCCTTAAGGAGTTTTTAATATAGAGAGAAGCATATACGTTATCATAACAAGATATAGCATGGGATAAATGGAAATATAATTAATGAGCTTCTTAGACTATGCAGAAAATAGCATAATATTAAAGGTAAATTGTGATAGGTGAAAGGTTTATTCTGTAGACCCAGAGAAACATCTGAAAAATTTAAAAAGAGTATAGGCAATAAGCTTGTATAGGAGATATAACAATATTAAGAATGCTAAATGAATTAAAGAATAAGTAAGAGACTATAAAACAAAACATTAGACAGAATGCAAATATAGAATATGAATAATTGTAGACTTAAAAAGTACATTAATAATTATACTAAATATAAACTTTTCAAATAAAAGGCTAAAATTGTTAGAGAACAAAAGCAAGATACAACAATCTATTTTAAATAAAAGCTGCAGATAGAGAAAGATTAAAAGGATTTTAAAAATGCATGATAACCCTAATAAAAATAAAGTTGATGTGGTCATATTAATATTTTTTAAAGAAGTAGGTGCCAGAATAAAGAATATTACAAGAGATAACAAAAAGCAACTAGTACTACAAAAAGATGAATTTCTTAAGGAAAAAAAGATACTAAATATATGTGCCCTTAAATTCAAGGCTTTAAAAACTTACCATTTCAAAACATTGTTGAACAGGTGGGCAAGTGGGGCATACCCATAATCCAAGCTGAGGCAGGAAGAATACATACATATCATATATATATATATATATGTGTATGTGTGTGTGTGTGTATATATATATATATATATATATATATATATTATATAACATATATTATAATACGTGTGTGTGTATGTATGTATAGAGAGAGATAGGTTGGGCTGGGGATGTAGTTCAATGGTAAAGTACCCCTTGGTTCAATCCTTAGTACCTACCCTCTCCCCTGCAAAAAGGAAAGAATGAAATATGCTTTAGAAGAAATAAAATACCACACTCAGATAATGTCTTTGGAAGATCATAGTGTACTTAGCTCAATTTATTTTCTCCTCTCTCTCTCTCTCTGTCTATATATATATATATATATATATATATATATATATATATATACTTGCATTTTACTAGGAAGACCCTTGTTAAATTAATTTGAGAAAAAAACAACAGGAGTAATAAGAACACCCAAGTTACAAATCCCTCTTGAGTAACTTACATGCCAGGTCTACAAAAGCTCTTATAAAAATAGTTCACTCAAACTCAGGAGATGAGGACCACATGAAGTAAAGGAGGAGGAGAAACAAGTTATTTTACAGTGTGAGAATAGTCTAGAACGCTGTCATTCAAAAGAGGTCGAAATTAAGCCACATAAACAATTTGAAATATTCTGGTAGCAACATCATAGAGTTAAGAAAGGTGGAGGTAGTTAGTATTATTAATTCATTTTACTTAATGAATATATCCAAAATGTAACTTCAACATGTATTTAGTGTAAAAATCAAGGTGCTATTTATTATTTTTTTAAAAAAACAAGTTTTGCAATCTTATGTGTTTAAAAATAGATGCAGTAATTTTAGCTGTCAATTTGGAAAGGACTTACAGATGAGGTCAATATTTATGTCAGTCAACATTGGATAAAGCAGTTTGCCCTCCACAATATAGGTGGACCTTATTCAATCAGTTGATGACCTGAATAGAACCAATTGCCCCAAGCAAAATGGAATTCTCCAAAAGACTGTATTTAGACTTCATTGGCACTGTTGGCTTCCTTGGATCTCCAGGCTGCCAGCCTTCAGACTGGAACTGCCTCAGCTCTTCTGGGGCAGCCTGCCTGCCCACACTATAGATTTGGCCTTGCCAGATTCCATAAATATGGGCGCCGATTCCTTATAATCAATCTGTCTGTTTCTCTCTTGCTTTCTTTCTTCATATAGGGTGCATGCATATGTGTGTGCATTAACACATATGTTTTGTTTTGCTTCTCTGGAGAACCCCACTACAGTAAATATTATATTTAAAGCACATCTCAATTCTATTAATACTTCAGTTCTTCAGTAATACCAACCACATTTTAAGTGCTTAATGCTCACAAGTGACTACTGGCTACTATAATGGTCTGGAACAAATGTTGGCAAACTTTTCTCTCCTCTCCTCTCCTCTCCTCACCTCCCCTCCCTTCCACTTCCCTCCTCTCCTCTCTTCTTTTCTTCTTTCTTTCTTCTTTTTCTTTTTGGTACCAGGGATTAAAAACAGTGGCACTTAACCACCGAGTCACATCCCCAGACCCTTTTATTTTTTGTTTTGAGACAGAGTCTCACTAGTTGCTTAGGGTCTCTCTAAGTTACTGAGGCTGGCCTTGAACTTATGATCCTCCCACCTCAGTATCCACATTCACTAGCATTACAGGCATGCAATACTGTACTGGGCTGGCACACTTTTCTATAGAGAACCAGACAGTAAATTTTCAGGCTTTGTAGGTCATAAGGTTTCTTTTGCAGCTAGTCACTCCACTGTTGTAGCTCAAAAGCAGCTACAGAAATAGTAAATCAATGGGTGTGGCTATGATTATATAAGATGTTGTTTACAAAATCAGGCAGCAAGATGAATTTCTCTCAATAGTTGTAGTCTGCCAGCCTGTGTTCTAAAGGAATTGAGAAAATTTTCTACCTTTAATATCTATGATCTAAAGTTGGGTTTTTCATTTAATCAAAGAAGCTATTTGTCCCAAAAAGCATCCTTCAACTACCAAGGCAATTTTATCAGCTCTATGTCTTTTTTTCTTAAATATCAAATAACCCAAACATCCACATGGGCTAAAGAAAACTACTTATATGTGGTAATTTGGAGAATTCAAAAATATTAACATAGTACTGTTTTGATCTGCTAATTTCATTAAGAATGTGCATGTTAGAATCCTAGGCCAGAAAAATGGCCTCCAGAAAAACTTAATCAGGGAATAGTTTGGTAAATACACTCTTTTAAGATGGATGTTGTTTGTATGTTAAGAAAAATATTTCTATTATTTCATATATTTATTTTCATTAAGAGAGTTTCCAATAAATAATACTTGTACAGTAACACTTCCTTTTCCAACTACTTAGGTTCTAATGTCCAAAGAATATGATGGAAGAACCCTAGATTCATTAGTGGCTTTAATTTGAAAGACTAGGGGAACACACAAAAATTAAACTGGATTTTGAAAACCATATGTAATCTGACTGCATTCATTTGCACATGTTCTGGCTTGAAGACAGACTGTGACATTTTTGTTGTGTCCGCAGTGGAGATGTGGGTGGGCACATGTGTGCATTCCAGTTGAACTGAGATGCCATCAGCTCCTGTGCTGGAAGATTAGTAACCAGCAAGTTCTCAGTATTGTCAGTTCCAACTGATTTTGGAAACTTTGGCCAGGAATTGAACCCAATGTCAAGTGAGCAAGGAAGTGCCAGCTGAGAAGAGTCTAATGATTCTCTTATCTTCAGGGCCACTGTGAAATCTGAATACTGCACTGGGAATCTGCTTTGGGATGACTTTCAGACATTGACCTTGACAAAATCAGGCAGCGTCTAGACAGAACTGTCACCATGATTATTTTGTCTGAATGGATGGTTAGGTCAAGTAATTAACTAATTAATTAGACATTAAATCAATCTTTAAGTGATATAATTAATTAATTTGATACTTACACTGTGAGACTTTGATGCTTCTCAGGGTTAAGCATGTTCAGAAAATGTATTTGCTGGCCTCTAAGAGCTTACTCTTGCTCCTTGTTTTTTTTTTTTTTTTTTCCTTGCCTCCCTCCCTCCCTTCCTTCCTGTTATCTTTGATCCAAGGGGGAATTATGGTTCAAACATTGTCTTTGGTTGTTATATAAAGGTGTCCAGCTTTTGGATCAAGAACTTTAAACTTGGGCCCTCTGCCTTCTGGAGGGAGTTCTTGAGATTTTTTTCTTTTTTTCTCTAGATCTGAGGCACTTTTCACATTCTTTAGTTTTCTTGCCCTTGGCAATGTAAGTATTTTTACCCTACTTTTCAATATTTCAAAAATTTGTATTAAATATTTGTTAATTAGTCTAGCTTTCTCCCTGTGTTAGTCTTACTGCAAATTATCTAAGAGGTGTCTGTTTAAAGATTTATTACAATTTGTGATATACATACGTCTCTATCTGTGTGAAAGGATAATTCTAGCTGATAACTAGGAATGGCTAAACCATTATTTTTACTGGGCCAATCAGATTCATTTTTAACAGATACTTAAACTTTAGGCATTAAAGGGTATTTTACCCTGTTTTTGTTCCTGGCGGGAACTTAAGCAAGCAGAGGAAAGTACATAGATGGTTCCCAGGTTCCACAGCTTAAATACTTCTTGTAAATCTCACTATCCTTTTTCAATCATATTTATGTTATCTTCTTTTGATTAACTTCTTTGTGAATATCTTTCCTGTGGTAATGCTGTATCTTGTGTTTACGTAAATCATATTTACTATAGCAGAAAATACTGGTGCTTCATGTTCACTCAGTCCCCCTCTGAATTCTCTGCAGGTGAAGTGACCCTATTTGATCACATGGCCAGCCTCCTTTTTGCCATCTGATTCTCTTTGAGGGCATGGCTCCTGTGTTCTTACCAAAGGCCAGCCATCTGGGCTGCCAAGAATGATGGGGATCTAACACCTCCATGGGTATTTTCTAACACATGTGGTATTGGGATCAGTGGGTAAATGCATCAGCTGCCCATTCCTCCTGCGAAAACAGCAAAACACATTTATAGAGACCTGAGAAGGGCCAGTAGCAGTGAGCCCTAATTACCCTTAGTGGGATCTACTCAGTGAGACCTCCTTCACTGATTTTTCTCTCTTCCTTGGTTCATTTTCCCTTCTGCCTTACTTGTGTTTCCCAGGATCACATTTCAGTTAATTTCCCAGAACAGGTCTGGGGGGTTTCCCACTTAAGAACGGTTCTGCAGTGTGATACCACACAGTGGAGCTGGCACCCGCCTCAATCTGTGCACTATGACAACAAAGGGCTGAATGAGTCATTGAGGAAGGCTCTAGGCTTTGGCTCAGCTGTGGTCTTTTTTACATTTCTTATCATACAGCACATACAGGCACGACACACGGGAGTTTTCAATTTTCTGAGCAAGTTTGGAAACTACTTAATGATTGTGGCCTTCTGTATTAGGCAAAACACATGCATATGCTTTTCTTTACAACACTGCAAAAGGACAGCATGTGTAACCTGATTTACAGATGGAAATATTGAGGCTTGGATTAAGGATTATAAAAACACAGTTATGACATGGGACTATGCAAGTGCATGTCAATATGATAATCCTAAATCAAAGGTCAGTGGATATTACTAGATACCATTGAAGTTATGAAGAGATTACCTAGGAAACTTCTAGAGAGAACCTTAATTTCATTATTAAGACCACTCTTATGCCATCTTGGCACTAAAAAGAAAAAATTCCCAGAATTCAGTGGAATGAAGATTATACAATTTTTCTTCTCAGTTTTAAAAAGCAAGGTAGTAGGGCAGGGAGAAGAACCTGAATGTAGTTCTAATTAGTTACATTTCTAGTGGCAAAAGTGGACTCTTCTCCAGTTTTAAACATCTATTCTCTCATAAGATTGCTACTGTCTTCATAATATTTCATTAATCTTTACCTGATGCATCAGACCTTAACTGCTTTGCCTGGCTTTTGAAGTTATCCTAAATATATTCCCTCCTATCTGCTAGAACTTATTGAATATTTGTTTTGTCTTAATAAACACATTTTTCTAGAGTCACAACTGTTTTTCTTATTATCAAAATAAAATGTCTACTTTCTCTCCAACTTTTATCTGCCTCTCTCCATTCAGAAACTACCCATACTTTATGGTTCAACTGATTAATAATTCCTCTGGTCTGTTCAGAAACATTCCTGCTATAGTCATGCACTGCATAACACCTTAATATTTATATATTGACGGCCTAACCCCAATACAGTGTTATTAGGAAGATGGGTTTGGAGGAAATAGATAAGTTTAGATGAAGTCATGAGGGTGGGGCCCTGATGATGTGGTTATTGCCCTTATAAGAAGAGACAGGAGAGTCTACTTTCACTCTCTGCTTTCTGTTGTCTGCAAATGAGTGCAAACTGGTCATGCACTCATCGTCCTTTGTCCCATAAGGGGACCAATATACAACAGTGGTCCTATAAGGTTTGAAGCAGAAATATCTCCATTGCCTAGTGATGATGTAGCTGTCATAATGTGCTGTAGTGTGCTGCTGCCAGGTGTGTGGTGAAGCTGGGGAAAAACAACCTATTGTGTGCCACTTGTATAAAATTAGAGCACATCCTTCTTTGTAGAGTCTTCGATAAAAACAATAAATAACTCACTGGTGTATATATTTACTATGCTATACTTTTTCTCATAATTTTAGATTGTACTCCTGTTTGTAATAAAGAAAAGGTTACTGTAAAACAGTAAGCCCTGTTACGACCACAGTAGACTCAGACATCTCATATTTACCATGTCTTCTGATTGCATTAAGAAGCCACATGGAGTGATTGACTTGTAGCATCTAGGTTTGTTTAAGTACACTTTATGATGTTTGCACCATGGCAAAAGAGCTTTATAATGCACTACTTAGAACATATTCCTGTTGTTACATGACACATGACCGTGCTTCTATCCTCAGGGCCATCTCCTTTTCCTCGACTGGCTCCTATTATGGCTTAGATAAGAGGTGTCCCCCAAAAGCTCATATGTGAGACAGTGCAAAAATTTTGGAGGTAAAATGATTTGGTTATGGGAGCCTTAACCTAATTAGTAAATTAATTCCCTGATAGGGATTAACTGGGTGGTAACTATAGGCAGAGAGGGTGTGGATAGAGGAGGTGGGTCATTGAGAGTGTGCCTTTCGAATATATATTTTGTTCTTGGTGAGCAGAGCTCTCTCTCTCTGCTTTCTGGTGTGATGTTCTGAGCTGCTTTCCGCCATCACACTCTACTGCCATGATATTCTGTCTTACCTAGAGCCCTGAGGAATAGAGTCGGCTATCTATGTACTGAGACCTCTAAACCCATGAGCCTGAAATAAACTTTTCCTCCTCTAAAATGGTTCTTGTCAGGTCTTTTGGTCACAGTGATGAAAAAGATAACTAAAATAGTTCCCATGTGCTATGGACTGAATGCCCCAAAATTCCTATTTCGAAACCCTATCCCCAATGTAATATTAGAGGAAGTAGTTTTAGGAAGTAGTTTAGAGGAGTCATGAAGATGGGACCCTTATGCTGTGATTAATGCCTTTATAAAAATAGACAGGAGAGCTTGCTTTCTGTCATGTGAGGATTCAAGAGAAAGTGATCATACACAAACCAGGAAGTTGATCCTTGACAGACACTTGATCTGCTGGCACCTTGATCTTGGACTTAACTTCCAGAACTGTGAAAAATGAATTTCTGTCTTATAAGCCCCAATCTATGATAATTTCCTATGGCTTTCTGAACCAAAAGAACATTGATCTTCATTCAAGTTAGGGAAAGAAATAGTCTATGCTATTCCCAGATTTGCCAAGATATTTTAGCATGCTAAACACAATGGAATTGCACAAAACACATCTCAGTTATATGCAGGCCAAGCAATGGGGACCTACAAGGTAGAGGGACAACCAGTTAGTTTTGGGGGTCTTATCTCTTCACCTAGGATATCCTTATCATTATCCCACTGTGTTTATTGCTCTAGACCTTAAGTGAAGGCAAGTGCTAAAATTCCTTGAAGGATCCCAATTTCAAATATGTTCCACATTTTCTTTAAAAGAAGGAAACAGCAAACTTATCTTCAAGGTATCTAATACTGTTGTTCGCCTACAGTGTGAGAGAGCCACCTGTATGTTTGTAGGATTGAGCTTTACATTTGTCACTCAAGTGGATTCTGTGGAAGACCTCTTGAGGTTTTATAGGAAAAGAATATTGCAATTGTCTTGCAAACATTTGGGGCTTGTGAAGGAATGAGCCAACATTTTATGTGTTTGGCGGGTAAATAAGGAAAATTTCCCTGGAGCGGTTTAGGAAGTGAATCTGGTCCGATTTTAAGACAGCTCCTACTCTGCTCTGCAGCCCCTCCAGGGAGTTGATCTAGGAAGGCTTCTTGAAATAATTTAGAAGTAGCTTGGAGTTTGGGTCAGCTCTATAGGGAGAGCAGGCAGAGAAATAGCTGTTAAGCTGAAAGGATTATTGAACTAGGTATTCAAACAGAGAGGCACATGAGAGAGGGCTCAAGTCACAGAAGGGTTTACTCCTTAAAAGAGGGTGCAGAGAACATGAAGCAGGGCTAAAGATGCTCCTTCTCCCAGCGCTGCTGGATAACTGCCAGCTTCTTTGCTGTGTTCTTTGCTTATGGAGTAGTGTTGCTGCTGATGTTGTCTCTGCCATTTCCAATAAAACTACAAACGATGGTGCTTCCCACAGCTCAAGGAGGGATTAACAGAGAGGTCGAGCTAGATGGATGGTAAAGGAAGGGCTTAAGCAGGTGAAAGCCAACACTCTCCACTGAGGGGGCATCCTAAAACTAACAAAGCTCTGAATAGAAAGATGAAAAGAGAACGGCCAGGCACTCAACAAACTACAATTTGCCACCTCTCTGTCCCAGGCCCTTTATTAGATACTGGGACTAATATGAGGAGTCAGTTACATGATGATATTTGTTCTCCAGGGATTCATGTTCAAAGAATATTTGAGCAAGACAGGATTTAGAAATCAGCTGCTTTTAAGGCAAAAACTGAGGGCTTAAAGATGTGTACTGTCGGTTTCTAAAACCGGACTTTGAGTGTTAAAAGACTTTAGACCAGGAACAAATCCTTCTTGTGTTCTTGAAGCCACTGAATTTCCTGAAATGCCTTTCTGGCTCAGAAATCACCTGAGTTTCGATTCCTACAACTCCTACTTTTACAGATAGGGAAACTGAGAGTGAGCGAGGTTAAAGGATTTACCTTTTTTTTTTTTTTTTTTAACTACTAAGACAAAGGCAGCACAGGAACTCAGGCATCCTTAATCCTAGTCCAGCACACTTCCACCATGGCTGTTAGTATTCTGTCCATGTAATCGAGTTTGTATGACACTCCTGAGTTAGTCAGAACGCCAGTGTCAAAACAGCACATGACTCCAGTTTATTGCTCTAGTCACTTGGCTCCCTCTCATTCCTTCTGTTGCAGACTTAGATGGATAGCTCCAAAAGTCAATTACTGTTGCAGCTCCACTTAAGAGGGACGCCAGGGAAATGCCAGTTGCTGGTGCCCATTCTTCCTCTTCCCTACTCCACTACTACATTCCTTACTCTGGCCTCTTCTACCCTACAAGATCACTTTCCACTTGGTCTTTAGCCTTTACAACCAAGTGTAATTCTTATATGAATTAGAGATTATACTCACCCTTCTTCCCAACCTCATCATCCATCCAGAAGCTGTGGGCATGTAGTGATTTTCAGTTGCAACAGACTGGGATGAAAGTATTGTTTTAATTGCTATTGAATAACAGTAAATTAAGCAGGGCAACAGAGAAGACAAGAAGCAATGGAGATGGGAATTGTACTTCTGTTCAGAGGCTTAAATTTAGGACTACTGCAGTTGCACTATAACTGAAAAGTGAGAATTTATGATTTTTTTTATATACTGGGAAACTTCTAGAGTAGATTGCATTTTCTTTCTAATAGTAGGTTTAGTTTGTTCTCTATAGAAAAATGACAGGGCAATAAAAGAGGTCCTTGCTTTATGACACCAGAATATTTTAGATAAGACTCAGTACTGAGCCTTAATTGATTTTATGCTGGTGGAAAGCAACAGCAAAGCACAGAGACAGGGAATGGAAAGATGGTGTTTTAGCCCCCAACCAACTTAGTCACAGTTGGAGAAACAAAAAAAAAAAGGAGAAAACTAGCATTTTATGTGTTAGAGAAATCAACAAGCTTTTCGTCCACTGAGTGTCTGTGATATGCCCATTCTAGGGCTAATGCTTTGGGACATTAAATAAAAATTCAACAGAAAGCTTGGCCTAATATTGTATGTAATTGTTTAGAGCTACATGCATAATTTTTAGATTGTTAGTCATTCATTAGTTGTTAATTGCATAAAGTATCATAAATGTTTGGAAAAGAAAAAAAAATAGAATCAAAGACCAGGTTGTGTGGTTTAGCTGAATTACAATTGTGAAAAAGAGAAAGGCTAGGGTGGGTTAAAAGAATCTAGAGAAGTTTCTTCCACATGGTCAGTTAGAGAAGACCTGGACATATGGAGGGAGGCAGGGAAGGGGGAAGGAGGAAGGGTTCAGAAAATAAGTGAGACTAGAAAAATGCAAGGAGTCCTGCATAGATGCATTGATCTCCAGCCTCATGTCACAATGCTTATGGATGGCCACAGGTGCTAGTCCTTCAAAGACAGAGCTGACAGATGCTTCTCCAAAGGGCCTTAATAGCAGAAGCATCTCTCTTGGCAATAGGAAACAGCATTTAGTGGTTTGCTAAGTAGTGATGTAGAAAATGGAATGACTTGAAAGCACTGTGGAAATACTTGGCCTCAGGTCTATCTTTGACCTAATTAATGGTGTTTAAGATCATTCACTTGGAGTGAAGCAAAGTAGGAAGAAAGGACTCATGAAGGGAAGCCTCTCAAGGTACAGAAAAGTCTAAGACCACGAGATTCAAACATATAAATTTAAATTCTGACTGCCTAATCCTCACTTTCCATGGAGTTGGCCCAGACCGAGCAAGTGAAAACAATACATCCCTGTCCCCACCAAGATTTTTTTTTTCTTTTTTTGGTACCAGGGATTGAACTCAGGGATACTCAACCACTGAGCCACATCCCCAGCCCTATTTTGTGTTTTATGTAGAGACAAGGTCTCACTGAGTTGCCTAGTGCCTTGCTGTTGCTGAGGCTGGCTTTGAACTCGGAATTATCCTGTCTCAGCCTCCAAAGTGTTGGGATTATAGGTGTGTGCCACCACGCCCGGCTCCCACCAAGAATTTTAATGTGATTTACAAGTCAGTTTCATGAGAATAAAATATCTTGTAACACATGTTCCTCAACTTATTATGGAAATCATGTCTTGTTAAACCCATGGTAAGTCATAAGTTGAAAATGCATTTAATACACTCAACATACCAGACTTCATAGCTAAGCCACACATCACACTGAGAGTACTGGTTATTTCCCTGTGATCATGTGTCCAACTGGGAGCTATAGCTCACTACCACTACCCAGCATCACAAAAGAGAAACTTACTGCATAACACTAGCCCAGGAAAAGGAAAATGAGTCATTCACTGAATATTAAATAGCTTGCTACAATTTATACATCAAGTAACTACCAGGACTGGAATCTAATTCCAAGTGGTTTGGCTTTGCAGATCTTGCCTTAATCAATATACTATACTGTATTTTCAAGACACATTTCTAATTTTGATTCCTATACTTCTAACTCTATGAACTAATACATTTTCTTTTTGACTTAAGGCAATTTGAGCTAAGATTCTTCCACTGTCATGAAAAAGAATGCCTAGTAATTCAGCTTCATACACAATGTTCCAAGGTCTCAGTCTTAGCTCAGAACTCCTCCTACATGCAGAGAATTTTGCCCAAATGCATATGCATTCCTTCAAAGTTCTCCACATTCTGATTTGAATATTATTTCCATTCCTCCTCTACCAAAAAAAAAAAAAAAAAAAAACAACTCTCAATCTTGCCCATGAACTCTCTAAACCTACAACTGTATAATTAGTTACTTCCTGTAACCTCTGATCACATGTTCAATTTTAATACAGGAAAGAAGTCTAAAGTAGTAAATTGACAAATTAAAAAAAAAAGACCTCTCAATATACTCATTCAATAACTGTAGTAGTCTTAAGAACCTCTTTAACATAATTTAGAATTTAAAAATAAATTAGACTCTGGAGTTCTTGGGACTCACCTCCCTGCTTTTCCTAGTCTTGTTAGGGAGTGGTTGGCTGAAGCTTGCCTCTACCTCCAATACTTCTTCTTTTTTTGGTACCAGGGATTGAACTCAGGGGCACTTGACCACTGAGCCACATCCCCAGCTCTATTTTGTGTTGTGTTTTTGTGTGTGTGTGTGTAGAGACAGGGTCTCACTGAGTTGCTTAGCGCCTCACCATTGCTGAGGCTGGCTTTGAACTCGCAATTCTCCTGTCTCAGCCTCCCTAAGTGCTGGGATTACAGGTTTGAGCCACCGTGCCCAACTTTCAATACTTCTTCTTAGCATTCAAGCTCAGCCTGGTGAAATTATATGGTAAAGGAGGTTTCCTTGCAATTCTTTCTTCCACCTTGAAAGTACACAAATTTGGTTGCTAACACAAAAATAGTGGGATTTACTAATCTGCAGTGTAAAAATGAGAATAATTGGTTAATACAAAAATACTATTATTATCTGTGATTGGAAAAAATAACCAGCATTTTCCAATTGAAATCTGCATGACAGAGACAGATTTCTTGAGAATGTTCATGGCACTCCAGTGCCCAATATCTCAGAGGTATTGAGAAGAATAATCTGTCAGCAGTGGACATTTGAATTGCCTTTGATAGCCTGTGTGCTTTAATTGACCCCAATATTTCTGAAGCAATTTATGGTTTTTCCCTAGGGTGCTGGTTATACACCATTAGGTTCTCAAGGTTCATTCACAGCCTCCCCATTTTCTACTGATGCCATTACCTCATTGTTCCAGTCAAACATCTACAAATTTAAGAACTTCAGCCAGGCATGGTGGCACATGCCCATAATCCCAATGGCTCAGGAAGCTGAGGCAGGAAGATCACGAGTTCAAAGCCAGCCTCAGCAAAAATGAGGTGCTAAGCAACTCAGTGAGACCCTGTCTCTTATAAAATACAAAATAGGGCTCGGGATGTGACTCAGTGGTCCAGTGTCCTTGAGGTCAATCCCTGGGACCCCAAAAAAGAAAAAAAAGAACTTCATCTTCAAACTGTTTTCAACTTCAATAGGAGGAAAAGGCAACACACACAACACAACCCTGGGAGTTTGCAACAGAGTAAGTTCTGTTCCCGTCTTGAGAAGCTCTGCACAACTTACCTCCAAAGAGGATCAGTTGTGATTTCAGATGACTGAGGAGGATTATTTTGAGTTATATATGCTGAAACAGAATTTCTACACAAGGCAGAACTAACATTTTTATTAAATGTAGTTTCACTGCCAGATGAGGGATTGTGGAAGGTCCTCGCATATTAATAGCAGTGAGTGATAAGAGTCTCTTTGTGAAACTGGATGTGGTTACATTCCAAATAGAAACACCCCTGAAACTTCCCATCAGCTGTACCCACAAGGCTGTAGAGGCTCAGTTCAACAGCTTCTGAATATAAAGCTTTTAGGACCAAGAGTTGCATAGCTCCAATTCTAGAGCCTATAAAAGTGTTTTAAATTGGGGGAAAAGAACTCTAGGTTTAAGAATAGACTTCGTACTATCCCTAAACTTACCCTAAAAATAGATAACTAATTTCTTCAATATTTTTCCTATAGCTGAATGAATGCACCTTTATGTGTTTCTGGAACAACCCCAATGGAAATTGGTCTTGGACTTATATTACGATAACAGAAATAGAACTTTTATATATTGAATGTTTCAGCTCTATCTTCAGTTGTGAATCTTAAAAAAGATATACATAATTCTTTTTAATTGCAATGATTTCTGTTGAACCGGCCAATTTCATTATTTTGATTATGAGCCTTTTAATCAGATATTTTTAGTGCCCTGGCTTCATCACATAAGGAAAGTAATTTTTGTCCTTTTCAGTTCACTGGGTGAATAAATGCCCAATTACTTTCTGAGGCATCACTGCTCACTGCTATTTTGATGTTTTTGACTCCAGGCTCCACTCTAGTTTCCTTCCCAGTTACCCTACTCCATTTTCCAGTTGTTTGGCTAAGTGAGGCTTCCAGAACACAGTGCCAACCTCAAGGCACAGAGGCACAGGGTACAAAAATGATGTTTGTATTTACTGATTCAGTTCACAATATGGAAGTCATATAATCTCTTCTCTTGACTGTTATTTCTTTGACTCATATATATTATTGCTTAGATCCTCTTCCTTTTGTATTAAACTTAACATCTCATATCCAATAATAGGGTGGCTTTTTTCATTTCCAGTGTAAGAAGAATATCAAATATCTATGCCTAAGGATTAAGTAAGCACTGAATGCAATACTTCTCATTGGGAATACCCAAACTTCTTGGATTTGTTTCCATTTCACTCTTCTTGAATTACTCTTTGCAATCTAATTCTGAAGGAACTTTAGAAAGAAATAGAGTGTTATTCCTAGAACATTTTTTTCATATTTTATTTATTTGTTCTATTTAGGCTTACATGATAACAGAGTGCAATTTAATTCATTGTACATCGATAGAGGATAAGATATCAATTCTCTAGTTGTAAGTTGTATAGATTCACAACATATATGCAGTCATACATAAAGTTAGGGCTATGATGACCATCATATTCCACCACTTTTACTGTCCCCATGCCCCCTCCCCCCTTACACCCCTGTGAACAGAGTTCCACCATTGTTCCCATGTCCTTTCCCACATTATGGATCAGCATCCACCTATCAATGAGTACATTCGGCATTTGATTTTCTGAGATTGGCTTACTTCACTGAGCATGATATTCTCCAACTCCATCCATTTACCTGCAAATGCCATAATTTTATTCTCCTTTATTGCTGAGTAATATTCCATTGTGTATATATACCTCAATTTCTTTATCTAGTCATCTATTGAAGGGCATCTAGGTAAGTTTCACAGTTTAGCTATTGTGAATTGAGCTACTATAAACATTGAAGTAGCTGCAGCACTTCAAAAGTAGTTTGCTGTTTTTAAGTCTTCTGGGTATAACAGGAGTGGAATAGCAGGCTCAAATGGTGGTTCCATTCCAAGTTTTCTAAGGAATCTCCAGACTGCTGTCCAGATTGGTTGTACCAATTTGGAGTTCCACCAGCAATGTATGAGCGTGCCTTTTCCCCCACAACCTTGCCAACACTTAGTGTTGCTTGTATTCTTCATAATTGCCATTCTGACTGGTGTGAGATGAAATCTTAGGGTAGTTTTGATTTGCATTTCTCTGATTGCTAGAGATGTTGAACATTTTTTCATATATCTGTTGATGGATTGTATATCTTCTTCTGTGAAGTTTGTGTTCAGCTCTTTGGCCCATTTATTGATTGGGTTGTTGGTTTTTTTGGTGTTAAGTTTTTTGAGTTCTTTATATATCCTGGAGATGAGTGCTCTATCGGATGTGTGTAGCAAAGATTTGTTCCCAGAATGTCGGCTCTCTGTTCATTTCATTGATTATTTCTTTTGCTGAGAAGAAGCTTTTTAGTTTGAATCCATCCCATTTGTTGATTCTTGATTTTACTTCTTGTGCTATAGGAGTCTTGTTAAGGAAGTATGGGCCTAATCCGACATGATGAAGATTTGGGCCTATTTTTCTTCTATTAGGCGTTGGGTCTCTGGTCTGATACCCAGGTCCTTGATCCACTTTGAGTTGAAATTTGTGCATGGTGAGAGATAGAGGTTTAGTTTAAATTTGCTGCATATGGATTTCCAGTTTTCCCAGCACCATTTGTTGAACAGGATATCTTTTTTCCAGTGTATGTGTTTGGCTCCTTTATCTAGTATAAGGTAACTGTATGTAAGTGGGTTTGTCTCTGTGTCTTCTATTCTATACCATTGGTCTACATGTCTATTTTGGTGCCAGTACCATGCCGTTTTTG
>CM053411.1:18924114-18955989 GCA_028644305.1 Xerus rutilus | reverse complement strand
TTTTTTTTGGTACTGGGGATTGAACTCAGGGGCACTCAACCACTGAGCCACATCCCCAGCCCTATTTTGTGTTTTATGTAGAGACAGGGTCTCACTGAGTTGCTTAGCGCCTCGCCATTGCTGAGGCTGGCTTTGAACTCGCGATTCTCCTGTCTCAGCCTCCCTAAGTGCTGGGATTACAGGCTTGAGCCACCGCGCCTGGCTTCAGTTATTGACAGCCTTTATTCTCAGCAGCCTGGGATCTTTGGCAATGATAGTCCTCATTTCATTGTGCAACTATGAAAGCCCTAGGAAAGGCTTTCTCCCAGATGAGAAACAAGGGATTTTATTTTCTACCATATTTATTTCTTGTTTCTTAGACCAGATCCTCCCAAGTTTTCATTTATCTCCTGGCTCTAGACTACCTATAAATGTATCAACTATGACATTTAATTATAGTAGTTTTGAAAATTAATGGATATTGATCATCTTCCTATTGATGGAAGATGTGTGTTTATGTGTTTGTGAAGATTTGTGTGCATGAAAGACTGTCTGAATCATGAGTTTCTTTCTTGACAAATCAGAATTTGTGCATGTGAAGACATTTTGAAATGTCTTGCTCTATGGGAATTGGTATACCAACACTGGGATTGTCTTTCTGGAGCTCTTGAGGATTTATCTTAGACTACGTGATTTAGACTATTGGAAATATACTTTCAGAAGAGACTGATGGATCACAGAACATGACCAATTTTATTGGGTAAGGAATAAATTGAAAAAAATGAATAGAGAACTGGGTCTATTCATATGATCTATTTGTAGACCTGAGGAAAGAGAAGAAAAATTCTAAACTGTTAAAACTGAGTTAAGGCCATTTTGATACATTTATGAATGATTTAGCTTATTAGAGACCATGACAGATTAAAGATGTCTACACATGTTTTGACACTCCTACCCCTGGGATATGTGACCTGTGGTTTTTCTTCTATATCTGAGACTATATAGATCTATAGAATATAGCATACATGGTCAATTTATAGATCCTGGGCTTCAGAGAATGTCAATTTCCATTTTGTTTCTTAAAATGACTGCTTTGGAGAAAACCAGGTGACCTCTAGAAAACTGAATACTTTGAGATTACCACTCAGTGAAGAAGCTCAATTAAGTCACAGAAACCAGACTAACCTCTAGCTGTCCCAACATCCAGTACAGAAGTTAAACATATGCTAAAGAACATTTCAAATGACCTCAATATCATCTACTATCTGACTGCAAATGTAAGAATTACCGGAAGTGAGAATATTCCCACTGAGTGTATTAATCCCAGACTTTGGAGAAGAAATAAAATATCTAATTTAATAAACAGTAAAAATAATCATCATGTACTTAACTCAGAAATTTGGAAACCATACTTGATCTATTTTTTATTCTTACTTCCCATAGATTTCTTCAATTTCAGTGTCTGATCATAATAGGATACACATACACAACTACATATATAAATATGTATGTACATTGTTATAGTTTGAATCTGTCATATCCTCCAAAGTCTCATAGGTTGAGGGTTGGTTTTCAATATAGTAACCTGTAGAGGTGAGGATTTTAGGAAATAATTGGGGTTCTAACCTCATCAGTGGATTAATTCATTTGATGGATTAATAATTTGAATGAATTATTGGGAGATGGTGGAAAATATAGACAGTGGGATTAGTTGGAGAAAGTAGGTCATTCGGGGTCTGGAAGAGTATGTTTTGTTCCCAGCCCTGATCTCTCTACCTGATAGCCATGAGCTAAACAGATTTCCTCTGTCACACCAATCTGTGTGATATTTGGCCTGATATTTAGCCCAAAGCAAGCAACCAGCCAACCATGAACTGAAACCTCTGAAACCATAAGCCCAAATAAATATTTCCTCCTCTAAGTTTTTTTCTCTCAGATATTTGTTATAGCAATGAAAGACTCTCTCTCTCTCTGTCTCACACATATGCATAGTTCCATTATATATATGGAATTAAATAATTTCCATATATATGCATATATATGTATGTGTATGTATATATATATATGTATGTATATACACATACATATATGAAGGTACCATCATATGTCTATGATGGAACTTTGAACTATGCCATAGAATGAGGATGATAATAACTTCACAAATTTGGAAACCTTTTATAATGATGAGATGAAATCAGAAACAGGGTGTATTCTTCAAAGGCTTTTGTGTTTAGAAGGCATTCTGAAGTCTGATATTTCACCATACATATGCTCCTATGTAAGAGGAGATGAGATGCACAGTGTCTCCTTTGAGGAGGTTCTTCTTCCTGCTGAGGAGGATGTAGGCCACCTGAGAAAGAACATTAGTAAAGAACAAAAGACAAAGGCAGAGTTATAGTTTCAAAAGGATGGAGACCCTGAAAGATCCTAGCCCACAGAGGAGCTAGGCAAGACAAAAGAAAATGACTTCCATGGTTTATCTAAGGGGTACATCAAAGGCAGGGATAAGGTTTCACAGGAAGAGTCTGGTTACATGGTGTCTTGCAGTCAGCAGGTTGATTGGCATCTTGGCAAGTAACATCCATCTCAGAGGAGCTGTGTGGCTACAGCAGGTCACCACATCTCCAGTGCTGTGTGGGACTTTTGGCAGAGCTTGAATAAGGTTCAGAATGTCCGAGCAGTCAACCAAAAGGTATATCAACTGGCAATCTCTAGATACCAGATTCTCCTGTTCAAATGGCTACCATGTGTGGTGGTCCATACACAGCCCATGGACTGCTCTCTACACCTATGAGCCAGTAAAACTACAATTTTAAAGTTTGTAGATAAATGTAATATTAAGGTCTGTAAGTTTAGTTTATTCTCTCTGATCATAGACTGTAGCCTTGGGCTCAAACCATTTATTTTCAGAAATGCACATGAAACCAGATATGTTAAAGATAATAATAGGTTTTGGATAGTTCATAACACAGAAATAGACAATTTAAACAGTGATTTATTTATTTATTTATTTACTTACTTACTTATTTGTTTCCTTAATGTATAGCTGAAGTCACATTTAGCATAACAAATTATTTTATAGCCAATTAAATATGTATGTTTTCTCTTCTGTTCACTTTTTTTTTTTTTTAGTTTAGGTTTCCCAAAACATTTTGTAACTGCCCAGATAAAATTTGTATGGTAGTGCTATTAGGAAAAATAAGATATGGGATATGCCATTTTGAAGATAACAAAAGCATACTGAAAACTAATTTATGCTATCACCAACCACCACATGCGGTAGACACCGAGGGGAAGAATATACACCCCATAGTAGCTGTACATAAGTAAGTGGTTCAGAAACATACAAGAAACAATCTCCTTGCTCAATCATTGTTCTTTCCAAACATATTAGAAAAAAAATACAGAGAATAAGAATTCACCTGGACTTACTGGTACAGACTATGATTGTACCCGTATAAAGAAGTTCTTACTGATTTCTACAACAGAACAGAGGGAATGCATCTAGCTATCTGGATTCTTCTTACTCAAGTTCAATATGCATTTTTTTTTTTTTTTTGGAAAAGTAGCTTGGGCTTAAAGATGTAGTCAAAGACCACAAATTAGAGTTGTAGATCTAATTACTATTCATTTAACTAAGGACACCAAAGTTGTTGTAGTTACAGAGATATATGTAATGGTGGAATTTCAAGCTCTAGCATACCCTCTAAATAAATAAATGATTGTAGTATACATATTAGTATGGCTAATTATATTATTTTATGTAAGTAGCCTGAGATATTTCTGATATTGTGAAACTATATTACATAGTTTCTTAGAATATAGTCCAAAGTTGCATTTATTCACAATATGTATGTATGTATATACACAATGTGTTAAGTTACTGAGTGCTAAAGAAATGTGTGTAGGTAGTGAGACTGAACGTGAGCTCAAGTATGATTTTCAAGCCTTGTTTAAGCAATAGGAATATTGTGCTACCTGTCAAATTATAAAACACTAGAGAATAGTATATTCTGAGAGTAAGAAAATGTTAAGTTTGGTTTTAATATGATGAATTTAAGATACTTGCTTTGCATCTAAGATAAGTCAAGTAGATAGTTATGTGGATCTAATTCAGATGTCTGAACTGTGTAAAGTTGAAAGTGTTCAGTCATGAATAAATAAATGGATGGTGGTTGAAGCATGAGAAACAAAATGAACATGCAGCATAATATTTTAAAGATAGAGTCTCAATGAGATTGAGTGGAAGTGATAAACTGGCCAAGTAGATTAAATGTGCATGGCATTATGGTTTGGATATGAAGTGTCCCCCAAAGACTCATGTGTTGTTGAAAGCTTGGTTCTCAATTCAGCAGTGTTCAGAGGTAGGGCTTCTGGGAAGTGATTGGATCATGAGTGCTCTGACCTCATCATTGGATTAATCTATTAATTACTGAATGGACTACTGGAAAGAAGTGAAAATGTAGGAGGTGGGACTTGGTTGAAGGTAGTAGGTCAAAAGGAGCAAATCTTTGAGGACTGTATCTTCTCCCCAGCCCTTTCCCCCTCTCCTCTCTGTTTCCTAGCAGCTTTCCTTCACCATGACCTTCTGCCATGATGTTCTACCTTGCTTCAGGCCCAAAGCAACAAAAGCCATTGACCATGGATTGAAACTCTGAAATCGTGAGTGAAAATAAATCTTTAAAGTTGTTTTATGTCAGCTATGTTGGTCACAATAACAAAAATCTGACTAATTCATGTGGTTAGAGGTATAAAGAAAATCAGGAGTGATGAGTATCAGAAAGAATATTTCTAGTGAGATGACATGGTTAATATGGAAGTTACCTGCTGGATTTCACCATAGCATGGTCATTAAAATCCATAATATCAGCAGTTTTTGTAGAATGCTGGTATAGAATCTAGGTAATAGTTAACCAAGTAGTTCATAGATAAAAAAAAAATACCCAGCAGCTTGGGAGGCTGAGACAGGAGGATCAAGAGTTCAAAGCCAGCCTCCGCAAAAGTGAGGTGTTGAGCAACTCTGTGAGATCCTGTCTCTAAATAAAATATAAAATAGGGCTGGAAATGTGGCTCAGTGTTTGATTACCCCTAAGTTCAATCCCCAGTACCCACCCTACCTCCCAAAAAAAGAAAAAAAAAGAAATTAAAGACTACAAATAAGTCTTCTAAAAGTAAGCTATAGAGTGTTTTTGTGCAGGACCCCAGCCACTTGCCCACACAGGATCCCCAGCATCAGCACACACACACTGCTGCAGGACCCCTGGTTGCCCACTCACGCAGGATTCCTGGCTCCATTCCCTTGCAGAACCCTGGCCATTGCTCCTAAGCAGGACTCCTGGCTGCCACTCCCATGTGCACCCCATCTACCAGCATGGGGCTCCCCAGGTCACTTCTATCTTGGTACACTGCAACAGCTGTGAGAGTCCCCTTCACATGGTAGACTGTACCTGGGGACACTGGACAGGGTCTGGAGATAGCCACCCACCACAAAACTGCATGTCACAGAGCTGTATCTCCAAACTTGTCACCCACCACCACTGCCTGGCCTGCCCTGATACCCCATCTCTGAAAGCAGCCACCTCCATCTTGGGGCACCTTTGTTGCCATCTTGGATTATCCTTACTACTGCCATCACCGTCTTTAGTTGGGGCAACTCCCAGCTTGAGACACCAGCTGGGGCCCAGAATATTGAGGTACTTATAGTCCCCTAACTCCCCTCTCCCCACTGCAGCCACTAACCCAGCACAGTGCTTGCAGCTACATGACCAGTCAATAGCGTGCAAAGCCTGGTCTCAATCTGCCTGACACAAAACAGCTCTTTGTGAGACTTGTATAGGCCCCAAAGTGCAGCCCACAAGACCTCCAGAGAAAGGAGTTCCCAATTGAGAAGTAGAAAGGGAGGGGATGAGAAAGATACAGCTTAAAGACTAAATTAGAGACCAGGAATTGTGAGTACTATAGGCGATATAAGGAGATAAGACCAGGAGCCCACATCATGCAAGCAGGCCCCAAAGGAGAACCTTGGGGCGCAGTCTTCCAAAGGGGACTGGCCAGTACTATACCCCCCTCCAGGTGTTCTGCCTCCAAGACCAGCCCTCCTACCCTGATAACCTTCACCATCCTGAGGGTGGAGTTACCAGCAAGTAACAGACAACCCTATTCACTGGATGAGAAGGGAAGCAGGAAATATACAGAACTCCATCAGAAACAACCCTTTAATTTACCTTGAGGTTTTTTCTATTATCTTTTTTCTTCTTTCCTCTCTCTCTTTTATCACCCTCGTATCCCCAACATTTCTGAAACTAAGTACTAGCCATCAAAATCCTACCAACTAAGAAAAGCCCAGGACCAGACGAATTCTCAGCTGAGTTCTACAAGACCTACATAGGAGAATTAATACCAATACTCCTCAAATTATTCCATGAAGTAGGAAAGGAGGGAAACTTTCCATGAGGTTAGAATCACCATGATACCAAAACCAGACAGAGACACCATCAAAGAAAGAAAATTTCAGACAATATCCCTGATAAACAGGAGATTCAAAAATTCTCAATACAATTTTGGCAAATCACATACAAAAACATATTAAAAAATAGTGCCCCATGATCAAGTGGGGTTCATTCCAGGGATGCAAGATTGGTTCAACACACAGAAATCAATAAATGTAATCCATCATATCAACAGACTTAGAGATAATAATCATATGATTCTATCAATTGATGCAGAGAAAGCATTTGACAAAATATAGCACTCACTCATGTTCAAAACACTAGAATAATGAGGGATAGTAGAAACATACCTCAACATTTTAAAAGCTACCTATGCTAAACCCAAGGCCAACATCATCCTAAATGGAGAAATATTGGAAACATTCCCTCTAGAAACAGGAACAAGACAGAGATATCCTCTTTCACCACTGCTATTTAACATAGTCCTTGGAACACTAGCCAGAGCAATTAGACAGATGAAAGAAATTAAAGGGACATGAATAGGAAAAGAAGAACTCAAACTATCATTATTTGCTAACAACATGATTCTATACTTTGAGGATTCAAAAAATTCCACCACAAAACTTCTAGAATTAATAAATGAATTCAGGAAAATTGCAGGATATAAAATCAACACCCACAAATCAAATGCATTTCTATACATCAGCAATGAATCCTCTGAAAGAGAAATTAAGAAAACTATCCCATTCACAATAGCCTCACCAAAAAAAAAAAAATACTTGGGAATCAATTTAACAAAAAAGACCTCTACAGTGAAAACTACAGGACACTAAAGAAGGAAATTGAAGATCTTAGAAGATGGAAAGATCCCCCATGCTCTTGGATAGGCAGAATCAATATTGCCAAAATGACCATAGTACCCAAAGCACTATATAGATTCAGTGCAATTCTAATTAAAATCCCAATGTCATTCCTTATAGAAATAGAAAAGGCAATCATGAAATTCATTTGGAAGAATAAGAGACCCAGAATAGCCAAAGCAATCCTTAGCAAGAAGAGTGAAGCAGGAGGCATCACAATACCAGACCTCAAACTAAACTACAAAGCTACAGTAACAAAAACAGCATAATATTGGCACCAAAATAGACATGTAAATCAATGGTACAGAATAGAAGACACAGAGACAAACCCACATAAAAGTACACTTATACAGAATAGAAGCCACAGAAACAAACCTACATAAATACAGTTATCTTTTACTAGACAAAGGCACCAAAAACATACATTGGAGGAAAGATAGCCTCTTCAACAAATGGTGCTCGGAAAACTGGAAATCCATATGCAGCAAAATGAAACTAAACCCCTATATCTCATCATGCTCAAAACTCAACTCAAAGTGAATCAAGGACCCAGGAATTAGACCAGAGACCCTGAGCCTAATAGAAGAAAAAGTAGGCCCAATACTTCATCATGTTGAATTAGGCCCTGGCTTCATTAGCAAGATATCCTAAAGTGCAAGAAATAAAATCAGGAATCAATAAATGGGGTGGATTCAAATTAAAAATCTTCTCAGCAAAAGAAACAATCAATGAAGTGAACAAATTTTTGCCACACACACATCAGATAGAGCACTAATATCTAGGATATATAAAGAATTCAAAAGACTTAACACCAAAAAAAAACAAAGAAACAACTTGATCAAGGAACTGAACAGACACTTCTCAGAAGACCATATACCATCAATCAACAAATATATGAAAAAATATTCAACATCTCTAGTAATGAGAGAAATGCAAATCAAAATTACTATAAGATTTCATCTCATGCCAGTCAGAATGGCAATTATCAAGAATACAAACAATAAGTGTTGACAAAGTTGGGGGAAAAGGCTCACTCAAACATGGCTGGTGGGATTGGAAATTGGTGCAACCAATCTGGAAAGCAGTATGGAGATTTCTTAGAAAACTTGGAATGGAACCACCATTTGACCCAGCTATCCCATTCCTTGGTCTATACCCAAAGGACTTAAAAACAGCATACTACAGTGACACAGCCATTTCAATATTTATAGCAGCTTATTTCACAATGGCTAAACTGTGGAACCAACCTAGATGCCTTTCAATAGATGAGTGGATAAAGAAACTGTGGTATACATACACAATGGAATATTACTCAACAATAAAAGAGAATAAAATCATGTCATTTGCGGGTAAATGGATGGAGTTGGAGAATATCATGCTAAGTGAAGTAAGCCAATCCCAAAAAACCAAAGACAGAATGTTTTCTCTGTTTAGTGTATGCTGATCTATAATGGGTGTGGGAGTAGGGAGCATGGGGGAAATGGAGGAAATTTGAATAGGGTAAAGGGGAGGAAGGGGAAGAAAGGGGAAATGGGAGTAGGAAAGATAGAATGAGATGGACATCATTACCCTAGGTACATGTATGAAGACACAGTGATGTGACTCTACCTTGTGTACAACCAGAGACAAATTGTGCTCCATATGTTTACTGTGAATTGAAATGCCTTCTGCTGTTTTTTTTTTAAAAAATAAAAAGCAAAATAAACTAAGTGAGTTATGAAAGTATGAAAATCAGGCAGAGGTACCAGGTGGGGTATATAATAGGTTGAAAGTCAATTATATTACTTTGTGTTGTTTAGCATGTTCATTTGGAACCCTCTCTTGGGTCATGATAATAAGTTATTAGCTTTATGTTATGTGTAATATACCAAAAAATCTATTGTGGGCACAATAAAATAAACATGATGTTGACTGTTTTACTTAGTTTTATGAGTATCATAGGTTAAGATTATGCTCTTGGTTATTTCCCCCCAAATACTCACATAGTGCTTGTCATACTCTACCTACTCATACTCATACTACCTCCCTGGAGAAGCTTCCACACCTATAAAATACCACACAAGATGACTGTTGTCTAATGTGATGATGGTGATTAGGAATCTTATTTATATGATTTTCTACCCCAGTCTCCTACACTGTTTATTTAATTTCAGTTCTCCAGAAGTGTACCAAATAGAAGGATGGTGTTTTAACATGGATGCCTGGAAAATCATTCTGAGATAGATGAAGGATTTACTTCTTTTCTTTACAATGTCCCTCTAGGAACTGAGGAAGTAGAAAATTAAACTCCCAAAGGGTTTGCCCACATTTGCTTGAAATTTTGATGTAGAGGAGTATGGGGTCCACGAAAGTTCTATAACTCTGGCACTGGCTGAGAATTTACTGTAAAATCTGAAAAGCAGATATAACACTAGAAATACCATATGTAACCACCATATGAAAAGCCATATACATGAAAGGTCAGCTAATTGGAAAGACAAATGTACTTTCAACATGAAGGGTTATCTTTGTCTAGCAGTCTTCCTTCAGATTGGTATTCTTAATGTCCTCAAATTTTCATTCCATGGCATGATTCCAAATCCACAGAATTCTTAATGAGTATCATGATGTCTTGAATTGTGTCCTCCAAAAAGGTAAGTCCAAGTCCTAACTCCCTGTACATGTTATATAAATTTATCTCAAGTATGATTAAGATTCCCAAGATCAGCATGGATTAAAGTTGAGTTCTGAAGCCACCGTTTGGTGTTATTAAAGAAAAAGAAGGAGGGCTGGGATTGTAGCTCAGTGGTAGAACGCTTGCCTCGCATGCGTGAGGCCCTGGGTTCGATCCTTAGCACCACATACAAAGCAATAAATTAAAGACATTGTGTCCATCTACAACTAAAAAAAATTAAAAAAAAAAAAGATAAAGAAGGAAATCTGAGACAGATATACACAGGGAAGAAGACCATGTTACAATGGAGGCAGAATTGGGAATGACAAAAGTAAAGAGATTCCAAAGATTTCTGCCAACCAGGGAAGGAAAAAGAAAGACATGGTCTTCTTCCCTGTGTATAATCTGAGAGAGCTTTCAGCAATCCCTCAGAAAGATGTAACCCTGCCAATATCTTGATTTCAGATTTGTGGCTTCCATAAATGAGAAAGGATGCAAATATATTAGTTTTGGCCAAGGAGTTTGTGGTAATTATTTATATGGAGTATTGGTAATATAATAAGATATATCTATATGTTTTTAATTGATTTTTTTTACATTGTTGACTTCTCTCCTCAAAATGGCAGTTTATAATTTTTCTCTTAATTCATGGAGAGTTTGGTTTTTGGTTTCCAGAAACTAGATTTATCCTCTCAAAACCAGATACAGATTCTCCAAGTTCAATTTTTATTCATCCTTCACATTATCCATAAATTGCTAAAGATGATAAATAGTGATTTTAGGCTTGGTAGTACTCAAACTTAACTTAAGAGACCAAACATAGCCTTTTTGATTTTTGAAATATAGATTAAATGAAAATGGACAGATGTTCCCTTTCCCTGTCCCATCGCTTTTTATAGACCTTGAATCTTTCATACTCACAAGGCAAGGCTTATTTTAAAATTACTAAATTAAAGATTACCCTTTTTATGTACATACAAAATTGAAGCTGTATAATTTAATTCTTCTTAGTGTTATTAATCTAATACAAAAGCAGAAAGGGACACAATTTATACAAGCTCATTTTTTTCATGGCATAGTTATAAAAATATCATTTAGCACGTTGCTTCCCTTGGAGCTTTTATAATCATGGGATTTCACTCTTCTACAGTATTATGCTGATTATGTGTCTCCTTTCTTTTGCAAACCTATTGGTCACATATTTTATTTCTTGGCTGCAATCATTTGATATAAAATTATTTTTAGTGTGTTTATGGCATGCTTATCAAATTAGCATTTAAATATTTATCATAGTTTTATGATGCAAAATTGGACCTTTAATGATTTATTAGAGCATAATCCTACAAGAAAGTTTCAGCCCTTTCTGGTTGTGTAATGAAATGTTCCCAGAAGTATATGCCTGCACTACAATAATATTCATCAAACTTGTATAGAGAAGGAAACTTTTAGTAAATCCTCATGGATACTAGTGTTGAATAAAATTATTAATAATAATTTCATTTAAATATGTAATTCCATAAGAGATTTCAGTGTGCATGTCCATGACCATAAAGTGAAAATAAATGACAAGATTAAAAATAAAACTACAACCCTATTAAAATTTAAATAAGCAATGTTAACATGATGGGTGATATTGTTTTTCTGAAACTAAATTGGCAATCTTTAATTTACTAATAGAAACACATTTGCATATTCTATATTTCATTTGGGACTTATTTGACAGTTTGGGTTTTGAGCATGGTAGACAAGCAATTAAATGATTTTCATCATTATTACTGTTACTTTTTAATTTATTAATTATTTCATTTTAACCATGAATCCATCATTTTAACTGTAAGTCAATTTACCAACATGTACTGAAATATAACACTGTAATAGAAAACATTTTAATAGAAATTATTTATTGTTCAATTACTATAAAAGTTTTTGTTGAAGAAAGTATTTTATTTGAAATGGTCTATTTTGTCATTTTAGTTTTTATTGAAAAACAATAATATAATTAGGTACTTGTTTTAGTCATCTTTTTGCCGCTGTGACTAAAGGACCTGACCAGAACAACTGTAGAGGAGGAAATGTTTATATGAGGGCTCACAGTTTCAGAGGTCTTAGTCCATAGAAGGCCAGAAGGCCAGCTCCATTCCTTAGGGTTAGAGGTGAGGCAGAACATCACGGTGGAAGAGTGTGGCAGAGGGAAGCAACTCACATGATGTTCAGCAAGCAGAGAGAGTTTCTACTCTCCAGATACAAATATATATATATATATATATATATATATGCCCTAAAGCCACACCCCAATTCCCTGACCTCCTCCAGCCACACTCTACCACTTCAGTTACTACTCAATTAATCCTTATCAGGAGATTAAGTCACTGATTGAGTTAAGACTCCTGCAACCCAATCATTTCTCTTCTGAATCTTCTGGCACTGTCTCACATGAGCTTTTGGGAAACACCTCATATCCAAACCATAACAGTATTTGTTTTTTCATTGTTTTCTTACTATTTTTCTTAGGAATGACTGTTGAATTTATCAAATGCCCTTTTAGCATCTATCAACAGATAGATGCATGCATGTGTGAAATTACCTCCACAATCAAGATACAAACTGTCTTATCATTAGGAAGATCTCCACTGTGGCAAACGTTAATATTTGCACCTACTTCCATTCCTGTCCCCACTGAAATTACTAATCTGTTAATCTCTATTGTTTTGTCATTTCAATAATGTTATATAAATAGAATCATGCAGTTGCAATATTTTAAGATGGGCTTTTTATCTTTACTTTTCCTCAGCAAGATGTCCTTGAGCTCAATTTAGATGGTTGCAATATATCAATAGTTTATTTTGTGGAGTAGCATTCTGTTACGCAGATTCTCTTCAGTTTAGCCATTTCCCCATGAAGGCACTTGGATTATTTCTAATCTTTGATGATTTTTTAGTAAAGTTTTTAAAATGCCCTGCTATGTTTATAGGATTTTGTGTGGCCATAATTTTCCATTATCTTTCCCAATAACGTGATTACTGAGTTATATGATAAACATATGGTAAAACTTTCTGAAGCATTTTTGAGAGCAGCTATGCTCATTTTGTATTCCTATCAAGAATATTTTAAAGATCATCTTTCTACATTCTTATCAGTACTTACTATTGTCACTATTTGGTTTTTTATAGTCTTTAGAGTTGTTATGGTCAAGACGTGAGGTGTCCCCTCAAAAGCTCATGTGTGAAACAATGCAAGAAGGTTTAGAGAGAAATGATTAGGTTAAGAGAGCCTTAAGCTAATCAGTGCATTAATTCCCTAATAGGGATTAATTGGCGGTAACTGTAGGCAAGTGGGATGTGGCTGGAGGAATGGGTCCCTAGGGATATGTCTTTGGGTCTCTATTTTTTCCTTTTGAATTGATACTCACTCTACTTCCTGATGCTATGGCTTGAGCTGTTTTCCTCTTCCATCATGATGTTCTGCCTCACCTTGGCCTCAAATAAGGGAGTCAGCTGTCTATGAACTGAAACCTCTGAAACTGTGAGCCTCAAAATAAACTTTTCCTCCTCTAATTATTCTTGTCAGATCTTTTGGTTAAAGCAGTTGAAAAGTAAACTAAAACAATAGTTTAGATGAAACTCTTGTATAAACCCATCTGGTCAATATGCTTTTATCCCCAGGAGATCTTTATTGAATTTTCTTCTTTCACCATGGTTTATTAAATTGTTTCCACTTTTAGTCTGAACGTTCTTGCCGTGTTCCCGTGTACACCTCAGTCATCGTAACCAGTACATGTAATACATGTTGTGGGGCAGAGTACAGTTTGTGTTTTCAGGACTGAGGCACTGCTGCTCTTTTTCACTCATGACTCATGGTTGAATCCTTTGCCGGCATTGTCTTCACCCACAGGAAACTTCAGTCCAATGAGAGGTCAGTGTACAGAGCAAAAGTCCCGGCCCCTTTGCTTTAATTCAGGACAAATCTGAAGTGTAACCTCAACTCTGGAGCTCCCACTGGGATCAGCTAACATTTCTGTTGCAACTGCCACAAACTTCAAGTTCTCTCTCTCTGACCACTGGTCCAGGGAGACCACTGGTCCCCAGTAAATCTCTAGCTGGCAAGTCTCCATTGCAGAATATGCTTTCTGGAGTATCCTACATAAGTCAGTAAAACTGGCATAATACCAACGACTAGTTCTTCAAATTGTTGTGCATACAAAATCAAGTTTTAGACACACTGGATTTGTAACATCAATATTTTACAATAGGACATTCATTATAAAAGGGATCTTCTCTCTATTCAAACTTTTGGCTAAAACAACAAAGCTCAGGACAATAGCAAAGAAATTTTTATATAGTTTTTTTTTTTAAAAAGTGCTAGATACATTCATGCAAAACTTACAAAATATATCAGAACTGGTCCTGCCTTTCCATATCACTATTGATCCACCTTCAAATTCTGCTGAAGATTAAATTTTAAAGGCAATTTTTTGAAATGAGCTGGTACAAGTATAGATAGACTTGGCTTCCCTTTTTGTCTCCCATCCCAATTATATGCATGAAACTGTGAAGTATGGTGGGAGATTTGGGAAAAACTACCATGTGTCCCTGGAGTCTTGTGGGTATACCTGAATGAAGAAACTAGCACCCAGTTCTCACACAGAGAGTAACTGAAAGAAGGAAGCAGGTCGGATCTGCCTGGGATAGTAAGACAAGAAAAGAGCAGATAGTGTTAGGCAAGCATCACTTCTACCACTTGTCAGGCAAAGAAGCATTTATTATCAGTGTAAAAGTAACGGCTTCAGTGCACAACTGTGCCCACCCATTACATAGTGACTTTTCTATGTGGATGGAGATTTATAGAAAGAGGATGTGGGTGGTGGCACTAATATAGTCAAGACTTGGAGGAGAAGCCTGAAAGGATTTAGCCCCAGATTTGCAATACTTCTTCAGGGAACTAGGCAGTGGAGAAGGTGGCTCTGAACAAATTTCCAAATATAGAACAGGTACACCCATGAAAGATGTTTGCCTCATGAAGTGTGGATGTCTGCCATTATCAATGGCCAAATTATAATGACTTTCTAGACTTTGTCTAATTCTTTTTTTTTTTTTGATCTAGTCCTGGAGGAGACACCAATAACAGCATGAGCAAATTGTGGTAGTATTAAGTAACATTTGCAAATTCTTGGATATTTCTCATATCAAAAAGTGGCATCTAGATGGGCATGGTGGAGTACACCTGAAATCCAACTGACCTGGGTGGCTGAAGCAGGAGGATCTCAGGTTCAAGATCAGCCTCAGTCATGTAGCAAAGCCCTAAGCAACTTAGTGAGAGCCTGTCTCAAAAATAAAGAATAAAAATCATAAAAAGGGCTAGGGATGAGGCTTAGTGGTTAAGTAACTCTGGGCTCAACCTCTGAACTGTCCCCAACTCCACAAAAGAATCCTTAAAAAAAGTGACATATAATTTTCCCAGCCTTGAAAGGGCCAACCTTATTAAATTTATTAAATTTTCAAGACCCAAGTTTTGGTTGTGATTCTATTTAACACTATATATGGATTATGGTTTTTTAAAATTTTAATTTAAATCATTTCTTTTAAGAAAGGAAGGTTAATCACATTAACTTATCATACTAGATTTACTACTTTTCCTTCAGTTATTTTGCTTTCTATTTTCTTTAGTTATTTTTCTTTATTTGTGTTTTTCACATCAGAAATTTTTTTTTCTAGTAAAACAATATAGGATACCTTTATTTCATCCTACTTATGGTCATGTTCAACTATTTACAAAACAGTTAAATCCATATTTCTTAATTTATCAACATTGAGGATGAAATTTTCATAGGATTACATGAAAATGATGAAAATATTAGATATTCTTGTATTTTCTTTTAACTGTTACACATAAGCTTATTTTCTACTTCAATTACTGTATTTATAAAATGTTGATTCTTTTTATTATACATATTCCTTAAAATTATTTATCTGTCCTTAATTTTCTTTTTTAACTAGGTCATTTTATTTAATATTATGATGTATTCTCTCATTTATTTGTCCCTGATTTGTGTTATCTGTATTTTAGTTTACTTTAAAATTGCAAATAACTTGATGTCTAAAATGTACTTTTGATACATAAACTAAATCTTTCTCAAACATTAGTAATTTCCATATCTCTTGCATGCCTTATTCATATCCTCCTTTTCTTTCATAGAATCTTAAGTTTTAATTATTTTGAATTTTTTAATGGAAAATTGGCAGGAATTTTTCATTTTGCTTTCAAATCCTGCAAAAAACTTCAAAGCTTCAACAAATAGATAAATACTGTCACATTCCAAAAAGAATTTCTAGATAGTCTCTGCCAAGCTGATTCAACTATTTGGCAGACACACCCTAAGGTGACCTTCAATGTATTATGCCTGCTCTTATATATTCCCTTACCCTTAAGTTTAGGTGGATATTCTGACAAGCATCTCAACAATAGAATATGCAAAGGTGATGAGTTGTGTTTTAGAGAGCTATTTTACCATTGTGATCAAAAGACCTGACAAAAGCAATTTTAGGGGAGAAAAAATTTATTTGAGGCTCACAGTTTCAGAGTTCTCAGTACAGAGAAGGCAAACTCCATTGCCCTGGGCATGAGGTGAGACATAACGGCATAGCAGAAGTGCATAGCAGAAGTGCGTGGCAGAGGAAAGCATTTCAGGACATGCCAGTTGGGAAGCCCAAGAGAGCTCTGTTCACCAGGGACAAAATATAAAACCCAAAGGCATACTCTTAGTGATCTACCTCCTCCAGCCACACCCTATCTGCTACACTTACTGTTCAGTTAATCCATATCAGTGGCTTAATCTACTGAAAAGGTTAATGCTCTTATAACTCATTCATTTCACCTCTGAGAATTCTTGCATTTTCTAACATATGAACTTTTGTGGGTAACTTCCTATCTAAACATAACATTCTGTCTCTGGCACCCAAAGGCACATGCCTATCCCAAAATGCAAAATACATTTAGTCCATTTCCAAGAGTTCCCATAGTCTTAACAGTTCCAGCATTACTCAAATGTTTAAGTCCAAAGTCCCTTCTGAGACTCAAGGCAAACTCTCAGTGTGAGGCCCTGTAAAAATCAGAGTAAACATTTCTACTCCACAAGGGGAAAATAGGAGAATAAAAACAAAGGATAGTACCAAAGCAAGACTGAAATCCACCTGGCTAAACAAGTCCTGTAGCTCTGTGTTCAGTACCTTGGTGTGCATGTCATTGTGATGTTCTCTCCAAAGGGCTTGAATAGCTCCACCTCTGTGGACTTGCTGGTTGCAGCTCCCATGGCCTCTCTCTTGGGCATGTTTCTGCTGGATTTCTGCAGCTTTCCTCAGCAGACATACCATGTTACTGGCATCTCTTAATCTCAGGGGTCTCCACTGAAGCTTAAGCTTTCTTCTCACCTCTCTATGCATTGCCCTCTCAGGAGCAGTCTGCAGGGACTTTGACTCTGATATATGTTGCCTGGACTCTCAGGCTTTGCTTGGAAATCTCAGTGGAAACCTCCATGACCCTCTAACTCCAATATCCTTTATTCCAATATAATATCCAATATAATATCCAATATCCTTTATTCCTGCAGAACCAGCATCATGTATTTGACATCAAGATCTGCTACCATCTCAACCTGCAGCAATGCCTCTTGGAACCATGGCTGCAGCAACCTCTGAGTCCCAGGGTTACTGAGCATGGTGAAAAAACTTCCTAGGCCCCCATGTGCAAACAGGGTGTTCCCATAGTCTTGTCAAAGGAATTTTTAATTCTATGCCCACTAGCCTGAGAAGTGTATGGTCTTGCCAATCCCTGAGTTTTCCTTAAGCCATTTTTTTCTACAGCCTTTTGGTAAGGTATTTAGCATCTCTTTAGTGGTTGTGAGATCTTTAATAACCACTACTTCCTTAGCTTTAGTTTTACTTTTTTCTGCCCAGTCTGCAAGTTTTTCAAATATTTCTGCTCTGCTTTCTGCTCCTGATTATCACAGTAAACTTGAAAAAGAGCTGCCAGAAATATCTATGCCATCTTCTGAATGCTATGCTGCCTTGAAATTTCCTCTGCCAGATAAATTAGTCCATAATCTTTAAATTCAGTTTCCAGAAATCTCAGGACAAGGGCAAAATATTGAAAACTTCTTTGCCAGAATGTAACATTAATAGCCTCTAGTCCAATTTCTAATAAGAGTCTTCCTTTTCCTCTGAAACCTCATAAGTCTTGTGTTTACTGTTCATAGTCTATCAGCATTCTGGTCTTCTGTTGTCCGACCAGAATCAATTACTAAGTTCTGCTTACAACAATCTAAAAATTTTCTATTATCTAACATATAAAATTTTGGAGGATACCTCATGTCTCAACCATAACAGTATGTCACCTCCTTGGTTGGTTATTTGCTGAGTGATTCAATGTCATTTATATAAATTATATATAAGTTGATAAGACTTTATTTCTAAAACTTTTTCTTAGCCACCTGCAGCTTCTGACATCTGTAAAAAGGCAAAGAGCCATATTGAGAACTACCTATAATGACATGATAGAGAACCTGTCGATGATTTCTAGAACCTGATGACAGCCTCCAACTTACAACAAGTAAGAAGCTGGGACCTCATGTGACTGCAAGGAAATGAATTCTACCAACTCTCTGTATGGACATGGAAGCAGATTGTTTTCTAATTGATCTTTTAGATTAGAATAAGACTGACCAATAAGAACTGATGTTAGCCTTGTTGACCCAGAATCAAAGGCCCAGCAAGCCATGTCTGGGTGATTGATTCACAAGAAATTGTGATGATAAATTCATATCACTTTAAGCTACTATGAAACCCTACCCCATTCAGTATATTGAAATCTTTATATTTTTTAACTGATGCATTTTTTGGTTCTTTCAATAAAATGGTAGACTGCACTGGAACATGGTGTGTTTGCTTTTTTCTATTAGAGCATTATGGTTATTCACAGTAATTGGATTCATTTTGAAAAAGATATACATGCATAGAATTTGATTTACTCCATTTCAGTCCCCTTTTCCTCCCCCTTTTTATCTTCTCTCCTTCCTCTCCTTATTCTCCCTTCTCTACTCTAATGATTTTCCTTTTGTTTCTTTCTTTTCAATTGGTGATTTTTACATATAAAGAAAGGTGGAATTCCCCCTATGCACATAGCATGATTTTGTTAAATTCATTCCACATTCCCTTTCCTTTCCCATCCTCCCTACTTCCCTCTAAACCTCCTTCTTCTACTCCACTGATATTCCATATATCTCTGTGATATCTGATCCCTCTCTCTGATTTTTTCCCTTATTGTTCTCTACCTTCCTCTTATGAGAGAAAACATTTGACCCTTGATTTTCTAAGACTGGTTTATTTTGCTTAGCATGATGTTTTCTGAGAAGATATATTTTCTGTTACCAGTGTAATTATTAATCAGCTTGAGGAAGGTAAGACAGGACCTATGGTTATAAGCATTCCTAACTAAATTATTTTGCCTCCTATATTTTCCCCCTATACTAAAAATTATTACACCAAAATCAAGTTTTTCAGTTCTGGGGTTCTGTTAGCTTTTCTTATTCTCAAGGTACACAGTGCTCACAGTAAACCTTCTTTATGAAATTTTGTCTACTAGAACTAGAGTTGAAGGATGCTGCATTCTTGGGATGATGCTTTGCATACTTAGGGTTTGAAATTTTCCTACAGTAGAATATACCAGCCACATTGTGAAGTTTGTCTGAACATAGCACAATTCCCCCTACATTCTTGGTGATGTGGCTCTGTGTCATGCAGCAGTTTCCTAGAATTTACACTGATATTCGTTGATTGGAAATTGCAAAAATAGATCCATTGTAGTCACTCTGAGCATTTTGCCTCATAATCCTATTCCTTCAAACTAGGGCATTTTCCTTCAGACTTTGCAAGTATTTGCCCAGGCTGAAGGAAATCCTAATTATTATTTACAAGTAAGTACTACTTTATTTGAAGAAAGAGTGGGAATATTTGTTCAGACAAAGAAAGATACAGACATAGTTCCTTTGGTGTTGAAAAGTAACTTATTTGGTGCCAGAGATTATATATTCACATTATTTAGAAGTCAAGTCAAGCTCACTCTGAGCTTCTTGTTATACAACCTAGACCTTAATTTTGCTGATGCTGTCTCAGAATCTTCTTGATTCTTGTTAGATAAAGGGAATCTGAACAGAGTGAAATAGATCTCATTTTCATTATGTCCTTCAGATCTTGTCCTCCATCATTGTAATTTCTGCAATAGTATATATTACATTTTTAAGGAAAGAAAGTATAAATTAGTCCACAGGTGATTCCTTCCTCAGTTTGTCCCATCTACTGTACAGCTGATCAATAATCATATTTTATAATATGTAGTTCACTATCATCTTGTTCAAGAACCCAGGGCATTTTATTTATTTTTTCCTATTTAAGTTATCCACTGACTATTTCAGGAAATTTCTCAGAGTAGTGCTTAGAATTGTGTTCGACAAGAAATTTTCTGTGAATGAGATTGAAATTCTTTGTGTATAAGATTACAAATTATAACTTGTGCTGCATATGTGATCTTACATAACCATGGGAAACTTTCCTTGCATGGCATGTAGGAAAAATATGTTGCACACATGAGATTGTAACCATTCCCTAAATGTGACATCTACTGAGACCCTTAAGTTACCAGTTGAGATCTCTTTTGGGTCAAACATTTCACATGCCAGATCATTTTAAGAGAAATTTCTGATAGAATTTGCATAATATATTAACTCTATAATCCTTAAATGTACATTTATTTAACTCAAGAACACAAGAGAACTTGAAAGCACTGGAGCTCAATGGGTGGACTGAGCTGGAGACAAGGAATAGAAGGCACTTACAAGAGGGCAGCAATGCCCCTGCCCCATACATACACATTGCAGTTTATAAAACACATGTCTGAACAAAAGCAACAACACACCCATGGATGACTATTGTACTGTATTTGGGTACTACTCTTTCTCTTTTGTATCTGTTTTCCTATGCCCTATTGTTTTGAGTGGAAAGTAGGAATTAATTTTTCTTTATTTCATTTCCCTGAGTAGATGCCCAGCTGGTAAATGCAGTAGTTGTTAAAATAGCAGTGGTCAGCTCTTTTGAAGTGCTGGCAAGGGCCACAGAAAGTAGTGGAAATTTATATTAAGGTAAAGTTGTCTCTGGAAATCAAAAATCTTTACCAATTCTGTCTATATCCTAAGAAGCTCAGTTCTATAGAACAGATTCAGGGTAGTGTAGGACTTCAGCAGAGGAGATGGACATAGATCTTAATTTCACAATGCGTTGGCTGAGCATTCTGTGCTTGCCCCATTATGATGAGCCAGTGGGACAATTGCACCAGAAAATACTAAATTCCAAAAATCATTATAATTCTGAAGTCCTGTCTTTCTTCCAGAGTAAATAGAGGTGAGTTAAATAAAAGAAAAAAGGTGAGTTTTTTTTCCTTCTGACCTTACCCTCTAGGTTTTGTATATTTTAATTTTTCTGCATAGGACACAGACAGCAGATACAATGAACATAGTTCATAGCCTTTGGGGCTTCTAATGAGACTCTGAGCTCCCCTAGTACAGTGGTTTACAAATAAGAATATCTTGGAACAAGACCCCAAATTCATGTTTTTCACAAAATCCTTTGGTGCTTTGATGGTTAGAGGTTGGACACCACTCAGTTTGCCTGATTTGTAAGAGATTAATATTCAATTATACCTTATCCATAGCAGAGTAGAAGAAATAAAATTTGAAACTGGACTTGATCCTGTGTCTTGCAAGATTCTGCTCCCCTTCTAATATATGATTCTTATTTGAAACTTATAACATAAATGATGGTTTGAAGTTTTTGTATTAATTTCAACCCCATTCTCATCTCTGGTCTATAGTCTAGATGGCTTAGAGTCAATTTGTTTTTCTTCTCCTAGGTGTCACGAAGTTGAATTGTTTTCTGCCCATCCAGAAGATTTCTCTCTCTTAATGTTATGGAGGAAGATGAACTACTCATTGAGCTGACAGGAGTAAGAGTAGTAGGATGAGTTTGATTTCAGAGATGATATATGACTGCCAGGCACAAAATCTACAGAGATTCATATCCTGAAGACTAGTTAGTCCATCACAGCTGCTGCCATTATTTTTCAGCCCACAAATCTGCAGGCAAAGTGTCAAGGTCAGCTACAACTATTTTTGAATGGTCTGGTTTTGTTATCAGCAAAATTGATTAGCAATGCCTAACTTGTGTGCTACTCTTAAGGAAAGCAGAGATAATCAAATGGTCAGATGGAAATTTTGAAAGAGTCAATAAGTGAGAGAGAGCCAGTGATTAATAAAACTATAACATGATTATTTTTACCTAATTAACATCTGAGATGCTCTGATGCCAGGTCAAAATATGAAATTGGTAAAAAATGTTCTTAATCCCAATTACCAGTGAGTTGATTGTATTTTATCAAAGGCTATTTTGATTAGTTATTAATAAAATTCAAATAAACAATTTCTTCCTCAAAGTATATGTTTCTTCTAGAATTGCAGTTGATAGTACTAGTCACATAAAAATCATGCTTAAAAATTTGATAGTAATCCCAAATTGAGTAAACCTTTAAATAATTTAAAGTGTTTTGAATTGGCTTCTAAAATTTCAGGCTGGCTATTTGCTGATACATCTGTTGCTCCTTACAGCTTACAAAGGGTTATAAGGTAATCTTATTTAAAGCTCATCACATGTCTTGAAAATGAGTTCTAGCCTCCTTATTTTATAGATGAAGTATCTGTGTTCTGAGCTGAGGGCAGTAACACTCTCCAACTCAGCTCTTCTAACTCCTAGTCCATTAATTTCAACTTTCCACAAATAGCTCCAATCACTCTGTTGTTACTATTTGTACTTTATGAAATACAAAATATACTTAAACATTGCAGTTGCTTAGAAACTTGGACATATATTTTATTAACATTGATGTACCTGTGATACTGAAAAAAAATCCCTAGACTAAAAAAAAAAAAGAAAAGACAATCCCACAAAAATGTTCAATAATATTTGGATTCTACATTTTACTAATTACATGAACTGAGGACATTGCCTAAATTTCATTGAAATTTCCTTTTCTCTAAGAGAGATGTTGAAGATTCCTGGTAAACCACAATTTTAGTTTTCTACTGCTGTGTCAAAAATATTCAAGACTTAGAACAACAACATTTATCATTTTTTATGATTCTGCTGTTAGGAATTCAAGAAAAGTTGAGCAGGAAGGTTTTTCTGCCTCACTCAGCATTGGCTGGAGCTCTTATCTTGCCTGCATTAAGCTAGCAGGTAATTGGTTTGGAGAGTCCAGGAAAGTTGCTCTAGCATGTTTACCTCAATACTCCTCCATGTAGTCTCTTTCTGTCTCATCATTCAATAGTCTTTCCTAGTCTTTTTTATAGTAAGTGCTGACTTCCAAGAGAAAGGAAGAAGTCATCAACCATTTTAGGCTAGGCCTGAATTGGCACATCACTTTCTCCACATTCTATTGACTGAGGTTGAGGCAAATTTAAGAGCAGCCCTGATTCAGAGAAAGAGAAGATACATTCCATTTCTTAATGTGTACAGAACTAGTGCACACAGGAAAAAAAGAGATGAACAGTGCTTACCTTTAGAAATTATATGATAACCTTAGATAGCAATTATGATTACTCAGAAAGAGAAGTTTCATTTCTCAAGCACAAATAATTATTAGGTGGCTCCTATAAACAAGGACTATTTTAGGCCATGAAAGCATAGCTATGAACAAAATAGATGTTGCTTTCTGCCTCATAGTCATATAGAAGACAGATATCAACTAAATAAATATACAGCAAGCTTTGAATTAAAAATATGAGCTATGAAAGAAAATTTCAGAGTGCTATTACACAACAGCTAGCTAATATTAATAGGTCAGGAAAAACATCAGAGAAGAGATATTGTGTTGAGACCTACCATCTAAACTGAAACTAATCATGTGAAAAGAAAGGGAAAGAACATTCTAAGCAGGTTCTACGTCACATGTGATGACCCTGAGATATGTAATAAGCACTAGAAGTTAACTGTGGCTCAGCAATAGGGTTCAGAGTGTGAGGACCTCAAAAAGGCAAGCTGCTGCAACCTGGTTGTTACTGGATGGATTTTTTCCATTTTATCCAGATCTTTAAAGGTAGTTCTGTCAGCCAGTTATGGTGGCATGAGACTTGGGAGACTGAGGCAAGTTCAAGGACAATCTAGGCAACTTCAAGAATCCCTGTCTCAAAATTTAAAAATAAGTAAATTAAATTTAAAACACAGGGTAAGGATGTAGCTCAGTGGTAGAGTATCCCTGGAATAAATTTCCAGTACCAAAAAAGAAAAAGTTCTGTCAAAGGCTATACATGCAACACCATTATGGGGTGGCTGGATATGACTGGATACATATGAAAATTCACAGTCTATAGTTTGCTTTTGTTTCCTTAAGTATGTTTCTGCAGTTACTGACAGTTGTGTGTGGGCTGGAAGGGGAAAGGAAAAACAAAAATTTTCAAAGCTAGAGATTTAGGTACTTATTTTTCTAAAAAAAAAAGCTCATTTCCCTTCCCTGAACTTCCATAATTCCTAATGTGATTATTCTTATGGCTTCAACATCATTAAGTGATTCTACCTGCAAATTAAATCTGCACCAGGCCCACAAACACAGAATCACACAAATTAATATTTTAATTGAGTCGACAAAGTCCTCATGAAAATGACTATCCCTTAAATTTTAATTATGCATGCAGAACAAAGAATGTGTTCCAAATGTGATTTTTTTCCTCAAAAAAGCAAAGCCCTAAAGCAAATGATAAATTCAAAGCCAGGAAGTTAGAACAGGCTCTAAATCATTGCAGATCTTGGATATCTCTACTTGGTACAAGAAGAATAAACTGAAAAAGATGCACTGCCTCCTAATAGAGCAAAATAATCTGCTAGATGGTAATTTATACCAATTCACTATTTACTGTGTACTTATTGTGTGCCAAGCCGCATGCAGTGTATTTATTGAGTACATACAAAAGTGTATAATGCTGTTGGACTCATAGTCTTCCTGAATATTTAGGCACATTCCAACCAGCATGGCAAAGTGACAAAATAAAGCACATAAAAGATATAAAATCCATTATACTGACAAAAAAAGTCTTTGAAATTTAGAATAGAACCTTTCATATGTAAAGACAAACAAGAATGTTTGGATCTATTTATGCCTAAAAAGTAGCATTATGATGTCATAGCTTTATTTTTTTCTTAGCATTCATTTCTCTCTTCCTCCTTCCATCTGTAGTTATAGGCATAAAACCTAGAATAATGGAATTATGCTTTCTGTCTTCATGGCCCAATTAGGAGGCGAGCTGGAACACATGATTGGAGTGATCTCACGGTCCTGCTGGGAATGCAGGGATGTGTTCTGTCTTCCACTCTCTATGAACAAGGATGGATATAAGCCAAGAGCTCCTGATAGTCATAAAAAAAGGACAAAAGGAGATATCTGCCTGAGAAGGGATTTTATACTGAGAAAATATTTGAAAGATTTGAGATATGGTAAAAGGGTTGCCTGAAGCTACATCTGACTTTGCATTATTACATTTTATTTTCTGTTGCCCTTTGCAGCCCAAGGCAATCTAACTGATAAGAAGCCTACCACTTATTCTTCCTGTCCATTTTGTGCTTCTTGAACAAATCATATTGGTTGATTGATACCTGCTTTTAATTGCACTGTGTAAGAATGATGATTGAATAACAATTAAGATTTTTTCATCTAGAAACCGTATGACACAAATTTCTTACATACTAATATGGAGAGTTTGGGTGCAAAAGCCAACAAAAATGAAAGCAAAAACAAAGGAAAAAAAGGAAAGAATAAGAAAAGAATTAGAATTCCTGACTGTATAATAAGAATACTCAATCCTCACCCCTCATATACAGACCTAAAAAATTAATTTATAATCATAAAAAATATTAGCACACTTTGAAAACAAATTTTAATTTTATAATGAATGGTGTACTGTTTAAAGCAAACTTTATATCATTTCTGACTGTGTTTTGGGAGAGTCACCCACAATATCTGGGTTGCTTGTTAAATGATTTTGAAGTTCCTCAATATTTCAAGAATGATCATGGATTCTCTGGGTTAACTTCAATAAAAATATCACAAGGCCAGTGGAAGAAAACCAGAAAAAATTCATGAAGAATATATGTATGTATATATATAATGTATACACACACACACACACACACACACACATACATGTGTGTGTTTACTTATACAACAAGAGATAAAATACTAGAACTAAGATTATACAAGTAAGTTTGTATGCTTCCAGGAGGAAATTGGAAATTATTTTATTTGGTATTGAGCAGAGTTCAGAAAAATAGCTTCATGGTTCTCAATATTTTTCATTAATCAGTAATTTTTCAAACCTTACTCAGAAGGCAAGTTCCTATTAGTAAGAGTACCGCACAATGCACCAACAAGACAATCTGCATAAACTAACAAGGACAGGTGCAATCTGCAAGGCATTCATTAAGTACATTTTTATAGTGAATTCTAGAAATAATTTTAGAGCTTCACTTACCATTTTCAATGATAACATTTATTCTTATCTTGATGTACCACTTCATAGTTTACAAAATGGTTTATATACTACTAAAGGTCACTATAATGAACTACTTTAATTTAAGACCTGAATACAGACTTGTTCTCCAAGTCAAGGATTAGGAAAGTGTGTGCTGTTCTAGACAAATAAGTTATTAGCTATGTCTCTCAACTTGGAAGCTAAGAAAATAATTCAGTCAGCTGAAGGTGACGCACAATTGTAATACAATGTTTGATTCACTGAAGATTCTCACTTCACAAAGTTAAACCATCAATATGCTCAGCTTCCTGTCAGCCTCACTGACAAGCTAAATCTAAGTGGCTAAAAAGATACACTTTCAAAATGAATGGTAAAGTTACTCCCTAGAAATCAAATAACTAAGTCTAAGCGCAGAATGATTTTTTAAAAAATCAATAAAATGAAAGTATTCCTGTGGTTAGGAGATTAGGAACATATCCAAGCCTAATTAACATGATTGAGATATGTATTCAAGGTGGATGCCTCGGTAACTCAATCAATATCATTCATGTCTTCCTTTATTTATTCAAAATTGTATTGTTTTTTCTTTTTAAATGGCAGGCATCACAATGTTAGAAGCTGGAAATAGATAGATATGAGCTACATTCAAGGGATTCACAATGTACCAGTGACACATGTGTAAATAAAATAACAGCACCATGTGAGACATACATAAATGGTATGTGACCAGAGAAGGCAACAGAAACTCTGGAACCAAAGGCAGTCAAGAAGGAATTACAGGGAAGGTTCTATTTGAGCTGGGTCTTCAGGATTAAGTGTTGCAGTGATCTCAACCTGGAGTCTTAACAATATGAGCAGGGATACTGAGAATGCCTTGTAATAACAAATTTCTATGCATCACTCTTATTTTAACATAATCAGGATAGTTTATATATTGTCTGAAGATGTGAGATTGTCAAGCTGGATGCCTCAGAATTGATGATTAGGAAGGAAAAGTACAAATTATCTAAAGTGTCTCTAGATGAGTGAGTTCTGATTTGGGTCTGAGAAGTGATTGAATACACTGAGACATGGGGCACAAGATAAGTTTTAAGGACTATAAAAAAGAAAGTCACCACGGCAAAACTTAAGGATTCATTTAAATCTGAAGGTGCTATTTTTGCACAATGTAAATGAAATGTGGCAGGTGTATCAACTAGAAGTACCATTGATTAGGGAACATTCAATATTTGGATATAGAGATATAGATAGTGTTGTGCTCAGACTTGTATAATTTACTGTTGAACTTTATAGTAAGTTGAGATTCAGGCATTCTTAGTGAACATAGGTAAACAAGACATTAATATTTTACTGCTTCCAACTTTATTGCATTATAGACAGTAGTCTATAAAGCAAGGTTTGGCAGATTGATTTGAACCATGATTAATTCTTTCTAGTTGGACAAAATTCGGATAAAGGGCATTTCAGGAAGACAGAATGGGCATGGAAGAATGAGGAATGAGTTGAAGACCCTAAATTCAATGGAGTATGCACTTTAAAGAAGGGGATGCTAGCTGGGTGCGGTGGCTCAAGCCTGTAATCCCAGCACTTAGGGAGGCTGAGACAGGAGAATCGCGAGTTCAAAGCCAGCCTCAGCAATGGCGAGGTTCTAAGCAACTCAGTGAGACCCTGTCTCTACATAAAACACAAAATAGGGCTGGGATGTGGCTCAGTGGCCGAGTGTCCCTGAGTTCAATCCCCAGTACCAAAAAAAAAAAAGAAGGGGATGCTGCCTAGTACTTTGGAATGTAGGAAACAATGTGGAGCCAAAGATAGCAAAAAGATGTGTTGTAAAAGTTATGATGAGAGCAGATGGTACATGAAGAATTGATTCTGGCACCTCAATGAAGGGTTAGTTAAGAACCAAAATTGGTTCAGAAAATATCTTAGTCTAGCAGATAGCACAATAGCTTAGAGCTATTTTTAGTTGAAGGGAATGGATAGATGCTGAGATGTCTGGAGACTAGTCTTTACTGCCATAGGAAGAGTAAAGGGAAGGAAATACAGTTGTTCCCCATAGATACATGTATATCTATGGATTCAACCAATTTCAATTGGAGAAAAAAAATGTGTGTGTATAATCATGTAATCTTTGTTCTTGTCATTATTCCCTGAACAACACACTATAATAGCTATTTACATAACATTTATTTTTTATTTGGTAAAAGCAATCTAGAGATGATATAAAATACATGGGAGGATGTAGGGGGAGTTATATAAAAATACTACACCATTTTACATAAGGAACATGACCATGTGTGAATTTTAGTTTCTTTAGGGGGTCCTAGAACCAATCCTCTATGGATTCTAAGAGACAACTATAATAATACAGTATCCTGAGAAGGATGAGGCCATGAAGGAGGGCTTTATGGAAGGACTAGTGATGGTAGTGGAATTTGGTATCAAAGCCAGCAAATAGCCCAACACTTCTTTCCCCCTGTACCCAGGCTCCTGATGTTGCTGCCCATTGACTGAATCCAATTTGAAACTGACCTGGTGATTTAGTCCCTAAGGAACCCACCACCTGGTGCTCAGAGAAAGTTACATCTCCATGCCTATTTGCATATTTCAGATATTTGTTCTGAAACTTGGAAACTATTTAAAAATTCACCAAGCTTTCTTCTCTAATTTGTCTTCTTTAGGAGAACCACGTCATCATAGTCATAGAAAAAATTCTGGTTGGACTGCATGTAATAAATTCCTGATTATTTTTTGGAGTAAAACACTAAAAAGGATAGGAAAATTTTAAAAAAATAAAATAGTTAATATTTTATTTTATGTAAAATATTTTCCTCCTTATTTTTTAATATATAGGAATTTTTGTAAATATGTATACACTTCAAACTTCACTTAGGCAGTATTTCCCCACAACTTTTGTCTAACTTTTATTGAAACAACTGATGTCTTTTCTTTCACCTGAGGAATAGTGAATTTCAAGGACTTCAAAATCTATAGTTTGGATTTGGAACTATTTCTTACCACAGCACAATGTTTTGGGGGGAAAAGGACTTTGGAACTCGGATATGAGAGAAGGACCTTGGCAGATGACTCAACTTCCCTGAGCCTCAGTTTCCTCATGTGCAGAATGAAAACGAGAATGCCCAGTTCCCAGTGTGTCCTTGATATGACCTCTCACTTTCTGTTTGCTTCTACTCCATCACTGGGGTCACATACTAAGGCTTTCTTGGACCTAAAATCTCATTTATGTCCAGGACCTTTTTGCTCGCTATTCTCTCTGCCTAGAATAGAACACACTTCTCCAGATCCTGTCAGAGCTGGATACTTTTCCTTAGTTCTTGTGCCCAAAAAGTTGGATCCTTCATTCTGATATCCCCTGTCTTTTCATTGGACTGCTTGATGCATTGTCACTTAAAGCAATTCCAGATAAGGGAGGACTGGCTTCTGTCATTGTGTTCTATATGCTATATCTCATAGCTCTCGCCCCCTTTTCCTGCATGATTATCTTCTTTTCTATATAGTTGATATTTGCAGTACAATACTTTAATTTCTATCCCTTTCATTTAGGGTACATATTATAGCTATTTCTGTGTGGTTCTCACAGGGGTATCATTTAACATGCAAAAGCAATACCACTCTGATGGGAATCGAGAGCCCCTTAACTTCAATAACATAAAAGATTCTGCAACAGCTCTAACCCTGTCCCCTTTCAGTTGCTGATATCACAAAGTTACTTATTTACACATTGTATGTTTGATAACATAAGATAATCATTGGGGTTTTTACTAAATTAGTCTCTTAAGTCATATGGAAAACAGAAGTAACACTGGTTTTTATAATTGTCATGAATTTGCCATTCCAGAGATTTTTCTGTCTTTCTCCAGCTCTGAGTTCTGTTGAATGTTCTTCTGTTCAACTTAAAAACCCCCCTTATGCAGGAAATGTCCAGTGTTGGCCAACTCCCTTGAATCTTCCTTATGTGGTGTTGCAGTTTTAATGTATGTGTCTCTCCAAGATACCACTAAAACTTCAATCCCAATGCAAATGTAGAGAAGTTGGACCTTCAGGAGGTGGTTGTGTCACATCCTCTGACTTCCTGGATGGGATGTGTGCCTTTAGAAAACAGTCCTTGTCTGCATGCACAAGGCTTGATTTCATCCTCAGCAACACACACACACACACACAATATTATGCTGGGCATGGTAGTATATACCTACTATCCTTGCTACTTGGGAGACTGAGGCAGGAGTATCACAAGTTCAAGGTAAACACTGACAATGAGATCCTGTGTCAGAATGAAATAAAAAGGATTGAGGATGTAGCTCAATGGTAGAGTGCTTGCCTAGCACACATTATGTGCTGGTTTCAGTATCCAAAACAAAAAAAAAAGGAAAGAAGGAAGGAAGGAAGGAAGGAAGGAAGGAAGGAAGGAAGGAAGGAAGGAAGGAAGGAAGGAAGGAAGGAAGGAAGAAAAAGAAGGAAAAACATAATGGAAAGGGCTTGAGTAAGTTCAATCCTTCTTTCCTTCCAGCCACATTAGAAGATAGCAACAAGGTACCATGTTAGAAGGAGAAAGCCAGTCCTCTGCCTACACTGAATCTCCTGGCACCTTGATCTTCACTTGTCAGACTCCAGAACTGTGATAAATCACAGTTACATTACTATTGCTAAAAATTACTCAGCCTAAGGTATTTTGGTACAATGGCATGAAGGGACCTAGGCATCTTGGAATGCCTCCATTTCTCTCTCCTGTGGGAAGGACATTTTTGTTGGTCATACGATACTTGGCTGACAGGTTTATCCTTCATCATTTTGAATATATCAACTCCACTGCCTTTTGGGTTCCAGGGTTTCTAAGGACAAATCTGATGAGGCCCTTATGGGAAAATTATGACAAAAGCTCCCTTCCCTCAGCCCCATAGATGTTAATAACATGCCCTGTGGTATCCAAGGGAATAGATCACTTTGTTATAGCATTGTGATATGAGTGAAGAACTACTATCAGTTTTATTTTTTTTTGTGGGTTTTCTTTTTTTTTCATATTAAACACCTTTATATGCACTTTCAATGAACAGTATATATATATATATATATTTTTTTTTTATCAACCATCTTTACTATACCCATTCCCCTTTCCTGCCCCCTGCCTCCCCCATGTCGTGTCCAGTGTTTCTCTATTTCTCTTATGTTCCCCATTCCCACCTTCCTTATTCATCAGCATCCGCTAATCAGAGAGACCATTCGGCATTTGGTTTTTTGGGATTGGCTTACTTCACTTAGCATAATGCTTTCCAGTTCCATCCATTTGCCTGCAAATGCCAA
>CM053411.1:18868592-18924014 GCA_028644305.1 Xerus rutilus | reverse complement strand
ATATGTACCACAGTTTCTTTATCCATTCATCTATTGAAGGACATCTGGGTTGCTTCCACAGTTTTGCAATTGTGAATTGTGCTGCTATAAACATTGAAGTGGCTGCTTTACTGTAGTGTGCTGTTTTTAAGTCTTTAGGGTATAGGCCAAGGAGTGGGATAGCTGGGTCAAATGGTGGTTCCATTCCAAGTTTTTTAAGTACCTCAGATACTACTATCAGTTTTGACAACAATTTCCTGAGTTGAAAGGAAAAATAATTTAGTATCTTGAGTGTAGGTATGATGAGGCTTTTAAAAACCAAAATTTACTACATATCTTCAGACTCAAAATGAAAAGATTACTGAAACACCTTCCATGTTTTAATTTCTAAACAACAAAATATAATTCCGTCTAACTTACTGAAGCAAAAAGCTTCTAGAATTTTTTCTTCTTATTATTAAAGTGGAAAAGGTCCTGGAAGTCCAAAAGTGAGATAACCACTGTGGGTTGCACCTTGCTTTGACTGGACCATTTGTTGCTCTAACCTTATGAAAAGCCAGTGTGAGGAAATTTCAGACACCATATATATAAGGCCCTGGCTATGGCTATTTGTATTGTCCATAAGAACAGGGTGCTCTTGGTGGTTGGCCTGTTGGACTCAGGTCAATTTGTGTTTCTGGTTTTGGTATTTTGATCTTCTTCTTTCCTTCTTCCCCCCTTCCTCTCCCTCCCTTCTTTCCTTCATTCCTTCCTTCCTTCCTTCCTTCCTTCCTCCCTCCCTCCTTTCAGCTGCATCCTTAGTTGGTGTCATTGCTCAGAATGTGTAGTGAGAATAATCATAGGGGAGAGGTTATGAAAGTGTAGCAGGGCCTCTCAGACAGCTCCTCCTCTGAGGTGGTCCTCACATGCCATTATCAGATTCTGAAGGACATCAGAATGTCCTGATGAAACTGGCCCACCATATCCTCATAGGTACAGAGGTGACTATGAAAGTCTTGAGAAAAGTGGAGCAGAACTTTTCCTTTATTGTGGATAAGAGTAAAGGCTGTGGAACACCCAAATGTGATCCAACTATTTCTTATTACTGAAACCATTGAAGACATCTGTCTCATGATGGAGCTTGCAAATGGTGGACAGCTAATTTAAACCACATCCCAGGGGTCATTTGGCAACAGGAGGAGGCAGCCCAGGAGAGCATTCAGGCAGATCAAATGTGCTGTGTGGTAATGTCAAGAGAAAAGGAATCATGCACAGAGATTCGAAGCTAGAGAACATCCTGCTGGATGCTGTGGGAAACATCCAACTCTGAAACTTTGGCCTGGGTGGCAAGTCCACAGCTAGACAGAAGCTGGACATGATCTTTAGCATTCTACATGCCCCAAAACTCTACTGATGGATAGAATATGCTGCCCCATTGTGGATATCTGGAGCCTGCATGTCCTTCTTCACTTATTGGTCATGGGGTGCTCCTATTTAATGGAATCTCCTTTGGGGAGCTGAAGGTACAGGGCTTGCATACAGATGTGCCATTTTCTCTCATATTTCCACCAAAATGTGAAGCATTTCCAGTCACTTACTGACTGTGTACCTCACAAAGAAGCCTATAGTATACCAAATCATAGGGCATCCATGGCGGATCCCCGGTGAGGAATATTCAATGACTCATTTTAGCAAGCCACGCCCCAACCACCAGAACCTCTCAGTAATGATGATTGTGTTTTACATGGGTTATGGCCAGTATGCTACCTAGGTATATTTGGTAACTAGAAATGAGGCAATGACTACATATCTGATGCTCCAGCCCTGGACATCCCGGGGAAGTAGGCTGTGCTGTCTAAGCTAATCCTGTGCACCCTGAGGTTGGGGCTTGCCTGTCCCTCTTAGATCCTTCCAACTTCACTCTCTGGAAAAGAGAGGAGTGAGCCTGCCCTTAATTCCTTCCCCTTTTTTCCCTGTGATTATCAGCTGCCTGAGGAAGATAAGCAATCAGGGAAAAATTAAAAGCTAAAGGCTACCAGGAGAAACCCAATTCTGGATTTGACCAAATACACTTGGATATTGGTGCTACTGAAAATTTAGTTTCAGCAGGGTGTAATAGTATATGCCTATGGCTCCAGTGACTTGGGAGACTGAGGCAAGAGAATCACAAGTTCCAGGCCAGCCTCAGAAACTTAGTGAGGCTCTAAGCCTCTTAGTGAGACCCTCTCTCTAAATAAAAAATAAAAAAAAAAACAGGCTGGGAATGTTGCTTAGTGGTTACATAGTTCTGGATTCAATCCTCTAGTATCAAAAAAATTGATAATAATGATAAAAAATTTAAAATATTTAGCTCCAGAATTTTGGAGCTGATTGCTGAGCTGACAAATCTTGAATCAAATCAAAGAGCTGCATTAATCTATTAGTGTTATTTAGAAGAATTAGCAAGGAGAAAGGGGAAATACTCCAAAGGACAAATATCAGATCTCGTGCAGTAATGTGACTCACACAAGAAAAATGTCTAAATGAATATGGCCATAAAAATAATAGTAATATCAAGGGAATAAAAACAAAGTGACAAAAATGCACACAGTATATAAACTGAAACTAATAAAAGAGACAAATTTTATTTAGTTGCTTCTCCAAAATGCAGTCTCATCACTGAGTCTGCTATTCATAGGCAGAGATCATATCCCATGAGATATGGAATACATAGTTATAGGCCTCTTGTGGGGCACTTAGAAGATTTTTTTATGGTTTAAACTCTTATCACTTAAGAAAGATAACTTCTCAGCAAACAATTATGTGAGTTTACTTGATTCAGTAATTTGGTCCTCAAGTTGTGTTTGAGAGACTGCAATCTTTTTTCTTTTTTTAAACAACTTGAGAGCATCATTTTTATGATAAAATTTGTGAGAAATGGAAATTTATTAAGAACCATTTCTGCCATCCAGAAACATGGGAGAAAAGTCAGAGTAAAGCAGAGCAGAGGGGAGTGTCCCAGGTATAATAGTCCCTGATGTCTCCTCCAAGTGGGGCAGTGGGGTCCCCTTGTCTCCAGGTCTCTCTGGGTGCCCTCATGACTGGAATCTATGTGGAGAAGTACGTGGAAGGTTGCATAACCCCTCCTGCAGCTGTTCCACATGAGGGAGATCTTGTGCGATCTGCCTTTTGGGTTTTGCGGTGTCTCAGTTGTCCACTTTCTTTGAATCTTTGTTTCTAAGTCCAAAGTACATCTGCCCTCCTTTCATTGGAACCATTGTGTTTCTGACTATGGGGCCTATATTTTGTGCTGGCACACAGCCAACTCATACAGAGAATACAGTCATCCCCTTCCAGGCCTGGCTGTTGTCACGGATATAGGCTCCTATCCTGTCCCACCAGGGAGCTGCCTGGTGGAAATCTTCTACCCTGGGAGAACTTGCCCACTGCACCCACTGCTGCTTGTCCAGGGGCTGTGTGAGGATGGGGAGCTGCAAGGACATGCTGAGGGCCTTTCTTAGGATGGGATTCCTTGCTTACAGGTGGTAGAGTAGAATGGTAGGCAGACTGGCTTTCTGCCACACTTCTCATACAACTTCCACTCATACAGAGATGAACAGAGCACAGGACTCTGCAATGTGATGCCCAGGTTGAATTCCAACATAGGCATCCATCGCGGGTACAACAGGCAAATCCCTGAACACCCTGAACCTCATTCTTCTTTCTATTTTGTAAAACAGAAGAAATTAGAATCCATCAGAATAAATAGTATTTAGGATTTAAGATTATAATTTATGGTAGATATGTGTATACATGTGTATGTAATTTTTCTTTATAATTATATGGGATTATAACTTTTTCCTAAGAGCTTTTATTATCAGTGCTCACTGCCATTTTATAGAACATAACTACAATGATTAAGTATATAATTAGACTAAATTAATTCAAAACTCATTAAAGACCGTGTTCAATGGAAGTCTACTGACATTTCAAATCAACAGAGATGAGAAATCCCCAGAGGAAAAGTAAGATATTTACAAAATGTTATAAGAATTCAATGGTGATGAGGTTTTTCTAAAGCAAAAAAAATCAATATTCTTCATATATACCAACATGATGATCTAGAACCTTTTATTCTGTTCAACAACTATTAGAATATTTTGGGAAATGGCAGTAGCCTCCAATCATTAGAAGTCTATAGAGATAAGACTTTTGTTTCCCTGAAGCCTGTCCAGCAAGTCTGAAAGATCTGTATGTTGGAGAAATAATGAGCCGTCATAGATTCAGACATTCTGTTACTTCCATGGTCAGCAAAGTCAAGAACAGGAAAGGTGATATGTCACTACATCCTTTGTACAAGCATCAGGACAAGGGACAATGGCAACACAAAAGGGGCAGAAGAAAACGAAACTGCCTGGGATTTCATTTTATGCTGCAGCAAACCCCAGTCTGTAGCTAGAAACTAGGGAGAGGGCAAGAACCAAATTCTCAGGGCTGAAGAAGGAAGTCCTCTCATAGGTAGTCTCTATGAGATAGAGTAAGAAGTGGCAGTACAGGGACTCCTTGTGAGAGTCAAGCTTTCCTGTTCCAGGAGAATCACAGCAAGTTCCACCAAGATCAGCTGCATCCAAATCTTCCTTATGCAGCCTATGTGGATTCATGCAAGACTGTCAGGACGCCAGACTGCAGCCATTCCCATGGCCACATAGTATTTAATGGTGAACTTAGGACTTAGATTGAGACCTGATAAGGAAGGTACAAACAATGACTTTCAAGCATTCCCAAAATGGCCATGTAATTAGTTCTTGCATCTAAAAGCAATATATACTTGAATCAATATTCAGCAGGAAAGACTCACTTGAAGTGAGTATGAATTCTGGAGAATGGCAAGTCAGTTGGGTTCTTCCGTGGAGGGATGCAAAATCAGCAAGACTGTATCTTAGGTGCTAATGTAAGGGGACAGATATCTGAGAATGTTGGGAACATGAGGTAAAGAGAATAATTCTATGAAATGGAACCACTGTGCCGATACCCCTCCCCATGCTTTCTTCGCTAAAAAGCAATCTGCCTGAAGCCCCACCTGATCTAGGCAGGGGCAAAAGTCAGGTAATTAGTGTAGGAAATGAATGATGGGGGTCCAGAGACACCCAGTTCTGGAGTCCCTTCTCTTAGGAGCAGTCTGTCACTATGACTTTCTTAAATAAAACTTGCTTTCTACACTTGCCTTGAAATTTCTCAGGTGTTTAATCTTCAACACTGAGGAACAAGGACCCCCTTCTTGATCTCTAAGACCAGTATCACTGCTACTAAGCTTTGGGCAACTGTTAAATTTCCTTGGGATTCTCTCACCTCATTCATGCTAAGACAGTGGGGTTCCCTCAAAGCTTTTCAGCCTTATCATATAGCTTAAATACAGTTAATCTAATGAGATGATATAAATTTCTGATATCACTTTTACTATTCAACAAATTTTCTTATATACATTTTGACAATAATATTTGATCAAGTTGAGCCTTTGAGTGTATATTTCTGACAAATAATTAACCACCCTTAGGAGAGGGTTTAAAATAACTTAAACACACACACACACACACACACATCCAGAATCAATTATACTATTTCTACTTAAGTGTATGATTAGACAACCATATAAGAAATAGATAGATCGTCTAATAGAATAAAAGTCCTTATTTACCAAAACAATTTTTAAAAAACTAAATGCAGAGACTTCCCAAAAACTTCTTCATAAGAAGTAGCAATTTCTAGAAAAGACAAAAATTAAAATTTTACTGAAGGACTTAGAAAGAGACTTGAAAATGAAAAACTGTGTCATGTTCTTGATTAGAAACATTTAATATCATAAAGTTGTGAATTCCCCCTGATTCAGTTTATCAAATTAATGTGATTTCAATAAAATATCTAGAGTAATTAAGCAATGCTTCATATTTTAATTAGTTTTTTTATTTTTTGAGAAAAAGCAAAAAGAAGTTTATTGCTTTGCTAGTAAAGGAAAAACACAGGGGACTTCTGTCCCAGAGGCTGTGATTCTACCCATCAGCAAGAACAGGGAACTTTAAAAGAAGTGATTCAAAGGTTACATTTCACGTGTTCTCTGTTAGAGTTGTAATTCGCTTGTTAATTTGGGAGACTGTCATTTCTGAGATGTTCTGGTATCATCCCCAAAGTCTGGATTACTTCATTCCTGTGGTGGGTGTGTGCTCAAGGACAGATAAATCCCTTTAGGATGGAGAAGAAATCCTGTTTCCCCTGAGATTAGGGAGGAGGAGAGATTAGGGAAGACTAGGAGAGCAGAAGAGAAAGAAATATTTCCATTTTAAAAATAAGTTGCAGTGGCACAGCAGCAAGGCCTATATTCAAAGTATAAAGTGGACCACTGTGACATTTCCCCACTGTCAATTTCTATATTCCATTTCTATGGACAAATGAGTGACAACATCTCCAAATAGCTTCCTGCTGAAAGGGGGTGAAGTTGGAGGAAGTAACCCAAAGTCCTTATTCTCTGTTAGGTGGGACATGAACAGTTAAGAGCATTCAGCATTAGAGCAGTCCAGAAGTTCATGGTGACAGATGGTAGGTGACTGAACAAGGCATACATAGGGCAGAGATCATGCTAAGCCAGCAATAAACAAGACAGCAAAGCATTACTTTTTTGTAAACAGCACAAAATCAGTTAGTATTTTAGCCAGTCTCTGGAAACCATGAGAACAGTGACTTATAATCTTATCAGTGAAAAACAGATCAAGTTTATCAATGTAGGAGGTTGGAAAGATTTGTAGGTCTATGATATCAGACTCCAATTAACTTAGGACAAATTTGCCACTCTAGAGTCCTTTGTGATCATTATTATTAGGCACTCTTACTCAAGAACCTCCAGCTTTACTTACTTTTGGTAGGGTTGACACAAGTATACATCTTAAGTTACATTAAAAAAAATTGATTTTCCTTTTAAATGTCCACATAGAACTGTACTTAGGCTATACTCTCCTGCCAGGTGTTTAAGATCAAGATGGTCAAAACTGACCTTGTTCCTATCTACTCTTAAGTTTCATATTTTAAAGAGAAAAAAATAAACAACACCAACAAAAACTTTGGATTCAATAAATTTTTCAAAAAGTAGTAAAATGAGGAATAGTTGTGATAGATTTTAATTGTTTAAAATATAATGCATTTTAATTAAAACAGTGAATAATTAGCATATTAATAGATCATATTTACATATATACACACTTATATATGTGTATATGGAAACATATAAGTTTTATATATAACAAAGTTTTCATTTGAAATAATAGGTGGAAAAATAAATGATTAGTAAGTTTAAGAGGGCCAACTGATGAATCAACTGAGAATATTTTTTCACATTTTTTATGGAAACAATTTCAGATGCATCTAAGATTTTAATATGAAGAATAAAGCTTAAAATACAGGAAGAAAAATTGGTTTTATATCATAATGGGGACATCATTTTTAATTATTGAATAAAACAGGTCATAAAAGAAAAAAATCTGATTATATAATGGTAAACTATCCTACAACACAGCAAGTACACTAAAAAACGTGAGAAACAAAGCATAAATATCCAATTTATATAGTAGGAAATGAGTTAATTTGCTTATTAGGAAAAATGAGAACAAATAATAGCAACCTAAAGTAAAAGGAGCAAAGGTTTAGACAGCTCAAAGAAATGCAAATATAAGTGGCCCATAAGCATGTGAAATATGCTTAATTTCAAACTCCCTTATAAGAGGGTAAATATAACTTAAATTAGGATAATATTTATAAATTAGCAAAATTAAAATGTTTATAACCATTGTATTGGTGAGACTATGGAAACAAACATTCTTGTATGCTTTTCTAGGACTATAAAATGGTATTAATATTTATGGAAATAATTTGGCAATATGAACCAGAAGCAGTAATTCTACTTCAGGGGATTTGTTCTATGAGTGTGCTTGCATAAATATGTACACATATTCATTTTAACATTGTTTGTTATAGCACATTTAAAATGTTCTAAATAATAGGGCTGGTTAAAGAAGACATGTAATATTTACATAATAGAAGAATTTTATTTTAATAAAGAATGAGAGAGATCATCATATATGGACATAAAACAATTGTCAGAATATGTGTTAAATTATAGAAGCCAAGTACAGAAGAATTGTTGGTATTTGTTAAAAAAAGGAAAATAACATACTTGCTTACTTGTCCATACAGAGAAAGGCTCTACAAAGACAGGAGAATCTGATCCTGTGGAGGAAACTCAGGTACTGGGAGATCTAAATAGGAGGGAAATTTTCTCTTTATTTTTATCTTCTACCTTTTGCTATTATATCATCTATTTGTACTATTTTTAAAAATAAGACTTATTTTAAGCATTCCAAAGGATGTATAGAGATGTATCAGGTAATCTTTCATGTAAATAAGGTACTGAGGGAAAGAGCCATATCTAGAGTCTAGAGAAACAAGATAGCTGCAAGAGGTTACCACCAATCAGGACTGCAGCCAGAAAATAGAATAAAAAGCAAGTTTAAGAGCTGAATCCAGGAATACCAACTGTCTGCCCCAGCATCAGCCAGCCTTATTTTAGGCAACATATATGGCTGTCTCCAGACTGTGACTCAGGCTCTCTTGGCAATTTGAAAATTGTTTTTATAATTCCCTTCAACTTTAAGGCACTAAAATCAATAGTGTTTGCTCTAACTGATTAATTCATTCCACTCACCCTCTACTAGCACAGATGTTTTCCAACTAATTTTAGCATCAGACTTTTATTTTTAAATAAAATATGTGCTGTGTCTCAATATCTATATAAATAAGTGGAAGCTCTTCTGCTTGAATGAGGAAGGGAGGTGGAGACCCACCAGTGGATCTGTGTAAACTTCCTGGTTCAGATTTTCTGCTCAGCAGTCTATCACCACAGTCTCATTGAATACAACTTGAAAACCTTTGTTTTACTGAAGAACAAAAGAATAAATGTAAAGGTAAATACGTGTTTGTTGTTGGTTACATAAGGATTTTTTGACAAGTAGCAAGACAGACTGAATAATTCTGGTTTACGTCTGGGACCTCAGTAAAAAAGGACAGGTAATAAAGAAAGAAAATCATGACCAATTTGTTTAAAGAGTTTTGCATGACATAGGAATGTTCATAAATTAAGATACACAGGCTATGGATTTGTATGGTAGTCTTGCAGACTACCATATGTGTAAATGATTTTAAATTGAGGACAAAAGAGTATGAACTAATGAAGACAAACTGGGGGTAACTTAGCAAGTTTAGTTTGTTCATATTCTTCCTGATCACTGTGTGTGACGTTTCTTCCTCTAATCTCCACACATAAAGCAGAGCAACTGTCACATAAGAGTCTTCAGAGGAAGAGAGAGGGAGAAGGTCAAAGAATGACTTTCTTGCTTCTATAGTTGTCCCAATCTCCTATGCCAAACTACCATATTTTGGGCATCATATTCTAAGCACTAATATATGTAACATATATATGTGTGTGTGTGTGTGTGTGTGTGTGTGTGTGTATGAATGTAATATAGTATAATATAACATAATATACAGATTACTTTTTACATTTTATTATACCCATCCCCACACAAAAATAACTTCCTGCTTTCTGGTCTTCACATATAATAGTTAATACTTATAAATGATATTCCCATTGCACTTTTGAGTCAAATGTTTAGTCACTATTAAGTATCATGACTAGTTGCTAGGGTGGAGGAGCCCAAAGAATCTCACATTTGCCAAAATCATTCTCTGTTCTGCTTTGAAATTTTGTGCAAGTTGTTTAAATTATATGAGCCATATTCAAAATGGGGAATATAGGTGTACTCAATAGTGTTTCTGTGAATGTTAACATTAATTGATGGATGCAAAGAGCCTGACATGGTGATTGCTCAAATAAACTTTCAGTAATCCCTGCATCCCCACCTCCACTAAGCCCTCTCTTGTTCTTTCTTGATAAAGGAATGGCAGTCATAATCAGAGAGGATAAAAAAGAAAGTGTTCTGTGTTTTCAGTAGAATGGAAAATTCTATATCCTTGTTTTAGCATTAACACATACAATGAAAAAATATTTACGTATATAAAGATGGCCAGTATCCAAAATCTATGAGCAACTTGTATTTCACAAGAATCATATATACTTTTTGCCAGTTTACTTGCAAGTTTATTGTAGTATGAATGTCAATATATTGTGTACATTATTCACAAATATATGTGATGTTCAAGCCTCCCCACAGCTGAAGGCTACCTCATTTCACATATGACATAGCCAAGTCAAAATGTTCTCTTAAACCATTGGTTTATGAGTCTTCTAGGGTTAGACAAGAAGCAGAATTTAAACTTCAGCAGTATCTGAATGGAATTAACCAATTATTATCATAATCAATTATAACCAATTATTATTCACATATATGAATGGAATTAACCAATTATTAGTATATTTGGCAGTATTCTAGAAGAAGAAATTTTGTGGGAGTCAATTACATATTTAGTTGAACTCAGGAAATGTCAGCACATCTCCTTTCCCTCCGAGTTAATCTTCATGCTTTTAGTCTCTTTCATCTGTTATCTCCTTGCTTAAAGAGTTGTATTTGTTACTACTCAAGAATAAAGATTAAAGAATGTAGAGAGTTACTTAAGACTATTCTTAATTAAATGTAAGTATTCTTTTGTCTATGTTTGAGAATGTTAGTAAAACAAGCATTTGAATTCAAATTCCCCTACTCCATATCCATATACCTTATGGACCATTCTGCCATTCCATCAGCCCAGCTGACCTCTTCACTCCAGCCTGGATTTACATGTCCTTTTCAACCTCTGAGATTTTGACTAAAGTTTTGCTCTTACATAGAATTTTATCACTTCTCTACTTATACATACTCAGTGTCTCTTAACTTTTGCTATTGCAAATCCAACTTTTTCTAAGGCAGTTTAGGGTAGGGACCATTAATCCCTTGCCAGCAACTATAACTTCTTTATTTTTAGAGTTGAGGGAGCTCATTTATTTATTTGATATATAACAATTAACATACTTTAACTCTTTTATGAATGTTAGTCATATTATGTGGGAATTGCAAATGGCACTTTTTTGAAACTTCTCACTACAGCTGGGAGGTAAAGACTGGTTAGTCTATATATTCATATTAAATTGATTTGGATTTAATCTACCTAAATGACAGCTTTGGTTCTTTTGTTTTTATTTTGACATTTTTAAAATGTTTTAAAATTGTGTTTCATCTTTCTGCTCAGATTCTTGCTACTCTACATACAGACATTTAGTCATAAATTTTATGAGGCTGAGTTTAGTTGTTTTCAAATTTAGGTGTACATATGGACTTTCCTGGGACCATTTTCAAAATATACAAGCCAGTTTCTATTCTCCACAGTATAGTGTAATAGGTACTCCGAATGGCCCTCTTGATTGAAACAAACTATAAAAGTTGAAGAAGCACTAAAACAATAATTGCAAATTCATTACTGAGCTGACAAGGAAATGAATCATTTGCAGAAGATAAAGTCAAAGTGAGGACATGAGTAGGTGAGTGCCAAAGCTAGCTTTCATGGGTGCTTCAGAGTGTCCACTTTGATAGTTGGACAGGAGAGATGAGAGCTTCAAGGTAATTAATCATCATGGATATCTAGTAGAAGGTCACTACAAAAGCTCATCATATGGTAAAAGATAGCAAAATGACAAATATTAAGTGGAATACAAGTAAACAAGATTTTCTTGATTTTGAGCTGAGAAAGGGAGAATATTAAAATTTTCCTTATTATAGGCTCATGGTCTCAATATATAGTACCAAGATATTTAAAAAAGCTCAAGAAGATTATTACTAAAAGTGAGCTCAGGCTGGTGGTGATCCAATAGAAGGCTGGTGGGTAATCAATAGAAGAATGAGAAATTAAAATTTCTCTTAGAATGAACATAATTCCAGTAGAAGAATTAAAGTATATCTACAACTTACAAAGAACATAAGCTCAGAATTAAAAAAAAAAAACACAACAGAAAGAATTGAGAAAACGTGAAAGGTAAAGGGGATAATAGAGATTTGTACATTTTTACAGAAAATATGCTATTTATTCAATGTAGTTGATGGAGATTCAAAGAAGAATATATAATATGTATTAAGAAATTGAAAAAACTATTTGATGCAAATATCCTATGTCATAAGTTTGGTGGAGATTTACAGCTGAACATACGTATCAAAAACTTGTCAAGTATACAGCTACAAAGACTAAATATTACTGTTTATGAGTTGGACCTCAATAAATCTGACTTAATGAAGAATTACTATACAAAGTGGTATTTACAGGGACATTTACAGCTTTAAATGCCTCTAGCTACAAAGAATAAAGGCTAAAAAGAGATCTAAAACATGAACTTTAGACAACAGGAAGCAGAACAACAAAATCCAAATAGAAAAAGGGAAACAAGTGCTTAAATTAATATAATAGGAAACAAATAGTCACAAGTACCAAGGAGCCAAAAGTTGGTTCTTTGGAGATACTAATTATTCACTAGCCTTATTAACCAATTACCACCAGAACTGGTTGAAAACCGGTCAATGAATGATAGCTGCTTCACTAACCATGCTTATGAAACCAGCCAATCAGCCAGATGCACCCCATAACCCTAAATCCACAGTTGACCCCAGCAGTCCTCGAATACTTGTTCCTCTGTGATTGTGGTAATCCTTGAAATCTGTGCTTTCCATATTATGCAAATGTTCTTTGCTTTGTTCTCAGGCAGAATATAATAAATGCAGCTTTTTAAGATAGTGGTAGGTTTTTGTTTTGTTTTGTTCTACTCCACACAACTTGTGAAAGTTTTCAGCAGGTTTGGGGATTTTTCCATTTTTCTGTGAAGTACAGCGCCCTTTCTCGTAGAGGGCACTTACTGCTCATGGGTAAACTCATAACTGAAATCTCTTCTGTTCTGGTATTAACAAGCTGATGGCTGGATATCTCCTGCATGCTCTGCACTCACTTCAGAGAAACATGTAAACCGATCTCACCAGAGTCCCACCAAATCATCTTAATCTCCCTGTATTCTTCATCTAGTAACAACATTGTAATTGAGGATGGGCAGTGGATGGGGCTCAGACCCAGGAAACGGGCTTAGCAGGTGGAAGAAAATGCAAGACACAGTTAGTATAGTAGACATGCTTTGTTCAGAGGTGTTATCAGCCTCTAGTCTCCAGTGCAGATTTAGCCCCCAGACAGTTCCATTTTAGCCTCCTATTTTTGCCCCTGAAGCTTCTCTTTTCCATATGACTTTTTTTTTTTTTTTTTAATGCAGGCCAAACAAAGAAGGCACACTGCCAATAGTTTACATAAGGGGGCGCATGCTCCCTAGTTAGTGTTTATGACCTTAATATACACACTGAATCAGAGTGTTTCCAGCCTTACCTATTCGTAACATAGCCAATTCCCAGCCCTAGCTGCATAATAAAAACATACCATAGCCCACCAGAAGCCTTGGCCAGGCAGACTACCTATAGCCAGTTGGAGCCTGCCCCAACAAACATATACTCAATCTCCTAAACTAGAAATATGGCTTCATTCTTATCACCTGTCTGTATATTCACCAATATCTATTATTTTTACCTCCTAGTCCAGGAGTGCAACATTAGCTGCACATTGGAATCACCTGGACAACTTTAAAAAGTACTATCACTTCAGTTAGTTTGATTTAACTGATCCAGGAGGGATGACAGGGCTAGATAACAGGCAATCCAAAGCCACTTACATGAAACCAAAGTGGAGGTCCAAGTATTGCTCTTTCTATTCACTGCCTTATCCCCTAATTTCAGGCCCCCACAATTCCTTACATGGATTTTTAAAACCATTCTTAAGACCAGTCAGGTTCCTAGTCTCCAGGATTATTCATGTCAAATTATCCTTTACACAGGACAATGCCATAATAGCCATAGAAGTATGACTAGTTCTCTGCTTTCTAAAAATTTCCCTCTGACTCCCCATGTATCAAGCATAAAGTCTAGGCTCTTCTAACAAGTCCTACAGCCAATTCCATCATGTGCCTCCTCTCTGGCAACACATGGCCTCATTTATTGTCACTAGGCTTTTTGATATTATCTATCATTGTTGTGATATTTGTTTTCTTATACACATATTACAGTGCTTTCCTTCATCCTAGAATGACATTCCCCATTTCTTCACTCAGCTTGTAATCTAGTTAAGCTTACCTACTCATTCATGAAAGAGACCAACACTCCTGTCTCCAAGAAGACTTCTGAGGCTGGATGACATCACTCTTCTACATGCCCTGCTAATACTCAAACCTTACCTTCCTCATTTCCCTTCACCTCCCTTGTCATATGCTTTTCATTGACTCTGTTAATAGTCCATAAGTTCCTTGACTCTTCTTATAGAAAATTATGCCATGATATAATGAGGGTAGGTGGAAAATACGATCATTAGTAGAACAAATATCTGTACTCCATTTGCTCATAACTCATACATACACATACATAAAATAGCAACAGAGTTGGATGGATCCAGTAGTGCTCATGTGAATGCAGCACGACAGGAACACAAGAAGGAGATAATTTACAGAGACATGGAAGTGGCGGATGATTTTCACAGTTAGAAGTGGTCACTGATTAGCTCAGCCTCCATCTAGAACTGGACTCAGATTCCTAAAGGTTTTAATAGCAGCTCTTTTATTCTGCATTACAATGTCTTTGTTCAGAGTGTAAGTTCTAGTCGCTGTGTTTTTATTGTACAGGCAGAGAAAGACTGGAAGTTTTCAAGTGGCAACTTATGATAATGATGCCTGACTAACAATGGTGTAATTGTCCATAATGTAAGATCTTCCTTGGGTTCTAATCTATATAATAGGTGGAGGGCTATGAATAATATTGTTTGACCATGTGGACTACAATATGAGCACAGAGGGAAGAATAAAATCTTTGCAATTTTCATCCTGCTGCCAGGTTGCAATTATCATTCAAATTCCCTGCCCATGATACGGTCCTCACCTCTCAGCAATCTGGTCACCAAGCACCTGGATTTTCAAAACTGCATGAAACAACTAGGTCATAAAACTCAAAGGATTTATAGAATCAAAAGGTGATGTTGGTTTGTACATGTACACTCTCTTTTTTCTTTGGACATGTCTGTTTACTTACATATTCACTACAGAAGTGTTTGCATTCTTGAAATTTTGTCTCTAGGTCTCATATTCTGGAAAGGGAGGGTCCAATAAAAATGCATTATCACAAAATTATAATACAACTAAACAATTTGGTTGGCTTTACAGTTCATTACAAAGTGTATGTAAGTTGTGTGAGAAATGAAGGTGACTAAATTTGGCAGACTTACTAGACACTGGTACCAGGTAAATATCACAGATATATGTTATCATATTGTCTGAGAATATTTGCTTAGAATCATCTTCTTTAGAATAATTTAAGATTGCACAGTTAGTAGTAACCCTTTCAGATCAGCAGGGCAACATTCGGCACACTAAAATGCTACTTCCTCTGTTTTCCCTGATGTGTTTTCTTGCTGACTTATGTGTATTTATGTGTTCTTTGCAAGTTTTTGTTAACATGCACATAAAAATTTTGTAACTTTTAATTAGCATGAAAATATTCCATGATTTTTACCCCTCTGAAGGAAAATTCTCTTTCCTACTTTCAAACCTTTATTTTATTTTATTGGTATAAATGAGCTCCGATTAAAACAATTCAAGCCCATTAGAGTCTACAAATGATCAGATGGCTCTGTGATTAAATTAAGAAACACAATGTTAATCAAGGACAGGCACTTCTCTTTCCCATATTAAAAGCAATGTCAGAAAAGATATATGCCTGGTTGTTGTTTATGGATGACTCGGGTTGTCACTGATTAAAATCATAGCTGATGAGGGGAACTGCTCCAAAAAAGAGTTTCTAAAGAGATAACTGTCATGCTTTGCTATTTCAGTTTTTGAAGTCATAGGAGTTGACATGCCCATCCTGATGGAGGGGTGAATGCTGGAGCATCTTAGGAGGCATGAAATAAAAAAGGTTCCTTTTCTTTCCATCTGCATTGTTGCCTCTTATGCTTTAGCAGTGCAACCGAATACAGGGCAATCTTCTCAAAATTCCTTCTTTGGGCAAAATGGTTTCTGTTCTTCTTATCTCACATGTTCCTGTGTCTTGGGCCACTCTCACATGCCTGAGATTGTCTGAATTCCAGATATCAGTTTTCCCTTTCCCATTAAGAAAACCAGAAGTTGAGATGGATGGTATAGGTTTAATTGAATCATCTCAGTTCCATAAAAAGAATAAAATAGAAAGGAAATAACTTGTGCCTTTGGTATTTTAGCTTCTACAAGTAAGAAATTATATATGTATAAATTATGTATATAAATTTTATATATATATATCTTGCAATATATATATATATATCTTGCAATTGACTATATCTTATTGACTATATCTTTCAGGACCAAATAACTAGTAAAATATATATATATCTTGCAATTGACTATATCTTATCGGTGTTTTCAGGACCCAATAACTAGTAAGTGAAGATTTGATTGAAAGGGTAGGCACAAAATTTAGGTGTTCATGACTGAGAATTTGTGATTCTTTACAAGGCCTGTTTGTAGTCCTTAAATTGTTTAACATAGTTTTTTTCTGGTACTGAGTAATGAATCCAAGGGTACTCTACAACTGAGATCCATCTCCAGCCCTTAATATGTTTATGTAGAGAGAAGTTCTAAGTTGCTGAGGCTGTCCTTGAATTTGAGATTCTCCTGCCTCAGCCTCCTGAGTCGTTGGCATTACAAGCATGTACCACTATGACTATTTAATATAGTTTTTAAAAATTCAATGTCTTTAGAAACATTTTCTTCTTTGCCTTTTTCAAACTTTATGTGCATTTATTTTATGCCAGTTTATTCCCATGCCATTTTTTTTTTTTTTTTTTTTTTTTTGGTTCTTCAATTAACTCTAGGATACCTTTTTCTTTTGTTCAACCTCCTCTTTTGGTCTAGTAATTTGTTTTTCCTTTTCAGTGAGGATCATCTCAATGTGGCAGGGGAAGCTTATGCATGAAATACAATGTTAATCAAGGTTAACCAACTATGAGTTCTGTGAGTATTGTGGGGCATGTTGGATGCTTTGTTCAACTGGATATGTTCAGTGACCAGAGCATCTGCCTCTAAACCCTTAAGTTCAGCATTACTTTCTGCACTTTTACTCATGTGCAGTGAAAATTCAGCACACTTTTCTGTGCCACTTTCTTTGGGGCCACTGATACTGGGTCCAGCCCCATTATTTGACCTGGGAACCCCTATAAACTCCACCATTGTAATGGCACAATGCTATATATCAGATACTTGGTGGCTTTTGGAATATACCCTGGTTGGACAGGGCAGTTTCACCACTGTTCTGGTTTTTTGTTTGTTTGTTTGTTTTGTTTTTCTGGTACTGAGGATTGAACTCGGGGGGACTCTACCACTGAGCCACATCCCCAGCCCTACTTTGTATTTTATTTAGAGACCGGGTCTCACTGAGTTGCTTAGTGCCTCACTTTTTTGCTGAGGCTGGCTTTGAACGCATGATCCTTCTTCCTTAGCCTCTCAAGCTTCTGGCATTACTTACAGGCATGCACTACCATGCCCAGCTAACAATGTTCTTAAAGTGAACCAAAGCTTTGAACCTTTGGGTTTGGACTTGCATAATTTTGTAGGGTTTTCTAGGTCACGTGAATAGGGAACCATTTTCACAGATTGCCTCAGGCAACTGACAGGAAAAGAAAGAGAAGCATTTTCAATATGAAAGATTCCTTCATGCAGCCCTCCCTACTCTGTGAGTTTCAGCTACAAATCTTGTACATTGAAAGAATCTGAAGATTTTAATTTGGATATGATAGGGTACATTGTGAACTCTTATTCATAAACTCACTTTCCTTTATTTCTCTGATTGCCTTTAATATTAGGTCAAATTTTATATGGGGGTCTGTGAGTTCCCTCAGGTTAGTAACTGAAGTCCTGTGTTTTTAACCCTAAGTCAAATTTAAGCCCCTCTAGAAGGCTTTAATCATGTACCACATTGATTCAAAAGCAGTGACCTTCTTTAAAAGACATGGAACAATTCAGGCAGAAAGAGAAAAACATGAAAAAGCTTTTGTCATTAAGTTTAAAAAAGTACCATATTTGAAAGTCATGAAACTCTACTTCTTTAAATCTGGTGTATTAGAAGGCACAGCTTTGAATACTAGTTCTGTTATTTATCAGTTGTGGAACTTACTATTTAACATCAGGCCATTATTTCCTCTTGTGTAAAATATTGATAAAAGGATTCACCTTACAGAAAGTTCTTATAAAAACTTCAATAGTAAAATGCCAATATAACAATATAAAATATATGTGAGGGCAAATATACATATATATGTATCAATTGTGCATCAAAAATATGTGAAAAATTGTATCTGTGTGCAATATGTACACATTTTTCCTTGACATTATTTTCAAAACAATACAGTATAGAAAGTATTTAATAGTATTTACATGGTGTTAGCCATTATAAATAATCCAGAGTTGATTAAAAGTATATGGGAAGATGTACATAAGTGCTATGAAAATTGTACATTTTATATGAGGGACTTGAACATCCATGGATTTAGGGCTCTATAAGGGTCTTGGAACCAATTCCTCATAGACACCAAAGGATGACTACATATACTTGATGTACAATAATTGCTTTATTGCTATCTATTAGTACCAGAATATTATGAAGTCCCGCTTGAATTTGGATCACAGAAACCTGACTATTGTGTCTGTATCTCTTTGTTTAACTGTATAACCTGAGAAATTCCCTGAACCCCTCTGCAACTTACTCTCCATGGTTAAGACTGTGATATTGGTTGGTCAATTCCCTGCAAATATCATTGCATTGGAAACTTGAGGAGAGGGAGAAAGGTGGCTATCCATGTTGGGTTGTACCTAGAGGAGCAAATAGGACAGAGATGGCAATAGTGTCAGGGGTATAGTCCAGCATTTTAGACTCACTGTGATCTCAACAGAATCCCTCTTATTACAGATTAGAAGTTTCTCAAGGGATTTAGAGCAAGACTGTAATCTAGTGAACAATACCCCTAAAATCATCCCAGGAATTATAGATACTTGGCTAAGGCAGAACAGTTAGTTCTCAGCTAAGCATTCAGAAAGTATGATATTCTGATTGCATCCTCCAAAATGCATTAGGTTGAGGACAAGAGAAAGATTTATTTGCCTACAAATTTGAACGTTAATACAATAAACAGAGATTAAAAGGACTTGGATGACATCATCTATCCCAGACCACTGCTATAAGGTATAGGGTAAAATGCTATATATGCTTACAATGCAAAATATGATATTACCTAATTCAATACTTTAAGTAAGATTGTCTCTTTTACCCTGTAAAATAGACTATTAATTGGTATTTATAATCCAACATTTTATCTTGTTGAGATTGCTTTCCTCATCCCATTAATACTGATCAGTGGACTTAAGTTCTTTTCAGATGGTGTCCAAAATGCTATTTTCCCAACTGCAGTGCAAAAAAAAAATCATAATTATTTATGAGAGATTTAACTAAACTAATCAGAAAACTACCTGAGGAGTTTATGTGGATCTAGAATAGTTTACCTGATGGTGTCAGTGGACAGCACTGCCATTTTTATTCCAGAGTGTCAGTGCTTATCCACTTTTCTCAAATGTCTTTGTTTTCATTTTTTTTAATTTCAAATGTCCTGGTGGTCCTGATGAGAACAGAGAATTCTGAAGAGAACAAATAATATACAAACAGCAATGTATCCATTTGACACCATCTTCTTCCTAACCCAGATTTTTATCATAGCTGGCAGGGAATGGGGAGATGGGATGAAAATACAAATGTCACCAAACTTTTGTTCTTTTTGTTTCTCAAAAAGAAAGGAGAAGGTGGAGAAAGAAAGGCAAAAATGAACAACTCATCCATTAAGAATGTGGACTTGAGTATTCAGTGTTGATCTGTAAATGTGGATATTATAACAAGTAACATTTGTCACTCACAACTGAATAGTTTTTATATCTTACATCTTCCAAGTTCAAAGAATTATAGATATAAGAACTTCATATGCTTAAGTTTGAAGTTACGTTTATAATTTAACAGATATTGAAATTTCTTTTCATTACTATTTTTTGAGCAAAGAATCTCCCTCTTTTCTGCAGGTAAACTTTTTCAGATATCTTCTGTGTATTTATAATATTTTATTTTATTGAAACAAGAGGATTCAAATATATCTAGACTTTTCACCTCAATCCCCTTCTTAATGAAAAGGGAGAACCAAATTCTGGAATTGTAGACAATCTTGAGTATGTATATGAGAGTGGCCTAAGTAACATGAGTGTCATCAGTCATGTGTAACAAAGAGGGATGGAGACTTGAAACTATTTTGCTAATATAAAGAATTCTGAGGAGATTGTTCTTCATTTTGTCATGTTGTGAAAGCTTAGGAGGAGACTAGGCAGCTGGACAAAAAAGGAACCTTTGTTATTCCATGCCTCCTAAGATCCCTACATCAGGATGGATGTGCCAACTCCACATTTTAATAAGCCTAAAAGCTAGTCTTAAAAACCACAAGTTATCTCTTTAGAATCTTTTGTTTTAGGTAATTTCTTTTGTCAGTTGCAATTGCAATCAGTGCCAACCAAAATCTCTCATAAACAACAACCAAACATCTTTCCTGACATTGCCTCTTAGGATAGGAGAGAGAAGTGCTTGTCCTGGATAAATGTTTCTGAACTTGATCACAGTGCAATCTCTTTGTTCATAAACTCTAATAATTTGAAATAGAGGGATGAGATTTTCATCTTTGGGGATTTGGTACATTAATGGAAAAGGAGAGAGAAAAGAAAGCTTTCTGTCATTGAAGGGATGGGTGGGGAGAGGAAAGACAATATATTGTCAATAGAAAACTCAATAAGTAGACCTAGATTCAGATAAGACCCAGATGATAAAATTATCAGAGAGGTAATTTATAAAAACTATGATCAGTAATTTTAATAACTTTAGTTCAAAAGGCTGATAATATATATAGACAACTGAGGAATTTAGCAGCTAGACAGAAGCTCTAACTAAAATTAAATAGAAATGCTAGAAATAAAAAAACAATATCATACATTTAAAAAATCCTGTATGATTCACCATTATACTTGACAGAGCTAAAGAAAGAATTGATGAACTTGAAGTTATGTTAATAGAAGTTATCCAAAAGTGAAACTCAAAAGAAAGAGGACTGTTGAGTAGGGAAAGGAGAGATCAGTCTCTAATAGCTATGAGACAATATAAAACCACCTAAACTACAAGTAATTGGAATTAGACAGAGAGAGAAAGAGAGAGAGAGAGAGAGAGAGAGAGAGAATAAATACAGAACTAAAGAAAGAATTGATGAAGTTATGTTAATAGAAATTATCCAAAACTGAAACTCAAAGAGAAAGTGGCATGGGGGTAGGGAAAGGACAGATCAGTCTCCAATAGCCATGAGATTATATAAAACCACCTAAACTACAAGTAAATGGAATCCCACAGAGAGAGAGAGAGAGAGAGAGAGAGAGAGAAGGAATTAGAATAAATATGTGAGGATATAATAGTTGCCAACTTTTCAAACTAAAGAAAGACTCCAAACCTACAGATATAAAATCTGAGAGTAGCAAACACACACACACACACACACCCCAAAAATCTCATACCAGGCACATAATATTTGAGTGAGTGAAAACCAAAGACAGAATTTCATGCCTTCAAGACAGGAAGAGAAAAATAATAATGAACTATGAATGTATTCCACCATATGAATAAATCTCAAATATATTATTTTGAATAAGAAAGAAGAAAATACCTAAATACCTACAATATTATGTAATCCTCCTTATATGACATTCTGAAATATATGTCAAACTATAGAAAATATACCAGTGGTTTCCAGGGGCTAGGATGAGGCTGACATTGACTAAAGAGTGGTGCGAAGGAATTTTTGTGCATGATGGAACTTAATTATGGTGAATGTTACATGACAATATGCATTTGCTAAAACTTAAAGAATTATGCAATCAAAAGGGTGAATATTACTTGATGTAAATTATATCTTTAAAAAAACTATAGATGCATGTGGGAAAATTCTAAAGAAAAAGTGGCTAATGGAGGTGGCAGAGTTTGAATTTAATTTTTAGCAATTGATATGATTTTTATAAAAGCTTGATTTTTAAAAATATATTAAAAATATGTGTGAGGGTTGTTTGGAGTGTTTTAGGGTAATCAAACTGAAATCAAACCCCTTTATTTTTAATTAATCTTGACTATGGGTAGCCTAGTCATAGTCAAGAAACTATAAAAAGGGATCATGAAAATTAAAATAATTTATTTTACAAATAAGGAAAGTGAGTCCTGGAGAGGTGAAATAACTGTCTTTAAACACAATACCCATGGGGTCCTGGAGGTGAGATTGTACCTTGAAATTCTTGACTCCATGGCATTAAGTAGTTAAATTTAAAACTAGGGGACTTCAAATCATGATGGATCAAAAAGCCCAAGCACTTCTCTCTTGTCCTGTATTTGCCATCTCCCACTTTGGGAATGCTGCATTTGCAATTCTAATGCTGAAGTGTCTAGGAAACCCTCATAGCAAGCAATAATGCTCTTCATTTTTGAGAGTCATGCTTCCAAAACACTTTCGTGTAATTAGCAATATAAATGCAGATTTTGATAGATTCCTCAGCTAAAATCACTAGAGTTTAGCACACTGCCAGTAGAAAGTAGAGATTTTAACTTACAAAATATGGAACATTCTAGCATAGTAAATTTTAAATTATCCATTTCATCAGGCATAGAAAAAATTGTAGGCCACTTAGATATAGGCGATTGAAAGGAGCAGGAAGGATCCTATCACCATAGCAGGGTCTTCTAAATAGAGATCCAGCCTCTACACTATAGGGAATGAGAGCCATCTGTGGATAAGAAGTTCTTAGTTGCCTTCTTATTGAGGGATGATACCAATATATTCTGATGTCTCATCTACTTTTGCTTTCTTTCTAGTGTATCTGAGTTGCTCTCTGGATATTCATTTTGGTCTCAACTGCCGGCATGTTTGTTGTCTTGGAATCTGTATTACTCCTTTTAATTTTCAAGGCAGATAGATTTCTAAACCAGATAGACTTTGGTTCTAACTGTGCTATAGCCATTGTGACATTCACTAAAATTGAAATAGTGTCAAATGAGATAATCATACTCCCCAAAGCTGACTTGGGATTGTACTTAAGAGTGCCATCAGCCCTCAGAACATACCCTCCTGATACCTTTTCTGTCCAGCACTTTGTCTTGAATCTCCTTATGCATAGATCCACCTTTGCATTCCTGGTGCTGTGCTTCTGTCTCTTCCATGTGCCTCTCTAGACAAGTCTACACTTCTTCAACTGCTCTGTGTTCCCTGGGGTCTAACCACAAGGGCTTCACTATCAGGCTACTTTGCCCTTTCACTACATGTTGGGGATGGTGCAGGGGAGTAAGGGGCATTGGCAGGAGATTCCTTCCTTAATGAGTTACAGTGAGTAGGTTTGTGTGTTTCTACCAATAGTCTATCAGGAAGCTCCTTGTAGAACTTCCATAATTTGGTTCTTCCATGTGTAAGGTCAGATAACGATGACCAAAGGAGGCCAATTAAAATCGCTGAGCAAGGCTTTATTGATATATGCTTCCGGGCAAGACTTCCCCGTCCAACAGAGTGGGTCTGGGAGAATCTCCCACAGGCTCAACTGGTTTGAAAGTTTTATGGGCTTGGGGTAGGAAGGGGAGGGCTTGGGAAAGGAAAGGGAAGCATAGGTCAGAAAGGGGAGCTTGGGACAGAAAAGGAAGGTTTGGGGGAGTCCCACGTCCTCCTGGGACTGGTTGGGGGATTGGCTGATTGATAGTGGTTAGTCACTACTTGTCTGCTGGTGTCTGATTGATTGTTCTCTCCTGTACAGGGGCTGCCTGGTGTTTTGTTTTCCTTAGCTGCCTTAAACTGACCTAACACCATGTTTCTGTACTTGCTGCCTCTCCTTGCTGTTTTGCCCCAGAGGTGTTAACTTTGCTCCAGTGTTAGAAAATCACATTATGTTTTGTTATTGTTATCATTTTTTTAATCTTGTCCATATTTTTATAAATAACCCATTTTAAAACTCTCCTCTAACATACACACACAAACACAATTAAAATCCTCCTCTAAATCTCTGACCAACACAGATCCTCTTGTCTCGGCATCATGGCTCCTGAACAACTCAGATATTTTCTAAAGGCTCAAATCATCTTTCATCAGGATCAAGTTCAAAATATGTCCAAGAACTTACAAAAGGAAATAACAAAACAAGAGAGGAGCAAGGTGCTAACTACTGACCAACTTCATCACTTCTGAAAATTAGTCATCAGCCTTCTGTGGAGGAAATGACAGGAAACTAGATCACATAGTGAGACACACTCATTTTATATACACTAAATTTAGACAAATTATTTTAAGTGGAAAAATATTGTTTAAAAAAGTGAAAGAGCACATTTGAAGGGTATGAAGATAGGGAAATATCACTTATTTTGATACGAGCCAAAAGATAAGAAATTAACATAGTTATTTCTGAGGTAATTCTCAAGTGGATTTATTAATAAAAATTTTCCACCTGCTGAGAGGGAGGGTGATGATCCTATATTTCAGGGAGAGAAAACTTCTTAAATATAACTGTGAGAATATTTCTTGAAATAATGTCTAGAATGGTATGTGGTATAGTTTTCCAAAAGAAAATTTACCAACAGACCAGGAAAACACATGACATAAATAATTGTTAATTGTAAGCCTTTGGTGATCATTGACAAATTATCTCATCATAAAATGAGGAAAGTAAACTTGCAGACAAGTATCTTTGAAGAGATGATGCCAAATTAAATGCATAATAAGAATTAAACAACTTTAAAGTTCCTTTCAATATTATCAATCTGTTTCTATGAGATTATTGTATATCATTTTATCTTTACTGGATATCTAATTTTGTAGGTAAGATGGTGCCATATCTTAGGTTAAAGTAAAAGACATTGACTCAACCTGAAAATGATGTAGATTTATTTGGTATTTAGGAAAGAATCTCAATTTACCTACCGTTCTTTCTCCAAAAGATAGGTAAGCAACACGTGTAGAAACAGTCTTTTTTTAAAAAGTCCCACTTTCAAGTAGGATAGTTTTATTGGTTAGCTTAAAAGCTAATGTGATATGGGGCTGAGGTTGTGGCTCAGTGGCAGAGTGCTTGCCTCGCACATGTGAGGCACTGGGTTCGATCCTCAGCACCACATAAAAATAAATAAACAAAATAAAGAAACTGTGTCCATGTATAACTAAAAAATATTTTTTTAAAAAAGCTAATGTGATAATAAGAGATTTGGGGATAATTTATTAGTTTAAGGAATAGAGAAGTCCATTTCTTGCTCATTTAACAGCCCAGGGTATGTGCCTCAAAGTAGCAAATATCTCTGCTCCCTAAATCAGTTTGGGACCTCATACAAGCTCTGTCATTTTCACTATGTGACTTGTTCAGTGGGGCTGCTGTCCCTGAAGTTGCAAACATGACTGTTGCTTCATTGTTGAGTTAAGACTTACCCACAAAGTTACTGCAAACTGCAAGGGGGCAAAGAAATGCAGCCAAGACAGAAGGCTAGGAGAAAATGTAACATGAATCTTTGTGAATAACTATTACTTTGAGAAATCAATATCAGCTGTCCATTTTGATCCCTCAGCAAAAGAGAGTTAGACTTGTGTGAGGTATGTGTGGGCTTATTGAAGACTGATGGTAACCAACTGAATATACGGACCAGAAAAGATCTTCCTAGAGCTCTTATGAGAAACTCTAAAGATTCAGGATACACAAAATAATGTTTCAAATGGATGTATATCAATTTTGTAGTTAAATAGATGTTTATAAACTTCTAATTAAGATATAACTTACAAATTGATTCTTCTGAATATCAATATCATAATTACAACAATCTGCAAAATGTATCACTAATGCTTTTAACTCTCAGTTGTACTTCAAGACCAAACTAAATTTTATATGTACAGAGATTGGCACCTAAGATGGTTTATAAATAGTGATAATTTTCTCCCTTATTCTTTTGGACCAAAATATTTTAAGTTTATTTTTTATTTGTCTATGTTTTGCCCTTGCTGTTTTCTTAATTTTTAACACAAACCTTATTCTGCCTTTTGTTCCAGGAAACCACCTCAAAGACCAGCGCAGGCTGGAAGACTTCTCAGATTTTCTCATCTGAATTTTCCCTCCACTGTTAACATTTCATGTGTAACTCTGGGAAAGCTATCACTTCCCAAGTTGGATTGGAGTTTTTCTCTTAACTGCTTTTAAATTATCAATGTCCAAAGTAAAATTTTGAGCTTTCACTGAGATATTCCTTTGAACATATGGGACTTGAGTTGATCCTTGAAATATAAGAATTATTTGGATGGAGGATGTAAATGTAAAAGGAGCACAGGTATGATATTAAAAATAATCTTTCTTGAAAAGTGAGAAATGAGAGAGAAAAAGAGAGAGCAGTGCCAATTATGTACACCAATAAGTAATCATTGCCAATCATTTGAAAGATTGCAATTAGCTATGAGCAAGGCCCTTTTATTAAGAATTAAGTAAAGTTGTGAAAATGTGTGCTCTTTCTAAAGACTATGAAATATGAGAATTATTTTTTTTCTTCTTAGTAGTGAAAGACTTATATTAATCTGTAAACATTCTCTCATTTTGTCTCTCAAGTGATTAAATCAACATGTTTACACATATACTGGTCAGAGTAGAGTCTCATTTTTGGCTGTGAATTTCATGGTGCTTATGAGGCACACTCAGAAACAATCCCTAATCTCTGTCAAGGACAAGCATAATTTATTATCTAAAGGGTAAAGTCTTTGAAAACATTAATTTTATTTTGAAGTTAAAATACATTAAACACAATGTTTAAATAGTACAAATCTTGTAACAAAACATCAGAGCTCCTAAAAAATTCACCTAATTCTATTGGCTATTTCATGCCAACCCAAAGTTTTCAAGTTACAGGTTAACTGTCACTTTTAGGAACTCCTTGGAAAAATTCCGGAGAACCACTATTTTGGTTAGGCTAAAGACTTTTCAGCTGAGATTTGATCCCTCAGTTCACTGAAGACAATGTTTAAATATGGTTCCACAGCTGAATAAGTGCAGAAGGATGAAAACATGAAAATTGATTGGCGATGGGTCAGGGAATATGGATTGAGGGACGCTGTGGATCCCTCTGTGTAGTCACAGACCCTGCGTAGGGACACCATAAGCTGTAGCACATGGCAGTCTGTACAAGTAGGGTCAAGGCTGCTCGCAATTCCAATTCTGACTACAACCTTAAGTTCTTTTTTTTTTTTTCCTCTTTTTTGGTACTGGAGACTGAACTCAGGGGCACGCCACAACTGAGAAACATCCCCAGCCCTATATTGTGCTTTTTTAATGTAGAGACAGGGTCTCCTGTCTCAGCCTCCCTAAGTGCTGGGATTACAGACTTGTGCCACCGTGCCCAGCAACCTTAAGTTCTTTTCTGAGTGACTGTGAATGTCTTTCTAAAACATCAGCACAAGGGACTCTGAAGATGTCTCCTGAAGCTCTAAAGTAAGACAATCCATGTCAGAAACGGAAGCCTACTTCTCTGGTAATATCCAGCCTTTACCATTCTTTCCATTTTGAGGTCACTTTTATAAGGACTTAATACAACTTTCTGATGTTATTCCATTATGCAAATGTTTGGAAACAATTTCCCATTGAACTCGAGATGCTGAGATTAACAGATTAAGTGCATGCTTTTATTTCTTGCTTATTATCTTTCATTATTCAGATGCTTTCTACTCTCAATTTCCTGAATTAGAAGAGTGTTTATTTTCTAAGTACAAATTGGTAATTCTGAATGTGCTTCTAGGGACATAGGTGGGCTTTCTTCAGTTCAGAGATACCTCATTTTCTTGTGCTCTGTTCTATTGTGCTTCTCAGATATTTCAATTTATTCCAAATGAAAGATTTATAAAACCTGCATCAAGCAAATCCATCAGTTCTACTTTTCAAGCAACTCAGATGATTGTTACCATTTTTCAGTAATAGAGAAGTTTTTAATTAAGGTCTATACTTTTGTAAACATAATGCCATTGCACACTTAATAGACTATAGTATATTTTAAACATATCTTTTATGTACACAGGGAAACCAAAACAATTGTGTGACTTATTTGATTTTGCTATTCACTTTATTGCACTGTACTGGAACCAAATCCCTAATCTTTGAGGTATGCTTATACTAGGATTGAGTGAGGTCTTCCAGAAAACTTTGGCACAGACAGCAATCAGAAATCATAGCAAGTATACCATTTTTCACTGCCCCTACCTGAAAGACAATCTTTGTGTACAGAGAGCCTAGCTGATAACTGTCCTGGTAATCAGAGTCATACTCTAGTTGTTTGAGGAATGAGCACTACTGCATATTACATGTACTACACAGGCCCAGTCTTAAATTCATCCGGCTCCACTTAATGAAAGTGGAACTACTTAATTAAATCACTGTTTCCTCATATGAAAAATGTGTGTAATGATATTATCTATCTCATACATTTATTGTGGTCATCAATTGAGACCATCTTCATGTAACACTTGACTATAGTATTAGCATTTGTACTAGTGCTCTGTTTTCAGATGGACTTGCTTTTTTTGTTGTTATTTACTTTCTACCTATTGCTTTCTACAGGCCTAAATTTTGAATGTTTATCCTAAAAATATCCACTGTCAGGTTTCAAACCTGCCTAATGTTCTGCATGGGTAGAACCTCTTGTTATTTATTTTGGCTAGCCTATTGGTATACTAGACTTTCCTATATTTTCAAGTTTGGTTAAATACTCCAGATTCAGATATCAGCTTCATCCCATAATTTGTAGCCACACACTTTTTCCCCCCTACAACTTGTTCTTCTATAGGAGCTCTCTCCATGCCTGATGCTTGCTTATAGTACAGATAATTCATTCGTTGTGCAAATTGGATCCTACCCTGCCCTTATTGTGGCTATACTTCACCCAATACCAACTTCCAGACTCTGAGATAATATTCTAGCAATCCAGGGACAACTGGATTCTTCATTTCCTTTTCTTGAGAATAGACCAGTATACCTCAACAGAAAAAAATTGTGTCTGACCCCAAATCTTTAGCTTTTGAGCTTCTCTGCCAGTTTTCAGGACAAAGATTTTCATCTTTATTGCAACCTGCTCAACCCATTTTATTCAGTATGACACAAAAATCTGTACTTCTGTTTACTTTCTATGTGTAATATGGATTTCCTTATACATCAGGAAAAAATAATCTTAGCCTTCCATAGGTCAGTGGTGGAGTGCATGCCTAGCATGTACAAGGCCCTAAGCTCAAGCCTCACCATCCAAACCAAATTCTTCTTCTAAACCATAATCCTGAATAGGATGATTAATCAAAGTGCTACCCTGCCAGCTGCCTGTCTTCACAGTCCCACAGGATATTTCTCTGGTTAGCTCTGCTTGGATTTTCTAGTCCTGGCCCTTGCAAATATGGCTTAAACCAAAAGGATAAGTAAAGTTCCACAGGTGAACATAACTCAGCTTGAATACTGGACAGAAAGTCTAGCCAGGTCTTATGTCTTTGTACAAGATTTTATTAAATGCTTTAAAGAACAACATCCAGATTCCAGATACAGCTGCCAAGGAGACTGTGTTATGCTGTAGGGACTGGCCGGGGCATGGCAGGTGTCTCTGGCTTCCCACCTTTCTGTTCTGAGATGGGGGTGCTGGTAGGAAACTCATCTCTGGGTTCCACGATGCTCACATGGTCAGGCAGAGGCTTCTTAGGGCCAGTCTTACCACTTGGGGTCTAGGGGAGCATGATCTTCACTTTGATGCCCAGCACACTCTATCTGAACTGCATGTGGTGCATGGCAGTGTCAAAGTAGTAGTTAACAGGGTCTCCACTGTGGATCATCAGGCTATCCATGAACTTCATGGATTTAGCTCTCTGTCCTCAGAGTTTCCCAGACACCACAACCTCATAGCTATTGACTCCACTCTCGATGATGAACCGCTGCACACCACAGCAGGCCCTCTGTACAGCAAGCCCTCCTAGGAGTTTGTATTGCCACGACTGTGCCTGGGCAGTGGCACACAGACCTCTTGTGGCCACCTTTTCAGCATGAAACTCTACACTGCCCTCAAGAAAGCCAAATCTCTACTGAACTATCGCAGTCAATTCCTGGATCAGCCGTCCTTTCTCACCAAGAACATTCTGTGTTCTGGTGGCTAAGATAATGATTTCTGTCCTGGTTGGTGTAACTCAAACCTCAACTCTAGAGTAGTTGTCTTCAGCCAGTTCCCAAATAAGAAACTCATTTAATTCAGCTATGAAGATTCCATCAGCAACAAACTTCCTCTTCTTGGAAATTTGCACCATCTTGCTGCTGCACGCCCAGAAAGGAAAGGCAAGAAGTCTCTTTTCAGTAATGTCTTTGAAATTTTGGGAAAAGTCCTTATATATGAGGGCAGTCAAAGTGAGTGATAGCTTTTCCATGATGAGGAGACAACACACCTGTTCTGCAAGCTAGCCCTTGATCGTTATTCAGGGTATTTATTAGGTGCTTGCTGCTTTCTGAGCCTACTTCAGTATCTAAAGCATTAACAAACAATGTAAAAGATTAGAGGAATAAAGACTCTTTAAGTGGAAATAGCAACAAGGGACAGTGTTAGCAATTGATAGTAGAATTTTGTTCCCTTGTAATGTGATTGCAAAATAAAAGAAAGCGTGTTCTAAAATATCCACCAGATTCCACTTTATCTTATATCCATTATTTAAATATCAGATGCAATTGTTGAAATACAGTCCTGCTGTAGAAGATTTTTTCCTCTTTTAGATGACATATAATACTGAAAAGGGTAGCACAACATAGTAGGTCGTTCTAGTCTGTGAGTGAATTGCTCCTGTGCACTCCAATCCAAAAGTCAGTTGCAAGCAGGTAAAGATGGGAGGCAGGGAGAGAAAGCGTGAGAGGATTGGGCCATGATATGCCAGTGGAAAGTGACTGTAGCAGAAAAGAACGAGAATCCGTGGGAGACGAGGCTGGCCTGATTCATCCTTTGGATGATTCAGTTTTCTTCGTGGTCAAAGGGAAAATGGCATTATTGGTCTATGAACCAAGGCAGGGACCACTAAATGTTAAATTAGGGAAGCTCTAGTAGGCCCATCTAAAGTTGTTAAAACATTAACCAAACCATCCTCATCTCCTCTCCTTTGGTCCACTCTGCACTTCCCTGTGAGTGTCTCCCTGGTAAGAGCTATAGGTTCCTGACTTGTCCCACTTAAGCGTTAAGATAGACCATTCAGACTCCTAAGGCCAGGTTAGCTATGCCAGATGATGAGCACTTTAGTCAGGATCCTGTTAGGAGATAGAAACTCTTTTAGCCAAGAGGATTTTAAACATAAGAAATTATTAGCTGGATAGATTCTTGTTAACTGAGTAACTGAAAAAGCCACAAGAGGATATCAAGTTATCAAAAAGAGAGCAGCTATAGGAAACAACATCACCAAGGCTAAGATAATACAGGGAAGCTGCTAGAAACATTAAAACTTAGAGACTTAGAGGCAGGTGAAACACAGGCCATTGAGGAGGGGGCTGCTGCTTATCTGGAGCTGCTGTTTCTGACCTTGGAGAAGGAGCCTCATAAGGTTGGGACCCAGATCTCTTAGGAAGGGGACATTGGCTGCTGCTGGGGTCTCCACTGGAAAGGGACTCAGATCTCTGAGGAGACCCTGGCTTCTTGGTGCTGGTGTCTCTAAGATGAACACAAAGAAGCTGGTTCTGTGAGTGACAGAAAATCTGCAAACAGAATCCATCCACTTCTAGAGGAGGATGGTCTGCTTTCAGGATGAAAGCATTGCTGGGTGCCACTCACAGAGAGAAGCAAAACAAGCAGACAGGGAGGAGCAAATCCCTTCTTCCACCTCCAGCTTTGAGCCTCCCTCTACCTCCCCCTGCTGGTTTTGCCTCATAGGGAAACAACTGTCAAAAGCAGATGCGATTGCAGAGTTCCTTTGAGAGATTACAAAGGTCATCTCTTATCATAATGGACTCACAGAGATCAATTCCAGAGCTTTTCTCAGCTCAGCTGACTAGGACCAGATGCAGACACATATTAAGATGTAAAAATGATATGATTCTAATGAAGGCATCGTTTTTTTTTTATATTGCTAACATTAGGTTTGCATACTCTTGTTCATTTTCCAAAATAAAATATTATTCACAGGGTCTAAGTTAAATTAAAGGCAAACTTAAAAAGTAACCATCCATCTGTACAAAAGATTAGAATTTGCATAGTTTATAGGAAGTCTTGCAACACTAAAATTGCATTTATTAACTATGAGCCATAGTACAAATATTTGGAGAAAAATTCCCAGGAAAGAATGTGTTGGATTAACACAGTGAACATGACCATGATATGGAAGGTTCACTTCAAAGGCATTCTGCACAGTAGATTTGTTTTTATGCACAATGTTATATTGAATTTCCTGGTCTTTTTGGTACAAACTATTTTAGAGAGAGAAGTAGAGATGAAATGCCCTATTAGTCTTTCATCAAACTCAGTGATTATTTTCTATACTTTATGGCAAACCTGGGAAATGCACTCAAATTATTTCTCCTCCTAGATACCTCAAAATATGGTCAAATCCTTGAAAAGCCTCAATTATTTTTTTTTCCTTTTTGGTTTGAAACACTGACTCCAGGGACCAAAACAAGACTTAAAACTGAGAGATAGATGAGCATTAGATTTTGTTAACTGATGCGAATGAATGGAGGGTGGATGAGTGGATGGATGATGAAAGAATGAGTTAGTATGAAGCAGAGTTCATGATCCTGTGTGAAGCACATGAAATGGTTACTGTGAAAACTTTCTAGTTGATAAATAATGTGATAGTTTATTTTATATGTTCTTTTGAGGGCCACAGATCTTTGATCAAATATTTGATATTTGTCCAGATATTTGATCAAAGGATATTCTAGATGTTTCTGTAATGGTGCTTTGGGTGAAGCTGACATTGAAGTGAGTAGATTTAGTAATTCTGACTGCCCTATCCATATGCAGGTGGGCATCAGCCAGAGAGAAGAATCTGAATAGAGAAATAGGCTGCCTTTTCCACCAGTAGGAGAGAATTCTCCCCACCTGCTTTCAAACTGGGAATTCAGCTTTTACCTGCCTTTGACTCAAATTGAAACACCTTTCTTCTTTGGGTCTTCAGCTTCCCAGCCTTTGAGATGGGAATGATACCATGGGTTATCCTGGTTCTCAGGACTTTTGGTGTGGCCTGAAATATTCAATTGACTCTCTGGGTCTCTAGAAATTTATGTAACTTTTATGTTCTCTGATATTTTGTTTGAAGATATGTACTATTTTTAGCATTCTGCTCTGTACATTCATCCTTCAGAACTTGGGACTTGTCAGCCTCCATAATCATTATAACAAATCTCTTCATATATAACAAATCTCTTCATATATAAGGAGATTTATATTTATTGCTATATACATATATTAGATTGGTTGTTTTCCTGGAGAATTCTGACTAATACAGATAGTGACTCAGATGAAGGAAGAAGACAAAATGGAAGACCTTCTGGCTTTTCAACTTGAACTTGCAATTTTTATGCTTCCTTTCCTCTTTGATGCCACCATTCTAATTACCACGTCTACCAGCTGCCATTTATTGTTCACTATCTGCCAACAGTGTACTATCCATTTTACCATTTTGTCTCAGCCATTGCTTTTGAAAACATTTAAAATGTTTTAAAAAGAAAACCGAAGCTGAATGAATCATAATTTGCCTAAACTTACATGGAAAATAAGCTTACATGGCTACATCTGAATCCATAGTTGTCTGATTTCAAAATTTGCAATCCTAACCAGTTGTGGCACCAACATTAAACTCATTGAGTTGGCTTAGACAAACGTTTCTTCATTTTCTCTTTTTACATTCCTTACTGTTATAAAATTGAGCAATTAAATGTGATGCTTTTATTATCTCTTCCAGCTTAGACAATCTGCGAATGCATGATCTACAGTCAGAAGATAGGACCGCAATGCTCCAGCAATGAATGCAGCCAGGACCAGACAAGCACAGTGTCAAGCCCAAGTTCAGCCCTTGTTGAGAACCTCACAGGGGTAGGAGTGACATGGAGCAGTTTAAACGTTCTTTGACTACTTAAAAAATTTTGCCTACTAATTTCTGTGTAGTTGTTGTTTCCATCTATTTTGTAGTATTAATCTAAAAAAAGAGATGTGATATTAGAAATTACTCCCCCTACCCCCACACCACACTTTGCACTTTCTCTTTCCTCTCTGAATATTCCATGGCTTGTGGATACTGTTTTCATGCTCTAGGTTCTCCTTTCCCCACCCTGGTTGCACCCCAAGAGCTCTGACTCCTAGATATGGCACCATAGGCTTTACTTTCTTTCTGTTCAGCATACTGTAAGCCAGTGCTGCTGTATCTACCCATTCTTCATCTCATTTATCATTTCCTCTGGACTCTGAACAAATCTGACAGACTTGATAGTTTCCAGAGTATATTATACTGATTGTTAAATTGGTTGTTATCAAGAAAAATAAAAGAGTTCTGTAGCCAGATAACATTAGAAAATGATATATTAAAAATGATTACACTGGTTTCTTTTCTGCAGAACTTTTCAGAGCCTTTATTGTATGAATATGTTCAATTGATTAACAGTCTGCTTATGCAATACATTTCACATTTTACTTTGCTCTGGGGCCTCCCTTTGCTCAGAGCATCATCTAGGACTAAGTTCCACAGAATACATCTTGGTAAATGATAAATGATTAAGGGTTTTCTGCTTCCCAGAACATGTATTTAGACAGAAGCTTACTTTCTTGACACCATGGGGATAAGTAATGATGCCTCTTCATACAAGACAGCACTCTGGGTGTTAACCATTTATAGAACAGCAAAGGAGTTCTGAGTATCTTAATGATCATAAGATATAAAGAAACACAGTAAAAGTTCTGCACTAAGGTAAAAGTATAAAATGTCAAAGCTAAATATTCATTTGTTTATTTTTGAAAAATAAGGCATTTAATTTAGTCTTTGTCAAAAAAGGTTTGTAAGATTTAGTCACACCATTAAAAATATCCCAGAGGCTAACATCTCTATATATGTCAAGTTCTTTGGTATCATTAGCAAGGGTATCATAAAATACTCTGGCTCTAAAGTTATTTTTACATATGTGTTCTATCTGTGCCATACAGCAGAAGGCAAGGAGTTGTACTTCAAAGAATATGCAGTTTTTATAGTTTTTCATGTATTATAGTTGTACATGATAGTAAAGTTCATTTTGATGTATTTATAAATGCATATGACATAGTTTTCTCCATTGCAGTCCCCAGTACTGCACATTTTTAATATTGACATGTTGCTGAAATGTTCTACACTCTGTTGGGCCAAGCTATATTCCCACATCCCCATCTCCAATTTGTAAGTGTCTTTTACACCAATTTGACCATGAATTTTAAAAAGCATTAAAAACTTTGTCAATGTTGTAAGTTTAAAAAATTTTCATGATTCTTTATTATTTTATTAAGCTATTGAACATATTTCATCTGTACATTACCTGCTATAACCTGTGTGTGTATTTATATATATGTTCCATACATATATATACACTTTGTTTTCTTTTCTATTATTTATAGGTTGTTATGTTTGTTCATTAAATTCTAAGATTTATCTAGAATTTACTGTTCTTAAATGTGAGATAATAATCTTTTTTTTGCAGAAGACTATAAGATTATTTTAATGTGGTATAATATTGCTATGTATACTAGCTTCACTAAAACTCAATATACTTAAGGAAATCATTTTTAGATTGTCTTTTTATGTACCACTACTATTATTTTAATTACTTCAAATCTGAATTACATTTTACAATGTTCACTTTCAAATTCTATTGACTTATTTTCTTATGAGGATCACTTTCTAGGGACAAAAGTTGGTTTAGTATTTTTGTTCATGTAATTTTTTATTTTTATTTTTTGGTACTGGGGATTGAACTCAGGGGCACTTGACCACTGAGCCATATCCCCTGTCCTATTTTGTATTTTATTTAGAGACAGGGTCTCTCCACCATGCTTGGCTTGTTCATATAATTTTAAAAAATAATTTAGAGATGATTGATGTAGTTGCAATTTAAATATTTTTTCCAAGAACATAGTCTATTGAGTAATTAAATTTTGTGGCCTTCTAACTAGCAATTCATTAAAATATAAACATTATTTGAACTCTATACAAGTCTTTTGCTAATTCACACAAATTAGTTGCAGCAAACCTGACCTATGAAAATATGATGCAATTATTTGTACTCAAATTATTATTATTATAGCAGGAGCTATTGTTTTAATCATAATTTTTTGGATCCTTTGCAGTTTTTTTTTTTAACCTAGATCTTGTTTTATTATTTTTTTAAAATTTAATAGCCAGCAATTTAACAAATATATTAATTTTCATAAGTAGAAACTTGCTTATGTAGATCAACATATCTTTAATAAGAAAGCTGATTATGAAAAATTTATGTAGACATGGCGAATTAAAATCATTAGCAACAAAACAATTGAGAAATAGTTGATAATGGAAATTTGGCTTGTAAAATGTGAATTCCTAAAAATAACAGATTTGAGAATTTTTGATAGAATTTGAAGCTTCAATTAATGCTACTCTATTATTAATAGCATGGACAGAGAATAGCTAATTCTAAATAAAGAATATATTTATATTATCTGTTTATCTCAAATTAGAGTCAGGCTCTACTGTTTGGGAAAGGTTTTATACAATTTCCTATTGTTCTTCAGAGTTCATATGGTCATTTGCTGCTAGATAAACTGGTTAGAAAACATGTATAAATCTTTCTTCCTCATTAGGGTCACAATATGTGAAGGGTAACAAAGAAAATTTCTAATTGTTGAGATGTGAGGATGAGAGATGAAAAAGCACAGGAGGGAGCTATGGTGCTGTGGGCTTGGCTTTTGGAAACATTCACCTCATATGCTTAGCATGTTCACCTAGTCCAGGACACAAACCTTTACTCCCTGATAGTAATTCCTGACTTTAGCTTTTTGAATAACAGGCATGACATATCCACCATCGGAGCTCAAAAATAGCCCAGGTTCCATTTTCCTCTCCTCTGTCTGGGTTCTAATCATGTTGGGAAGCAAAGCCTAAAACAACCAAGAGATTAAATAGCAGCTTTATTCTATAGAAAGGTTTATGAAGAATTCTTTTGATGTGAAAGTCAAGTGGGCTGTTTACTTGAACAGCAGGAATAGTCAGCTTTACCAAAGAAGACATAGGCACCCAAAGTCCACAGAGGAGCCTTCTGCTGGAGAAGCAGAAAGAAGCGCATTGTCTTAGAGGACTTCACACCCAAGAAGAAGGGCTGAGCTGAGCCAAGCATGCCTGGCATGTGTGTAAAATTCATGCATTACTAATGTCTTCTACATCCCCAATGGCAAAACAAGGACATGTGTGGAGAGATTCTTGAAAGAATCCTTTGGGAGACTGGCAGGGAAGAAAAGGTTGTTCTTGATGCTTCCATCCTGTTTTTATTTATAAAAACAACCTGATTGTTTCTCAGGATAAAGAGATGTAGGAGAAATGCCTCAGCAAGAAGAAAAGGTCACCAAGTGTGTTGTGTTTTAGTGAATATAATATAGATATAATTTATTGTATCACATTGAGGTTATTTGTTATACATCTGGAAAAGTGGATTATTACTTCACATCTAAAACCAAAATAAATTCTAGATAAACTATAAAACTTTGTGAACAAAAATAGTATTATTTTCCTTCTTAAGGAAGATTATATTTATTCCTTGACAATCTTAACTCAGAAAGAGATGCTTGCTTTGAATGCCTATAAAGTTGAAAAGGCAGCCTCCAAATTCAAGACTTTCCCTGAAGCTTAATTTCAACCAATAGCAGACCTTAATCTCATCTTCCTTGTTTTCAAGTAATTAGAACAGTAGTTATCTACTACTTGATCAATAAAGTAGCCAGATTCCTTTTCCAGTGACATTCTTCCAATGCTGCATATAGCTGACCTAAACCAAGAAATAGAATTGCCAGTGAGGGAATATAGATCCAAATGTTTTATTCTTATCAGAGAGTCATTTAGGAATAACATACTTTGAAGTAGATTTTGAGACCATTCTGATAAAGTTTTATCTACAAATATAGGGCAAATAGAAGAGGGTACTGTATGAGAGAATGGCAGTCAAAAGTCAACACATTCTGGGGGGAAAATATCTCATTTGGTTAAGAATAATAAGTTTCTTCTTATTTATCTCTATAAACAAACTTTTTTTTAACTTTCAAAAATCACATAACAGGAGGCATATAGTAATATGTTTTAAAGAAAAGATATTGATAAAATCCTTTTTGGGGGTTGGATTCCTTAACAGCCAGGCTTTGATCCAGGCAAGGGACAAATAGAAGGTGAGCATATTAAGATGGAAGTCTGGGTATGAGGTTTATATTATATTCCTGGTAGATGCATTATTAAGTATCATAGACATATTTTGATATTCTTTGACTTATGATGGGGTTGTGTTTCTATAAGTGTAGGAGCATCTCCATACCTTCCCACTCCTCCCTTCCATCCTTCTCCATTCTATGCTAATAGACTGTGTTCTTGCCAAAGAGCATCCCTTTGTTTGTGACCTTTGGATCTGATTGGTCCAAGAGTGTATTTAAGCTTCTATAGTTTCTGGAATAAACGGTGTTCTTTGCTCCTCACCCTGGTGTGTTTCTTGTCCTGGGTATCTCTGCGTCTCGCTGGGGTGAAGCAAATTTTTACCTACACCCCGGGGCCTGGGGAGATTGGCTTCGCGGATCGCCACCATCCAGAGAGACCCCTTTTCGTCTAGCCCGGGGACCTCTTCCTCCTCTCTTTTGGACTCCAACTCATTGAGAAGCCACGTGGCCTTTTCCTCCACCCACCTTATCAAAGCGACATATAACTCCATCAAAAGTTGGAAATATTATAAATCTATTATACATTTAATGCACCTGATCTGCCAAACAGCCTGATTAGCAGAACAATACACTATACTGATATTCACCACATGATTTCATGGCTAAATGGGAGCTGCAACTCACTGCTGCTGCCCAGTATCACAAGAGGATATCATACCATATATTACTAACTAGAGAAAAGATCAAAATTCAAAGTCCCCAGGATGCTTTCCATTGAATGCATATTGCTTTCACATCATCTTAAAAGTAGAAAATCCTAAGTTACACACCCTTTAGTGACATTCTGGTGGACAACAGACCATGTTTATAATGGTTGTCCCATAAGATTATGTAGGAGTCGAAAAATTTCCATCACCTGATGATGTGGTTATACTGCAATGCATTACTCACATGATTATGGTGATGGTGGTGTGAACACTTACTGTCACATAAGAAGGACAGCACATAAAATTATTTACTACTATGTTATAAGCTTACTACACTTTTTTGTTTTTTTGGTACCAGGGATTGAATCCAGGGATGCTTAACCACTGAGCAACATACCCAGCCCTATTTAATATATTTTATTTATATTTATGTGCTTAGCATGTTTGCCTATTCCAGAACACATGCTTTTACACATGCTTTTACTTCTTGATAGTAATTCTTGACATTAGCTTTTTGAATGACAGGCATGGTATATCCACCATCAGAGCAAAAAAATAGCCCAGGTTCCATTTTCCTCTCCTCTGTTTGGGTTCTAATCATGCTGAGAAGCAAAGATTAAAACAGCTAAGAGATTAAATAACTGTTGCCCATTATCACAAGAGGATATCATATTGTGTATTACTAGTCAGAGAAAGGCCCCACTAAGTTGCTGAGGCTGGCTTTGAACTCAAGATCATCCTGCCTAAACCTCCTCAGCCACTGGGATTATAGTGTGCACCACCACACTTGGCCTATACTACACTTTTTATGATCATTTTGAAGTGTATTCTTACTTACATATAAAATAGTTTACTGTAAAATAGTATTTCATATTATGTCAATGACAGCCTCATATTTATTGGGCTTTCCAGCTCTTGACTCATCATTTTCTCTTGGGCTTAATTTAATTATGTGTTGTTTTGTTCATCATGACCCTAGGAACAAAGATACACACACATATGCACACACATGTACACACATAGATATATGCCATATAGCCTAGGTTTGTAGGCTATACCACTCAGGTTTAAATACTGTGATAGTCACACAATGAGAAATGGTCTCATGATGCATTTCTCAAAACATATATGTCATTAAAAGATGCATGACCATATATATAGTATATGTACATATATTATTCATATATATGAATAACAAATACATTCCAATTATATATTTTTTCTGATAGGAAACAATGGAGAAATACAGACCAGATAATGATTAAATTTTTTATTCTCATAATATTTCATTAAATATAACATGGTATAGTACAAAAATAAAATTATTCCTCAGATTAATTTATAAATTAAATATAATTCTCAATTACATCCTGATATTATTATTTTGAAACTTGTCAAAGATATTATAAACTTTTCTAGAAATTGAAACAAATAATAATTAGGAAATTTGAAGGGAAACAATATCTTTTCTAAATGATTTTCTATGAGAACTTCAGATATATTTACAATTGTTGAAAGTAGTTTTTTATCAAGTGAGAACACAGTCCTGATAGGAGTTACAATAAGATAATAGTGCTTATCTCTGGAGAATGGATTTATAAGTCCATTTTTCCTTTGTTTTTATTTGTATTTTTACATGACTGAAAATTTTATTTAGTACAAATGATTAAAATGGGAAATATACAGACCAGTGAAATAAAATATTTCTATAGAAAAGAGAAATTCTAATAAAATCTCATAAAACTCAACTTTGCGAATTAAATCCACAAGTAATGTTTAAATACCTACATGTTCTAGACTCATAGTTATCTTCTAGCTCCTTCTTAAATGGAAAATCAACACATCTTCTAGTCAGATGCTTGCTTTAGGTTTGGAACACACCTGGCAAAGAAAGGTTTAGGGTGTTCTGGGATATGCATGCAGCACCAAAGCCCATCACTCATTTCTTTCTGCTCCAATTGTACAGCTGTACTTTAAATCAATCAGCAAAGGTAATATTCTCAGCTCAAGTTTCCTTAACACTGTTGTGCTCAGTATTATGATTCTTGTGGGTAATTGCCCAAGTGTGACATTCTGCTGGAGATTCATTACTGTGACTAGGAGGAATGAAGTTTATCTGTCACAAATATACAGGTAACTTGATTTGCTTTTGTGCCTCTCAAGTGCATCCAGCTTGTCTATTTTATCTGAAACAACTAAAACAAAATTTCTCGAATATTTATGTGTATAAGTTGAAAGTTGCAGTAAGCTTATACCATGAAGCTTGACACAGTGAAAAACCATGGCCAGAAGACAGTTGAGTGGAGTATGTGTACCCCAACTCTCCTCCAGCTCAGAAATATGCACTAGGGAATGTTAATGGTAAACCAAAGCATAATAAAATTTAGAATTTTAGAGTTCATTTGAGCATATAGGTATTTCTAAATGACATAACTGCAAAACAGAAGTAGTTAGGACCTTTGCTAAGGGAATATAAGGGGAATGCTTTTATAGACTGAATATAGAAGTAAAGCAAATATTTGATTTTTCGTAGGTACATGGATGCCTTATTTGGCCTATTCTACTGGAATGTTCCTAGTCTTGTAACTATAAACTAGTTGGTAACTTCTGTTTGGTTAACCTTATGCTTTTTTGTTTCTTTAATAAAAGCATTTATAAGAAATAGTTTAGGTTTCACCTATGTTTACAAATCAAGCAAGGTTAAGTTCACTTATAAGGTTTAATTGGTTTTATCTGCTCAGGGATTCTTCGGGCCTGGTCTCTTTTTTAATTTACTTTAGTAGTAACCTGAAGTCATCCATAGCACTTTGGTGGGCCCAGTGTCCTCAACTACAAAATGCAAAGTGTTGAAAGGGAAACCTTTATGAGCATTACTGTCACCAATATCATTTTTAAAAATTCTTTAATACAATCAACACATGTATTTTTCTTTCTGAATTTTAAATGTCTAAGATCACTTATATTGCTTCTCAATATTAATATAAAATATGACCTTGTAGAAAAACAATCTACCATAATCATTGCTTATATTCTGATGTGAGGGAAGGGAAATGAAAAACAATTGTATAAATGCTATGCAAGAGACGTGGTTTATCTATGCATATTTTCACTTCTCCTGTCTCCCTCTTCCTCCTTCTTTTTTCCCTTCGTGAGTCTGAAATATCTTGCTCACAATGCATTTGTTATACTCAGTGAGGGCTTCATTAATTTGAAGAGATATACTTAGGCTATTTGCCAGAATGCATTTGGCAAAGTTTTAGGCAGGTTTACAACTTCTTGGTAAAGGCTATCATATTTCAGAGGATACTTTGGAAGACAGGCATTTGGGTTCTACCATGATCTTTTTTTTTTCTTCCTTCCTTTTTTTTTTTTTTTGAGACAGGATCTCACTGTTGCCCAGGCTGGTCTTGAGCATCTGGGTTCAAATGATCTTCCTGCCTCAGCCTTCTGAGAGCTGGGACTCCTGGCTCAATGATCTTTAATTATGCTGGTAATATAGGAGATCTGAGAGGTAAGGAAGCTCTCTATCTCTCATCATAGCATGTGCCACATTTGTCTATCTGGCTAAACCAAGATTCACTAACTAGAGGAGCTCATTCCCTACCAAGGCTGGCTCTACAAATTATCACATTACAAGCCTACAAAGTGGCAGTGTCAAAAATTTTTTTAAATAGAGTTGGAGATCAAACATAGGGCCTCACACATACTAGGATAGTGTTCTACTACACCCCCAGCAGCACACAGTAGCAGTTTGAATCCCAGAAGAGAGAGAAATTGGGCCAGTCAATTTAAAAATGTTATCAAACCTGGTGGCACACACCTGTAATCCCAGAGATGCTGGAGGCTGAGACAGGAGGATCACAAGTTGAGGCCAGTCTTACCAGCTTAGTGAGGTTCTAAGTAACTTAGCAAGACCCTGTCTTAAAATAAAAAATAAAGGGCTGAGGATGTGGTTCAATGGTTAAGCAACTGGGGGTTCAATCTAGTACCAAAAAAAAAAAGACGAAGAGAAAAAGAAATGTCTTATTCTGCAGGTTGAGAATGTTGCACCATTGTGTACCTCTGTGGCTACTTTGATTTGTCTTGGAGAACTTTGGCATTAACTCTAATCTCTAATTACCAAGATGTCTTTAGAGTCTTTGTGGATTTTTTTTTCCTTTAACATGATTCCTATGTCCTTTGTGATTAAAGCAATATTGAGGACGCACTTGGATTTCAGAGAGGTGAAGAAGAAAATCGGAAACTTCCACACCGCCATCAGATTAAGAGACCTCATTTAAATACAATCATATCTGCTCTATTATTTCAGAACCAACTTGCAGAATATAGAGAACACAAGAGATTAAAATACAGCATGTTTCATAAGCATCATTGTAAGACTTGTAAGGGGAAACCAGTATTAATGCAGTAGAATCCAAGCCATGGCCTGTCTCCTGTGCGTTGTGGGTAATATCTCCTGCTCCTTATGTGTGCAGGACAGTGATGTCTCTGTAGCCATCATTATAAGGGATGATTAGTTCTTGAATAAAGTAATTGACTTGGGTCTGCCTGGGTTGGTATGTTAACCAGGATTTGCCATTCTAGATTGTTTAGACAGAGGGAATTCAACTTTCCATCACTGAAGGTAATGAAAGAGCTGAGAAGCCATGCTGGGGGATAGAGTCTACTATGAAGAAGAAACTACCAATCCTAGAGCAAGAGAGACAATAGAGTTATCTAGTATGAGATCAGGGCTGATGATGATATCTGAGTATATACTGGAGGTATGCTTCAGAGGAGATGGAGATGGAGAAAATGCAGTCAGTATCATAACACACCACAGGAAACAGAGAGAAGAAGATAAATATCTTGGTTTGACCCTTCCTCCAACCTTCTAGTTTTTCATCATGGCCTCTCAGAAGCCATAGTAAAGAAAGCCAAAAGCCATATGATAAAGAAAATCACGGTCTCCCCAATATGACTATGTCCTAATACCCAGAACTTGTGGATTCATCACCTTATATGGCAAAAGAGACTTTGCAGATGTGATGAAGTCAAGGACTTTGAGATGTGGATTATTGAGTGGTGTCAGTGTAAACACAATTTTTTTTTTTTTTTGTTAGAAGTTCAGGAGAATTGACAAAGGTTGTGAGGTTGGCATGATGGGGATTAGAGACAGAGGACAGGGCCACAGGCAGAAAAATGTAGGGGACTCTAGGAGCTAGAAAATAGTTGCTAGGAGGAGTGTTGCTTTGCAATTACCTTGACTTTCTTCTCTAACACTCATGTAGGATTTCTGACATCTGGAACTATAAGGTAGTAAGTACATGCTGTAAGTCACACAACTTGTGATTTTTATAGCAGCAATAGGAAACTGGTACATTCAGTAAAAGTATAAAAACTGTTTTAAAAATATCTAAAAATCAAAAGCAAAGAAAAAATATGTTTGAAAAGTAAGGTAAAGGATATATCATAACCCAGAGTTTGTGTATTGTCTCCATTGTAGATATACTTTTCTCAAGATCATCAATCCTCCAAGGTAGCTCTCTGTTGTGTATTATTAATGGAGCCTGAACATACCCCCATTCCCTTATTTTTTATTCCTTGGTAGGTATAAATGGGCACAAAAGGGACCCACAGCCCTGGTTATTTTATAAGTGAATACTGAAGTCCAGTGTTAATTGACTTGATTTTTTTTTCTTCCACCCTATAATTAAAGTGCATTTTTAACCCCCCATCAATATAAAATAAAATAATTGCCCAATTAGCAGGAAATTATTTTGGGAATGACTAATTTGAGCGTCTATTAAATCTGTACCTAACATTTTGCTCTGTCAACTGGAATAAAAAAATTAAATGTCAAGAAAAGATGTGACAAGGACTTGCCCTAACAAGGTCAGCATTTCTCAACCAGGTTAAATCAGGAGAAAAACAACACACAGCTTTGTCAAGATTGGCGTGATAAATGGAAAGGGACAGGGGTTCAATTTAGATGACACAGAATCTGAGATGAACCAGAGGAGCATGACTGCCTTCCACCCCCGAGCCTGGCTTTGTGACCACATCTGCGTGGTGAAGATGGGAAGCAGCTGCTGTCTCAAGCTTGGGCAGTGTCAGGGGTCTCGGCTCTCGTCCTCCACTTGTGGTGACTGTGATCACAACTGACAGTACCTGGCGCTTTTGCTGTCTGCCTCCACTTCGTGATTAGGTGTGGAAAGTAGAAATGCTGTTGTCTCATTTTCTGCTGTCTAGGGGAAGAAGGCAGTGCATAGGATTCTCCATTCCAAAAAAAAAGAAAAGAAAAGAAAAGAAAAATTGAGTTTTCTGGTTTGCTTACTGGTGTGAAAGAGAACAGCACCTTCTTGTAAAACTTAAATTCCAAGAAGCAAATGGCGTATTTGACCCCTTCTCTCCATCCCTGCACATTGCTATCCCATCCAGTCTTTCTCACCAGAAGACCTCTCTTTTCCCTGTATTTCTGAGAGTGCATCATGACTTCTTATTTAATTCTTCTTTAAAGCTCCGACCTCCCATCTGGTATGATGGCTAATCCACCCAGCTTCAGTGTGAATGAGGTTCAGCTTTTTTTCTGGAGGTTTGACAGGGGAAACATGTTTGGAGTTGGCTCAGTTGGGAACCAAGAATGTTCAAAGCAAAGACTTAACATGAAGCCCTTAATGGGCTCCCAGTCTTTAAATCTTGGATCCAGAGGTGCCTATCTACTTCACCTACATAAGACACATGATAATGTTGGCACTAACTCATAAGATTGTTCTAAGGAATAACAGTTCAGTTGAATGGAAAGTACTTTAAATTGTTCTTGGACAAGAATCATAATGAATTCCTCTTCTTTTTCTTTCTTTTTTTTCAGTGTGAGGAACTGAACCCAGGATCTCATGCATGCTAGGCAAACACTCTACTGCTGAGCTAAATCCCCAGCCCATAAGTTCTTGATAATAGATGAGTTCAATATTATTATTCTTAAAAGATAAAAGGCAATCAGGATGGAAGAAATGGAAGTTCCAGATATGTGTTAATTTTAAAAATTGATAAGGGATGAGTGTCTATCAGTTTTCTTTGCCGTCATCTCATTTCATTATCCTAACTTTGATAGATCGTTATCTTTTTCTTCCATAGCTCAGAGTTCAGAGCTGCTCGTTTGCTGAGTTTGAATTTAATTTGTGACAAAAGCCCTGATGGTGGGGTGGGAAAAGCTCTTTTTATACACTACTATTATTTTCTATATATCCTGGATTATTAATCTATTACTACATCAATTTATTGATTAACATTTTTATTATTGTGATGTCTGTTTGCGGAAAACAATCACTATTAATGCACCTGCAGAGAGAAACTAAGAACAGCTATCACTGCAAAAAGAAGGCAGCAGAGCAGAAAACATTTTCTGAGCTATGTGTTCAATAATGTTAGTCCCTCTGTTAAATAGTCAAGGCACTTAGGGAACACTTCATAGCATTTCTTGACTTAGAAATATGCAGTCATAGGAACATATTAAAGACTATGGGAGCCCTTTTATGGGTTCCCATTAACTTCTTTAACATAGTGTTTCCCTTGGTAGTGGAAAGATTTTACAGTGAATTTACATGACTAGATGTCTAGTCACTACCTTCTATCTTGGTATATGACTGGGCAAATTACTTCCCACGGGACTTCAGCTTTTTTCTTTTTCAATTTTTCCTCTTCCTCCTCCTCCTCTTCCTCTTTATTTTTATTTATTAAAAAAATTCTAATATTTTTTACTTCAGAAATATATTAAGTCTGGGCAACATAAATTCCAGCATTATTTTTTTCTTGACCTAATTTACAGGTAAACAGTTTATGGTTTCATCTTATTAACAGATACAACAGGCCAAATTCTGTTGTCACTGAATTGATTTTTTTCTCTTGAGTTGTCCAGTGGTTTTATTGAATTGCAAACATCAACTGCTATTTTTGATCACCCAATGATAGTGATAACTTAATCTCTTCCATAACTTCTTCTTCCAGAAAAATGTTTCTTAAAATCAGCAATACATATTAGAGAGACTATTGATTCAAATATAATAATAAAAAAAAAAAAAACAACTGTGCTCTGAATACAATTTGCTTTCAAAAAGTGTTTTTGGCCTCATTTCTTTTGGATTTCTTTCCATTTTTCAGCTATGTCTACACACCAAAAATATCATATAAGTTCCCCCATGGGTCCATACTCTTATTTACTTGGGGACTTTGGAAACCTTGCTCCCTCTGTCTAGAGCTGGCTTGCCTTCCTGATTTCCCACATGGACACTGAGCCTTCCAGATTAGACACTGCTTCTTAACAAATTCATCATAGGTTCTCTGTTATTAATTTTCTTCCTTTTTTTCTCTTCTTCCTTTCTAATGGATCTATCATCTACCACACTTTTCTTCACTCTGTTTCACTGTCAACACAATTTCCCAAAAAGCTTTGACATTTATTATACCTGAAAAGGGAGAACTTTGTGAGTAATTGCAAACTGTTAGCCATTCTGGTCTTGGTATTGTAAATTCCACACTGGAGACCAAGATCTATGAATGGAGGCTTGAAAAAGGGTTTCTGGGGAAATTCCAGTATTGTAAACATAACTTACATTAAAAACAGGCAGAGTTGCATACGAAAAAAGTTCTTCAAAGGAAACCCTTCATAGTTTAGATCACATCTTTGTAAGCGACCTGGATTTTAGTTCTTCATAGTCTTTGAGCTAGTTTATAACTATAAATGTAGCTGATAACAATCCAAAATAATTCTTGTCTGCAAACATGCAAATTCTGTCAGTTCCCTTCCTTTACCTCTGTGGAAGAGGTCAGTTTGCTTCCATTTGTATATTCATTATAATATTCCAGATTGAAAACATTTCTATTGTTGGGGTTGAGAAAATAACATCTCAAAAGCTTCTGAAGCAAATTTCTTTCTGACCTTGTCCTGCCCTCTTGTTTCTCACTCTCATTTTCCCCAAAGGCAAGCCATAGAAATTAGAATTCCCCTACTGGAATTCTCCTTCCTAAAGACAGTTAATAGAAATCAGAACTCCCTTTCCTCAAAGTCAGCCATGGAGACTCAAAACTATTCCTTCTCCCACATTTCTATATAAGAGTTGGTCATCAACCAATTCTGTTACATTTGTTTGATTGTAGGTCATGAAGTTACCAGAGTCATAAACCAGAGGCCTAATTCCAGGTGTTCCAACAAACCAGGTCTGGCCACTTGTCCTGGAAATCAAACAGAAAGGTAATTGTGAAAACAGGTAAGGAATGCAAGTCAGTGTGGATATATTGGGAAGGTGAAGTGAGATCAAGCATCTTAGCCCTACTGTTGAAGTGCTAATATGAGCTTTAGGTTTAAATAGAGAAAGAACTGGGGCAGGAGTGGGAAGTATGGAGAATTAAACCATTGTGTTCAAACTGTGGCCTGTTAGATTGTTATCTGAGTTCTGGTTCAGTGAGGTAGCTCTGGAGCAGTTCTTTGTTGCCTGAGGGGGAAATTTCCACTTACAGCTCAGGATGTTCATCTATCAGACCTATGATCCTGGAAGGGGGAATTCAGTTCCCATGAGGTGATTGCTTCTGTTTAGAAGGGACATCTCATCATGGAGTGATGTAGCTCTGCTGTGCTGAGAAGGTATTGGAAAATGACTAGAGAATTCTAAGTGTCACTCCAGGTATCCAAAACAAGATGCTGTAAATATTCTTGCAAATCTTGTCTCAGTCTTGAAGAGAGACAAGGTAGATTAGGCAAACTTAGGGTTAATAAACCTGGTATTACCAATGTTTAGATGAGTTCTCCTTAAATAATTAACATGCCTACATGCAGAGCTGAACACATCACAAAGTTTAAGGTAATAAAGGATACAAATTAAAAAATAAAGGCAGAGATGCTAAGTTTTATCCTGTTTTAGTTATCCATTGGGCATCTGCAGGCTTAAGTAACGATCACTACTTTTGGCAAAGCAGCCTCTCTAAATCCCTGTTATAATAAGACCACCATTCTAGAAAAAAATCCCTGTTGAGTTCCTGGAAGGAAGGAGTGCTACACAGAGAGGCCAAGAACAATCTGGACAGATCTTGTAGGCTTACCCTCTTCCTCAGTCTCTTAGCATTAATTATATCATAAACTTTGTGTCCAGTTGTACTTCTATACAGGGTCCATGCTTCATTGAACCTAAGCATATAAAATTGATAGCTCACCTTGGGACTTTGGGTCTTCAATCTGAAATTTTCCTTGTTACCCTTTAGGATGAGAAGGAAAGGGATTACCCCTTTTCTGACCTTACACTATTGAACTGGTTGTAATATCCTACCTACCAGTTCTCAATAATTGTTATATATAATCTGTAACACAGGCTAATTTTTGCATCTGTATTGCATTCATTGAATGCAACTGAAAATGATCATAGTTTGTTTCTTAATTACTTTTTGAAAATCATCCCTTAACATCAGATGCCTAGTATGTAATAATTTGAGGGAGAAAAATTTTCCAAGTATCTCCCTCTATTTGATATCCTCCCATTACTGCCTCCTTTGGCCTGAAGCTGTCATAATGCTGGCATCATCTCCATAGCATGTTGTTAGCATCACTGGGTCTCCTTTAAGTAGAACTCCCTTTCTAGATACTGCTGCAGCTCTTTTCCTGCTGTCCCTTGTCTCTTTTCCTGCTGTCCCTTTGCTTCAGTTTCAATTTTCCTTGCATATACTCCCCAGCTGATTCCCTGTTTGCCCTCTCACAAATTCGTGGCAGCTTCAATCTCACAAATTCCTAGCATTGACAGGTGCTATTGACCCCCCTCCTCACCATGAAAAATTTTGGCATAATACTTAAACAGAAGGGTTCCCTATTCTCAACTCATACAGCAGGAAGGATCTATACTGTATCCAGCATTTCGGGCTTATCATGTCTGTAAGGAGAGCTAGCATAGTAGGAATGAAAGAAAAATTAGAAATCATCTAGTTCAGAACCCTCATTGTACAGAAGAGGGCACAGTTATTTATTACTTTCACCGGCAGTTCCATATTTGGGGAGCGTTTCACTTATGAATGACTTGTTCTTAGCATTGAAGACGTGCACCCTCAGAGGAACCATCCTTTCTTTTCTTTTTTCTCTAGTTCTGAGCACCTGGGGAGTGATTGACCTTAGAGGTGTCATTCTTTATGCAAATGGAAAGAAACTTCCTCTTATTCTTATGCAGATAGGAAGTGAATAGGTCCCTGGATTCCTGCAGTTTATAACTGGCTCTCCCTACTCTGAGAAACCCTTGTTCCCTCTACTTTTTCAGTGAAGTGCTAACATATCTTAGGTGCTCAATAATGTTTAGAGTCATTAGGAATTTCAATTTAACATATCTAGTATATTTTCTTTAGCAAAGTGTTTTTTTATGGTGACTAGGTATAGCTAAAGTAATACATAGGTGTTAGATTATAGGCATTTTATGTAGGAATAGATTTTTTTGTACTGAATTGAAAATGATCATAGTTTGTTTCTTAATGGGAGAAGCCCCCTAGCAGTACAATCTCAGTTTTATTTTTTTCTTAGACTCAAATTATTAACAGTAATAAAATGGAATCATCCTTCAGTATGTGTGAAGTATTTATTCCAGGATCTCCCATGCATGCTGGATGCTCAAGCCTCTAAATATCATAAGAAATTTAGTGACACAAGATTTTAACAAGTTTCTGTTCAATTTTCTCTCCCTCCCTCCCAATTCTGTTTAATTATCTAAATTGTTTAACTTGTTTCTTATTTTCTTAATTCAGTTTTAAGCTTCTTGAGGTCAGGTTTGGAAAGCATCTCAACATCAGCCCATCCCGTTAGCTCAGCACAGGTCCTTATGTACAAGTACATTGCCTTAAGTTGTGGTAACTCTTAGCTTAAGAAACTCCATTTTGTCTGGGCTGTCAGCCATCTTAACTTTAGCCCACGTACTGGGAGGTCCCTAACATCAACATACTTTATTTTTGCAAAGAGTCACGGGTCATCTTGACTTAAGTTTCAGTTAGAAAAATAACTTTGGATGAAACATAGGGTGAGCTTAGCTAAGTGCAATCTCTGCTTGTATACTGTTGGTTTGCTTGCATTAGCTAAAAGAGAAAACATCATAATGCCTGACTTACAGTTTTCTTTTGCTATATAATCTGTAACTTAAACCAAGTCATGGGCTGCAATTTTGAATTGGCTTTGAATTGGCTTTGAATTGGCTTTGCAGTCCTGCCGGCTGAAAAATAAATCTTTAACGAATAAATCCATGAGTTTGTTGATTCTCGCTGATCGATATAACAAAGTGATGTGCTCATCAAATACACAGATACTTCTAGATAGAACAGCTGTCCAGGGTCATTAGTGTAAAGTAGAAACAGCCCTTCCCATACCCAGTTTCAGCCCTCCCTTCTCTAAAGCCTAGACAGTTTCCCACCTGAGCTTCTTACCCAAGTTAAACCCTTCCGGGCTGAGTTAAACCCTAACCTTCAACTTGTAGAAGTGACCTCAGGGGCGTCACAACCAGACCACCAATCCATAATCCACAAGGCGTTTACCGCAGGCCCTATAAAATCCCATGCTCCACACCCGCTCTCCCCCTTTTTTTCCTCCCAGAACGTCTGCCTGCACTGATCTCTGTGAATAAAGATCTCCCGACTACTGTGTGTGGTCCGGCCGTAACCCTTAAAATTAGTAGATAATAAAGGTTGGGAGAGATTGCACCCAAGTAGAGTCACCTGGAGAAAAGCACTCAATTTGAGCCTGAGAGGGCCAAGTCAAGGCAGGGCCTGGATGATATTGGCAAATGGTGGGATGGGGTGGGGAGGGGGAAGAAGGAGTAGATGGAGGTACAGAGTTGGTTCCCTGGCAGGTAGAAGGCTTTATTGTTGGCCCTAAGACTTGGAAAACTTAAAGGAAAGTCTAAGTCGTAAAATGGGATTTGGAGGACAGACAAGGCAGGTAATACCTGGTTCTAAATTTCCCCAAGAATTTCTCTTGTGAATCAGTACTTTCTGAGTGCCCACATCAGGGGAGACTACATGTCTTTGAATATAGCTTTCAAAAAATCTTTTCAGACATGGTAGATCTAAAAAAGCTACATTTGATTAATGCTTTATGACCCTCAAAGATCTTCCTCATGATCACAGGAGAGGCAACAGGAAACTACCAAGTCTGGTTCATAGCTGGGGGCTAGAGGGTTAAAATCTTAGCAATTCCATGTCTATATTCTCTTACTTGTGAACTACTGCCAATTTTTAAAGAGATGCAATGGGGTCTATTGTACTAAGACTGTAGCATTAATAATACTTTTATATCCTTGATAGTGCAGGTTCCATTGGTAAGGGAATGAATTATTTTCTGCATGAATTTCTACTAGTCTTTGGTTTGGTCTCCTTTCATTTGGTTTTTATGTTTTCCAAATCTTCCTTAATGTAGCCATAGCTATATTTTATCCACATCATTATGAATGACTTCTGCAATGGTGCTTCAGGGGTACTCCTTAGACTTGCACACACATGGCTATCTACTACTCATACACACCACACCATGCACAGACTATGTGCATATATCACACCCCCACACATTAGATACACACTGTATACCACATACCATATATACACATACCACATACATTATACACTGCACATATCACATGCATGGCATATACACAAACATGCACACCAAACTCCATAGATACACATACCATATATACCACACATCCATACCATGCATGCACACTCACACACACACACAGGGCTTCACAGGTCAGCCTGTGAAATAGGCATGTCTGTCTGTTAGATAAAGGGAGAATTATTTATTTTTCTTCACACCTTTAGAATCTACCACAGTTAAAGACGTTCTATAATGTTAACTAATTGGGTAATAGGTAATTCAGGATTCATTTTTACCTCTGCATAAAGCAAAAATAGCTAGGAAGTGAAGTGCTGCAGATAAAACATGAGTTAGTAATTGACCTAGAAGTGCAATCTCAATCTTCTTTTTCTTAGACTGAGACTATTAATAGTAATAAAATGGAATCATCTCTCAGTATCAGTGGGGGATTTATTCCAGGATCTCCCATGGATACCACAATCCACAAAGCTCAAGTCCCTTTTATGAAATAGTGTGGTATTTGAATGTAACCTATGCAAATCCTCCCATATACTTTAAACACGTCTAGATTTCTTATAATATCTAATACAATGTAAGTGCTATGTAAACAGTTGCTGTACTGTATTGTTTACAAAATAATGGTAAGGAAACAAACTGTACATGTTAAATACAGATGAATTGGGGCTGGGGTTATGGCGCAGTGGTAGCGTGCCCGCCTAGCACGCCTAAGGCACTGGGTTCGATCCTCAGCACCACATAAAAATAAAATAAAGACATTCTGTCCACATACAACTAAAAAATAAATATTTAAAAAAAAATGCAGATGAATTTTTTCAAGATGAATATTGTGGGTCTATAGTTTTTTGAATCTGCAGATGTAGAACCTAAAGACATACAAAGCTGGCTGCAATTTTTTAAAGTGCTAACAATAATATTCCCACCAAATAGCAGCTATTTTCATTGAGCTCTCATGGTATTGCAGGCTCATTTGAGTTATCTATGTGTGTGATACATACACACACACCCCAACCTGATCTTCACAACACCCTAGTTAACTAGACACTGATATTATCCCCATTTTACAGATGAAGAAACAGCACAAAGAACTACTTGTCAATACTTTACTGAGAGTTATGAGTGGCTCATATCCTAATTTGATGATCACAAGCTTATGAGAATGGTATTCAAACCCTTTTCCAACTGAGGAACTATGAATGTGTGTGATTAGATAAACCACTCAAAGTCACTCAGTCAGCTTGAACCAGGACTTGAATCCTGCTTGTTCCAGCTCCGAAGCCGATACATTTTCCCAGGACTCAATGCACCCAAATCATTTGAGCAAAGCTAGTAGAAGTACATCAGCCATTCCTAGTATTGCCTTTTCGTGGACATAGGATCAACATCAGGTCAAATTACCTACAAAAATTCACATAAATTTGTGAGAAGTTGAGGATCTTTTTGGCATATTCAGGACCTATAGTCATTGTGTCTTTGGTGAACATTCATTCAGTGAGCTGAGTTTTAGAAAAAGGGTGTTTGGTTCACTAGAAGGCCAAATATCACTTCTAATTAATACCTTAAAATAGATTCCACAGCTCTCTCTTGCTGACAGACAGTTCCTCCCTTGTGAACTGTTATACTCCTAGCTTGGAAAAATGAGGCTGCAGAATGTACACCTCTGATTGAAGGAACTATGTTGCAATAAGTGCTCTATATCATTTATTATAATGTGGCCAGCAATGTAGATTGCAAAGTGCTGAAGGTTCATTATTTCTACAACGTTTATGTCCACACTCTTTGGTTTAAGACCAAAGAAAGGTATATTTGTGATGCAGTTAAGTTGAAAAAAATATATATATCCATTCTTATTCAAACAAAGACTCAAAGCAATGAGTCAGCTAAATATGGCCAAAAAATTGTTTCTATTTTGATTAGAAATAAGCAGATAATTGTAAGTGGGAAAGTATTTGAAAAGTACTTGGATGATTTAGTTAACAACTTCAATTTTTTATCCCTCTTTTATTTATGTAGACATGATTCATTTACAGGTTTTCTTACTATAATAAATGAAAAGCTATTTAATATTTTTTATTTTCTTTTAATAAAAATCATAAGACCAGGAATTTCAATGTTCAGCTGACACTTTAGTTTGCCTGTTCTCATAGCAAATAGATGGGCATTAACTCCTAGGGATTTAGTCATAAGATTAAAATAAGAAGAAATGAATAGAAGGATCATTCAGACCAAAGCCCTGTCTGCAGGCAGCTCCACACATAAACCATTCTGAGGAACAAGGATTTCTGTATTATCTTTAATAACCTCTAGAGAAGCAGTTTTTGTCACCTTTAAAAAGTGACTTTCCTCAGTGTTGGACTAAAAGGATATATTTAAAGCTTCTTATAGCTCCAGAACTTAAGAACATATCTATAAAACTAGAGCTGAAATTAAGGTGAGGAATCTTGAGCCCTGTTTATTGATCTTTCCACCTATCATTGCAACCATTCAGATACTTTCTGAAGCCCACAAGAGTGAGGAGCTAGCTTGAGATCCATTGTATGATCCAGGGGGATTT
>CM053411.1:18621092-18866092 GCA_028644305.1 Xerus rutilus | reverse complement strand
TTATGACCTGTAAGCTAGGGATGTTTTTTGTAGTTTTGCATAGTTAAAAAAATCAAAAGAAAAATAATATTGTATGGCACATGAAAATGACATTAATTTCAAATTCCAGTGCCCATGGTCAGTTTTATTGAACTGTAGACTCACTTTCATTTCTGAATTGTGTGTGGCTGCTGTTGTGCTACAGTGGTAGAGACAGATAGCTGTGACAGAGAACTTGTAGCCTGCATAGCGTAACATGACTGCCTAATCCTTTACACACAAATATTGCTGACCCTCAACATAAAGTAGAAATAAGGATTTGTTTCTGGACACTACTTATTTTGGCATTTCCTCATTTCCTTCTGTGATATTTTTTCTGATGTGAGTTGATTTTCTTTCCAGTGCCTACAATCATTCTATGCTTTGCCATTATAATAAGATGAGAGGTATAGAGTCACTTTTGCTATGTCTTGGGATTGCCAGTGTCATTAAAGGAACTTATTTAAAAAGAAATGTTTCTTACTCTTTTGTACTTGTCTGCTTATTAGCAAAGATTTCTTTTCTGGAATTAGGTTTTCTTGTTTCCATGTTTATCAAGCACCATCGAATTTAATTTTATAATAGAGTTGACTCTGTCTACCTTGTAGAGATCAAAGAAGTGTTGAACTATCCCTGGAGTTCACTGTTCAAATCTTGGGGCACCCATTTTAGGGGCATAACAGAGATGATTCAGTGGAGGCCATTCTGGATGACATGGGCGCTGCACTCTACGGGGAACACTTGAATGAAGCAGTATCCATTAGCCTAGGTACTCTACTACCTTCCAAGGCTGCCATCATCAAGTTCCACAACTTGGAATGAAATGATAGAACATTTTCCTCATAGTTCTGAGAGAAAAAAAAATGTTACAGAAGGTTCTCATTTAAATAAAGCAGACTGTTCTAGAAAAAATAATAAGCTTTATTATCCTGAATGTAGTGTGGTAAGCTCTTAGATGCTGAAGGAATTTGAACAGAGACTCAGTGGACAAATAATATTTGTTGGCAGCAGAACTACAAACTATTCTTTACAATATTTTTGCTCAGATTAAAGGAATATATTTGGTAATAGATGAAAGGGAAATAATTATATTCTTTTTATTACAATCTCTTTTAGTGTATTCAATTTACATAGGTTATTTGGTTGAAACTTTCAGTTTTTTTTCCCAAATTAAGAATGATCCTAGATTTAATATGTAAGTACTTTATGAAATGAACTATTTTTTTTGTGTGTATGTGTGTGGGCTTTAGTTCACTTTAACATATTTCAATGGCCAACTCTGGAAGGCAGAGCAGGGCAAAGCATTAGTGATTAACAGTCAAGATGAGCTACAGGTGGCTAGTGTATGAAGCTCAGCTAATACCATCCTTCAGTAATTTACTTCATATCTACTGGATTCAGTGTGCATAATCCAAAATGTATTTGGAACATTGATGAGTCATAATGTGTGGTTATACTAGGCCACACCACAGGTTGGCAATTGTTTTTCTGTTTTTGTTTGTTTGGTTGGTTTTTGTTTTTTTGGGTTTTTTTTGTAAAGAGCCACATGGTAACTACTGTAGGCTTTGAGGGTTGTCTACATATTATTTGTTACATATTCATTCTTTCACATCCTCCTCTTCCTTATCTCCTCCTCCTCCTTCTTCTATAACCATTTTAAAAAATAAAATTAATTGATAGCTTAAAGATTGAACAAAACCTTGCGCTGTGAGCTGTCATTTGTTGACCTCATTTCTAAGCACTTAATTTTTCTTCATGATTCTTTGCCCAGTCCAGTAGACCTATGTCAGGCTAATTCAGCCTTTTATACCACTGTAGTGGGTAAATACCTAGGCTTTGTGACAGAGAGGCTCTCCTAACACTGAAATATACCACAAGATATTTATTCTCTGAGTCAAGGCAACTGAAAATTCTCAGGTTCAAATATCTTGCGTGATGGCAGGGAAGAAGAGAGTAACTGGACTGACGGCCATGGTCATTTTGCTATACACAAGTCTCACTTTGGACAGAAAAAAAAAGGCAGTAAGGCCTTGGGGAGGGGGGGCAACTGCTGGGTAATAAAGTTTACAGGCTAAATCCAAATACTGAGAGTAAGGACAGGTCTAATTGTGAAGTTTGAAGCATATAAAAATGCTGGGGCCCACTTTGGAAAAAGAAATCTAATATTTGAATAAAAACTAAAAAGTCAATATTTATTTAAGATGGAAAAGGAAATCATAACAAATAGCTAATATACAAAAACTTGACACAAGTTTTACAAAAATCTAGAAAATTAACCTAGCATTTAACTAATAAACTGATATTATAATACACATTTTACAATAAACATGTTTAAAATACATCTCAATAATATATTTTTTCTCTTGAATTTTTGCCTCTATAGTCTTTGATCATCTTCACATAGACTAACCATTATGCTAAACTATGTTCTTGGAAGAAAAGAGAAGAATAATATAGTTCTTTTTCTTGTATGGTTGATTTAAATTTGGGTTTTAATATTCATAGATTAGAAAAGTTTCTTTATGCATCACAGCTCCCTCTTTGGAATATCATATCTGTTTTTATAAGTGATAACACATTTGAGATCATTTCTATCGAGTTTATTTGATATAAAAGTGCCTGAAACTATAGGTCTGAAATTTTGCCCTTCTTACAAACCAAGTTACCCTATTCCTGTCTCACAAATACTGGAAGAAGACAAAAGATTTCTGGGTCAGAGACAAAGGACAAAGGACTTTATTACTCACAGCAAAAACAGTTGCTAGAGATTACTGTGGGTTTGCACAGGTTTGGGCAGGTTCACCATTCCCTCCATGGGGATCACACAGAGGTCCTATCATGGATGAATGCACAGGCTGTGGGCTTCTCTGCAGGAGAGGAGCTGCAAACTTGAGAGACTCATCACTTTCATACTAAGTGGAAGCAAGGCTGCCATTTGTTTAAGGAGAGACATTACCTCATCCCTCAAGTTTGCTCACTTGGAAACACAACAACAAGAAATTGTCCAGATGAAGGGTTGTCAGGGTCTTGCATTCTTGGTATATTCTGAATGGTATATGGCAGATTGCCTTTCCCATCAGTGATCTGTAAATGTTCTGGACACTGAGTTCTCTTGTGCAATAGTTTATTTAAGACATTACTTAAATTAATAATGCCTATTAGCCTGTGTGCCACCAATGTCCTCATGTGGTCATTTATTTTCAGTCTTGTGTTGAGCTAATGTCCTGTGTCAAATCAACAGAAATTTTATACTTTTCAAACGTGCTCTTAGGATTAAATACCCTTTGTTAATTATAGTGTTAGAGACCTAAAAGCCTGTTACTATTTCTATTAAAAACATAGTACTTCTTTAAGAAATACTACTTTTTCTATGATCTGAAAAATATTGTTATAACTCATTTCTCTATGTCAGAATAATTTCTGTTGATTTTATTGTTCAACCTTACAACTTTTGTTTCATACTCTATTAGTGTTTTACTTGAAATGCTTTGGGTTTTGTTAATAACATATATACAAATGACAAAAGAAAAAAAAATCTGAGTTTTGGTGTCTCAGAAACATACTTGTTTGAAACAAGAATTTCAATATAAATAGTTTTATTTGGGAAATGATTCCTTTAAGTATCTTTAAGAAGTGGAGAAATGAGATGGTGAAGCACAGATAGACAATAAAAGGGGTTATTATCAATTAACTAACCACTGTAAGTACTGAGATTAAAATAGTTTGGGAATGTGGGAATCAGTGTAAATAGGTACCTCAGAAGTATCTAACCTGAGTTATGAGGAATGTGGGAACTGAGTTATGAGGGGTTGTTCTACCAACACCCTCTGTCATTTTTGAGGTTATTTTCAAGTAAAGGATACAAATCAATATCTCTGGATGCTAGGAAATTGTCCCCAGGAAGAGCAGAAATTATGGCAGTTGGATGTCAAATCTATGCACTACAATATTAAGGACTATTGGATATGCAAGAACAGATTGAGAACCTGTCACAGTATGTTTAATATATTACTAATGTCTTCATTATTTGGTTACAAGTTTCTCAATTTTTCCTTATATTGAAGTAATATTCCTCATTTAATTTTCCCTCAGTGATATCCCAAAGATCTCCATTTTATGTGTCACTCTACAGGATAGTAATCAGAATTGGAGTGAAACGATAGTGGAGGGAAATGGACTTAACCATATAGTTGAAACATACAAATTTTACCAAAAATATGACCATGGGGATACATTGCTAGCAGCTCTCAAGTTCATCTTTTAAGGACTGACAACCCTTAAAATAATTCCATAATAAAACTTTGAAGCATTTTATATATATAAACTGAGTATGGCCAAATCACCCAATCTCACAAGATTATTCCCCCAACACATACACACCCTTTTTTAACAGCAAGGTGAATAATTGCATTTCTATGCAGCATTATAGAAGTTCATTTCCTGTACATGTAAGCTGCCCTCTTCTTAAGTGCCCACCCTGTGCTATCAATGCTCCCATCATCCTGCAGTCGCTCCAGTCTGAAGGGTTATGTCTTACTGACCCATGGCTTCTCCATGTCGTTGAGGTCTCTCCATAATCTTTGATCACTAAGGAGGCACTACTAACAAAGTATTTTAGTATCTGTGCATATTTTTCCAGAGCATTGGCAGCAATGAAATTACTGAGAAAAACAACAATGAATTTACTGAGAAAAACAACAACAAAAACAACAAACTTAAAACTCGGTACCAGAGAGAATTGCTTCTAGTGTTCATAAGGTAGATATTTACCTTCATAGGGAATTCCAATGGGCAACTTTTCTTCTAAAGATGTCTAGCCTGTTATCTAATTTTCTTTAGTCCCTGCTTTCAAATCTTCTTCTGTTTTAAAATTCAAAATATAAATATTTAAAACTCCTCCTGCCAGGATTCACTGGAATAAGGTAATTGACAGGTTACTTTCTCCCTAGTAAAGGTTGTGCTTTGCATTTTAGGTAGCATTAATGAGAACTTCTTTCTCTCATACTCTTCTCTAGTCTGGTTCAATCTAGGGTTTGCTTGTGGACAATCAAATAATCTTGACCGCATATTAAAGAATAATTCTCCCTCTCCAATATAAATGATTTTTATTGTTAGAAGAACTAGACACAGTTCACTATAAAATTTTAATTTTGTCATTTTCCTTCTTTTGGATATATCAAAGATCTTGAAATCATGGAGTAGCTGTTATCTAATGTCCTGGACTCATGTGCATCTTATTTTGAAACAGCATCCTGATGGAGAAAGTGAGGTCATCATATTACATTAGTGAAAGCAACATAAGGCTCAGGTTAGATGAGGCCAGCTACATTATGAGCGCTATGGCTTTCATTAAATTGATCCCTTCCAATCAGCTATGGGCAAGAGAGCATCATGTGTTGTAAAATATGTCTATCTATATAAATAAATTTAAAAAACTACTTACAACTTTTGCAGTGGTGGAAATATTGTTTCTTTCAGATAGAAAATATGGATGTATATTTTCATTGCATCTAGAAAATATGTAATACATGACTGGGAATCTCAGAAAGAATGTTATAATCCTGAGAGAATTCTCAGTTTCAAATATAAAAATAATAAGTGGGATTTTTTTTGTTTTTGTTTTTGGGTTTTTTTCCATGACCCCTGGGTTATATCACATAAGGAGCCAAATGTTGATTTTTTAGGATAGTGAAAAATAGACTAAAATACATAATTCATTTGGCAAGAAGAAAGTGGTGGAAAAATTTAAATCATGTAATTCCAAATTTCCTTAATATGGCATTGAGAATGTTAGCTTTCACTGGTGCATTCACTTTAATGGAGACAATAAGCTAAGGGGCATTAGAGGAATGGAAGGATATATTCAAAGACACATCAAGAAATCCATCCTTGGGAAAATAATTTTAAAAATATATTTTCCATTGGCTTATAAAATTAAAAAAGAGAACAAAATTCTCTATTGGATATGGAAAAAATTCTCAGTCTTTTCATCTTGGAAGAAATAAGACCTAATTTTTACCCTACTCCTTATGAGATATTATGGCAGATCTCTGATTTTGTTTTCCTTAAAATATTATATCTTTTACTATTAGGCTTTCTGTATGTTTAATACAAATCTTCTCCACTTGATCATAAAGAAACCAGGCAAAAGACCATATTCGATGTTTCTAACAATTCCTTTTTCATCTACAATTGTGAGCATCTAAACGCAAAATAGTATGTAGAATTAAATGAGGAGAGAAAGATCCATCTTAACAGTTGTCTAGACTCTGGGGATAGAACAGTGAATGGAAGACAAGATTCCTGCTCAAAGGATGCTCATAGTCTAGTCTGATTAGGAGGATCCGAGCAACTAACAAAGAATTACTCAAAATGAAATTAGAGAATGGTGAGTACTATGGAGGAAGTAAAAGAGATAATAGGCTGCAGAGATGCCTAGGAATGTGGAGATGTTTAGATACGTGGATCAGATAGACTTGTCTCAGAAGGTGAAACCTGAACAATTGTTCATACCTGAACAATGAGGGAGAAGCCAGCTACATGAAGATTTGCACAAAGAACATTCTAGGCACACATTGCAACAAAAATAAAAGCACTATGGTTGGGATGATCTTGAAATTATTGAAAAGAAATAAGGCTGTCATGTCCACAGTAAATCAGGGGAAAAGTAAACCAGGACTGAGGTATATATTGTTTGATAGGTTTTTTATGGGGTCACTCCCTTTCATTCTATGACTAGCTCTTCCAAACTCCTTACCTTGAACCCTAAGCCCACCTGCCCATCACCTCAAACTTTCCTAACACTGAGAAATAAGGCAAGAAAACAAGGAGAGAGAGAATACATAGTGATCAGATTGAATGGTGTCACATAGTAAAACAGAAGCATTTGCCTATTTTTTGGTGGGGAGGGACTAGGTAATTCAGTGCCCAATCCAGAAATATTTTTGCTGTACACCTGGGGAGAAAATGATACCTGTGTTTAGATAATGAAATAGAACACAAAGGACATGTGAAGACCTTGGCATTGGTCCTAGTGGGCTGTCAATCTGAAATGGCAGATTTATTGAAATGATAGCTGGTTAAATATGACCAAGGACCAGTTTTAACTCAACTCATGATAAGGTAAAAAAACAAAACCAGCTACAAAATTGGAATTAGCCTAATTCCTAAAGAAATTAAGTAGTAAAAAGTTAATAACAGAACACCCTTCCCCTTTTTCCTTTTCCCGTGTGTTCACTTGGCACAAGTTGGTGTCCTTACATGGCCTTTGGAAACAGAGAATGAAGTTATTCTTTTGACTGTTTGGCTCCATTTACATGTTTGAACTCTTTGCTAACACAATTTCAAGTGTGTGGGAAAATGAAGTCGCATTTCATTAAAAATAATGAAAAGGGCATTTGGAGTCAGAACTTCTGTTGTGGTTTGAGGTAACTGTATAAGTTTTAATCATGGTGGCTCCTTTCATTTCTGTGTATTCTTTGCAGTATGAAAAAAATAGAATCTGTGCTTTCTAGATGTATTAGAATGTAGGAATGAATTGTTTAGACTTTTTCACAACTTTTTTTTAAAAAGTGGTTTTCATGTTATTACTATAATAAAAAAGAAAATAAAACCGGCAGCATTTCCTTTTCTTATCCTATTCACATTGTTACAATACTCAAACTTTCGCCAGTAGCCTTTCAAGGCACTTACTCCTAATTCGATTTTTATTGATGTTTGGTAAAAATAAGAGTTGGAGGCTTATATATTTTTATTACAAATATCCTTCAATTTAGTATGTGCCCTGGGAACTTTGATGCTGCGGGTAGGAGATTGCTAAATAATCATTAAAATTGGATCCGACAAAAACATTTAGTAGTGTTCAGTCTACCAGGGCTCAGCGGTGCATTTTTTCCCCAGCAAGTTCTTTGCATGTCTGGTCTACTTTTCTTGATTTGAGTAATTATACTTCATAGCTAAGTTAGGAAGCTCATTTTGGCCAACAATTCATGACGGTACTTTTGCAATCCTGAATATTGCTTTTCAGGAGCAATTTGAAACATATGCTATGGGCCTCAAGCAAATCAGGTAAAATTATATTTTGGATTTTAATTTTTATTACTTTTAGAATTTCATAGACTTGGCGAGCATGAAGGGGAATTTACCATTCTCCATAAGGTCTGCCATCTAGTTGGAGCCTTCCACAATATTTATTGTTTCCTAAACTACACTGGTCCCTAAATATATTTTTGGCTTCAAATCTCTAAGTATTTTAGCAAGCTAAGTTACTATTTTATCTACAGCTAGAGAAGGCTAAGAAGACTGAGGAACAGCAACAGAAAAATATAAAAGAAGAACAACAAAAAGTTTCACTTCCTGCTTGTGAGAAAAGCATCTTCTAAGGATGGCCCTAAGTGTTCCAATTCCTGTTTAGTAGCTACACACCTTTGAGGATTATCTACTCCATTCTGAAAAACACGCATATGGATTTAACCCATATCAGTGCTCAATTAACACCATACCACTAATTTTTTTTGTTTTTGTTTTTTGTTTTTTCAGTCTTCTTTTAGCTTTCCTTTCCTGCTCTATCTCACATTTATTCTGAGGATCGAATGAATAACACATGGGAAACTACTGTATAAGCTTTATACATGTGTTTTATATTTAAAATACAGAGGGCAGGCTATTTAGTACAATCTTATTTTAGAGAAGAGTTAACCAAACAAAGTTTTGGGACTTTCCTCCAATTCAAAATTACACTTATGAAAGATCCTTCTTAAAATGATTCATTTCATTTATATTCTCCAAGACTTGCCTGGATCATGTTTTGCTTAGTGTTTGCTGGATATCATGGTAGCTTTCCTCAGAGCCTAGCCTTGTATTTTAAGTGCATGCCAAGGCTATTTTGATGGATATATTATATATAGAAAAGGTTGATGTATTCAGTTCCTATTTAATTGAAAGTCCTTAGGGAACATGTAAATCTTTTGTAAAAGGAAAGGGAAACAGAGGAAGCAACTTGATGAGTTGTCTTATTCCTTCTCTTCACTCTTGCCTATCCTCACCCCAAACAAAATAAAAATAAAAATAGCCCTTACACTTCTTTTGATATCCATTAACCGGAATTCAGAGTGGACATTCAGCAATCTGCATTGCAGTTATGTTTTTTCTTTCTCAAAATCACCTGGTATGTGTTGTAACTCTTATGTGCTTCAGTCTTGACCCCCTCTCCTTCTAGGCCTGGTAGACTTCTGCAGCATCAGACTTATATGGCCTTTGCCTCTGATGGTTAAAGTCAGTGTTTGAGCAGGAATATCAAGAGAACATCTTCTGGAATCTACTGGATCCTCTACATATATTGGAATATTATAAGTGAAATTCATTTTTTTATGCATGAAAGAGAGAGGAAGGGAAAGGAAGCGACAATTATAGTGTTTTATTTTTAATTTTTTTTTTAGTTGTCAATGGACTTTATTATTTATATGTGGTGCTGTGAACTGAACCCAGTGCCTCACACATGCTAGGCAAGCACTCTACCACTGAGCAATAAACTTAGCCTTATAGTGTTCTAAATACTAAGCAAAGAACGAGCTTTTTAAAAAGGCATTACTATCTATGAATACCTGATTATAAGTTTTGCTTACTACAGACAACATAATATTGTTAAGATTTGTTTAGTTATCTATTACATTAGCAGATAGAGTTTTGTTAATAAGGACTTCATGATGACAATGGAAGGATTACTTGAAAATAATTAAACTTATCTCACAGAATGCAAATGATAAACTATATAATAAAAGTGGTCGTGACTATATAAGACAACACATACTAACTTGGATAGTGTTTGCTTTTATTAGTAAATTGGTAAAAACCATAACAAAGTACAGTGAAAGAAAATACCTCTAGTTTGGCCCTGTTTGAATATTCTTTCTTATTTAATGTAATTAACCTCCCTCTATCCTATGCTGTTCTTCTTCTGTGCACATAGGATTGGATGGTCACTGGTGCCACCATGTTTTAGGCAGAACATCTTCATCAGTGCTTAGGTGCAGTGTTTGGATCCTGACATTTGAAATACCATTTTCACTGTTAAAAATCTACATTATGTTGGACAAATTAATCTTTTGAGACAAGGTCTTGTTATATTGCCAAAGTTGTCCTTAATTTTTGATCCTCTTGTCTCAGCCTCCCACATACATTAGGTGACAGATATGCTGTGGTACCTGGCACATGTTGAGGCCTCAGCCTCTTCATTTATAAAAAGAGAATGATAATAGGACCTACCTCATAGAGATTTTACAAATAAAATTGTAAAGTTTGAACATGGAACACATACTGTGTTTTTATTTGGATGTGAGGTGTACCCCAAAAGCTCAATTGTGAGATAGTCAAGAAGGTTTAGAGGTGAAATGTTTGGGTTATGAAAGCCTTAATCCAATCAGTAAATTAATCCCCTGATAGCGATTAACTAAGTGGTAACTGTAAGCAGGTAGGGTGTGGCTAGAGGAGGTGAGTCCCTGGGGGCATGCCCTTGGGGTTTATATTTTGTCCTTGTTGAGCAGAGCTCTCTCTTCTTCCTGGGTGCCATGATCCCAGCTGCTTTCCTCCATCACACCCTTTCTCCATGATGTTCTGCCTCACCTCGGTCCCAAAGAATGGAGTCAGCCGTCTATGGACTGAGACCTCTGAAACACTGAGCCCCAGATAAACTTTTCCTCCCCTAATTGTTCTTGTCGGTTCTTTTGGTCCTAGTGCTGAAAAAGCTGACTGAAACATGCTCCTCTCCACTCTGGCCTGACTCTATTGCACGCCCTCTCAGTTCTGCTATGACTTCTGAATCTCTCTCTGAATATACTAGTGGAAGAATATATTGTCCTCTGACTTTACGAGGGTTAAAAAAAAATTTCTTGATTTTATTCCAACCTGGAGGACATAGTTAAGCCATAATTAAATTCTTCACCCACAGAAACTATAAGATAATAAGTGTGCATTGTTCCAAGCCTCTAAATTTTGGGTCAATTTGTTATGCAGTAATAGATATTAAATACACCTTCATTTAGGTGATTGCTTGTGGATATAGAAGAAACACAGAAAAGTTCTTAGTAATTAATTTAAAATTATAGGCCCACATGAGAAATATTTATTTTTGTGGTTCTTATTTTGATCTTGTCTCAAATAGATAAAGCAATTATTTTTTTTCTCAGTAATTTCAGTCTAGTAAATGTTTTTCGATTTGTACTTATGATTGCTTTTGTTCTCAGAACTCGAAATTGAACCAGGGGTGCTTTAGCACTGAGCTACAGACATATGGTTGTCACCTTTTATTTTGAAACAGGATCTCACTAAGTTGCTAAGGCCGTCTTGGAACTTGAGATCCTCCTGCCTCAGCCTCCCAAGTGCTGGGATTACAGATTTGTGGCTCTCTGTACTGGCTAATTTTTTTTGGGGGGTGGGGTACTGGGGATTGAACTCAGGGGCACTCAAACCCTAAGATACATCCCCAGCCCTATTGTGTGTTTTATTTAGAGACAGGATCTCACTGAGTTGCTTAGTGACTCACTTTTTGCTGAGGCTGGCTTTGAACTTGTGATCCTCTTGCCTCAGCCTCCCAAGCTGCAGAGATTACAGGTATGAGCCACCTGCTCTGTATTGGCTATTTTTGAAAGTCTTGTAAGGAATTATCTAAAGACAAATTCATACTTTACCCTCATCATCATTATTATCAAAACTTCTTAGGCTAATTATAGGCCAGACCAAGGTTCATGTATTTTACTTCATTAATCCTTATAGCACCCCAAAGAGGTAAACATATTATTGTGTTCTCAATATTTTTCTTATTTTAATTTTGTTACGAGGGACTGAACTCAGGGCCTTGTTCATGCTAAGCAAGCCCTCTACCAATGAGCTACATCTACAGTATTTTTAAGATTTTGAGACAAGGTCTTGTTAAATTGCCAAAGTTGTCCTTAATTTTTTTTTTTTTTTTGGTACTGGAGATTGAACTCAGGGGCACTCGACCACTGAGCCACATCCCCAGCCCTATTTTGTGTTCTATGTAGAGACAGGGTCTCACTGAGTTGCTTAGCTCCTCCCCACTGCTGAGGCTGGCTTTGAACTCGTGATTCTCCTGTCTTAGCCTCCCTAAGTACTGGGATTACAGGCTTGCACCACCGCGCCCGGCTTGTCCTTAATTTTTAATCGTCTTATTTCAGCCTCTCACATACATGAAGTTACAGACATATGCCATGGTGCATGGCTCTTTCTCTCTCCCTCTCTCTGTCTTTCCTTCTTCATCTTTGTATTCACTATCTTCACTGTCTTTCTCATCATTTCTTCTTCTTCCTCATCGTCTTTTGTGTTAGGGATCCAATTCAGGGCCTTGTGCATACCACATAGGTGCTCTTCCACAGAGCTACATCCCCAGCTGTAAATACAGTATTCTAATCTCCATTTTACTATAGAAGAAGCTGAGGCACAGAGAAAATATAGAATTTGCTATAAGTCACTAGTCTGTGGTAGAACTGGGATGCAAACCCAGTTCATTAGGCTCTAGAGTGTGATATCGTAATCACTTTGTTGAGTTTCATCTCAGGACTGCTAAAGATTGTGGAGAGAAGAAAGTGTGGAAGCTTCCACTGACACTAGTCTGATAACACTGAACAAAATTGAGTAATTTATTTTAGTCATTAATATTAGATGGTTTTCTTGTGATTTGCCTTTTATCTTTTCTCTTAAAAGAGTCACAAAATATTGAAACTATTTTTTAATATTAATATTATGATTTATTTCACTCAGTATTTACTAACACTCTCTTCAGTGCATAGAATTATGCTTACTCTGATAAAAGAGATCAAGAAATATAGGGCAGTGACTGATGATGACCTGATACTGAAGATAATGATAATGATGAAGATGGTAATAGTTTTGTTTAATAAATTATAAATGCATTGTTTTATTTCAGTTGTATATTAAGTGGGCATAAACAATAGAGTTGTTTTTTTTTTTTTTGAAGTTAGATCTTAGGAAGACTTTGCCAATCAGATTAGTAAAAAAGGGCTGAGAGAGTTGTGTATGGGAAAGCCATCATAATCTATTTATCATACTTTGATGTTAAATTTGGGGAAAATTAAAAGACATTTATTCCATGTTCTCACCTACTGAGAATCTTTTCTTAACTTAATACAAAGTTGAACCCCCAGATAAACCTGCCACTCACATAATTTCAACCTCCATAGGAATTTATAAGGGCTTTCTTCAAAATCAAGTTTACCAATTCAGTCTCCACTTTAGAGAAAGTCCTATAGCTCAGGGATAAATTCAACCTGGGTATTTGTGAATTTGTATTTGTGTATATACTGCATGCATACTTTGCTCATGTTTAAAATTTGGAATATTTTAGAAACATTATTAACCCTATCATGTCTGACAAATTCAAAAGCAGCAAGAAAGCTGATGACATGAAGTGACATATTAGATGAATATGAACTGACTGAATGTGTCTTATGGATGCAAGATCCAATGGGTTTTCCTCGGTGCTTTCTGAATTCAACTTATGATTAAATGGAGGAATCATTGGGCAGTGTAAGTGGAGATATTGAAAATAAGACCTCAAGACAGACTTTTTCTTCATGTTGACACTTTGTAAGATTTTACTACCAAGAGTTCACAGTCTTCTAATGTTTGGTTTTCACATTTAAACACAAATTTCCAAAGTGTTTTGGTCAGCAAAGAATATAAATACAGTATACAAAAAAGTTCAAAGTATTACTTTGAACTTAAAAGTTCAATATTACTTCTGATATAACATAATATGTCATATGACTCTCATTTATGCAAATTAAAAATATTTACTGACAGGTGCAGTGGCACACTCCTGTAATCCCAGCACTTTGGGAGGCTGAGACAGGACAATCATGAGTTCAATCCAGCCTCAGGAAAAAAAAAAATACTACAAAATAGGGTTGAGGATGTGGCTCTGTTGTCGAGTACTCCTGAGTTCAGTTCCTGGTACCAAAAAAGAAAAAAGATAAAGAAAAATTAGATGTACTTTGATTTACATCAACTTGTTACCAATTGTTAATCCTTTGATTTACATAGACATGACTGACATTCCAAGTTATTTCAGCTCTTTCAGTGTTGATATTTTATTGTATTCTATTCATTTGCAAAATATTAAATATAATTATAATGAATATGCTAAATTATAAAATCACAAAAAGTAAAAAAATTAACTCAGAGGCAAAATGTGAAGCTTTAAATAATGCAAAGCAAAGGCAGACAAAATCTCAACAGAGAATAGATAATACCAATATCAGGGGAACTGACCACAGAGCTTATTGTGAGCTGCCTAATGGTCCAAGTGAAAAGAGACTGTAGAAGAATGGTACCTATCATTTCTACATTTTATGTTTGTCATCTGAACCTAGAACATGACATTTATTTCTGTTGAACTGAATAATGATTCAGTCAGCTCTGAATTTCAGAGTAACTAGATCTTTGGCAATATGTTTTCTATTCCCAGTCAGTTCTGTCAACATTTAGAAAGATATTACATATAAATATTGCCTCAAATTAGTTCTTAATCACTTAAAAAGAAGAAGTGAAGGTCAGAAAGAGGCAAACAGAACAGAGGAGCTTGGCTTTGATGTTGGACAAGGGGAAAGCAATCTGGAAGGCTGGGTCTACAGAGGAGGGCATGGTGGCTACATGTCCCTTACTAACACAGACAGCAGTTAAATAGCAACATCTAAAAAGGCAGTGGGAAGTGACAGGTCATGGAGGACAAGCTGCAATATTTCAGGTAGCCTGTTGTCACACTCTGCTCTTGGTCTAAATTACTGCTGACAAAAGAACAAAAGATTGGTTGAATCTATTGGTTTGATTAGTTCGTAAATATTTCCTTCACAGATCCACGTTGGAAACTGAATTGCTTCATTCCATAAGTATTAGGGAGAAAACAAACCTCTTTCAAGCTTCTGGAATGTATTCTTATCTCTGCTATGTCACTCTCATTCTCAATCACTGGGCATTATGCAGAAATATACATTTGATCTTGTAATTCATTCATTATCCCCTTGGGCTGATGCTAACAGATGCTATTAGTTTAATGATCATAGTCATCCATTGTCATAATTAAGGTGATCACTTAATGAGGCAGGATGTATCATTGCTTAATACATTACATTAGGAAAAGATGGCATGTCTGGGCATAAGGCATCACCCATCACTTTTGATGATGAGTCAGTCTTGTAAATGCTTCTCAATGAAACAATGAGGTGGGTCTTTGGGACTTTTTTTTTTTTTATTATTTTATTTTTTTCCCAAAAGTTGCATTTTAATACATGTTGGCAACATCTAATGGGGCTCCCCTAAGCTCTGATAGTGGTCATTATGATAATATCGAGGTTCCCCTGGTATTCACCATGTCTTGCCATGGAGGCAGCTTCACTAGTATGATGTGTGGCTTCAGAGTCTTGAGTTATACTCCCAGGCCAACTCTACTGTTACTTGCTTACTCCCCAAAATCTTCTCAAGAGGTGGTTTTTCTTTCCATTATCGTGCTGAAGCATTTTCCCCATGACATTGAACTTATGTTTTGCAACTTACGGTGCTTTTAAATTGACAAAGCCCTTTTGAAAATCATTGAGTTTCCATAAAATATTAGAAAGCAATTATTCTTATTTCCTTCTGCAGATGTCTGGGGACGTGTGCCAGGTATATCCTGAATTGTTAGTAACGGGAAGGTAGTGGGATGTTTCCTACATGAATAATAGCTGCTGGATACCAGTAAACATGCCACGTGTATATTATATCCCTATATTACCTGGCACTAATTTCCTCTATTTTCTTTTACTTTTTCAGTTCCCAGAATCACCAGCTGATTTTGACTACCATGTGTTGATGAGAATTTGAAATGACATAGACTATTTTGCTTGCTTATTAAAATATTCCAGCAATGACTGCAAAAAAATTTATTGTTACACTTTCCAATTATCTGCACGGACCAGACTTCAAGTTTTCTAAAATTAATTTAACTTTACCAGAATATTCACTGGAATTCAGTGTTCCCTTTTAGTTCCATTTAATAATTCACTGGATTATTTAAACACTTGCTCATTTTCTCATTCATTATTTATTTTGAAAGGATTTATTGAATTCCTACTATGTCCCAGACACTGTAGATGATATATAAAGTTAAATAAGATTAGCCCATATTTTAGAATGTTTGAGCTCTTCAGAGTTGATGACAGTCTATCAATCATATGGACTAAAAACTATAATGCACTGTGATATGTACTGTAGTAGAGCTTGGTCAGTGATGGTGAATATACAGATCACAAAAAAACTAATTATGCATAGATACTAGAAAAAATATTTTGAACAAATAGTGTTATTTTGAATGTTGGTGAATGCTGAAATTTTCCTGGAGGAAGAAAGGGTTATGAAGAGTACCATGTTCAACAAAATAAATAGAAAGTAAAGAAGATTAGATACATGGTACATCTATAGTAGAGGAAAGGCGGCCACTATGGTTTAGCAGGGAAGCTGTAGTCAGATCAGCAAGGTTCTGACAAGTTCTTCTGAGACATTTTGGAGAAGATCCAGCAGGATCTTCATCTTCAAAGTATAGTACTTGACCTAAAATATTATTGTTCCACATGTGAATCATTGGTTATCTACAGAAAAAATACTGAAGAGTTGTAGAGCTTAAAGAAGTTCTATATTTAAAAAACAAAAATGTACTTATGTATGACAAGTATTTTCTAAAGTATTCTATCTAGGTGAATTTGTAAAAGAAAAGTCAAATTATAATTCTTTATGGTGAAAAGGATGCTTTAAAATTATAAGAAAAAACAACTTTCAAACATGAAAAACATTACAATAATTGGAAATTTTTCCATTGTTGTGTGATTTTGTCTCTGAAAACCACATAGATATCTCAACCATACATTTTTTCAAAGTTGCTCTAAATTTGGAAATCAAATTTACAATTTGTTTGTAAAAACAGTTGAGTGTAATAAGGACAGTTTGCTGGTCAAACTTCAGCAGCAATAACAAAAATTTTCATAGTTTATGGATAAAGTTACAAAATGAGGTTCATGGCATAAATCAATGAATTTATTTTTCAAGTTGATTAATTTTCATTATAAGCCATATTTAAGCTAATAGTTATTAAAATCAAATATCACAATATATTTCACTTAGAGCCATACCCTTAATTTGAAATATAAAGGGTTAAATAAAAATTTCCAGAAATAATAGATTGTAATGAATCATATAGTTATCTCTATTGTACATATGAATTATATTCCATTATTAACAAGTTTTAGTGCTAGTAAGTATATAATCTAAAATGTTTATATTTTAATTCTTTTAAAATGCCTATTTTGAAATAAAATAATAATAAACTTACTACTTTATGTTTAATAATATATTCCTATAACAAATTATTTAAAATTTGTAAATATATATAAATATATACATGTACATAAACATTTTTGGATGTACACAATAATAATATTATAGAAATAGTCTTCTAAAATTAAAGTATTTGAATTCTTCTTTTGTGGAGAAGACATCTATATTTTCTGTAAAGGACCTTATTGACTTGGATAAATTGTAATTTTTAATCCTTGACATATTCTATCCATTAATTCATGGCTCATATTGCCCCACCCCTTCACAGGGTTTAATATATATAAATATATTTTTTTAAAAAATAACAGTTATCCATGGACTCATCATCCCAAAACAAAGCCAGGACCTTGACAATAATTTTCCTGGAATCATATGACTCCTACCAACAAATCTGCCTCAACATACCTATGGTGTTCTCATCCTGAACCCTGTGTTCATTGGTACCTTCTTTTCTCTTTCAATATGATTTAATTGTTTAACTATATTTACATTTTTTACTCCTAAAATTTTTTTGAACTTTAGAGTGAAAGTGTCATATTTTGAGGCTCTGTGAGGATTACTTATTTTGTTTAACACTGCATTAGTGAGATTAGTATCATTTCAGGTTGCTGTAGTTCATTTGTTTTTGACTACTTCCCTTGCATCCTATAGACTTTCCTCAAACAGACAAAATAACCCTTTAAAAATGAGTTTAACATTGCCACTTCTCTTCTTTTAAAACAATGGGTTCTCAATGGGCAGGCAGAAAAATTCTAATTCCTTAATATGTTTAGAAAGACCACATGGCTGGGCGTGGTGGCACAAGCCTTTAATTCCATTGACTAAGGAAGATACGGCAGAAGAATCACAAATTCAAGGCCAGCCTTGGCAAGGAAACTTAGGGAGATTCTGTCTCAAAATAAAAGATAAAAAAAGGTGAGGGTGTAGCTCAGTGGTAGAGTTTCCCTGGGTTCAATCCCCTGTATGGAAGAATTTTGATTAACTCTGCTTGCATTTCCTATTAGTCCCTCCAGCCTCCCTCCTCTCCTATCACAACGGTTTCCTTGCTTCTTCAAATGAGTCAACAATGATTCTGAGTCAACAATGGATTAGCGCATGGAGTTGTATGTCTTCACTCTGAACCTCCTTTCTTCAGACATGGACATAGCTAGCCTTCATTTTCCACAGACTGAAATATTTCCCTTACTTTAAGGATATATCTACTCCAATGTTACTGTTTCCTGAAGCCTTACCATCCTTTCAGAAATCAATCTCTTCATTCTGGTATTCACACTTCATTTTTATTTCCATCAAAGAACCTCTTGCTCTCAAATAGATCTATAAATATATTTGCTTATTTTTCAATTGTTCTCCTTAGTTATAGTGCAAGATCCAAAGGAATGTATTTGCTTTGTCCTGCTCATAACTATATTCTCCGAACACCACAGTGTCAAACACAAATTACTGTCTTCAAAAAAGTACTGAATGAATAAATTAGGGTCTATTTTATCTAGAGACCTTCAGAAATTCAAACAAAACTTACTCTATACCTTATATTTTACTTCTTAAAGATTTTAACAAATAATTCAGCAACACCAATTTTTTTTGCCAAGAGGCTCAATTTTTGATCTACTTTTCATGTTGGGTTTCTGCGCATAAATATTGTGCATAATTTCTTTTTTAAAAAGTATTCTGTGGAGAAGAAATTTTAAAAACCACTCTCATATATAATCCTCTCAATAACACAAGTATGATTGCACTATATTCATGTTTTATGGATGATGATATTAGACCTCAGAAGGTTTAAGTAATTTGTCCTAAGTCATACAGATCTTAAGTGCTATGGCTCAAACGGGAGACAATTTTACCTCACTTCAAAGCCTATGATCTTTCCAATTATCCTGATATGTTTAGGTCATCATTATATTGAATGTAACTGCATTGAATATAAAATGTGAGGACTTAGGACTAAGGATTAATTTTACTAATAAACAGATGATCCAATTATTATTTTCAGATAACTTCTTGAAGAGCTATGTTTAAATTGTCTTTTGCAGTGCATGGCCAAGAGATATGCACTGATAAATATTGTGTAAGAGGCTCTGTTATACATCAACACACATTACATGTGATAATCTAGAAATGAGGGCAGAATGGTTAGTGGGTACGTGGATCCCTTTCCTGAAATTTTAGCACTAAGGATGCATAAATCTCTTTCCCAAGAGCATTTTTTTTTGCATAGGTGTCTGAGATAAGGGCTAATCATGATCTTTCTGCCAGAGATGTCTCACCTGCTCCAGGTGATGCTGGCTGCTATTCATCACAAAGATGGAGGAAGGGAGAAATGATACATGACAATAAGAGAAGCTATGTATTCTTTTCCTTATGTATAATTTACCTTAAGTAATAAATGTGGGAATGAATGAAAAGAGCAGCAAAAATAATAAATACCCTTAAGACAAAATTCAGATCCCTTAATGTGAAAGTCATGTATAAAATTAAACTGTAGACAACAGATAAAAGCCAACAATACCACTGTGTATTATCACAAAACTACTTAATGGTATGAAAATAAAATAGGGAAAAATAAATCTGAGGAAGTGCAGTTAAGACTAACTTTGAACAAATGGAATTTTATATCCTTGTTCTAATTAAAAACAAACAAATAAAAATAAACAGCTGTTGAGATTACTTGGCTTCAGTTAAAAAATATATATATTTGTGGTTTTTTCATTTAGTAAAGCCTGACATATTTACCTTGCAATGGAAGCTGACCAAATGTGGAGAGTTGGCTCCATTCAGTAGAGTGTCAGCAAAGTGCACTAATAATTAGGACACCAAACACAAATTAGTAAACTTTGAAGCTCAGCCAGACCAGAATATGAGATAAAATCCAATTAAAAATAAAACTATGGAACTTTATTATGAAATGTAAATGTTTAAACTCCCACTAAAAGTCTTAAGAAATAAAGCAGCCTCAAAAGAATTCATCCTGACAATTCTTTTTGGATTTCTCAAGTATTGTTTCTGTTTGTCAGAGATGAATTTTTTCTTTGAATTTTACTTGTATGTGCTATGACTTGATAGCTTTATATAATCTAAATCACAATAATACTTCAACATAATCATTCAGGAATTGGTTAGGGATAACAGCTTGGACATCTATGTGTCATTCAGGATTAAGAACAGTGGTGACCCAAGATTAGTTAGACCTACAGGTAAAGGACTATGAGAATGGAAACATTCAGTCATGGGCAGGTGAGTTGACTAATGAAAATATCAATGAGACTGCTCACTTGAGCATCTAAGAAGGCAAGTTGTCACTGTCAAGTATGCATGATGCTTGGACTCTCAGCCTTGTCAAGGAATCATCAAGAGCAAGTAGGGACATACATAGATAGATAGATATGTAGGTAGGTAGGTAGGTAGATAGATAGATAATAGATGATAGAGACAGAAAGACAGATAGGAAGAAAATAGTGAAGTAAAGATTGGGAACCACAAGCTAACAGTCAGGATTCACTCCAGAGATTCAATGCAGGGTTGATCATCTCTATATGGAAACACAGTTCCATCTGTAAGGTGATGATGTTTTGGTTTAGGAAAGTTTCAAGGACCTAATATTAATTGGAATTCAAGAATAAGAAGGATACTAACCCTAATTATGTAATATGCATAAAATTATGTTCACCCACTAACATTGGACAAGACTAGTCATAAATAGATAAATATAAATAGAATAATATATATAATTCAACATAGATTCAGATATATATGGAAGTTTTGTACTCAGTACTGGAGATATAAATTGGTAGTGAAATGAAAGGTTACTTATGATAATAAGAACTTATTGGGACTATCTGTTGGCTACCAGAGAGGGTCACAGGCTCAGGGGCTATGAAAGCCTCTATTTCTAGGAAACCTCAGTGTGTGGCCAGTAGCCGCCATTGTAAAAGCATATTGTACAGAATGAAGAGAGCAAATTCTTCCATCATAAATCCATGGGAATTTTGTGGCCATGATGGATAGTCCAGAGCCTCCACAGGTATAAGAAGTTGTTCCTAAGTATCTAAAGTGAAGCTGGTTTTGAAGAGAACACTACCAGAAGTGCCTGTGATACTGCAATTTGGAAAAATTATAGAGAATTTTCTTGGATGGGGGTTTCATCCCAGGGGGGCTGGCTTGCAAATAACATCAGAGGAATAGTACAATAGCTGGGTTTTTTTTTTTTTTTTTTAATATTATCATGGACCAAATGGCCTTAAGTTTACCAAATAGTTTTCAGGAATTTAATTGAGGTCTTGTACTATATGTAAAACAATGGTTTGTTCCCACTCTTTTGTGAACTCCTTTGTATTTATATGTTCAAAACGAGTGTGTCAAATGCATCTCCTTAAAGGAAGATATCGTCAGTGTGATGTCCTATTTGTACTCCTGGAGGAAGTTAGATAAAATTAGGGTCTTGCCAGTAAGAACTGTGTGCAATGTTAAGGCTGTTGAGGCAGCTCATGGAAAAGATGTGTTTTGTCACTTTGGAAGTGAAGAAAAACCAGGACTGAGGGACTAATAGATTCGGTATTGAACAGACATTTTAGCCATTTTGTGTTGGCAAACTATTCACTAGCTTCTGATTACATGGAGTCACTATTTTCAGTATGTTAAGTGGGACATGGCATTGCAGTAATCCACATGGAGGCACCATTCATTCCTTTCAGGTTTGAGACCAAATTTAGCTGTTAAATGGAGAAGCAGAGAGGCAAATATTCCCATCACTAAAAACTACTATAACGGTATAGAGTTTAGTCTTTGAAGGTCTGTTTTAATTTAAATTGGGATAATTAAACTATTTACAGGTCAATTATTAAGTCAATTTATGAATGACAAAGTTTTCATTTAAATAGCAATGTATTAGTCATTGGGTTAGAGAGTTTATGCTTTCAGTGGGATATTTTAAGGCAATGTTCTGTGAATAAAGGCAATGTGAATAAAGGTGATAGTTATGATGGTTAAGATGGGGCATAAGTATTTTGTATTTAGGAATATACTCCTGAATATCCTCCTCTAAGATTATAGGAATTATCTTATTTAAATTTAGTGTGATCCCAGGTATAACTATAATTTGATCCCCTGTATTGATCAGATCCACAGAAGTTTGCCATTTGATGCATTTCAGCAGATTTTAAAGTTAAATCAAAACCTATTTGTCGATGCAGAAGATTATTGATACTTCTTTGTCTTTTTGTTGCATAATTTCAAGTAAAATTTTTATTTCCAATTGGGTCAATTTTTGGATATTTGAGCTTTTCAATTTCTTTCCCTGTCTCCTCTTTCTGTCTCCTTTACTTCTTCTGTGGTTACTAGCAGTACTTGGTGCCCTTTTCTATCCAACTCACATGTATAAGTAAGCTTTTTCTCCCAAGAGTCTCTAATCATAATCACCAGGGTTAGAGGTTTCCTCCGTCACAGTTGTTGAATTAACCCCTTAGCTATGTAACAGGCATATCATGCTCCTCTATAACCGTGTGAATGGATCTATTTTGGAGATAAAAGAACAGATAGCAGCATCAATAGGTATGTTGTAAGGTCTGAGTGAGCCAATTGCTATTAGAAGTATGAATCTCAGAATGCCACAATATAACAGCTGTTCATCACACAAGTGAGCCTTCATATTTCATACTGTCCCAGCCTTCCCAAGTACTCTCTAGAACATTGATGCCTGGTTCGGACACAACAAGGATCACAGGAAGAAAGTTAGACTCCTCCGCAGAGGGGGTATCATGACTTAGGCTGATACTTATACTGAATAAGAGAGGCTGAGGTCAGCTATTGCAACACAAAGCGACGTGGCTGGAAGGCATAAGCTTACCAGAAGACAGAAACACAGTTCCAAACAGTGTTGCAGTGTGCTGGTCAGCAAGCTGCAGCTGCACTCCATCACTCAACAGCAGTTAGCAAGCCAAAGCAAGAGAACAATGATGGTAGGGGTCATCAGCTATACACTCTGCCCATAATGTTACTGTTGTGCATATTCCACAGAAACAAGACACACTCCCACCTCCACACCCACATTTCAGTTTGTAGATTGAGACTGATGTTGCCACACACCAAGAGGTTATGAAAGAATTTGTTATTCACACAATAAAAGGAACCTGTGGGGAGCTGGAGATGGGGGCTGGGATTTTATAGTGAAGAGAAGTTTAATGGGCTGGGATTTTTGTGAGGTTTGAATTTCCTGCAGACACCAAAAGAGAGGATGGGCTTTCTTATCAGCCTATCTAGACAGGGAACAAAAGCCGATGAAGGTGGAGAGGCTAAAAGAAATCAGCGATCATACATCAAAATATAAACTCGGACCCTTTATTGCAACCTTTAATAAGTAAAAAGTTTAACACTGAGAAAATATTACACATTCATAAGTCAAACAAATCTTTCATCCTCTGCAAAAATGCAAAACAATAAGGAATTTCTATAGATACTTGAGACAACAGTTGTCTGATCACAAGTCCTTCGTATCTAAATTATTTCCCTACAAATGATTTACCCTGGAGTCTCTTCTTTTGTTAAAAATAGGATTCAGTAGAAATTTAAACAGAATTATGCTCGTCAAGAGGAAGACTGAAGTACAGCAAATATTCCATGCATGTATAAGTTATGTCAAAATGAACTCCAGTATTATGTATAATTATAATGCTCTAATAAAAATATTAGAAGAAGAAACCTTATAGATTGTTTACTCTAATATCTTCTGATACAGTTGTTGAAATGAAAGTCAGAAATTTAATTCAAATACCCAAAGTGGGGTTTTGAGTTAATTTTATCATAAATAATTGGTTTTGTTTGTTAGCTCATTTGGAGAGTATCTAGAACTAATATTGTCTTTACGGAGAACCCACAGTACAGCTATTAGAGTATAGGCTTATATTTTCTGGATCATTCATATGCATACTATATTCTTAAATTTTTGATAGATACCACCCAATTGCCATTCTAGGGGTTTTCTTATTTATACTACTATTAACAATAAATACAGTTGTCCATTTCTCTTCTCCTTTAGGTCTACAGCATATAAATCTTTAAAATACATTTCATATTTTAAATGTGCATTCTTGATTACTAGATAAGGTAAGCATCTTTTCACAAGTTAATTGGATCATAATTCATTGCACATTTTATTATAGGATTGTCTTTTCAGTGATTTGTAGGACCTCTCTATTGACATGAATGTTAATTCTTTGTTTCGTGTCTAAGCTATACAGTTTAGAATAGTCTTTTTCTTAACTTTTTAATGATTTTTTTAAAAAATCTAGGAATAATTGTAGACTTACATGCATTTTTAGGGAATAATGCAGCATGGTTCTATGTACTCTTTACTCAATTGTCCTCAGTAAGAACATCTTAAAAAATAATATTGCAATATCACAATTCAGTTATTGACATTCAAGTTATTGAAAGTCAAGATACAAAACATTTCTTTCACCACAAAAATACCTCATCTTGCCCTTTGATGGACAATCTTATTTTTCTTCTTCCCCTACTATTTTTGTAACCATTGGCAACCATTAATCTGTCCATCATGTCTACAATGTTGTAATTTCAAGAATCTTAGGTAAATGAAATCATGCAGTTTATAATTTTGGGGAATTGATTTTTTCACTCAGCATAATTACTCTCAGATTTGTCCAAGTTATTGTGAGTATCAATAATTTATTCCTTTATATCTCTGAGTATTTTTCCATTGTGTGGCTATTCCACACTATAGGTAGAAAGAGTTTTCCTAATTATTTGTACCATAAAGGACATCTGAGTTGTTTATAACTTTGGGCTGTTATATATATAAAGCTGCTATGAAATTTGTGTATGGATATTTCTTTGAAGATAAGTTTTCATTTCTATTTTCTCTGATATGTTCTGGAAAAGATTGTTTAGAATTGCTTCTTATTCTTTAACATTCAGTAGAATTTGAAGTGAAATTTTCTGGGTCTGAAATTTCTTTCTTGGGAAGTTTAAAAATTGTAGGTTTAATTTCTCAAAAGGGTATAGAACTATTTAGATGATCTGTATTATCTTAGCTAGCTTTACATTCTCAGGTTAACTCACTGCTGGCTTTTTATGGTTGTTAAATTTTTAGGTGGATTCTACTGGTTATAGCCTGACAGTAGAATCTTCCCTTGGTAAGAAAGTACTGTCTTTTCTCTCCTGGCAGGATGTCTTATCTTTTGGATTTAGGATTAGTTGATTGCCTTGCATAGGGCAGACCCAACATGGCTATAGTTAGACTCTCTTGCCAAGGATTCTGACAGGCTATATTTTTAGCCAAGATCACACTCTGATTTAGCATATTATAAAGCCATATTTAAATATGTACTCAAGGTCATAAACATTTGCTTGAGTCCACTTATGTAACCTGTTGGCAATGTGCCTTCTTTGTCTGGCTTGCATATATATATATATATATATATATATATATATATACACATATAAGTATATATATATGCCTATGGAAAGACTCAAGTTGATAAATGGGGCTAGGGGGCTCCTGTCTCTTCTAAATACAGAATGTATACTATTCCAATGGCACCTTGCATCTTCCTTCACCTGCTAGGATCCCAAATAGGTTTCCCAGGGTTTGAGCCTCCATCCAACACCTTGCAATTTCAGTTTGGTAATGGCTTTTAAGAAAGTCACTAATTTTCAGTTTATCTAGCTTCTTCCTTGTTATAAAGGCAGGGATGTTCTGTTTGCAGCTTTCTAGATCACTAAGCTGAGGTCTTAAGACAACTTCATTTAACATTTTCTTTTTGAGTACATATTTATAATATGGCTTTTCTTTAAGATACAATGAAAATAAAATAATTATAAAGTAACATGCCTATGCAGAAAACTTTTACTTTAAAATTGCTTCCAAATAGCTGTATTTTGACTTGTCACTATGGCATTTAGAAGAGCAATGATATCATTTGCCCAAGTCCATATAGTTAGACATGAAAGAGAAGGAAATTAAGACTTGCAAATCCAAACATTTACTTTTCCGTGTGAATGACCTGTCCTTCCTCTTCTACACCTTATCAAAAAATATTGGTTGTCTCTGAGGAAATCATGGAATACACTATCTTAGCACCATGGTGGACAATCTGAAAGAGCTAAGAATTCTTGAATGTTGGCCCCAAAAGAAAACCCCTTGTCTATACATGTATTCTGTATATTATAGACCAGTAGGTCCTAAATTTAATATGCTTAACAATCTCTTGAGAGCTTGAAATAGCACAGGCTAAGAGATTCTCCTTTAGTAGGTAGTGATAGGACCAATTGCATTTGCATGTCTAACAAGCTCACAGCTGATCCTAAAGTTAATTCCAAGGACCAGCTATGTAGCTACTATTCTATCTATGCTAATGTTTGAGAATTCTACACCATGGTTCTCAAACTTTGCTGTGCATTGTTTTTAGCTGGGAATCTTTATACATTTTCTGATTCCTTGATCCTACTTCCAGATATTGTGATTTAATTTCCGAGAGGTATTGCCAAAAGTCATCAGGTTTTATAAATGCTGATACTAATATGCAGTGAAGTTTGGGAATCACTTCTTTAAACACTGTTTAAATTGGGTTCCTGTGAAATAAAAGAACTTTTAGTTTGAACAGCAGAACAAGTTGAAAAAATTCCCCAGCCTTCTTGCATTTGAGTTTGGAATGAGTTAAACCTATTTCATGCCTAACATTGCCATGTTTATTCAGTATTAAAGAGCTCTCTTCACAGAGTCAAAAGGCTCCATTCTTAAAGGAAACACATATTTAATTCTGGTATTTAATGAAATCAGCCTTTTGTACAGAACTTTATTGCACTTTATTTTAATTGGAATTTTGGTTGATCTTTTGCCTTTTTGACACAAATCTAAAAGTCACCAGGGACAATTACAACATTGTCATTATAGCCTCAGGATTTTACATTAATTCTCCTAACTTACTGATAGAGACTTTCAAATCCTACAGTAATTCACAGAACACAGAAAGGGTAAATTGCTAAGTGACATATTTCAAAAAAGTATATTTTTGAATAGTATGAGAGTGTAACAGATTTCATGAGGAATTTCTTGTCTCCAAACATTATACAAGTTAAACAACGTTAAAAAAGGCATTTCAAATTCCTATCTACATAGTTCCTTTTAAATTATTATTTCAATGTAATTAACTCTTTTTAGAAAGGAGGGATTTACATATTTTCTGTTTGGAGGTAGCAAGATGGAACAAACAACTTTTGGGTTCAATTGGTTCTAAAACAATCCATGTTTTTTCTTTCCTTCATTTTTTTTTTTTCATGAAGGCCTTTGACTTTATTGACCTGAAAACTTCACAAGGACATTGATTGTTATGCCAAAAATTGGTTCAAAATGGCACCAGACTGATTAGAGATGAAGGTGAAGGTGAGGTAAGGGGCCAGGAATCCAACCAGGAAAGCTGGTAACTGTTTCCATGGAAATGGTAGGAAAAGAAGGAGGAAGGAAGATTGCATCTATTCTGCAGAATATCACAAGAAGGTGTCACACCACTCTCGAAGGCATGCAAAGTAGTCTGGGGACCACTTGGCGCTGACATCACAAGTGTCTTTCATCCATTCCCTGAAGAGGTCTTCATCATCTTTCCCTTTTTTAGCACCAGAAACTGGCCCAGGACCACGTATGTCCTGCAAATTCCCTTTTCTTCAGCTTCTTGCCCAGGACTTCACCAATCCTGGCCAGGCTCCCCACTGGCTTTATCCCCTAGGCTTTATAGTGAAGTCTCTGTGCTTTAGAGAGGTTGTCATCTTGGTCAGGCTTGATAGGCCACTCTGGCTCCCATGAGGGCTCTTCTCTCCACCCAACAGTCCATGTTTCTGTAGGGCTTTATCTTCTCTCTTTGGGGCAAGTAGGTGCTTATGGTCCTCTTTCCACATTTATCCAGGTGGTTACAGTGTCTTGTAGGGATGCTGCTTCTCTCTACCTTTTGGTAGTGCCTAGTGCTTCAGAGTTCAGGTATTGTTAGAATGGGTCATAGGTAGAAATCAGTGGAGGAAGGAAAGACAGTGTTCTCCCCCTTTTGAGTGATGAACAATCACTCCCCCTCAGGTATTGGGAAATCCCCTCCCATAAATGGGCCTCCTTTACTGTCAGGTACTACCTTAACCTAGATGAACCAGGTGTAATCAGCTTAAGGGATTTTCTAATGTCAAAACATGTACAGAGCACTTAGGCACCATCATCTGGGGCACCTTGATTCACTGTAATTTACCACAGGGTTTTAGCAGTCCCATAGTTTTCTCTTAGTTATCTACGTAAACTTCCCAACATGGTGAGACCAGCTCAGGCACAGTAGGCCATGCCCCTTCAAGTGCAATAACTGTTCCAAACACACAATACAGGAGGAAGAAAGTTCCCAGACCAAATATAAAGACCTGCCATGTGGAAAGTCCCAGGCCTCTTTCCTCTCCTGGAGGCAGCCAGTTCTGAGTGAAGCTCCCTCCATTACACCAAATAAACTTTTTGTTTATTCTCTAGGTCTTTTGACAGAAATCTTTCAAGAAGATAAGAACTGAGGAGTGTCATTGCTTAATAACAGTATTATTTCTTTTGTAGATTTATCCTAATAGAGATAGATCTCTCTCCTCTTGTTGTCTTAATTAAGTGAATGTAATCAAATTACTTGATTAAATGAACATGATCAAGTTCTAATAATTGACATAGGCTATATCTAGTAGTTTGGAGGGGGCAAAAAGAAAGCATAATGGGCTGAAATCAGAATGATAAGAAGACATAATATTTAGCATTAAAATAGCTAAGAAAATATAGACTTTCATTATAATCTGGCATTTGGTGGTAGACTTCTGCATAATTTTTCATATTTCTAATAAGATAGCTTTGGAAACCTGATAAAATTATCTGGCTCTTAAACCTGAAAAGGAAAAAAGTCTGACAGAAAAATGTAACATTACTGTCTTGGAAAAATTCTTGCTAACTATCATAAGAATGGATCTGGAGTAATAAAAATCTGCCTTGTCCAAAAACAAAGACCACTCTTCCATATGGCAAAAACAGAAGACCTAATAAAATCTCAAATTTAGTGGTCTCATGTGAGTTCTATGCATCATTATATCTAGAAAAAGGGAGAAGTCTAAAAGGGGAAAATGTTGACTGAAGATGAAATGTGTAATTACTCAATGAAAAACTTAGTGGAGGGATTATACCGAAGATTAAAAGCTAAATAAAAAAGTAAAACAAAAATTACATTACTAGCTTGAGTGAACCTCTCAGAACTCAGAGAAAAAGTAAAAAGAGATTAATATGAAATATAAAAGTTGATGTGGAAAGAAAGATATTAGCTGAAATAGCAGAGTAGGAAACTCTAAATGCCACCAAAAAACCATGGGAAAACTGTTATAATCAACTTTGTCAGAACTCAGGATGACAAGAAAGGATTATAGTGACCAAGTGAATACTGATTGAAGGAAAAAGAAACTTGAAAACCTTAGAAAAAATTTGTCATGCTTTCTCTTTGCTCTTAATCCACCCCTTCCCTGGCTCTGTGGTAGTCTTAGAGATGGCAGTCCACATTCCCAGGGTGGAACTCAGTTCCCCCATTCCTGAGGGAGCAAAGCAGATCTTATTCATACTGAATCATGTTGATCTATTCTTACCTGTTGAGGGTTTGCCTGAAGTGCTGAGACAACATGCTGCCTTTGTTTAGCAAATTATGGAAATTATTCCTGGCAGGAAAGTAAAAGGCATTCCTCCAAAACCCTTTAAGTTACACACACAACCCACATCCATTTGGGGGAAAAAAGATTACAACTGAGGCAAACACTATAGTGTCTAAAGTCTGGAAGGAAAAGCTGCGAATAATGTCTTTGGGGAATTTTGGCATTGAAAATGGCTCACATGTGCTGAGGAATTGAGAAAGATGCATGTATGTCAGGACACGATGCATGCTTAGAAAGGTTATGAGAGGACTGGAAGCTTGTACTTCCCTTCCGGGTGATACTGATGCTCAGGCTCAGTGCAAGCAAAGAAAAAGGTTCAAGCAGAGCTGGACCTGGTTCCCTGGAGTGCTCCAGTAACATGTGGAGGCGCAAAGGATCAGGAGGTTATTTTTTCAGGATCATTATCAGGATTCCATAGTGAATATTAGAAAGAAAACAAAAGAAAAGAGGACCGAGGTTAGGTGAAGGGAGGGAAGGAGGCCAGGAAGAAAAGAAGGAAGATGAAAACAAGGAAATTATTTTCCATTTATATTTGTGAGAATTTCTGGGGCTGGATTAATCTCACAACACATTACATAATCAGCCAACTATGACCTTGCAAAGCTTATCAGTGCGTTCTTTTATACTTTAAATGTACTGCATTCAAGACTGAGAAAAGTGCAATGCCAGTAGTTTTTCTTTCAGGCCTTGTAGTAGATTTTAAAATTTTATCACGGGCTGTTATCAAATCAATGGACAGTTAGGCTCACTGATCAGAGCTGATACACTGGAAGGAGTACTGCTGTCCCAGTAGAACTGTTTTTTTAAGTAATAGGAATAACTTAAATATTATTAAATGTTGAGAACATTTATATTTTCAAAGGCAGAATAAGAAGCTGATTTACTTTCCTTCAACACTAAAGAAGAAAATTTCCTTGTATGCTTACTCAAAATGTTGCCAATCAAAATCTTAACTGTATTTTCTTCTTTCCTTCTCTTATTAGAAACAGAAACAGAACTAAGAGGAATGAAGGTGTGCATGGGAAGGTAGAGTTGATCTCTTTAAGGATACTATTAGGGAGGTCCACAGCTGGTCCAAGTAATGACCTTGCCTGCCTAACTTATCCAGGTGCAGTGTGTCTTTATCTGTATCTAAAGCAGTATATCATGTCATATATACTGCATCACATCCTACCATATCATACTCACCATATATGTTGGGTTTTCACACACGGCTGGACAAGAGCTTCCTAAGGGCAGAGTTCATGGCCTGATCATCTTTATATTTATTTCACTGATTACCACTATTCAAATGCCTACTTTATGTTTGATACTGACTACATTTGGGTATATGAAGCCTGTAGTCTTGCCCTTGGGTAATTGTTGTGGTGTTTCTTATATTGGCATCATGAATTTCTTCATGTTGCAGAAAGACTCTCACTACCTCGTCTGATTAGAGCTTAACTTGATGACAGTTCTTCTCAGACCAAAGTTAGGGGGAGAAAGTTCTAGGAAGGCATAAAAGTCTTGCTTTACTTATTTCAGATTATTTAATCCTTAATAGAGCTGGCAATTTCAGAGAATGAGAACTATAAATATCCATTAACTGAAACCTCTCAAACAGGGAATGAGGTTGGAAAAGTGCCCTAAAGGAGAAAATAAATAAATCCACTGCTAACATATGTAGAACACTTGATGTTTACAAAGCAGCTGTTGAGTCCCATGTTACATCATTCTTTGAGGCAAGAGATGAGAGAGAAAAAAAGGTTCATAGTTGGCAAGACACTAACTCTTGGCTAGCCAACAAGACTTCCTATTTGAATTCCTAGACAGACTTTGTTTTCGTAAGCTTTTTGTCACTGTGACCAAAATACCTGACAAGAACAGCTTAGAGGAGGAAAAGTTTATTTGAGACTCATGGTTTCAGAGACTTCGTCCATGATCAGCTGACTTCATGGTAGGTTTGAGGAAAGCTGTCAGCTCATGGCAGCCAGGAAGCAGAGAGGGTGAAGAACCAGGGAGAGATACAGTCCAGGCCATGCCCCCATTAACTTGCTTCTTGTAGTCATGCCCCCACCTGCCTACAGTTATCACCCAGTAATCAATTCAGGTATTAATCCATTAAATGGATTAATTCACCAAAGGGATTGCAGCTTTCATAATCTAATCATTTTACCTTTGATCATTGTTGCATTGCTTAATAGGTAATCTTTTCTGGGGACATCTCTAGATCCAAACCATAACAACATCTATGAGACAACTTTGTGTCACTATCATTTATTTCAGACTCTTCCCACCAAGAGAATTTTCTCTGTAAGTCTGAGATCTGCAAGCTGGGATAATAACTGAGCAAGCCAGGCAAAGAGAACTGTGTTCTATTTTGTGCAACCAACTTTTGATATATCAGGAAAATAGTTTGGATTTAAGAACTGTGCAAAATACTGAGCAAATCATGTATGTTCTGAGTTTCAAGAAAATACTCTAAGTGAATTCAAGTTATTTTGTGGTTCTTAGCAATTTCTTATATATGACAATAGTACCAACAAAGTATTTCATTACAGTGGCTATATTTTGAAACAACTGAGGGTAGAATGACCTGGAGAAAGTCAAGACAGAGTTAGAAACCTTTTACTTACTGTTTTCCCAGGGAGATATTTTGCAGCCTATTTCTGCCTGGTTGTGCTTTTTTGTTGTTGTTGTTGCTGCTGTTGTTTTTCAATATCACATACATGTACAGCTCTAAGTGATTGGGAAATCATTAAAGCCAAATCCACTGTTTCAAAAAGTGAGCCAGAGACATGTGATGTCCAAGTTAACTTAATATAGTTGTCCACAAGAAATTTTTAGATGATTAGCTAACACATACACACACACACACACACACACACACACACAGAAAAAAATACACAGTAGGTTATGTATGGTATCCAACTGTGTCAAATGCTTGCCTAGACTTTCATTGATGTGTTCCCTTTCATACCACACAGACTTGGCTGATTCTAAGAGTTCTATAGGTTAAAGCATTTAGATGCTTCTAAGTTCTGATCACATCTAACAATAGAATGGTGTGTTCTTTTATATTGAAAAGTCTTCATCCAAATTTTAAAAAACTGTAAACAAAATATAGGCTTTATGTAAAAGCAGTGGCAGGGGCAAAGTAGGGATATGAGAGAGAGAAGCAACCAACTGTCTAATACTATAGGTAACAGGATTCATTGAAGTCTATGGGCTCTGATATCCTTAGAAAAGCACTGGCATTTCTTGGATACAGTCTTGTTCTCTATCCTTTTATTTTGAAGATGAGAGATATTATAAGACAATTTAAAAAAAAAACCTTTATTTGTTTATTTTTCAATCACCAGAAACATTTTATCCAATGGATTTTATGGAAACCCAATGTGTACAACAGATAAAAGTACATATCCTTAGGTCAAAGCTAGGGAGGGGGAGCATTAAACCCCCACACCACACTTGGTCCTTTAGCCATTCCTAAAGACCTCAAGGGTGGAATTTCTGCAATGGTACTCAAAATTAAATTCCAAGATGAGTTCAATTATTACCATCTGGGGCTTTCTTAGAAAAGCTAGATCAACTCAATCAGAAATGTGGGGTTACACACAGCATTCTGGGGTATACAAGCCCTGTAAATATTTCCAACACATGTTTGAGCTTGAGTAACACTATTGCAGTGATTCACAATTTTTTTCCCACTGATATAGTAAGTATAATTCTGGCCTAACCGTCAGTGAATCTGGAGTATAATGGTGGCTCTAATTGATCAACCCTATGAATTTGGATAGGTTGTCAAATCTGTTTTGAGTCTACATTTTTGTGTAAAATTAATGATAGCTATTGTATCTTTCTCATGAGAATAGTAATAATTTTGAAATCTTAAAAATACTTTAATTGTAAGAAATGTCAAATACATCAATGTTGTAGAATAGAACAACCAGAAACAGACTCATTTTAATATAGAAATTTCATATAATCAGTAGGATTTATTCAAATGGATATATTAGAGCATGTATTTAAAAATAAAATTTACAACTTTAAATTCATTATTTAAAGGATAAATACAACAAGAATTCCAAGTGTCTTAAACATCTAGGTATAAAATTATCCAGATTCATTTTGTATACTTCAGGTGTTGATTGAGAAAATGCAAAGTTCCAGGACAGAATGAAATTAACATTTGTTGGTCATTTTTATGGTGGTACAATGAATACATTGTTTATTTAGTCCTCAATATAAATCTCTGTATTAATTTTGATTATTATTTATGTTTGATAAACAAGAAAACTGAAACTTACATAGGTGTCATAACAGGCCAAAGACATCTAACTATTGAGTGCTGAAGGTCAGCTTAAGATTTAGACATGTCTGGCTAGATGGGTGAGACACACCTCCTGAGTTGCTAAGGCAAGAGGATAGCAAGTTCAAAGCCAGCTCAGGCAATTTAGCAAGATCCTGCATCAGAATTTTTTAAAAAAATAACACAAAAAGTTGTAAGTATAGCTCAGTGGTAGAACATTGGCTTAGTATGCATGAGTCTATGGGCTCAATCCCCTGTACCACAATAAAAGAAGAGAAAGAAACTCAGATTGGATTTATTTTATGAAAAGTTTTACAAATATACTCTTTATGAAAACATAGGATTTAATCTAAGATAAAATAACTTTTCATGTTTTTAAATTATTGAATTAATTGGGTTAAAACTTGGGTTATTAAAGTAAGAGAAAATTACTAATATTTATTTTAAAGATTTCATTCAACAAAAATTTAAATTCTTTATTTATATTTAAGACATTTTAAAAATTACCAAGACCTTCTCTATAATTACTGAAAATTATACAGAATGTATTTGTAAATAAGAATTGAAATCCAGACACCAAGAAAAGACAAACTGATAGTATAAGCATTTCAACTTTAATACAGAGAATGACACCTTAATCAAGAAAGGGGCTGAAACAAAAAAAAAAATGGTTGTAAGTACATCAGATAAAGGATTAAGATTTATAGTACATAGAAACTTCTATAAATCAGTAAGACAAAAATGAACAGCTTAATAGTACTGTTAGCAAACTTGCAAAGAGGAAATTAATAGTATACATGTAAATCTTTAGTAAAGATATAAAATGAGGTTCATCTCCAAAATCCAAGAGATTAACATAAAAGCAATAATGCTGTAAGACTGCTACAAATAGAAGTAATTCATTGTCGGTGTTGTTTGAGGTACTGGGAAACAGATGCTTTCATATACTGTTGGTAAAAACAAACTGTAATGGGTGATTGAGATAGACAATGGAAGTAAACATTTGACAGTTACTGTGCAAGCTTCATGCTCATACATTATTTGAGACATCAATTTTCTTTTGCAGATCTATTCTATAAAATGTTGCATAAGCCTTCTCAGCCATATATAATTATTATATTTTTTTAAGGAGCTTATTTGTGGCCATTTTTGTAGTAGCAACATTTTAGGTAAAAACCCATTAATTACTAAATTGTTTTAAAAGTATTTAATACCACATTGTTGACCATCATACAAAAATCACAACAGGTTGATATAAATCTGACCAGAAAAATATCCGTAAAGTGTCATTAAAGCACAAAAAGTAAATCAAACCTCAAAGCATTCACAAATGGTATGGCTGGACTGATCACATTCAAAATTGTTTACACACAGGCATGTAATGAAATTCATATACATTCAACTATATAAAAATAAATGATGATATATGTGATTTGTTTTGGACATTGATAGAATACATTTTAATACCAGCTGTCCTTCTTTCAGAGAAAAATAGGAGGGTTTTCTACATGAGATTTTGATTATGATTTAGAAAATATTCATGTTAAATTAGCTGTGAATAATTGAAGCTCCTAAAGTGAAGATCTGTTTTAGGTGGTCCTATGTTTGATAAAGCACCTAATGAATGATGTTTTTTATTCTCTCACCATGTAAAAGCAACCCTGGGAGGAGGCACTGAAGGAAATGGCAGGTGGATTTTTACCATAATTTTATCTGTTCATCAATTTTAAGTGGTTCCTTCCACTGAAGTCCTCTCCCATTGAAGCTAAAGCTTCAGGGAAAGTCTTATTCCTGCAACCCAGCTTGTGTCATCAGTACTTAGAAAAAATAAAGTATTCAGGATAAACTCTGTAATGGACAAAACACACTGAAAAAGAACAATAATCATTAAGGCTGCTACACTCCACAATTCCAAGGAGTGCTAGTTATTTACAACCTGCCACATGCCCAAGAAACAACTGCAATTCATTGGAAGAAGAAATTAGAGCAAGAGGGAACTAGAAATGTAAAGACTTCATAATTCTCAAATGTATTAGGGGGAATACTTGCATGTATTTCCTACTGAGCATATATTACCTTAATAATTAAAAATTAGGAGAATTAAAAACTACATTATAAATGTAAACATAAAGTAGTACTTAAATTTCCCTATAATTTTTCATTACTGTGTCTCTGCTGGTATTTCACCACTGAATGTTTTCATAGAAATTTACTTAATCATTCCTGCTGTGTTGCTCAGCACAAAGAAGTGCCCTGGTTACTGTAGGAACGATTTCCTCCCCATCACTCTCAATATCTTGATTTATGCTGGGATTCATTAGCAAAATTGCAACTCTGCACCAACACCCCAGCCACTTCCTGCTCCACTCATCCAAGTACTTCTGGGAGAATGCATGAAAGCAAGCTGATCTGTGCTACTAGGAATTCATAATAACTAAGTTTTTATTCAAAAGTCTCCTCTCCAACAAGTTCACATCTCAGTCTCAGAAGAACTGGATTGGCAATAGAAGAGGTGTTGTTAGAAATGACTTAACCCGGTTTTCAGTATTTCCATCTATTTCTTCTGTCACCTTTCCTTTTTCTTTACATTCAAGAAAAATGTCTTGACATGTGTATCCACAACCCCATTCTATTTACTTCTAAGGTTTTTAGGATTAGAAATTAAAGTCCAGGTTTGAACTCACATTTTTACTTCTCTTCATTCCTACTCCCTCTTCTTCTTCCCAAACTTGACTACATATATGAAACCATAAAGTCCTCATTTACTCCTGTTAAAATGAATACCATGCTGTTAAAATGAATACCACACCTCCTATCCCAGCTGATCGGAAACTGAGGCAAGAAGATCACAAGTCTGAGGCCAGTCTTGAAAACTTAACAAGAACTTTTTGCAAAATTCAAAAAATAATAAAAGGGTTGGGAATGTAATTCAGCTGCAGAGTGCTGCTCTATTCAATCCCCAGTAACCCCACCACCACCACACACACACACAACAAAAAAGATGAAAAGAAAGAGAAGCATCTTCCTCTCTTTCCTATTAAAGGATTTCACTTACATAACTTATATATTATTGTCCTCTTTTCTGTATCTTTTTCATTCCCTTCTATCCTCTACCATCCCAGGGTTATTTCTACCAGCATAGAACTCCCACATTCAAAAAATCCATATTCCATGCAGCTACTTCCACAGTTCTCTATTCTCCTTGCTATGGTTTAAACATGGTTTGTGTTCCCCCAAAGGTCCGTATGTTAAAGGATGGTCCCCAGGGTGGCCCTATTGGGAGATGAAGGAATTTTTAAAAGGTGACGTCTACTGGGAGTTCCTTAGGTCACTGGTGATATAAGGTAGAGTTCTCATTCAACATCTTGAGTTCTTGCAAGAAATTGTTATGAATGGAGATAGTGTGTTCCCCATCCTGCATCTCTTTCTGCTCCTGGTTGGAGATGTAATCCCTTGCTTGTTCCTGCACATTCCCCTGCCATTACTGTCAGCACCGTGAGGTGGTGTAGTCAAGGGACCTGTCTCACAGAGCCTGCGCTATGCCATTTGATCTCTGGACCTCCATAACTGCAAGCTAAATTAACCTCTTTTCTTCATAAGTAAACCATATCAGGTATTTCATAAATATCTAATAAACCCTTTTACAACAATACTCCTAGGAAGAGTAGAGAAAACTCACTATATGCATTTATTGTCATGCCTTTCTTGATCTGTTTTGTTTCTACTACTCTGTAGAGATTGGTCTTATCCAGGACATCAGTCATGTTCACAATGCCAAATCAAATGTTCATTGTTCATATTTCATATTATTTGACCTACTAGCATTTGATTCTGTTGTTCTCTTTTTGAAACACTTGGCTTGGATTCCAGAACACCACACATTCCTAGTTTGATATAGAGTCTACTGAATTTTCTGTGGAGAGATTATAATAGCCTGAAAATAATGACGATTTTATTTTTTCCCTCCTAAACTTTAGAGTGCATATTTTTCCATGAATTATTACAATACACAGGAAATTGGGAATCTTATTGTGAGAGCAAAGACTATAAGCCTTGTTTTTGATATATAGCAAATGCACCATTCTTCTTTAAATAAGGTCTAGTTTCTGATATGTGGCATTTATCAAGTTAAGGGATTTTTAACTTTTTGGAAGTTTTGAGAGAAATTTAGAAAATCAGTTTTACACATTTTTAAATTGACTATCATACCATTTATTTATCTATTCACTTATTCATAAAACAACTTGTATAAAACTAAGAATACATGTATTGTTTTAACATTTGCTAACATCCACCCACAAATTAGGGAAAGGTAGACAATATGTTGCAACATTATTTTTTCACTGTTTATTGATCTTTCTTGAGTCCATTTCTCTTCTCTTTTGAGTAAACATTTTTAATTTAATTACCATGACCCAAAGGCAGAGACAAAGAGGTACATTTGTCAAAGTGCTTTGGTTTGGTTTTGTCCTCCTCATTTAGACTTCCCTGACTTGGTACCTTTTGAGTATTCCAGCTTGCAGTTTCTCAGTTCTACCAACCCTCCTTGTATTGGCTGGGGAACTTGCGTCCTGTCCCTGTGGATTCTGAGCCTGCACTGCTATTGGTAGTGTAATAGTTCTGGCTTCAGCTATGCTTAACACTCTGGATTTCAGTTCCAACTCTGTTTTAGGCCTCCAAGGATTCTCGCTGACTTGTCTAGCAAGCTCAACTGTGCAAGCAAAATAATGTTGTTGCATTTGCATTTCTGTTTTCTAGCAAGAGATCCTGTGTCAGATTGCAAAATGCCGAAGTCCCATTTACTGTGACTTTTCTTAAAACAGTTCTTTTAATAATCCTGAGAGTGTTATAAAGCAAAGACTTCCTGCTAACATTCTACTTATTTCTATTTGAAAATTTCTCTAAAAATTGTGAAATATATTATGAAGAATACATGAAATATACAAGTACATTTTAAAGATAACAAGTGAAAATCTGTCTACCCATCACCTAGATTAATAAAAATATACCATTTGTGCCCCAGAAATGTCTCTGTTCCTCTCAATACTCACAGTCTCATAAAAACCCTCCCTCCATCAGATGGCAAATTTTATGACTTTGATGTTAATAATCCCCTGCTTTTCCTTCATAGTTTTACCACCTGTGTGTGGGTTCCAATCATGTATTGTTCAGATTTTTGTTGGCATTTAACTTTATGCAAGTGTTGTCTAGCTATACTTTTTTCATGAATTTTTGCTTAAACTATCAAGATGTTTATTCCATGTAGACATATACAGGTAATAATTTATATATGACATGTTATATCATTTTTAATTAAAGGACATTAGGACTGATTATATATTTGCATGTATATGTTTATTGTTTATATATATATCAATACATATGTGCAATTATAAAAAGTATGAATTTTTTAGCTTCTTGTATGACATTTGTTCTAGGTAATGGGATACCTTTGAGTGATATAGCTGGTCCATAGGCTTGTACACATCCAGCCTTGCTAGAAAGCACCAAAGTGTTTTCAAAAGGGCTTCAACAAATTTTACTCCAAACAGCAGTAAACAAAACTTCCTAATTTGCTAATTTTCTCATTCAACACTTAATTTTATCCACAATTTTACTTTTTGTCAACTTGGCAGTGTGTAGTACTATATTATTTGGGGTTTAATTTGCATTTCCTGATTACCAATGATGTTCAGAATCTTTTCATATATTTCATACTTTTTCTTTTATAATTAAATGCTGCTATGATTTAAATATGTCCCACAAAAAAGCATGTGCTGGAAAGTTAATTCTCAGCTCAACATTGTTAGGATGGATTAATGCCAATTATAAAAGGACTTGAGGCTGCAAGTCTGATCTTTTGCTCTTTCTGTACTCTTTGCCCTTTCATAGGAGATGACAACACAAGGCCCTTGCCAGACTACAGCACCCAGAACTGGACTTCTCAGCATCTATAACTATGAGAAATATATTTTTTTATTTTTACCAATTACCCAGCCTGTGATACTCTGTTATAGTAACACAAAATGAACTAAGACAAATGCTCTTTTCCTTGCCTTGGTTCATTAGACTTCTTATTGTTGTTCATGGTAGAAATTTGAAATATATCAAACACTAAGATATTTCTAGCTATATATGCTGCAAATATATTTTCCTTTAGCATGGCCTGGTGTGCTCCGAGTTTCACATTCCTTATATGGCTGTTTTTAATAATAATAAATGTTCTTAACTTTAACATAATTGATTTTTTTTTCCATTGTAGTTTGTGCAGTTTGGGTATCAAGCCATTTCAATCTTTAACCGTAGATTAAAACTATACCACCACCAGGGAGGTACTAACTGCTGCATTTAATTACTGTTTTTAATCTGGTTAATGAACTCACTGCAAATTTGACATCTTTGGCTATTGTTTCTTTTCAAATATTATTCTCTTTGGTTTTGTGACAACTTATTGGTTCTTCTTCCATTGGTCTTTGTCTTCTAAGTGAGGTTGTGTCAATTAAAAAGTTATTTTTGTCCATGTTCTGTGCTTAGCCTGTTCTTATTCTCTCCCTACAGCATTTATGAGTAACCTCACTCACTCTCATGTTTCACTTGCCTCCTTCCAACTAAGCCATTTCCTGGGTGCTCTTGGTCTCTTATCCAACTTGAGCTAGACATTTGCACTTGGGTATCACATGGTGAACTCGAATACAATCTCAAATTCTCTCTGTTTTAGAGACTTCATTTGTACTGTATGATATGGTGGTTCTGCTATTCTGATATGCCATGTAAAGACACAAATGCCACTCTTAATAACTCCTTTTATATATCACTACATCTTAATAACTGAGCCTTGTTTTCTTTTGTAGGTATTTTTCAACTCTACCTATTCCTTTCCATGCACATTATCAACCATTGTGATTCTCTTCATCTCATGTAGAAGTTATTAATTTTTATCTACAGATTTCATAAGTCAAAAACTTGCCTTCAACACCAGAAAACTTACTGGAGTTTTATAATATCAGTAAAAACTATCATTTTTCTGCCCTACTTTATCTAAATGAATTAACTAGAGAATAAATGTTAACTCTACTATGGAAAAGCAGACAGCAGAGTATGATTTCATAAAAGGACAGATCAACACTCTCCACTAAATTAGGCAGGCAGCTATATCCAGTCATCTACACAGTGTAGTGATCAGCTCTTCCTATGGTATCAAAGGTCATTCCCTCTAAGCTACTGCTGAACAGAATGGGTGGAACAGAGGACACCTCTCAGAAGGCAGGCACACCCACAAGATAACTTCAAAGAGGTAGCTCACTTCCCTGAGACTCATCAATTAGGTATTTCCATTCACATTCCCTGGGAAGTAAAGAGGAATGAATGGGGAAAACTGGCATGGGCAGTTAAAGGGACTTCCTAGGTCAAAGAGAATGGCTTATTCTTTAACAAAACTCCAAAAACCTTTCAATATGTACTCACTTCCTACAAGATATTATCTAAACTCCTTAAGGAGGTGTAGAAGACATCACCTTTTTCTTTCTTTACTATATTTTCTGGCCTCCACCATTTTCCCATTTTCTTACTTGAACCTCAAAATCCAGCAGCACTTACCTGCCTGTAACTTCCATCATTTTCTGTGCCATGTCTTGACTTTATTATTCTGAATATTTTAACTCTTCTTCTGGAGCATTCCTTAAATTTATCATGCATACATCAGTATCTATCTAATTTCTATTATTGTATATTCTTAAAGTCTCAGCTTGAGCTTTTTTTCCAGAAAACTTTGTGTGTTCTCCACTCCAACTCCCTAAATGACATTTCAGTGCTGAACATATTCTTTGTTGTGTTGTAATGATCTATTTACATGTATGTCTCCTGGACTGGACTATAAACTCTCCAATTTAGTTATCCTCAGACACCAAGAACATTGCAGATATTTAAAGTGTTTGATAAGTGAATCTTGTTTTCCCTTAAACTTTTGATCTACTTGTCTAATATCAGTTATGTATTTTCCCTTGGCTTTGACAATAGATTTGTCTTTCTAGTTTTGATCCCTTCTGTTTTCTTTTAGGTATGAGTTCATCTCTAGCCTTTCTTGGTCTCAGCCAACTCCCACTAGTCAGCCATGTCCTTCAGGGGCCTATCACAAGTTCACCTGCACTTAGCCTGCACTGGACCAGCAAAAAGAACTTCCGTTTTGTCTTCCCCTATCTCATCTCCTCTAGAGCTTTCAGCTTAGAACTATATATAGGATATAACAAATGAAAACTCTCTGATTTCTGCACTAAGGGGAAAAAAGGCATTTTTTTCAGCATTTATTAAATATTATGGTAAGTTTTTTTTATTATGGTGACCAGGTAATCATGCTTGCTTAGTAACAGAAAATCCAGTACAGGGAAGAGAGTTGTGAATTATGATCAAATAAAAATTTTCAAAATTAATCTGTAATAATTTTCATAATACACATAAGTTGTTGTACATATGATTATGATACTAATAGTAAATAGTTCTTGCAAATACTGTCAGTAATATTCCTTCCTCTGGTGAAGTCAATTATTAGCATTTCTCTTTGTTCATTTGCTTGTACTTAGAAGCAAAAATGAATACTGATAGTTTTCATATATGGCATGTGCAGTTTCATTCTCATCTCTTCCACACACCTATGATGATTTTTATTCAAATCTCTGGTCTAATTTCTTTTTCTTTAAATACCTAGGGTACTATGCTTCTAATGATGACCTTCCCACTTGATAATTATTTGGTGCAATAGACATTTTGTCACTTCCTCTTCAGATCTTCTGGAAGATGAAGCCATGGATGGCTGAGTCCTCAACTGACCAATTGACCAGTATCAAACAGAAACGTGAAAATATCTTTTTAGCCAACAGTAGTGTACAAGGTGATTGCATCGATTAAATTTGTTGTTTGTTAGCAACAAACAACAACTTCATTTGAAGCTTACTTTCTGTAAACTTACTGTGATCAAGGACTTATGTTTGTGTTATAGCCAAAGCAATTTTACATGAATAAGTTAAGCAAGGCCTTTGCAGGCTGTTTGTACGTTTCCATGGTACTATGATATGTTAACCTCAGCTACAACTCTGAATAGATTAATCTATTTCATATCACATATTTATTTATTTATTTTAAATATTTATTTTTTAGTTATAGGTGGACAGAATATCTTTATTTTATTTTTATGTGGTGCTAAGGATCGAACCCAGTGCCTCTCATGTGCTAGGCGAGCACACTACCACTGCTCCATAACCCCAGCCCCTCATATCACATATTTATATCATCATATCTTTACATAAGCACCAGTTAAACCCATCATCAGCCATACCTATACTGCTGATAAGATCCATTTTGCTTCTAGGAATTAATTCCTTTACCTCTGCTTCACAATCTTAAATTTTTCTCACTTTCACTGATAAGAGGTATTTGATTTTATCTATAAACATCCCTGCTAATATTTCTGACCAACACAAAATGTTTTATATTGTTTTAAAAAAACCATTTTAGTATTTTCCTACCAATTTATCCCAATGATAATGAAAAGGAGAGTCTTCTGGGCACTGCTATATAACATGGTGAAAGAGGTATAGGAAGGCAGGGAACATAATATTCTTGATTTCCCATACAATTAAATATCCTTGTCTATATTATGCCAATTTTCCTCTAACCATATGTGATGGTTTAGATATGAGGTGTCCCCCCAAATCTTCTGTGTCTCTGCAGGAATGTTCAGAGGTGAAATGACTACAAGGGGCCACTAGGGGCATGCTTTGGGGATTTTGTCTTTTGTTCCTGGCTCCTCCCACATACTCTGCTTTCTGGCTGCCAGGAGATGATCAGCTTTTCTCTGCCACACCCTTTTTTCATGATGTTCTGCTTCACCTTGTGCTCAGAGTGATGGAGTTGGCTGACCATGGACTAAACCTCTGAAACTCTGAGTTCAAAATAAACTATTCTTCCTCCACATTGTTTTATTCAGGTATTTTAGTTACAACAATGAAAACTTGAAAAACACATCTTACAAGTAACTTATGCAAGTTAACTGTAAATTCAGGCTCCGTTGACCATCTAGCAAACTTAAAAAGAAGTCAAAAGCCCCAAAAGCTATACTTCATATCCTTTAAGTATGTATATTATAATAAATTAAGTCTGATTTAAAGTATGCCCTTACTTCTTTGATTAAACATCCACAAAGTAATTCTGCTATTATGTTTTAATAATAAGAATTAGTGAATTGCTGCTTCTTATACTGGTTATAACTTTGATTTTGCTTTTTGCTGTGTAGACAATCTTTAATGCAAATTTTTGTTTCCAAGTGAACACTAATGAAAGGAAGGTCATGACTTCTTCAAGCAAGTCAACTTTTGTGGAGAGCATTTCAGAAGTCCTCTGGGTCTTCAAAGAAATTCTGATTGCAATTATTAGGTTATAACTTAAAAAAAGATCTTATCTTAGATATAAGAGATCAGAAATGTGCATTCAATTGGAGTTGTAATTCATTAACCCATGGAATGACTCTGTGACCTACTTTCAGGAGTATTAGCCCTGTAGTTGTGAGGAACAAGAAATTATTCCAGCAATGTCATATGCTTTCTGAGGTTCAGTTCCTGACTTGAGGCAATGATTTTGAGGTTAAAGATTTTCTTTTGCTCTTTTATCCAATATTACTAAGAAACTACCATCTTATCTTGCATTTATTTGAAATTATTTATTTTGTTAAAATTGATGTAATGGCACCACCTATCTGATCCTCTGGACCTTCCAATTCCATGATGACCCTATCTTAAGTTTACACAAGTAAGAGGTATTCATCATGAGCTATTGCTTACCTATCTTCACTACATAAATAGAATTTTTTTTGAATTTTATCCATGTTTAGATTCTAACCTATAAAGAATATCTCATTCTGTCTTTGAGGATTTGCTGAGTGTGATCATTCATTTTGTACTGATTGTACAAAATGTCAGCTAGAATTTCAAGATGATTGCTATAGAAATTGGCTCTTGCTAAATTAGAGGGGAAAAATTAGGGACAGATAAAATTGAAAAAATACCAAGGTATTTCCAGTAAATGAAAGGAAGGCTGAATATGAACATTGGTGAGAATTTGGAAGGGATCATTTCTGAGGATACTAACCATTTGTTACTGTTCTTAGGCACTATTTTCATGTGGTTCAGCTTCAATGGTTATTCATTTTAACAGTTACCTAAAGTAGGTCTTTTGGTCATTTGTTTTTTGATAGGTGAAATTGTATAGGAAGAAAGGATAGGAAAAAATAGCCATGATAGTGGATGAGAAATAATATGAATAAAGTTTAAGTTTTAGCATGTGGAAGTAATGACCCAGAATAGGGTGGGTGAAGTAAATGAAAAAAATTGTTTAGAAAGTTCAGTTTTAATTAGTAGAACATTATCCAAGGGGAAGTGTTTATCAAGTAGTTAGAAAGTTAGATATTAGAGTATATCTTCAAAAATAATAAATATTTGGAATTATTTTATAAATAAGATATCTAAAGTGCTGAGATTAATGTGAATTCTTTGAGACAGAAGTATGTTGAGAAAGGGCCAAAAACAATCCAAGGAGATATCCGTATTTTGTAGAGTTGGAGTAAGAGTAAGATAAATTAAAGTATTAAATTTAGAAATATAGTCATAGAGGGCAGAGAAGAAAATAATTGTTCAACATCAGGAAAATATTTTAATATATGATATTTTATCTTCTAGCCAATATCAAGCTCAATTGTAAAAATTAAAATAACTATTATTAAAATCAAAAACAAATTATTATAATTTTCATTAGTAAACATTATCCTCAAATTATGACTTATGACAAATTTATTTCATCTCTACATGTACACATTTTTGTAATGTGATTTTGTACCTCTCTTTATTATGAGGTGGAATATGGAATATATTTCTCCACCATTTGAATTTTAGGTTGTATATGGCTTTTCTTTGGCTAATGGTACTTTAGCAAGTGTAGGCTAAAAGGGGATAGTACTTTAAAGTTTGTTCTCTTTTGCTAAATGATCCTAGGCTAGCCTATTGTACACTAAAAGACTCGTGGTCAAGTAATGTCCAGTTGCTACAGCTAATCTGGAGCCAACAGTTAAACATTAGAGGTACATTCTATTTATCAGCCCAGTCAGGCTAGTCCAAACCAAAACTATTACTCAACCAGAACACAAAATTGATAAAAATAACATTTATTGCTTTAAGCTTCTTAATTTTAATTTTTAATATATGATGATTTACATGGAAAATGATAGACAAAGGCAATAGAAAGAAAATGAAATAGATATTGCATGTATTAGAAAGGCAGAGATACAATGGTAATTATTTGTATATACCATGATTATACATTTGCATAACTCCAAAAGGAAATTGGAAAATTGTTTGAAATCATCAGAACATGCAATTATATCATGATAACTAAATTGTTATATCAAAATAATTTTTATATACTGTGCTATAAAAAAAACATTTTTGGTCTTTATCCTCAGATTCTAACATAGTTCAAAAAGCTATTGGAAATTCCTGAATGATAGCTGTGTTCTTATTATGGCAATAATGTGACTTGTTGCAGAGCCCCTACATAGCTTCAATATGGGGGTTGATCATCAGAAAAATCAACGCAGTGATTTTAGAGTTGGCACTTTCACTCTCGATTTAATCAATTATGCCTACATAATAAACCCCTAATAAACTTCTCTGGATCTGAAAGCTCTAGGGATCTTTTGGATTGACGAATCTATTGATGTACTAGTAGGATGGTGCCTGACTCCACAGAGACAGAAGCTTCTACTCTCAGGGTCTTCCTATATCTTGCCCCATGTATTTCTTCATCTGGCTGATCACTTGTATACCTTCCATTATAGAATGGTAGTCATAAATATATAGATAACAAGGAGGAAAGTGTGTTTAACCACAGAAGTCCATCCCCAATTGGTTAACTGTTGACTTCTGGAGTATTAACTCACTTATATTTCTAAGTTGTGGTAAAATGTTTCAGAGAAAGTTCCTTGGGTGACTGAGATAACCCTTAGGATGCTCTTAGCCTCATAAATACCCTACTACAACTGTTGGTGAACTCCATCTGGATATATGCATATCAAAAAGGACATTAACACTTGCTAGAGTGTGTATATTTCCCAAAGATCTTCTGGGAATTATTTGGTGCTCTGTTTGGTTTTCTATACCTTTGGGGTCTTACTCAACATTATGAGAAAGGTTTGGGTTGCTTCCACCTCTTACATACAAAAAGATACATCCTCGTACTCAGTACTCTATCATTAATGGTGATTAAAATATAAGCAGTGAGAAAGTGGACCCAAATAGGTCTTCCTCAAAAGATCATAAGAAGTTACTGGAATTATAATGTCAAGCAGCATGATGGGAAAACTTTTCACATTGTATAGCATTTGACAATAACTTTTTGGTTCAGCTTTTCTTATGCTCTTTACCTAACACACATATATCATGGTAAAAGAACAATACAGAGAGATAGGTTTGTCAATTTGCCCTTTACCTAAGCTTCAGGAAAAAAATGTTTTCAAAGAAATCAACAAAACCTTTTGACTTTTTGTAGATTCTTGGCATATCATGATCTTTACTATCAGTTCATAAACATAAAGACATTTGAGATGGACCAAATTTCTGACATCCATTGATACCAAAACTTTACTTGGATAAGTCCTTATGTTCAGCATAAATAGGTCAGATAAACCACAAAAGGCAGAACATTTCTGTATTAATCATAGGGAATGTAGGTTGAAAATATTCCAAGGCAAAATACAGGTTTTGACCTGAATGGTCCAGTCTATCCTCATGATAGTTAATACTAATCATGGACCTTACTATGGTCTCTGTGAGTTGGCTCTTTCTCTGACCTTGCATCATGCCATCTCTTTTCTTTTACACTGCTCATCATGTTCTAGTTCAAGTAACCATTTAAAAAGGTTTTTTTTTTTTTTTTTTTTTAATTTAAATATAACCAGTTACTTTCCAATGTAGAGTTGTTTTATTGCCTGGTCTTCCTTTCCTTGAGTACTTCACATGCCTCATCACTCAAGTGTTAGCCCTAAAGCTACTGTTTTTCTGGTACCAGGGATTGAACTCAGGGGTACTTGACCACTGAGCCACATCCCCAGCCCCATTTTGTGTTTTATGTAGAGACAGGGACTCACTGAGTTGCTTAGCGCCTTGCCGTTGCTGAGGCTGGCTTTGAACTAGCAATTCTCCTGTCTCAGTCTCCCAAAGTGCTGGGAATACAGGAGTGTGCCACCGCACCCACCTTAAGAGGTATTTCCTTTTTTAAAAATATTTTTAGTTGTAGATGGACACAATACCTTTATTTATTTATTTTTATGTGGTACTAAGGATCTAACCCAGTGCCTCACATGTGCTAGGCAAGCGCTGTACCACTGAGCTACATACAGTCCCAGGCCCCAAAGGTACTTCTTCAAAGATGCCTACCATTAACACTTTCATGCTCTTGACAGCATCTCGCCTAAATCATCATATTACTCTATTTTATTTTCTTCATATTTTTATTTCAGTGTAAAAGCATTCATTGTTCATTAATTTTCTGCCTTCACTTCCATAGTATGAATTCCACATTAGTAGGAAACCTGAGTGTCCTGTTTTATTTAATATCCCCCCCACCCTACCCCTCAGCAGTTTTTATATAGTAAGCATGAATCAGGATTTCAATCCCTAGTAATCAGACTTCAGACCACTAGTGCAGCAATGTGGCAAGAAATATAATGTTACTATAACAGTAGCCAAAACTGGGTCAAAGACAGAGGCAGGAAAGTTCTTATTTCCAGACTTAAAAAAAAAATCAGCAAGACCAATAGTCCTTTCTGGAATTCCTTTACATTTTCTTTGACACAAAGGATAGTTATTCTTTTGATTGCCATCAAGTGAACGTGGAAGATTCCAGGTGGAAAAGAAAGCATGCAGCATGAACCATGATGATTCCTGAAGCATCTGAACCTGGATGGATTTTGAGAGGAGAGAGATTGCTTTCAACCAACTTTGATATAGGGAATGTTAAGTTCTGTCTGTGCAAGTGTTTGGAAATTGTCTTCTCCACCTGCTTATAGCGCCCCTAAATGCATTATTTCCCAAGGAATGCTTCTTTCTTCATAATATCAGTATCTCCTGCTTGTGTGATAAGCAAAAGAATTGTCAGGATTAACTGGAGGTGTCATAGATGAGGTGTGAGCAGCCTGAGTGTGGATGTGTTAAGGAGGCGTGAGGGAAAAGGGGGTGAGGTGCAAGTGAAATTGAGCCAGCACTTTCAGCTGCTTTGAGGTGGTTTTCTTGAACAGAGCTGTGAATCAGCAGGTGTACCACATACCTCCTTGACATTTGTGCCTGCAGAACTGTGAAAGTGAGGTGCTCAAAAGAAAATCATCAGCTGCTTTTATAAAGGAAAAAAAAAATACTGCTGGGTTAAATATCTCTCAGAGGTAGGACCTCAGTATTGAAAACTTCCACTTAATCTCTTTCCAATTCGGAAAGAATAAACTTGGATCAGTCCTTTAGAGGGTGAAGTGGAGATATTTTGAGATGAGTAGACTTCAACTTAAGTAACATTATAAGAACTTCAACCATATTTGCAAATGTTGCTATCCTTACAAAGACATCCTGACTTTCATGCATGATTTGTGGGAGTATAAGTGGATACACCTATTGCGAGTAACATTTGACATGGCTATCAAATTTAAAACGAATCATCTCTTTGTTCAAGTATTTGTTAGGAATTTAATCTGCAATTTCTACTAACGTATATGTATTTATAAATGTAGTCATTGAAGCATTATTTTTATTCACAAAGAATTGAAAATATCTTTAATGACAACTAATTAGAAATATTTACTAATATTCAGAATTCATGATACTTTTGTATAATGAGTATATTATGTAGCCAGTGAGAGCAGACTGTACCTTTATGTGCAGTCAATATGAAAAGATACCAGAAATACTTGAAGAAAGGAAAGTTGCAATCCTTTAAGTATATCTGATATTAAATTTGTTACTTAAACACAGGCAGAGCTTTTAATTTTTAAATCAACCTAAGTGCATGTAATTTGTAAAGATAATTAATGACAGGTCAAAATGAAAAATATCTGCTGTCACTTGCTCTGGAGGGGAAGAGGTAGAATTGACCCTGTAGGAAAGTGCTGGTTTTCTTCAGAGTGCTGGTTTTCTTATGAATTCTGGTTTGAGAGTTATATTAAAACACTATTAATTTCCTTTGCCCACAGCTTACTAATTTACAACACATTCCACTTGGGCATTCTCACTGGTCCCTGAGAATTTTATATAAATCTCACTTGCTACCAAGGACATATGCCTATTCCTTTGAGTTCCTGGTTATTGTCCTCAAGCTGAATTTCACATACTTCATGGAGTCCATATTTTAAGTTAGATAATCCATATATAAAATACTGTGCTGGATCACATTTTTCAAATTTGTGAACATACATCCAGCTGCCTTTATGAAAAATCGTAGTAGAGAAGTATAAATGTTATTTTATACATTTTAATTATACCGCCACCTCCCCCATCCCATGTCTGATTAGCATAAAGACCAGGTTTTTCCTTTGTGGTGCTTTGGTTCCTTTGTTTCCCCTCCTCCCCACCAACTTGAAGTTCTATGAATACTTGGGTTAGTTTGGCCTAAAGGGTTACTTGAGTATCTGCTCTTCAGATAAAGTGCAAGCATGAGCTCATTCATTCACTAAGATCACACTTTAAGGCTGTACAAGTACAGGTCAACAGGTAGAGCTTGCCTATAACTGTGCATGCATGCTTCTCAGAGGACCCCAGGCAGCCACAGAATGTTCCACGGGGGTCAGTCAATCTCTCTTCCTCAGCAGTAAGCTGGACTTCCCCATATGGCAGTTAGTATTGTCTAATCTAACTTGTTTCTTTTAAATTCACAAGTCCCCTATTATAAACTAAACCTTAGAAGGGTATGCTGGTACAGTTCCAGGGTTTGCCACCTCCTAGACAGAAATTCAGTCTTGTTCCATAAATACTAAGGTGATGAGATAGCTTTTCAAAGCATAAAAATCTTGTTATGCCCTAGTTCCTTGAACACTCTACATCCACCTACTGCTTGGGATAATAAGGTGATTATATGTTTATTCCAATATGGTGAGATAGCTGGCGTGTCTCTTTCCATGCAAGAATAAAAAACAACAAATTACATTCTGGCAGGCATTTTTCCTGGTAGGACATACTGCTATATGTGTAAAAGAAAGATGTATAAATATATGTGTAGAGATATGTAAATGCATGTGCTTGTGTTTGCAAAGAAAGTTACACCCGGGATGTATAAGAAACAGTTTATAGTGGTACTGCTGAGATGTAGGAATAAAAAGTTTGGAGAACTTCTATTTTCCATTTTTAGCTCCTGCACTGCTTTATTTTTAATGTAATATTATTATATAATTTTATAATCATAATTTAAAAACGAGCTTTTTTCTTATTGTAATTAAAAAGAAAATAAAAGAATCTGCCTCATAGATATTCCTGGATATTTGCACATAATTACTGGTAGGGTTGACTCTGCTTGGAAATCAACTTATTCAGAGTTACAAAGAAGTTCCCTTGGATTTGATTTAATGTCAAAACCAATCATAATATGCTTTGCATTTAAATTGCATTTTGATTTTTGAAAAATAAGTCCAAACACATAACACACATACTTACCCCTGCCCCCACCAACAATAATTTGGCTTTCATTATTTCCTCATTTTTCCAATGAGGCAACAAATCTATAGAATTTAACACTTTACTGTACGTAGACTCTGAATATGCATTTGTCATGAAGATTAAGTGGGATGTGAATATATCTGACAATGAGAATAGTAATTGAACAAATCCACTACTGATACCACCTGAGGCCATACATAATCCTGGAGGATTTTCTGGGGCTCAAAACATTTGGAGAGCTGCCTTTAAGGGTATCATATTCAGAGTCTGAGACACTTTTTTAAAATAAGCTGAGTTAAATCTCTGTCTTTGAGAGTGGATTTGCTATGCAGCAACAGCAAAGTCTTTGTAGCCATGTCTATGTATAAATTGGCCAATCATGGTAAAACAAAAAAATTATTTGACAGTAAAGTATATATGTGCATGAATCACCTCTGCTCTTTTGTAAGTCAGTCTCAATGATTCCAAAGTCCTTGCGAGGAATTAAATGTTCCCAGCTTTAAGCGTCAGGTGTTATGTGTCTCCAGGAGCATTGCAAGTTAAGCAGGGATGCTTCTGTTTAAGGATAACTAGCAGAGTGTCTTGCTTTACTCTGGCACATATTGATGTGAGATTCTGGTGGAGGAGAGCCCTCTGCTTTGATGCATAAATCAGGAAACTGCAAGAAATTTGCATTGCCAGAAACTTTCCAACCTGAAGTCAGAACTTTCATATCATTAAATTGATCCACTGATACTTGTTTTGATTAAAGCACCAGCTAACTTATAACAGCATCTGTACTCAGTGATATAACTCAAACAAGCATAATGAATGCCTATCTTTTAATTTTTTATGAAAAGACTTCATAATATATAATTAAGATGTTTTTTACATGTTCTACTGATGAACCATCTGCAGGTATGACATTTAGCATCTGTACTTAAAAGTAGCCACCTGTTACAGTCTGGTAATCCTGACTGTGAATCATTTCAGATAAATGGAATTTGGGATCATTTGGATTTGGGGCTTTTCATGAATCTATCCTCTTCTTAGCACTATTTTATTTCAGGTTATCTTTTAGTTTTTTGTTTTTCTTTTTAACTCACATCCATTGAGAAGTCTAGTCAACTACATTTGTTTTCCAGCTAGAAAAACCTTGGTAAATGTACAGGAAGAGAAAATATTTCTTAGAGAACCAAAATTCACTCTTTCCTTCTTCTTCCTTCTTTAGCAAAGTCATATGATATCCACATTCAAGTATTCAAAACTTTCAGCCCTTGTTTGTGTTACCAGTTTCAAAACCACCTCTCAGATTCTTTCTTCACTTTGAAGTGCATAAAGATTATGGCATTCAAGGGTTATTTGCATCAGATCAGTAAAGTGATCAAATTTTCACACCAAAGGGAAAAACTGCTAATTCTATACAATTTTTGTGAATGAAGAAGACAGTTTTAGAGGTAGTTGTAGTTCTTTGGAAAATGTAAGTATAATTCCAGAATTTATAAATTTGGGAGCTCTACCTGGAAAATAGCACAAGCTATTCTGCCTCCACATGAGCATAATCTCACTTTTTAATTGATAGAGCAGAAGTGAGCCTTATAGAGTCTAACCACCCTTCACATTCTGTGGCAATTAGAGGGTAATCATAACAAAAGCAATCATAATAATATCTACCTAATGGTGGTCTTGTTATTTGTTATTTCCAAGAAAACATCAGGTAGAGCTGTAAATATTTTTAAGTAAATTACAGATTAATAAATAAAATAAATTTATGTAATGTATACAGTGGTTGTTTAGTTTTGGACTGAAATATCCCTAAAAATTCATGTGTTAGAAGTATGATCCCCAGTGCAACAAAGTTCAGCGGTGGAACTTTTAAGCAATGGTTAGATCGTGAGGATCTGATTTTATCAGTGAATGACTTCACTTGATGGATTAATAATTTGAATGGATTTAGTGGGAGGTGGTGAAACTGGAGGTAAGACGGGACATAGTTGGAGGAAATTGTCCCTAGGAGCATTGCCTTAGGATTGTATCCGTCCTGGGTCCCCTCCTTATTCTCTATTTCCTGGCTGTCATGAACTAGGTAGCTTTCCTCTGCCATGACTTTCTGCCTTCAAGTGAGGAGATCATGGACCAGATCTCTGAAACCATGAGATTAAAGAACTTTTTCTTCTCTAAATGGTTAGTGTCTGGTATTTTCTCACAGCAATGAAAAGCTGACTAACATGGTGGTATGTTTAATATGAGACAAAAACCACACCAAAATGAAACAGAAACACCTAAGTTTATATGCCTATCTCCTGTATAAGGATTTTGCTGATCAGTACAGAAAAATCAACTCTTCTTGTTTTCTGAGCTTCAGTAGAGCACACTGAACACTTTCCTATTATGGAACATATGATTATTTTATTGTTTTTAAAATATTTTATATACCACTGTCTTGCAACTGAACACAAAATTTTTGGAATTCAGGGACCTTGTTAGAGATGAATGTTTACATATACACATTGAGGCATGTTACTTGAGTGTAAGTTTCAAGTAATCATGTAAGGAGACAATAATTAACTCTGGAAGCAAGGCTTGATCGAGTACCAGTTGAAGAAGCTGCCATATGTGTAGGAATCAAGCTTTATGTAAAGATCACAAAATGATAGCAGGTGACATAATCACACTGTAGCAGATCCTTGGAGGCAGAGTAGCTAGGGAGAGCTGATTCACTTCTTTATCTCCCATACACTCCAAGGCAAATGCTTATAAAGCAGAGTGAATTTACCTGTACTGTTCAAACCTCTTCTTTCTCTCTGAGATTGTTTTATAGAATTTAAATGATATGTGATTTAGATCCACTATATTTATACAAATTCATATAGTTCCTCATCAGATGTCTTTGATTATTGATTATTTTGAGTGTTTTTTTTTTCATCTTCCCAAACTATGTAGCATAGATTACAGGACCCACACAGATACAAATGATATTTATTAGTCATTTAAATAACTTTTTGAATTATTCATTTCACCAAAAATAAAACATTGACAAATTGAACTTGTCTACATTGTGCTAGTTAGAGGCCATTCAGCAACTCAAGCCATAGTGAATAGTAGAGGCTGAATAGCTCTGACCAAGGGACAAGCATATATAGTCAAAGCCAAAATTTTTTATATAGCTATATATAATGATATACATGTAACTATATATATTACACATATGGTTATATGTAAACTTATTATTATTATTATTTTATATATAATATATACATAAATTTAACTTTTATATATGGTTATGTATAGTTATAGTTGATACAGAAGTTAATTTATAGTTAAGGTAGTAGTTTAATAGTATGTTGGTTTTTGTGTGTATATATATGTATATATATACACATTGTACATATATGTTTATAGACCACATAGAATCATTAGGATTAACTTGGTAAACTACATACAATTACATATACTTTTATACATGTGTAGTTTCTATGTACTATTTAGTGTAGCTGGGCTATACATGCACATCCATTCATATACTGGCGTAGGTGAAGTTCTGAAGATCATTCACTTGTTCAGTACTTTGCATTAAGTACATGTGTGGCTCAACTTGTAACTACACTTATGGCTGAGATTTACGACAATGAAAAGGAACACCACAGGATCAACAAGGGAAAAAGATACAGGTGGAGCCAGGAAAAAATGCAGAAATAGAGTTCCGATTTTCTCTCCCTCCAGTGATAAGAGCATATTAAGTATGCTCCTTTCTCCAGCAGTTAAAAATATATGGTGATATGTGTGCAATGTTTCTACCAAAGGAAGTGTACTAGAAACCATCAGCCAGGATTTACAGGATGACGTTCATGTAGGCGCTTCTACCTACACATTACAAAATGTCAGAGAAGAGGTATTTACATCAACCACCTTATTTGTGCAAATAACCTCGATATATTGAGAGACAGCTCAGCTTATCAATTAGGGAATAGTGTAAATGCCAAGTTCCCAGATGACAGCAATGACAGTTTTGTAAAAAAGCCCTTGCAAAGATAGCAACTTCACATGTACTATGTTAAGTCTTTTTTGCAGTCCATCTCCTTGGCCCTTGCAGAGGTGTCTTTATAGTACAATTATTATCAGTAGTATCAAATGCAGAAATGTGAGACTACTTTGCCACATTGGTCTCAGTGATGCCATTTGGTGCCTAGATTTAGCCATTTTAATTAAATCACCTTAACTGCAAAGGCCTATCATAGAAATCTATGTGTCTTTCTCTAGTTTCTGTATTCACCTTTGTACTTGTCCTGAGGCATCAATTCAGGTACATGACACTTCTGGCAGTAATTTGAAGCTGACCTGAGACAATTCAGTTTGAGGTGGTGTCATGTCATTTAGGATAAATACAAGAGATATAATCCAAGAGGGCACACACAACATCCTCAGACAAAGATTAGTAGTGTCGCTAGTGTCACTCTCCACCAGTTCTAGGCAGCACTTCAACTCAGTGATGAGAGAAGATGCTATCTGGAGCTGTTCTTCCTGGTGTTCTGTGGGTATTTGGCCAGATCCTGTTGTTTTATGGTCTGAGGTGTCAGAATCTGGTTAAGTTCTAAGCAATCAAGGCAGCTTGGAAAACACTTTAGAAAAACAACACAGAGTTTTGAAGAAGAGTTCATGAACAAGATAAATCATCTAATCCTTGTTTTATTTTAATTCTGGATGGAGATAATTTTTGACATAAAGTTTTATATCTTTTCTTCTTGGATAAAGACATTTTATTAATTTTTTTCCTGCTACTGTAAGACAGTCACACATTTTAACTGCACTGAGTAATATAATTTAGTATGTTATAGTTCTGGAAGATAGAAGTCTGAAATGAATTGCACGGGATGAACTAAAATCAAGGTGTTGGCAGTTGTAATCCTGCCTGACTGCTCTAGGGTAGAACCTATTTCCTGGCTTTTTGCACTTTCCTTGTTTCTTGGGTTCTTTCTGTATTTTCAAATTAAGCAACATTGTATTTTATGATCCTTCTCCTGCCATAACATCTCTCTCTGACTGTTACTGTGTGCTACTATGGTAGCATAAGATCCTCTTATTTTAAATCTCATGATTAGATTGGGGCTATCTGGAAAATCCCGGATCATAAATGAAAAATCCGTTCTGACATAGACGGTAACAAATTCTACTTTACTTAGTGTCTAGATTTGGGGGGACATCATTCTACCTTCCTGAGTCTATTTAAATGATATGTTGATTTAAACACACCACCTCCATAATGTCGCTGTCCCAGTTCTTGCAAAATCTTTTCCTTATTCATTTCTGAGTCTCTAGAAGTCATCTTATATATGATCCTGAACACTTCTGCTACCAAAGTTCTGCTAATTACTCCACTTCTTCTCAGTTACCATATAAACCAATTTCTGTTAGGCTAATCATATCTGGTTTTCTGAAATGTCTAGAATCTCAATAGAGAAATAGCTCTGCTCATCACACATGACCATGAAGTTGGCTTCTAGGCAAGTTTCTATAATTACCTGTAGTGGGGACACATAAAGAAAGAATATATTTCACACTGAGGGAGGAGAAAACTTAGTAGAAATTTGAATAAAAATGTTAAATTGTTTCTATTTGCAGATTATGCATCTCACATGTTTACTATTGTAGTCAAACAATAGTAACCATCCATATAGTATGCTCTGAAAGACACTTGAGAGATCTATCATACTTATGCCAAAATACTAGGTGTAGGCCTCAGGCATGTGTGTTTTTAGTAAACTCTCAGGTACATGTGATATGTACTCCCATTGATTTAGAACAATTGCATTAGATGCTAAGACTCACTGTAAACATTTGATAGAATGTTGCAAATTGAAACATATACTGAAGCATACAGAGCAAGTCCAATCCTAATCATTTATTTAGGAGGCATAAAGACATTGGTCCACCCAGAATTTTATTCACATCAGCCATAAATGAAAATAACCCAAATGTCCATCAATAGTTAATAAATTAGCAAAATGTGTTGTAGCTTTAGAATGAAATACTATGCAGAAATAAAAAGAAACCAAAAATATAGTAACAGCATAGATAAATCTCAAGATCATAATACTAAGGGAAAAAGTAAAAAAATAAGACAAATCCAGTATATTCTTTCATTTACATGAAATGTAAGCTACCATATGTGGACAGAAATCAGGTTAATAGTTTCTAGAAACCAAGGTAAAGGGAAGTGGGGCTTGGGAAGGAGTGGGAGAAATCAGTGGGGTCAATAGCAATCTTTTTAATTTCGATTGTGGCTGCAGTTTTAATATTATATAAAATTTTCAAAATTCATCCAGTTGTGCACTTAAAAATTTTCCTCCAGTTGTGCACATGAAAGATCCTTACTATTTTGACACATTTTAAAATTTTAAAAACCAATCACAAACAAAATAATAAAAGTCATCCTATAAACTCCTGAGCTGGTTGACATCACTCATCAATTTTCTCAAATATTTAATGAAGGAATAGTATTATAGTTATAAAAGCTTTCAAAAAATGAAAAAGAATTACTTTCTATTTGATTTATGAGGGCAGTAACAACTTATTGCTAGAACTAAATAAACATGCTTGAAGAGAAGATTACCAAGAAGATTACCAAGAGCAATATCCTTCCTAAACATAGAATATGTTTCTTTAAGAATATTAGCAAATTGAATCCAACAACATATAAAAAAGACAATGCAACTTGACCAAGTAAAATTTATCCTTGAATTTAAAGTTTACTTAACATTTAAAGTTTACTTAACATTAAAAATAGAAACAGTATTATTCAGCATACTAATGTAATAAAGTATAAACATATGATTATTTCATTAAATTTCAGAAGAGTATTTAACAAATTCAACCCCATTATGAATTAAAAAAAAAACATAAAAATCCTCTCAGTAATTTAGATATTGAAAGGAAGCTCCTCTTCTTAATACTGAACATGAAAAAAACAGTGGCTAACATTCTACTTAAAGGTGAGTGACTGAATGCTTTTTTCCTAAGGTCAGAATCAAAGCAAGGATGTTTCCAGTCCCTGTTTCTATGTTTCCATTCAGTATTGTATTGCATATCTCAGACAGGAAAAATAGGCAAAGAATCATAATAGGCTGATTGGAAAGTAGGGAGAATGTATCTGTTCAAATCTGTTCTGATCATGTACATTGAAAATCCTGAGTAAGCAACATTAGGGGAGTTGCACCTACCTGATTTCAAAACTTTAGACTACAGTAGTAGAGTAATCTAAACAGTGTGCTATTGATGTAAGAAGACAGATCAATGGAACAGAACAGACTCCAGACATAGGTGCTTGTTTGTATGATCAATAGATTATTGACTAAGTTGGGAGTCCATTGAATGACAAAGATATAGTTTTTCATAAGTAACGTTGGAACAACTGAATAGTCTTCTGAAAAAATACACTATTAACCTCACAGTATGAAAAATTAACTTTAAATTAATCAACGTAAATTCAAAGGTAAAAACCATTAATATCTTAGAAGAAAACATAATAAAAAGGTTTTGTGATCTAAAAAAGAACACACAAATAATAAATCCTAAAAGTAAAATATGGAATTTACCCAAACCTAAAAGTTCTGCTCTTTGAGGAAACCATTAAAAAGGCAAGCCAAGAATGGAAGTGTATTATTTACATATAAATAAAAGAAAAAACTCAAAATCAGAATACGTAATAAACACTAACATATAAATGAACACAATACTAAAATATCTGACCTGATTTCAGTTTAATAATGAAAAAGATACATATGCCCAGTACATTATGTGAAAAGGTACTTCACACCATTATTTATTAGATAGTTGCAAATTAATATGCCATGAAATACCATTACACAACACAAACACATCAATGACTAGAAATAAGACTAAAGTCCACCGAAATTTCTAACATTGCTGGTGGACATGTAATAATTCACAACAGATTTGGGAAAAAAAAATGACAGTCTTTTTTTTTTTTTCCTTACAGAATTAAGCATAAACTTACCACAGGACCCAGAATGACACAGGTATTCACTCAAGGGAAAATAAAATGTATTCATATTGAAATGTACCCAAATATGCATGGCAATTTCATTCATAAAAACCCAATACCTGGAAACAATCTAAATATTGATCAGCAGATAAATGGAGAAGAAAATCACAGTCTATGTGAGGACTTACAACTAGTAATAAAGAGGATGTGACTGCTAAGAAAGCTAATATAGATGAATTTCAAAACCAGTGTGCTATGTGACTAAAGATAGATACCAGAGTACTTAACATATTATTAGGTTATATTTAATTCTAACACAGGTGAAAGTAATCTCTGTGACAAAAGCACATTAGTTGCCTAAGGTATATATATAGATGCCTGAGTGTATTTGACTTCAAAGGAGAGTTAAAAAGATTTTGATGGGAAAGATATGTTTTTAACTTGATTTAGAAGGTTCTTACACAGCTCTTTACATTCATCAAAACTCAAGTGGAAACATTATGTCAGCAAAATTTTTTAAAAATAAGAGATTTGTACTTAAGGGTTAAATACATGTGAGAAAATTTGTCTAGTATAACTTCCTTTTGGACATTCAGGATGGATATTAATAATTAAAATTCTGAGATTGCAGACAAACAAAAACAGCTCAACAAATTTTAAGCCCAGTATTTTCAAAACTCACTTAATCAGGAAAACATTTTCAATTTGCAACTGATAAACATTACTATTAGTAAAGAAAATGAGGGAGACCCCCCTGGGAAAAACTTTGTCACTATATTTCTATGATTTTAGGAAAATATACTATAGGTATTAGAATAATATGCTACAGATTCTTTCTGAAACACAGATACAAAACAAGCAAATATTGACATACAAAAGGCTTTATTATGCAATGAGAGAAACTGAAAAATTAGAGAGACGCTGCTAATTCAAGTGTCTGATTAGAATTAACAACACATGGCATTTGCTGTATGGTTAATTGTTAATTAAATGCTGGTTGACGGATGTATAGAAGGAAGAACCTAAAATAATTTCTCCATTTTTATCTATCATAACACATTCAGATTTTTTCATTTACATATAATGCAAGTATATTTGAATGAAAACAACAAAACTCATCTTTAATCGGTATATCCTCAATTTATTTCTCTTAAAGGTTACTACTTTTTAGAATTCCCTAATAATCTTGTAGTTGAGTGGCTAAGTTTAGCTCTCTTCCATACACACCTGGAATTTCTGTAGAATGAAACTTTCTCCCTTGTTGCCTAGAATGGAGAGAAGCAAATGAAGAACTCCTGGCTACCAGCTCTTAGGGGAATGTTAGCAGTAAACATGTGGTTCTAAATGTGAACAGGTGTGGGCAGGAATTCTAATGGATTAGCTGAAAGGGTAGATCAGAGGAGTAAGTTTACACAGCCACTAATTATGTCATTCATGATAGATGTGTTTGATACTTTGTGTATTTGTTATGTGTTTGTATTGTTTTCTTAAATAAAAGTATTCTGTGTTTTATTGGTGGGGAGTCTATGAGGATCTACCTGTGAAAGAAGAGTAAAAGTGATGTGTAAGTTTTTGAAAGCTGTTCACAAATAATAAAGGATTGGTTTCTAATTTCCATTCAAGTTGTATGTTATAGGCAACTTTTTTCTTCTAAAATATTACTGCATTTTTAGCTTGAAAATAATGCAGATTAAATTAATTATATAACTTATAAAATAAAATTGTATTAATTTAAAAATTACCCATAAGATTATCACTTTGATGGAATCATTGTAAATGTGTTTTTCATTCTAGATTTAAAAATCATTGATATCACAGGTCAAAGAGCTTTGTATTCCTCTTTTTGCCCTGGCTCCAAAATTTAAGCTCTTGACTATTTGGTTAAATAGCCTATGGATATGTGATTTTTAATGACTGAATAATTATAAAATAATACTTATATAATTTAATTATCATTATAATATAATAATTATATTACTGCATAAAATGATTAAACTATAATTAATGGAACAGTTCCTCTATGGCTGAACAGGTGTATTTTTTAGATTGCCTTTTGCTATTTTTAGAGATATACAAACTAAAATATGAGATCCCACTTGTGCATGGGGAATAAAACAATTTGTGAAAGATGGCAGTGATATTTATTCAATGTTATGTACTTACAGAAAAGTGATACCAGTCATTTTACTTAATCCTCAAACAATATGTGAAATAGGTAATGTTGTTATTATGACTATCAACATTTAGGAAAAAGATGAAACCATCTCTATTCATTTTTATCGTTGAAAACCAGAACTACTGAGATTAGGAAAAATTAAAAAATTTGTTCACGATGAATTATCTAGCAAGCAAATTTCAGATTTTAATGCAGAACTGGAAAAGGGCAGAAAGGAGTTAGGCAATATGTCCTGATTTCCTCATAACACAGAAAGGAGTCAGTGAAGGAAAAGCAAAATTGAGAGATGGGTGTTAGGTTAAGCGAGCGAGGCAGACGCGAAGCATAGACGCGCTGTCCGCAAAGCACAGAAGCCGCCCGCAGTGCCTGCCAGCTGCTTCACCCTTGCCCTCCCCCCCTTCCCCGTGCCGGTCTTCCCCTTTGTTGGCCACCACGGCCATGAGCAGCAAGCAGCGCGTGCACAGAACATACCAACGTGGCTACCGTTGGTCACACATGCCGAACGCAGTACGCATGCACCGAACATGCCAGTATGGCTGCCCCCAGTAGCAGATATGGAGAAACACTGAACCATCGACATGAAAATCACCATGTCTCCCGGCTCATCCCAGAAGGACTCTGACCTCATCAGCCTCCTCTAACCAATCTCAGAGGACGCTGCACTCTAGACCAACACCTCTTCCTGTCTCAGGCCCTTCCCTTCCTGCCTTAAGTCTTCCTTTTCCAGACGGGGGTGGGGGAGGGGAGGCTTTAAATTCTGTATGCCACGAGGCCTCCGTGCCGTGTGGCCTGGGAGCGTTCTTCCCAAAATAAAGCCTGTTCTGGTCCTGTTTTACTTCCTTCTGGTCATTTGGCTTTACAATGGGTGACAAAATAAATGCTCTAAGACTCAATATTACAAAGTCTGAGACCTGGAGAAATTTGAAGATAGGTTACCAGAGTAGAAAATAGGTGCAGAGCTCCCTGTTGAAGGCCAACAGAGAAAGGAGGAATGGAAAACTCTTAATCTTACCCACTTAAAAACATTTGGAAAGGCAGACAAGAATTTAAAGCACAACGGGAACAACAGAGTCCTTGAAACAGAGCAAACAGCTTAAAACCAAATTATGAAAAGAAAGCTGAGTCAGAGGTTTGAAGCCATTTTATGGAGTTCTCAGCTGACTACTCAACCCATTAAATCAACACAGTATCTTCCCATGCCCAGATAGTTGCAAATTAAACCAGAGGGATGTTCCGTGCTATGAGACCTTTTAAGAATCCAGCCAGAAAATTCTAGAGGGACCACTTCTAAGAAATTTACTGAAACCCACTCCCCCTCCCTCTCACCAGAATAAGGGCAGTGGGGTGGTGTAGATCTGTGCTGGGGAGTGCACCTAGCACAGCACTCTGCTCAGCCTCCACTACTCAAGCAAGGGCAGAAAGCTCCTCACAATTTCCACTAAATTCAGAGATAGAGCAACAAAGCAACTTTAGCGCCAGGCAGAGAAAAGCATATTCAAGAGGTCTGCATCAGTCTTTACTACTGACATTGGGGAAAGGCACTGTGGGAAGCCTAGAGAATGTCCCCATCTCTGTGCTGTCCCAGAGAAAAGCTGCCTGAATATCCAGGGATAGAGAGATACTGTTCAACTATGAGGCCAGCCATAGACAGAAGGCTTCTAGGATGAGATCCTCAGGACACTTAAGTGGAAAGCTGCTGCAAACAAAGCCCTAAAAAGATCCATTAAGACAGAAAAATTTTCAGAGCCAATGCAACAGGGAGCGGCTGCTTGCAACCTTAACTGGTACCCAGGCTCACCCATGATCACAACTGGTGAGTGAAATGGCATTTTTTGGATACTGGCAGCCTCTTACATCAGACACAGTCAACAGAGGGAATGAATGTTCCCCATTCACGACCTGTGGCCATGGAAACTAGAACCTGAATCCTTTACTACAGTACCCTAGAGAACAATGCACCACAGGATATCCACAGAAAACTCACAGAGTTTCTATGCTCACAGACAGCCACCAGGAACTTCACTATCAATAAAAGGACAGGCCAGGCATGGTGGCGCATGCCTGTAATTCCAGCACTTTGGGAGGCTGAGACAGGAGAATTGCGAGTTCAGAGCCAGCCTCAGCAACTGCAAGGTGCTAAGCAACTCAGTGAGACCCTGTCTCTACAGAAAACACAAAATAGGGCTGAGGATGTGGCTCAGTGCCCCTGAGTTTAATTCCCAGTACCAAAAAAATTAAATTAAATTAAAATAAATAAATAAAAGGATACTGTGGGGGGGGGCAGGTATATGTTGACCCATATCAATCACAGGTACACTCCAGAGCTTGCGTTCTGAACTCCTGCAGAAATAGAAACAACCAAGCCACAATACTGCATCCTCCAAGCAGTCATATGCAGGCCCTTGAGCTGAAAAACCAGAATGGGCTGGTGGGAGATTTATAGAAACAAAGGAATTGGCTACTGTGCCCCAGCAACTCTGGAGAGATCAGTCAAAGATCAATGCACATCTGCTGAATGTCCAAACTCCAGTGAAATCCAAACCAAGCTTCTACAACAATTGTCTTCAACTTGACATGGTTTACTATAAACTCTAACATCAAATTTGATCATGGAAGTAACTCTTGAGTTTAAATGATAGTTGTTATCCCAATAGCCAACATTGTACCTTCAATACATTTTATTGTATTTTATCTAATAATTTAAAGCATTGATTGGAATTAATCTTCTTATCTTTGTAGTCCTAGCTCTAGTTTATACTTGTTTCTCTTCACCCTCATTTATCCTCTAGCTTATCTGCTACTACCTCAAATATCCACCATCCATTTCTCTTTTCTACCTTGATGTGAATTTTTTAGATATTTTTCCTTCTCTTTTTCTAACTTTTGTTCTATCTTTTTGTCCAATCTTTCTTTTTCCCCCGCTAGCCTGACTTTAGGTGATACCAAGTTTATGAAAATTAATCACTAATTTTTAACCTATTCCAGAATTTTACTAAAAGTTTATGCCTGGATTTGAGTAGCTAGAGAATAATATCAATAAGTTTTTGATTCTCATAAAGTTGAATAATACAAAGTTTGGCTTTAAAGATAGTATGGTAAATAAGATTCAATGACATTTCTTAGAGTGATACTGTTATTGGGATCCAAAGAGGACACACATTGACTTAAAATATAAATATCTAGATATTCACCCAACCCAGAGCTCTTAAGAGAAAGAAACTCACAAACTAGTCTCTCACTTAAAAGAAGTTAGAACTATCCCAATATATGGGTAGACATACAAACAGTATGAAAAATTTTGCAAGAGGATAAACCATCCCAATCAGCTCATAATGCTTCAACAACTGACTCTATCAACACAACAGTGGAGGAAATGTCAGAGAAAGAATTTAGAGAGTTCATAGTTAAAATGCTCTATGAGGGAAAAAGAAGATGAATTAGAAAGAAAATACAGGAAGTAAAAGATCACATCAATAAAGAGATAAAGATTCTAAAAAAAATGGAAATTCTGTAAATGAAAGACTGAATAAACCAAATTAAAAATTCCAAAGAAAGCTTCATTCATAGATTAGGCCACTGTGAACATAGATTTTTCAGGACTCAAAGATGAAGTACATAATCTTGAAAATAATTTTGACCATCCCACTCCTCTGTTTATACCCAAAAGACTTAAAATCAGCATACTGTAGTGATGCAGCCACATCAATGTTTATACCAGCCCAATTCACAGTAGCTAAACTATGGAACAAGTCTAGGGGCCCTTCAACAGATGAATGGATAAAGAAAATGTGGTATATATACGCAATAGAATATTAACCATTAAGAAGAATGAAATTATGGCATTTGCTGGTAATTGGATGGAACTGGAGAATATCATGCTAAGTGAAATAAGCCATTCCCCAAAAAACAAAGGCCACATATTCTCTCTGATATGTGGAAGTTAACTCACAATGAAGGCAGGGCATAGAAAATAATAGAAATACTTTGGATTATACAAAGGGGAATGAAGGGAAGGGAGGGGGAATGGGAACAGAAAAACAAGTAGAATGAATTGAACCTTACTTTCCTATGTCCATGTATGAATATATGACCAATGTAATTCTACATCATATACAACCAGAAGAATGAGCAGTCATGCTCCATATATGTATATCAAAGTACATCTTACTGTCTTGTATAAGTAATAAGAAAAAATTTAAAATGATCTTAAAAGATCATAAACAGTATATTCAAGTAATCTGGTATAATATTTAGAGGCAACATTTAAGAATCATTGGGATAGATAAGACTGTAATACAAGCTACATGGATGCAACAATTTTTTCAATGAAATAATATCAGAAAATTTTCTAAACCTTAAGAATTAGATGAAAATTTAAATATAAAAGCATATAGGATTCCAAATATACAAAATCACAATATATCCATTCCGAGACACATTATAATGAAAATACCTAACATACAGAATAAGAATAGAATTTTTAAAGCTCTGAGAGAAAAATACCTTGTCACATTTAGAGGTAAACAAATTTGGATTTCAACTGATTTCTCAACCCAGACCCTAAAAGTAAGGAGGGCTTGTAATAATATATACCAAACTCTGAAAGTAAATGAATGTCAACCAAGAATACTATACTCAGCAAAATTAAGCTTCAGAATTGAAGATAAAATAAAATTTTCCACGATAATCAGAAGCTCAAAAAATTCATAACCAGAAAGCCTGCACTACAAAGCATATTCAGTGAACTATTGCATAAAGAAGAAATGAAAAATAAAAATTAAAGCCATCAAAGGGAGGAATTACACTGGAAGAATAGACAAAGGAGAATCAAGCATGATTTAAACATTAGAAATAAATAAAAATCATCTCTCAATTATAACATTGAATGTAAATGTTCTAAACTCTTCTTTCAAAAGACATAATTTGAGTGTACCTGTGCGCATGCTCACACAAGAGTCAATGCCGAGGAAAGGCAGTGTGGCTTGCGCAAGCCTTTTTAACAGGAATACTTCTGATCATCTGAATCTCAACCATGTTTTCAAACTGCTTAAAAAATTTCCTAAAAATTACAAGCACTCATCTTCTATCTTCAAGATTATGCCAGCAGTTAATAAATGAAAGGAAGGTTTTTTGGAATTGTGCTAACATCCAGATTTCACAGAATAATTGTTATTACAGGCACTGGTTTAGTGATTCCTCTTGGTTTTGGAACCCAACTGTTATGGGATCATCTTCTGCAAGGAGAAAGTGGAATTTTACTTCATTGCTTGGTGAAGAACATGAGAGTATTCCTTGCAGTGTTGCTGTATATGTGCCAAGAAGTTTTGATGAAGATATATGGCTCCTACTATAAAAGTTGAAAGTGTTCAACCTGAATACATATTCTATGTCAATGCACATGCTACTTCCATACCATTGGGAGATGCTGCTAAAAACAAAGCTATCAAATATATCTTTAAAGACCATGTGTAAGCCCTTGAAGTTTCCTCAACAAAGGGAGCCACAGGACATTTTCTGGGAGCTGCAGGGGCAGTTGAAGCAGTTTTTATTGCATTATCTCATTATTATTTAAACTACCATCTACTTTAAACCTGGATTGCACAGAACCAGAATTTGATCTCAATTATGTCCCACTACAGGCACAGGAATGGAAAACTGAGAAACAATGTATTGGACTCATCAATTCCTTTGGTTTTGAGGATACTAATACAACTCTTTTTATTGCTGGCATGTATGTTAAGTCATTTTTAATTAAACATTGTTGTTTTATATGTTTTATAAAAGGACATAATTTGGCAGATTTGATTAAAAAACAAGACCCAACATTATGCTATCTCCAAGAGACTCACCTCATAGGCAAAGACATCCACAGACTGAAGGTGAAAGGTGGGGAAAAGGCATACCATTCAAATTGGACTTGTAAACAAGTAGGAGTAGATAGTCTGATATCAAAAAAAAGTGTACTTCAAGCCAAAATGAATGAGAAGCGACAAAGGTCACTTCATACTGCTTAAGGGAAACATACATCAACAAAATATAATGTTCATAAATATTTATGACTCAAATGATGGAGCATCTATGTACATAAACAAATCCTTCTCAACATTAATAATCAAATATACCAAAATACAGTAATACTGAGTGACTTTAGCACATCTCTCTCACCTCTGGATAGATCCAAATATAAAGTAAGTAAAGTTGTTACAGAACTAAATAATACAATTAATACTATGGCCCTAACAGACATCTATAGAATATTTCATCTATCTGGAGGTTGAGAGCATGGGAGAAATGGAGGAACTTTGGATAGGGCAAAGGGGAGGTAGGGGAAGGGAGGAGGCATGGGGGTAAAAAAAAATAGTGGAATGAGGTGGACATCACTATCCCAGGTACATGTATGAAGACATGAACGGTGTGACTTTATCCTGTTCACAACCAGAGAAATGGAAAATTATGCTCCATATGTGTACTATGACTTGAAATGCATTGTTTTGTTTTAAAAAATAAATTTGAAAAAAGAATATTTCATCCATCAGTGAGTGGATTCACTTTATCCTCAGCAGCACATGGAATATTTTCTAAAATAGACCACATTTTAGATCAGAAACCAAATCTTTGCAAATAGAGAGAGAGAGAGAGGGATAGGGAGGGGGGAAGAGAGGGGAAGGAGGGTAATACCTGCATTCTATCAGATCATAATGGAATGAAATTAGAGATCATTGATAAGATTAAAAAAACAAAATTATTCTAATATGTGGAGATTAAATAATACATTTTTGAGTCATGAATAAATAGCAGAAAATATCAGAGGTGAATTTTAAAAAATATTAGAAGCAAATGAGAATAGTTATACAATATATCAAAGCTCTGAAAGTTCATAGCATTGAATTCATATATTAAAAGAATAGAAAAATACTAATAAATAATCTAACTTTACATTTCCAGATGTTCTTTTTCTTCTTAGAAAAAGAACAACAAACGAACACCAAAATCAGTAAAAGACAAGAAATAATTAAAATCAGAGCCAAAATCAATAAAATTGAGAATAAAAATAAAAGCAAATTATCAACAAAACAAAGACTAGGTTTTTTATAAGGATAAAATTTGATAAACCCTTAGCTAAACTAACAAAAAAAAAAGGCAAGGGAATTCAAATTAACAAAATTTAAGATAAATGGTAGTATCACAACAGATTCTACTGAAATACAGAGAGGATCATCAGAAACTATTTTGAAAATTTATACTCCACTAAACTAGCAAATCTTGAAAATATTGACAAATTCCTAGATACAAATGACCTGCCAAAATTGAACCAGGAGAATATGGAAAACTTAAACAGATCAATGTGAAGTGATGAAATTAAAGCAGGAATCAAAAAGTCTTCCAAAGAAAAGTTCAGAACTGGATAGATTCTCAGCCAAGTTCTGTCAGACCTCTAAAGAAGGAATAATACTGATACTTCTCAAATTATTCCATGAAATAGAAAAGGAGGGAACTCCTTCAAACAAATTTGTTTTTGGTACTGGGGATTGAACTCAGAAGTACTCAACCTCTGAGCCACATCCCCAGCCCTATTTTGTGTTTTTTATATGGAGATAGGGTCTCAATGAATTGCTTAGCGTCTCCCAGTTGCTGAGGTTGACTTTGAACTAGCGATTCTCTTGTCTTCGCCTCCCAAAGTTCTGGGATTACAGGTGTGCACCACCATGCCTGGATCCTTCAAACATATTCTGTGAAGCCAGCCAGTATCACTTAGATGCCGAACCAGAAAAAGTCATATCAAGGAAAGAAATCTTCTGATCAATGTCCTTGATGAACATAGAGGAAAAATTTCTTACTAAAATTCAGCAAACCAAATAAAAAAACCATTAAAATGATAGTGCATAAGGAACAAGTGCATTACATCTCAGGGATGCAAGTTTGGTTCAACATATGAAAATCAATAAATGTAATTCACCACACATAAATAGAGTGAAGGACAAGAATCACATGATTATCTCCATAGACGCAGAAAAAACATTTGACAAAATATAGCACCCATTCATTTTTAAAACACTAGAAAAATGAGGAATAGAAGGAATATACCTCAACATTGTAAAGGCTGTATATGACAATCTTAAGGCTAACATTATTCTGAATGGAGAGAAACTGAAAGTATTTTCTCTAAAAACAGGAAGAGAACAAGAATACCCACTATTACCACTCCTATTAAACATAGTCCTTGAGAGTTGAGGTTGTGGCTCAGTGTTAGAGCGCTTGCCTAGCACATGTGAGGCATTGGGTTCAATTCTCAGCACCACATATAAATAAATAATAAAAATAAAGGTTCATCCACAACTAATATATACATATATAATACATATATAAACATAGTCCTTGATACCCTAGACATAGCAATCAGGCAAGAGAAGAAAATTAAAAAGATAAATATGGGAAAAGAATGATTGAAACTACCTCTGTTTGCTGATATCATGATCCTATATTTAGAAGACCCCCAAAATTACATAATTTCTAGAGCTTATACATGATTTCAGCAAAGTAGTAGGATTCAAAATCAACACCCACAAACCAATCACATTCCTATATTCCAATGATGAATTTGCATGATGAATCTGCTGAAAGAGAAATTAGGAAAACTAGACCATTCACAAGAGGCTAAAGAAAAAAACTTGAAAATTAATCTAACAAAATAGGTGAAGGACGTCTACAAGGAAAGCTATAGAACATTAAAGAAAGAAATTGAAGAAAACCTTAGAAGATTGAAAGATCTCCCATGTTCTTGGATAGACAGAATTAATATCATCAAATGGCCATACAACCAAAAGCCTTATACAGATTCAACATAATTCCCATCAAATTTACAGTGACAATCTTCACAGAACTAGAAAAAGCAGTTATATAATTCTTTGGGGAAAAAAAGGGACCCAGAATAGCCAAAGCAATCTTTAGTGAGGAAAGCAAAGCAGGAGGCATCGTCACATTGGACCTCAAATTATACTACAGAGCTGTAGTCAAAAGAATAGCATGGTACTGGAATCAAAACAGGCATGAAGACTGGAATAGAATAGAAGACACAGAGACAAACCCACATAAATACAGATTTCTCATACTAGACAAAAGTGCCAAAACATACATTGGAGAAAAGATAACCTCTTCAACAAGTCATGCTAGGAAAACTTGCAATCCATATGTAGCAAAATGAAATTAAACTCCTATTTCTTACCCTTCACAGATGTCAACTCAAAGTGAATAAAATACCTAGAAATTATACAAGAACCCCCCCAACTATAGGAGAAAATGTCGGATAACACTCCAACATGTTGACAGAAGAACCAATTTTCTTAAGACGACTCCTGAAGTACAAGAAATAAAATAAAAAATCAATCAGTGGGCTGAAATCAAATTAAAAACCTTTTTCACAGCAAAGGAAAAAGTAATGTAAAGAGAGAGCCTACAAAATGGTAGGAAAATATTTGCCACCTGCTCCTGATAGGGATTTAATATTCAGAACTCGAAAAAGCTAACACCAAAAACAGAAGAACAAAAAAACCCTGTTCAGTAAATGTACAAGGAAACTAAACAGACACTTCTCAAAAGAAGAAATACACATGGTCAACAAATATATGAACAAATGTTCAATATCTCTAGCAATTAGGGAAATAAAAATGAAAACTACATTGAGATTTCTTCTCACTTCAGTCTCAATGACAATTATCAAGACTACAAATACTAAATGCTGGTGAGGATATGGGGGAAATGTACACTTATACATTGCTGTTGGAACTGTAAATTGGTCCAATCATTCTTGAAAACAGTATAGAGATTCCTCAAAAAACTAGGAATGGCACCAACATATGACCCAGCTATCCCACTCCTTGGTTTATATCCAAAAGTTTTAAAATTCGCATACTACAGTGATGCAGCATATTAATGTTTATAGTAGCACAATTCATAATAGCCAACTGTGGAACAAAACTTGGTAAAGAAAATGTATAAATACACAATAGAATGTTACTTAGCCATAAAGAAGAATGACATTTTGGCATTTGCTGATAAATGGATAGAACTGGAGACTATCATCCTAAATGAAACCAATCCCCTAAACAGTAAAAGTCTGAATGTTTTCTCTGATATGCTGAAGCTAATCCAAAATAATTTTAGGAGGGGGAATAAAGTAGAAGACCAATGGAGTAGGCAAAGGGGATTGAAGAAGAGCGAGGAGGGACAGGATAAGGAAAGAATAGTGGAATGAATCTGACCTTTTTGTGTACATACATGGATATACTACAGTGAATCTCACCATCATGTATATTCACAAGACACTGTTTAAACAAAAAAAAAAAAAAAAAGAAACTACTCAGCAACTTAGGGAGGCCCAAAGTGACTTAGCAACACTGTCTCAACATAAAAAAAGTAAAAAGGGCTGGGGATGTGACTCAGTGGTTAAGTGGCTCCAAGTTTAATCCCTGGTACCAATAAATAAATAAATAAATAAAGCAGAGACATCAGTAGAGTGAAGGGAAAGGTACAGGGGGAGGGAGGAGAGGAGGAAAAGAAGAAGTACTGGGGATTGAATTAGAACAAATTGTATTTCATGCTTTTATAATTATATAAAAATTAATCCTAATACTATGTACAACTAAAAAGAACCAATAAAAAGAAAAAAATACTTTAATGTACATTTGCTCAACTCTAGGACTTGAGCTCCTTGCAACCAAAATATATTGCCTTTGAAATATAAGGAACTATATATGTGTATTCTGAAATTGTCAGCTTCACTAGAAGATGAACTACAGAATCCCACTGAGCCCTTAGGGATCATTTTAGGTAGCAAAAACTGAAGGGCCCACAGGAGTGGCCCTGAGATTCAGTGTTATGGGAGCTTAAGATTCAAGGAGATAGTGTGTTTGGGCTAATTTGTCTTTCCCTCAGTTACCTGACTTGCAATCTGCATTCAACTAGGCAATTTTCTTTCTGCATTACCTTTGCTTATACTTTGTCCTTTCTCATTCCTCCATCTGAATGCCTTTTTCTATACAAATCCCACTTGTTTTAGATAAAGTAATACTTTCTCAGCAGTGATCTCTACTGACTGAGTTCATTACATTAATATTTCTCTAAATTCCCCCAGCACCATTTATTCCTACTTTTGATTTGGGTCTAGCTGATACTGCCTTAAAATGCTCCTATCTCTGCATTATTTATGACTCTCATTTCTGGTCTTGATTTAAGCTCTTTGAAATAGTTTCCTCTATCTTTTACATCATGAGCATCAATAATTCTTGAACAGAATTGGTGAGGACATACTTATATCACAGATCAAACTTCAAGAAATATTAACTATGTACCTATCCATATTTATATGCTATTTCCAAAGTTTTCAAGTAATATTGGTTTCATAAATCCTGATTATTATTTGTGAATTCTAATTTTATTTCCCAAATGCCCAGTCCTATGTTCTGTCAAAATTGTTCCTCATCAAATTCTTTACCGAGTCAGTACCCTGTTTAAAATCTACTTGTATTAAGCCTATAAAATTCCAGACACTCTATTCAAGATAAAAGCTTTTAATTTTTGCATAGTGCTTGTGATCAATTAATTTGTGCTTTTATTTCCATTATTTCCAATCTAAATCATCGAAGTAACATTTACACCCATCTTCGATGTGAAATCAGCTAAATTCTTCCTGACACTCTTCAGCTTGGAGCCTCATTCCACCCCCATCCTCACTATTTGCATGTTTACTTGATCCTTTCAACTATAATGACATTTCTTTTTCTTTTTTATTTTTTTCTGAACGTGAATACCTATCTTCCCTTTGCCTCACACAGATTTTTTAGCTGTTATTATTTGCTTAAACTAAGTTCCTAGAGAACAATGACCTTATTTATTCTCTTTGGTGTCCTTCAAAAGCACTTCATTCAAGGGTATTTAGTTCAGGTTTATCTAATCAAACAACTAGAAGTCAAAGAAGAGGCTATGCCATTTGTCCTGTTTTTCATGTTCTAAATTATACTAGAAATTCTACAAAGCTGCAGACTTCATAGCTTCTTTTTCTGTGTCCACACTGTGTCTACATTTTTAAAACACACAGATAGTAATAGCTGTAAAACATATATGCAGAATTTTTTTTAATCCCACAAATCTTGAATACATAGCTGATGAGTTATCTCAAATTGAGTAGCACTGGTTTGTTGTCAAGACAAGAAACAGAAAGTTACCAACACCTTAGGAATTTTAGAGAACTTTGTATCTCCTTCCCCCCAAAATATCATAACCCACACCCCTTTATTCTCTCCAAAGGTAGCCCCTTCCCAGACATTATCATATATAAAATTCTCCTAGTTTAAATCTTCATGAAGTTTAAATCTCCTAGTTTAAATCTCCATGAATGTTTTTGGTTCTAACTCACTTTGCACAAAACCATGTTTGTGAGATTCATCTGCATGCCTATATGTAAAAGTTGGGGATTTATTTTCATCCTTATCTAACGTACTTTTATAAATCTACTTAAATTTGTACACAATTTATCTCTTAGGGATAATTCACTTTCCTGTATATTTAGCAATTGTGAAAATTCATTTATAAATACATTTGTACAATTGTTTTGTGTACATATGTATACATTTCTAATAAATCTGTGCCTTCAAATTGGAATTACTGAATTTTGGGTTATGTGCATGTCAAGTTTGTATATTTTTGGGTCTCCAAAATAGTTTTGCAACTTATGCTTTCAGTGGTAATGTATGAAGATTCCCATTGCTCCATATTCTTACTGAAATTCAGTATTGCAAGTCATTCTTAATTCTGTTGTTATGGTAATAGTACATCATTTCAGTTTTAATTTGCATTTTCTCATAAAAATGATACTGGAACTTTTAAATTTTTGTTTTTCTATTTTTCAATTCTTAATTGATTGACAGGAATTTTAGTCATATTGGAATTCTCCTGAATTTTATGAATACCTTCTTTCACTTCCACTCTCCTCTTAATCATACTTTCAATACACAAATATCCTAATTTTAAACTATGCCAAAGGACTGACATTTTTTTATGGTTAGTGTTTATGTAAAACATTATAAGTAGTTTTACATATTCTAAGGTTATAAATATTTTGTTCATTTTATAATCAGAAATTTTATTATTTCCCTTTGGACATTTAGATTTACAACCAACCTAGATTTCATTTCCTAGTGTTGTACAAAGGATGAGTAAATATTAATTAATGTAAAGCTATTTTAGGAAAAGTTTGTCAGTGTCTCAATCCTTTATGTTGCTATACTGATATTGCTGAAAAGGTACTTATTTCTTTCCAATATATAACATTTATACTACTTTATAAACAATAACAAAAAAATTTATACTTGAAAAATTAAATTCAAAGCAGTGGACATTAGAAATGACCTAAGAATGATCTCTAAAAAGTACAAAATAATCAAGGTGAACCCTTCAATTACCATACATTACTCTCTTAAAAATTTGCAGCCTGGGAAACAGAAGGAAAACTCAAATAATGCTCAGTGGACTTTCCAAATTGGGAGTTAAGTTGAGATCCTAGGGAGAACAGCTCTGTTAAGTACGATATGTTAAATGCTGCTATGTATGATCACTTCTTACAAAACTTAGGAGAAAACCAAAAATATAAAATGAACTTTGAATAACTTAATTAGTAGCCAATACACAACAAGATAAAATTCACATAGCATCCAATAAAAAGTTTACAGAGTCCACTAGGAATCAAGATATATGATCTTGATTGATAGAAAATTAATCAATGGGAACCATAGCAGACTGGCACAGATGTTAGAATTAGCAGACATGGAAATTAAAGCAATTGTTATAATTGAATCCTATATATTAAAAAATCAAGAACAGACATGAAAAGTATTAAAATACAATTGGAATCTCCAGAAATGAAAAGTACAATGTCTGCAATGATAAATACATTGGTTGGAAGTAATGGCTGATTGGACATTGCAACAGGCAAGATTAGTGGAATTGAATACATGGCAATGTAAACTACACAATGAAAAGCAAAGAGCAAATTATTTTTAGAAATTAAAGAAATCAAATGTTTAAAAAATCAAGCAGATTAACCTATGTGTAATTCAAGTCCCTGCAGGAATGGTATGTGGCAAAAATTATCCAAAGAATTAAAGTAAGACCATTCCAAGATAGATTTAAAACAAAAGTCAACAACCAAGATTCAAGAACCTCAAGGAAATCGAAGCAGAGAAATAAGAAAAACACAACAAGGCACATCACAGTCTTCAATTGCTTGCAATCAATAATAAAAAAAATGTTAAAGACATCGAAAGAAAAAAATTTAAAAATGTATAAAGAAATAACAAGAATTAGAGTAGCTTTCTCATCAGAAACAATAAAGATGGAAAGAAAATGAAATAACAGTTTCAAAGTGTTGAACCAAACAAAAATTTTTGTGAATGTAGACCAGATTAATATAAAATCTATGTGAATGGGAAAAGGAGCTAGAACAGAGGAAATAATTTTGAAAAACAAAATAAGCTATGATTAATTACTCTGCCCGATTTTGAGACTTACTATGTAGCTATAATGATCAAGATTGTGTGGTACGCTACTGATAAATAGATACAGAACAGCTGAACAGAATAGATAACCCAAAATAGTTCCCTGAAAATATTGCCTTTTTTCCTCTTTAAAAAAAAGTTATTTATTTGTTTGTTTATTTATTTATTTTATTCATCACTGGTAATATGACATCACTTATAATTCAATCATATATTTGTCATGTTACATTCATCATGGAGAGTATTGCCTTAAAAATAATTGCAAAAATATATTCAATAGAAGAAAGGTAATCCTTTCAAAAAATGGCAGGAAACTGGTAATATATATATATATATATACATATATATATGTATATATATATGTATATGTGTGTATATATATGTATGTGTGTGAGTGTGTGTGTGTGTATACACCTCCTGTCCTCCAAAAAGGAATAAAGGAATAAACGGTCAAGGAAGAAAAGTCAAATTAAACCCAAGTATGAGCCAGGCATGGTGACGCATGCCTGTGATCCCAGCACTTTGGGAGGCTAAGACAGGAGAATTGCAAGTTCAAAGCCAGCCTCAGCAATGGTGAGGTGCTAAGTAACTCAGTGAGATCCTGTCTCTACATAAAACACAAAACAGGGCTGGGGATGTGGCTCAGTGATTGAGTACCTCTGAGTTCAATCTATGGTACTGAAATAAATAAATTAATTAAATTAAATTAAATTAAAAAAATTAAACCCAAGTATATAGAAAAACAGAACTAATAAAGACTAGAATGGAAACAAATGAAGTAAAAACAGAAAAAAGTTGAGTCATATGGTTGGTATAAGTTTAACTTTTTAAAAATTTTCCCACTCTATTCTTTTTTTTTTTTAAATGCATTTCAAGTCATAGTACATATATAGAGCTCAATTTTCCACCTCTCTGGTTGCAAACAAGATAGAGTCACACCATTCGTGTCTTCATACATATGCCTATAGTAGTGATGTCCATCTCATTAAACTATTTTTTGCTACTCTCATTTCCCCTCCCCTCCTCCACCTTCTCCTATCCCATCCAAAGTTCCTCCATTTCTCCCATGCTCCCCACCCCTGCCTCTCTTATGTATCAGCATCCACAAATCAGGGAGAACATTTGGCCTTTGGTTTTTTGGGATTGGCTTACTTCACTATGCATGATGTTCTCCAATTCCATTCATTTACCTGCAAATGTCATAATTTTATTCTCTTTTATTGCTGAGTAATACTCCATTGTGTATATATACCACAGTTTCTTTATCCATTCATCTATTGAAGGGCATCTAGGTTGCTGCCACAGTTTAGCAATTGTGAATTGTGCTGCTATAAACACTGAAGTGGCTGCATTACTCTAGTATGCTGTTTTTAGGGTATAGGGTATAGGCCAAGGACTGGGATAGCTGCGTAAAATGGTGATTCCATTCCAAGTTTTTTAAGGGAATCTCCATACTGCTTTCCAGATAGATTGCACCAGTTTGCAGTCCCACCAGCAATGTTTGAGTGTGCCTTTTTCACCAAATCCTCACCAGCACTTATTATTGCTGGTATTTTGGATAGCTGCCATTCTGACTGGGGTGAGATGAAACCTTAGAGTAGTTTTGATTTGCATTTCTCTTATTGCTAAAGATGTTGAACATTTCTTCATATATTTGTTTATTGATTGTATATCTTCTTTGGAGAAGTTTCTGTTCAGCTCCTTAGCCCATTTATTGATTGGGTTGTTTGTTTTTTTGGTGTTAAGTTTTCTGAGTTCTTTATATATCCTGGAGATCAGTGTTCTCTCTGATGTGGGTGTGGCAAAAATTTGCTCCCAGAATGTAGGTTGTCTGTTCACCACATTGATTGTTTCTTTTTCTGAGAAGAAGCTTTTTAGTTTAAATCCATCCCATTTATTGATTCTTGCTTTTATTTCTTGTGTTTTAGGAGTCTTGTTAGCCTCTTCAACAAATGGTTCTGGGAAAACTGGAAATCCATATGTAGCAAAATGAAACTAAACGTCTGTCTCTCACCATGCACCAAACTCAATTCAAAGTCAATCAAAGATCTAGGAATTAGACCAGAGACCCTGTGTCTAATTGAGGAGAAAGTAGGCCCAAATCTTCATCATGACAGATTAGGCCCCACTTTATACTTTATACTTTATTACATTGTTTCTTTTACATTTTGGTATTCATTCATTCATTCATTCTGGGGCTTGAGCCCAGGCCTGAAGGAATTCTAAGCATGCATTCTACTGCTGAGCCATGCCTTTATCCCTATTTAATTTTTAAATTCCTCCTTAGTTTTCATTAACTGCTAGACATTTTATTTTTTAAAAAATTGAAGTAAATACCAGTAGAGTTTATCCTTCATTGAGAATTAAATTTTGATTTCAGCAGGCAATTAGTATAAGGCAGATTATCTCTGTATTTCAAGATTTATTAGCATACAAAGATATACTTTTGTCAGGGTTGATTATTTTGTTTCACTATTTTCTTAGTAGTATTTTTTTGTTTGAACTGAAAACTTAGGTGTTTAGCAGAGTCACTTATTAACTGCCATTTAGTTTCTCTAGCTCTGAGATTACTGAAAGTTAATTCACCATCTCAGTTTCTAAGTTACTAGTTTTGCTTCCCAAAAACAAAGTACAAAATAATACAAATAATATATAATATAAGAGAATTCCAAACTCTAGGATCACTTCCTTTGACTTCTCTATTCTTCTAGATTTTAGTCAAATACATTCCTAAGACTTTGACTTCAAGTTTCTTTTTCTTTTTTTATTAAACTTTTCTGGTTGTTCTTCGCATGAAGAATTTTCCTGGTGCTCCGTTGCCAGAAGTGGAATTTCCTTGATGGATTTCTCACTCTTTGGAATTTAGAAAATAAGAAGGTCCTGATTAACATTAGAATAAAATTCAAATAATCAATATTTGCATTAATTTTCTTTCAACTTTCTTTAGAACCAGAAATTCTCCTTTATTCCTTTATTTTATTTCTTTTTACATTCTCCACTCTTCCTCTCTTCCCTCTGCTTGATTTTTTCTCCTCTAATTTGTCTTCCTTTAATCATTTGCTAAATCTTTACTTAGGAGGAGATACAGAAAACTCATTCTCACTGAGTTCCACATATTGATTACATAGTTTCCTCTTGACATAGAATATTCAATGTAATAGAGCTATTTTTACTCTATCTCCTACATTAATTTCTTATAGGTCTAGGGAATATAAGTGCACCTAAACTTCCTTCTAGAACTTCTTTTGTTGTCTAAGAAAAACTTAGAGTGATTATCTGGGATATTTTCTTGAGTAGCATGAGTTCCTTAGAGGTAAAATAAAAACACAATGAAGCAAAATGTAGCAACATATGTGCCTTTATGTATAGTAATATCTCTCTGTATAGGAAATGATTTTTCCAGAAGATGTCTCTTGTGCAGTTGTTTGCTACTTCTTGGTTTTCTGTTAAGAAAGTTCATTTCAAAAACAAAACTACTGGGAAAAATACTCACAGAAAAGAACTAATAGAAGAAGTAGAAGGTATATTATTTATTTGTTTGTGATACTAAGAAGCTAATATATTCCAATACTGTGTTCTTGAACTCTTACTTCTGGGGAGTGGGAAACTAATAAACACTGGAAGAACAAATCCAATGTAACTCATTCATGGAGATGAATACTAGGGTGAGATGCCTTCCACTTTTTATATTTTAATACACAAAGACAGAATAGCTTGGGAGAATATCAGGTGTGTACATTCTAGGAAAACTATAAGAGGAAAGATGATTGCATTGGATCTTGAAACAGTAATGGGAGTTTGACAGATGGTGGTGGGAGAGAAGCAGTGTGAACTGTATTCTACAAACAGATATCCACATAAGCAAAAATTCAGAAATCAGGAAATGCAGTGTAAGGAAATAAATTGGTATGAAATCTGACAACACTGGTGGACAGTAATATAGAGACTATGACAGAAAACATTGGTTGGTCAGTTTGTATAAGGTAAACTATTACTGACAGAGGAGTTGTGTTTATGTATGCACAATAGGGATCTGTTGAAAAATTTTGACCAACAGATGGGATATGAAATACATAGTTATATCATGCAATGATTTCTTCAGGGGATAGTGATGAAGGATAACTCTAGGGGTAACACAGAAGTTAGAGTATGTGTATATGTTGATCATGTTTACTGTTAAGCAATTTACAATAATATTTATCTTATACATTCAATAATAATGAAGTCATAGAGAAACCAGGAATAATTTTTTTCAACACATAAAACAAAACTCTTATTGCTCATTTAAATGGATAAATTGATTTCAAAGGGACTTGGTTCTGAAGAATAATCTGATAATGCAACCCAGACCAAAGCTTCAATTGAGGATCATGGCAGTCTTTTGTAGATTTTTTTCTTTTATGACAATACAAGAATAGTCAATTATAAAGTTTGGCTGCTTATTTATGGTGATGAAAAGAATTAAATGCCCACACATTGAATAAAAATTCTATTTACAGAGGAAAGATTTTGTGTGAGCCCCGAATTGTATGACAGATCTATGTGAGCTGATATTCGAACTAGAGAGAAACAAATGAGGAATAGAAAATGATAGAATTATGAAAGGATATATCAAAGATTGGTATGTTCCTGACAAAACATGAGAGGCATTTTGGTAAGAGCTGAAATTGTCATAAAAGATGTATGTTCGTTTTTTAATATACATGCTGGTTATTTTGTTTTCTCAGGGGAAGTGTGTAACACTAGGTGTCCTAATTGGGGCCAAGTTTAGATTTCCCAGAAGGCTTATTGTTACGTAATCTATTCTTTAAGAACAAAAAATCAATCAATAGATTTTAGTCATATTGAAACTACGGGCAGGTGACTTTTAGTGGCTAACAACTAAATATATATATATATATATATATATAAAATATCCACTTACACATGTGTTTTTATTCTTTTTCTCTCACAGTAGCAGTTACATATGGGCTCTAAGATAGTGATATTAATAAAATAGTGGAGTTAAATCTCTCTCTATATAAGAGGCCTACAAGCTGAGTATTCACACCTAAGCTTGCTCTTCTTTCAATCTGCCAGCCTTAAAAATCCATGGGTACTGAGCAGAGCAAAAGTGATATGTAATAGAAAAAATATTCCAGAGAATTTGGTTATATATGAGTAATCAAATACTCTAGATTATCTAATTAGTCCCAGTTTGTGCTTTTTATTCCAGGCAAATATTAATGGTTCACCCTTTCAACCCTAAAAGTATCCTGGTCAATATACTGATATTTTGGATATGCAGATAATCACAGAATCACACATTCATTTAGTCCTTAATTGTAGAATCACTTGCTTTTCCAAAGGGGAGGTATACTCCATGATATGTTCAAAGTCATGTTAGATCTTAGAGGTCAGGCACTACATCTTGTTCACTTCATTCTTTTTGTTGATACTTGTAAGGCTTCAGACCTGGATGGTGCACATAAAGTGTACATGATTGAAGATTACAGCAACAATATTGAGAATAAACTTGAAGGGAAGAAATATATTCCTGAAAAAACATGAAGAATAGTAGTAATAAAGGGTCAAAGTGTAACTGGAATCTACTGAAATGTGAAATAGGTTATCTCATCTGGTTCAATATTAGGTATGTTTCTAGCCTGTTGCCTGATCTTTCCCCTTGATTCTAAGATTCTATCTCAAGTCTGAGTAGCATCCATTAAAAAGAGTTTTATCTTCTCCAAATGGTTAGATAAGCATCTGTCTTACTCAATTTACTATATCTATTAATCATCACAATTAATGCTATTAATATGTCTGCTCTATTCGAAAATGTCTGACATTGTTTACTGGATACAGCATCAAGAAATATTTTAATGTTTACTACTAGGTTTTATTATATGTAATTTTAGATTTTGAGATCAGACATTTAATTACATGTAGCAAATATAGTATCTTTCATCCCCAGATGTCCAGTACTATATTTAAATAAAATTTAGAGCATAAATTTTAATCACAGAGAAAAACACAATAAATTGGTCTTCCAAAAAAGAACTTAATGAAGAGATATTGGTGAAAGTGTCTGTAACAATATTTCACCTGTACACAAATAAAACAATACTAACATTCTAGTATCTGTGTTTAACTAGTGGATGGAAAGAGAAAAAGAAATTTTTAAAAATACCATCAGTCATCATCGACTTGTTCTAAATTGACTTGTTCCATATTTTAGGATGGCACTAACTAAACTTACTTATATGGAGATGAGCTACAGAATACCTTCTTTCTTTTAAGAAAAGATGGAGAAAATATTTTGAAGGACTCTATGGAGCAAAATAGTTGCTGTGGATTGCTTTGCCTGCCTCAGTCTGGCAGTAGCAGGATCACTTGAAGATTTGGGGCATGGAGTAGAGATGTGCTCATTAGGTACATACATTTTCTCATACTTGTTTTCAGTCTTTTCATACATGTGTTAATGTGTCCGTTTGGGTCCTCAAAAATGCAGATGTCAAGACAAAATTAAATATGCAAAATTTATCATGGGAAGCCCTTCTGAGGATAAAAGGAAGGAGGAATTGGCCCAGTCAAGGAGAGTCTTTATACAGGCAGACAGTCTGACCCTAGAAGAGAGGGAAGGAAGGAGGTCATGTATGGAGAGAAAATCTTTGCCAAGCAAATGAGGAATCCTGAGAACAATGTCTCCCATCAGAGCAGATGTGTTCTGTTCAGAGACTTCCCACGTTTACTTTTCATGCTTTGTTCAGTCACTGGCTGGGAGAAATTTGGGATAGGTAGCATTATCAAAAATATCTTGTTGAATTCCAAAATTTAGGCAGGTGTGGGCTATCAGGTAGCTATTTTCTCTGCAGCAGATTCTCTCTTCAGGAATATCTTTGTGGTCCACAGCCCTAGCTCCCACAGGTAAGTTTCCACCTAGTGAATGATTTCTTCAGTTCTCATTCTTGATTAAAATTACAAGGAAATAAAAATTCAGATATCCTTAACTTTCCCCATCCACATATTCTCTTAGAAAAATGGAAAAACAACTAAAAAAGACCCATCTCTAAATCGAAAAATATCATTAAGATATTAGAAAGTTTAAGCTATTAAAATTGGGAAATAGTCTATGATTTGTGAATGATCCTTAAAGACCCCAAGCTCTCCACTGAGAACTTGTAAAATCTTAGCTTTCAACATTCCTTACCACCCCTACTTCATCCCAATTATCTATGGAAATACTGTTCACCTGTGACTCAGTCTTCCTGCCTCGGTATTCTTCCCAGTTGTTTCTCATGAGTGAACAATCATAGTGAGAAAGAAAAAAACTACACCTTGATTGACCTTCCTCAATCTACTCCATGAAGTCCTTAAAACTTCTTACTCCCCCAAATGCTCTGCTGGAAGTCATTCTCACGCAGCAATGTTTGAATAAAGGCTTTAGCCTTTGGTTTTCCTCCTTCACTATCCACTATTGTGCTGACCCTCTTTCAATGTCTGTCTGTCTTCCATCATTCCTTTTTGTGTCCAGTTCCAAAATACTCCACCTTTTCCTGGCTGCATTGATGGTGGTCAAAAATGTACCTTCTTGAAACCTTCCTGAGACTTTAGTCCCCCACAGTAGGAAAATTTTATTTTTGCTTTATGAAGTCCTTCGAAAATGCATGGCTAATCATTTAACTGGTTTTGGTTTGAGAAAACAGCATGTCCAGAGGAACTTTCCATGATAAGTCCATTCCTCAAGCTGACCTACAGCCAACAGAACTGAGAAACCACCTGCTGCTTTCCCAGTTAGGTGAGTGATGGAGGAAGTGTTTTGTTGGTTTCTCCTGGAGATTTCTTAAACAGCTAAAAACTTACAATTTCTCTAAATTTTTATGTGTGAAAAATCAAGTACAGAAAAATGCAGTGACATAGTTGGATAATGTGTAGAATAACTCAAAGAATCTTCTTTAATGCAATGTATGTGTATATATCTATTCCCAGATTCTGATGGAGAATATCTAAAACATAGCATTCTATTATACTTATTTGTTATAAATAAATGTTTGAATGGAAAAATTAGACTTGACATTTTGGATTGTTTTAACCACTGAATTGTATAGCAGCTTGGAGGTAGGATCCCTGGGTTTTCACATATCTTCATTAATAGCTTCCTGGGTTTGCAGATTTTATCACAGAACATTGCTTGGACTGGATACAGGATTCCATTTACCAAATGGAACATGAAGTACCAACAGTAAGTTTTCAGAAACTGGGAAGTTTTTTGTGGGTTCAATTCAAGGATGCAGGTGTTGCTGGGGCACTAGACAGGCTGTTGGATAAGAAATTTAGAAAGCAGACCAAAATAAAATAGAAACCCAGTTAAGCAAACTAGAAGCAGATGAAGCAGGTGGAGAGGCATTTAGGTTTAACAATGGGTTAGAAATGCCAACAACAACGCAGCCTTGGATTTTGACAGGAGCATTGTTTGTTTATTTATTTATTTATTTATATTTATTTTAGTACCATTTCATGGGGGATATTTCTGGTGTGCTGTGCTTCAAAAAACAATCTCTAGCACCATATCATCTTTGTTTAAATCCTGATTCTCATTTCCAAGCTGTGGGTCTTGAGCTAGTTAATTAATCTCTTATTGGGTTGCTATAAAGATTAAAAGAGGTATTATATGTAAAATATCTAGAATAGAATGCATTGAGTTCTTAGTGATTATTTTACACATGTGGCATCCATGGCTTAGAGTTTAGCTTGACCAGGTAAGTCTGTGATTCCCCTTAGCTCTTACTTTACTGTTATTTTGACCTATGTCATGTATACCTTTCATGTGTACAGAAGTCACGACATGATGACATCTGGATAAAATGGATTATCATTCCCAGCACAATGTACTAACTTTATAAAGAGTTTGGGATTCAGGTGTTTGAACTTTAAATAGAGGCCAAATGAGGCAAGGTGGAGATGGCATGGATGATTTATACAAGTGTCAACTCATGAGTGACTCTATTGCACTTATATTTGCACTACCCAAACAAGCCCTATCCATTACTTGGCCTTGATATTTTCATCTATTCTATGCTTAAGCACTATTTATTTTGTGAGAGTTGTGTATTAAGGGGGTGTTTGTGACCATTAGGGTAGTTACTAATTTTCTTAAATGTTTAGGAAAAGCACTGAGAAATACTTAGAACGGAAATTGCAACTTTAAATGCTTTTTAGCAGCTGGGCAGATAACATAATTAGAAATAGCCAGATATAAGAAACAGTAGGAAGTGAGCAGCTTGTTAGGTAATCTCTGGAGAATATATATACTTTATCTAAATGGACAACTCTTCCATGCAAGAATGAGAGGTGGTGCTCTTATATTCACAGTAATTCTCAAGTTCTATTTTTACATGAGATTTCTTGATTTTTCTTGAAAAATACTCTGTAAGTCAAACAAAACATACTAGTAGGATTTTGGCTTTTGCCCCCCTCAACATGGGGGAAATGGAAGAGTCATAGAATAGAAGGTTACTAACATTTATTCATCAGCCTTGATTAATTCCTTAAAAAAACACTAGAACTTGACTTGATAACCAATAACATAGTTGACTTCTTAAACAAACATGGATTACATACCTATTTTATGCCAATCACTCTTCAAAATGTCACTAATATAGGGGCTGGGATTGTAGCTCAGCGGTAGAGTGCTTGCCTCGCATGCGTGAGGCCCTGGGTTCGATCCTCAGCACCACATACAAAAAGCAATAAAATAAAGATATTGTGCCCATCTACAACTAAAAAAAAAAATTTTAAAAAAAATGTCACTAATATAACAGAGAACAAAATTTCATATGGGGTGTACATTCTATAATAAGAAGATATTAAAAAGGTAAATAAGCAATGCAATGTATTTTTTTTTTCCTTAGAGAAGAATACAATAGAATAAGGAGGAAGGGAATGCCAGAAATAGTATGGACAAGGTGATGAACAGAGAACGCATCACTGTAAAATGAAATTTGAACAGAGACTTGAAGGATCTAAGGGAGTCAGAAATGCAAATTCTGAGGGAAGAGAATTCTAAGCAAAGAGAACATATAAATCTAGACAAAATTTGGATTCTTATTGAAGGAACAGCAGAGACCAATTGTTTTTATGTCACACACTGATATAGCATATTAGCAATGAATGTGTTCCAAAATTGTCTTGATTGTTCTTTGGTTCACAAAGGAAATTGATAAAGATATCAGATGATTAATGGGCATTGACAAAAGGGTATCAAAATTCCACATTGTGACTTTTGTTAATCTTTTTTACCAAGTTGATGCTAAGTTTATTCTAAATTAAACAGAAGAAAATACAATATATTTCTGGGCGGATGGTTCATGGGTCACTTTCCTCTACTGAATTCTCAGCACTCCCAGCTTATAATTCAGCAATTTCATGTATTCATCCTTCCAACCATCAACATAGCTGTAGTAATAGGATAATAATAAGGTAACCATATTCGCTAAGTAGAAACACCCAGATAAGACATTCATCTTTAGGTCTTCAACTGTAGAAGTCTAAGTGCAGGGTCTCAACAGCAAAGTGGCAGTGGTTCATCAATGTTCTCAATAGTAATCTTTCCCCACTGACTTTGCCTCATAGCGCATGAGGCAAAAAAAAACGAACAAAAAAAAACAAACAAAAAAAACCTAGCTGGGCAAATACAGCCTGTGAATGTTGTTCACATATAAACCAAGCATTGGTCTTATTTTCTTTAGCACTGGTTTCAGTCAAGAAGAGCTCATCTTTCTGCCCCAAAGAAGATAGCCCATTCCTTTTAGTATCTGTGGCTTTGAACATAATTGAGAAGCACTGATTACTTATTCAAGTCTGAATTCTAAGACTCCCAGAGTAGGATCTGATCATTCAACTTTGAATCTTATTAGACCTAGCAATGATAAAGCTATAGGGTGTGAGAATAGAAAGCTGACTTCAAACTATATACTTCAAACCTATCTTTGGTGGTTGTGAAGGAAAAGTTTATCTATAAAATGGTACCAACTGAAAATATGTGATGTCTCTTCTGGCCTAAATGATATTTCAACTCAGTATATGTTTCCATAAAAGCCCAGAGCGTTGTGTGAGTCAGACAATTTTAGATGGCCTGAAATGAGGCTTACTTCCAAAGCTAAAAAGCTCCAGTGGAACCAATTGCCCCCCTCTAAACTCTTCAGAAATGTACTTTTTAGGGGAAATTTAAGCTTGGAAGGAGAATAATCAGGATATATAATGCTTGATGGGGGTAATAAATTGGTGAATCAGAGAGGATGGTACTTTAAAGTAATCCTTGCAGTGTTTGTACTAGTAAGATCATAAGAATTTGCTTTTGTCTTTACTTCTGTTATTATTTGATCCAAATTCTTTATTATATATTCAGGTTTCAGTGGCTCAGGAAAGCATAGGCCATATGTATAAGTGAGATTGAAAGCAAGATGACATCTGCTACAGTCAGCAATAAAATCATCTTGATATTTGGAGAAAATATTGTAGGAAAAAATGAAGTAATAATTTAAAGTCTATTCACTGAGTCAATCTCTAGACTTAAATAACAGAAACAGCTTAAGGAAAAATTGCTCTTAGAGAGCAGGCAACACTGGTCAAGTGGAGGTACCTCAGGCCATTAGAATTATTAATTTGTTCTTTTTTAATTCAACAATCCATTATTAATTCAGGATTTTATAATTTCATTCATTTATTATCCAACATTCAGTTCTTGTCTATGAAATGCATATTACTGACATTTTGAGAGAAGAAGTTAGATTCCTGTTCCTGGGAAAGAAAATTTAACCTTGGTTATAATGTGGACAGAGTTTATAGGATATTAGGATATATATATTGTAGGCAGGTTGAAAGAAATCTTCTCTGAGTCCTCTAGGAAGTTTAAGACCTTGGGAGGAAAAAAGCTTGAAGAATAAAGAAAAGGACATGTGAAATATTCTGCAATTATTAAAATATGAAAACTCTTTTCTGAAGAAGTGACCTAGCCACAATCACATAGATGGTTATGGCAGAGTTTGGAAGACACATAGCTAGGTTTAGATTAGGGACCCTCAATTGAGGGAGATTTTATCTGCCCCCAGAAGGGGAAATTTGATGATATATGGAGGCATTTCTCATTATCCCAACTTGGAGTATGCAGATGGCTTCCAGTGAGCAGAAACAGGGGACACTGCTTAACAACCTAACAATACACAGGATGGTTTCCCAAGGTGAACAATCTAGGCCTATCTGCCAAAAATCCAAGATGAAGAAACCCTAATCTAGAGAAAGAACATAGAAAATGGGATGGATACAGTAGAATCAGAGCAAGCGGGAATATAGAGAGAATAGAAAGAAGTTGTGGGCCACACAATTAAAGTATGTTTCTTATTCATTTTTGAGTGTGAAAATCAGATATGTGGAATATATGTATAATTTTTCCTGGGCCAACATTTCCATGGAAATTGACCTGGTGAAAAATGTTCTAATTCTTGTTTCCTTATTCCAGACTAGACAAGAGGAGTGAGTTATTTTACCTCAAATTGAATATGTCCTTCCACTGAGAATACAGGCTTCCCAAGTATGGATAGCAAGTGAACTTCAGGGTTACCTCTGGCCTTCTTAGGTGCACAGACAAGCCCAGGAGAGTGGAAGGATAGCAACAATACCATTCCAGAAAGATTTAGCTGAGGCTCATGACAAGTGGCTGGAGAAAAGAAGGGGTATCAGTTTAGAAGTATGGATGCACCAGAGAGCAACGCATTCACCTCATGTGGATTAGAGAATGACACTAGTAGTCTGTCCAGGATCCAGCATGACCTAAATTTACCTATTATATTTGGTACTTCAGGAGAAAGGACCATAAAGTTTTTTTTTCTATGAAATAATTCAACAATCTTATCAAGAATTGGTAGGTTTCCATGGGCATGGTTGTCATCCAGTGTTCCTAATAAATCACAGTACTAAAAGTCAACACTCTCGTAGTTATTGAGTATAGAATTTGCACCTGTGTCGACACACCATCATTTTACAAAGTTACAACATCTTGCTAAGGTATCACTGTCTTCTTATGAAATGTCATTTTCTTGGAGAATGAAGAACTCACATAAAGGAGTCTTTCCTGAGAGTAACTAGCAATGCAAAGATTTTACTATTCTTCACGTTACAGGCCAAAATCTTAATGGGCCTGTAATTTTCAAGAGTTTGAAGGCTCTTGAAAGTTTCTAGAAGATACCAAAGTAGTTATAGTGAACTTGAATGTTGAGGTTAAAAACAGACTAAAGCTTTAGTTTTAAATAATTAAACAAAACTGAGAATTTATTTCTATGTTGGGATAAGACTAATTTATTTCTGAAATTTGAGAAAGAGTCTACATTTTCCTGGCTCTTCCTTCTTCTTTCTTTGGCATCTAGGGTTCTTTCCCCCTGCTATGTGCCAGCCTTGGATAGAACTTTTACTGCTCTAAATTGTATTTACTTCTCAGAATTCCTGAGCCTTGATACTAGGTTCTCTGTGGGAGCTCAATAAATATTCATTGATGGGGATGGTAATGAATACTAGATTTTTTTGGCTCTCTGCTTTCTGACTTTAATCCAGCCATTTCCTTCTCTCTTCCCTGGGGGAACTGGCAATCTGTTTAAAGCATGTTTGCACTTTGGAATCAGGAGGAGAAGCCAGCATAATTATTAGCTTCCAGTGATTCCCAGACTGTCAGTTAATTCTCAGGTCTTGCTGTTTTCTCTACTCTACACACAGGGCTAAATTTATATATAAATGAATTAGGTACAACCCTGAAATATTTATTTCAGAGATGGAAAAAATGGAAGGCTCTTTTCACTCAAAATAACATGCTCCAAACACACCACTGTATGGTTGCCTGAAATTCTATTATTGTCCACCCATTCAGCGATCTATTAGATGCCCCTTCTTTACAAAGTTGATTCAGGTAGTTTTGAGTGAGGCCAGGAACTAGAATGAGCAGAGTATGGTTGAGTCTTAATTCTGCCAGTAACTACCTGTGATGATTTTAGATGTTTCTTTTCATGACTTTGGGACCCAGTTTACTAGTCTAGGAAGTGTTGAGGCTAGAAAAGAATATGTCTGTTTTTCTTCATCTTCAGTTAATCAAAATAAAATTTAAAATTACTCCGATGCAGATAAAAATATACTTATGTTAAATATATTATTTACCTTACTATATGAATGAGGGGGGACGTAAGATTCTGCAACCAGACATAGGAAGATCCAGAGAAAAGATATTTATTTGGAAGTCATAAAATGAAGCTGTACAGCAAAAAATTTGCTTGTCTGTATACAGGACTGCCTTTCATTGCTCTCAGATATATATCAATGTAGAAAGTTGTAAAATACCTACCATAATATCAGAAACAGATGTGTTTTAGACAATGCATAGTTTTCTATCAAAGCATACATTTTCTCCTATGTTACAAATCAGGTCCTAAATCATGTGTGTGGTCATATTGGGTTGTCAAGAATTATTAGCCATTAATACTTCTCTTAATATTCTGCTTCTACTTAAAAACAGCATACTACACTGACGCAGCCACTTCAATGTTTACAGCAGCATAAGTCACAATAGCTAAACTGTGGAACCAACCTAGATGCCCTTCAATAGATGAATGGATAAAGAAACTGTGGTATATATACACAATGGAATATTACTCAGCAATAAAAGAGAATAAAATTATGGCATTTGCAGGTAAACGGATGGAACTGGAGAATATCATGCTAAGTGAAGTAAGTCAATCCCAAAAAACCAAAGGCCAAATGTTCTCTCTGATAAGTGGATACTGATCTATAATGGGGGAGAAGGCGTGGGAAGAATGCAAAAACTTTGGTCACAGGGGTGGGGAGGAAGGGGTATGGGGACAGTAAAGATGGTGGAATATGATGGACATCATAGCCCTAGCTTTATGTATGACTGCATGTATGTTGTGATTCTACATCACATACAACCAGAGAAATGAAAAGTTGTGCTCCATCTGTGTACAATGAATCAAAATGCACTCTGCTATCATGTATACCTAAGTAGAGTAAATAAATAAATTAAATTAAAAAATTTCTGCTTCTGTTCATTTCTCCATGATCTCAGGGTCCAGGTCTATGGCTCTGTATATTGGATACTTAGAAATTTGCTCTTTGTTTTCTGACCTAATATAAACTAGATGATACATAAGAACTTATACATAAGCTTTCTATCAAATTGCCTTTCTCTGACTCTGTGCAGAATAGTTTATTGAGGTTCTTTCCAGTCATTTGAGGAAGAATCCCTCTCTATTCCAAAAGAACAGGGTAGCATCATGGAAGATGTCTTCACTTTATCTAGCATCAGAGATCATTTGAATTTGAATCCATTCCTGCTAGTGACTTTTTAATGAGGCATATACCTAGATAAGGCAGGTCAAATCAATATGACTTTGCCTTTCACTAACCCTTAACATTTTCTCTTCCTTGACAACTCACTTGCTAGAGACTCTTCTCTATATTTTCTTTTTGATTTAAGGAGATTTCTCACCCCTTCCTCTTTACTTTTCTTTCTTCTTTTTTAATTTCACTAATTTCAACAAAATCAGCATTTGGAAACAGATAAAACTCTAAATCAGGGTAAATCTTCCCATTATCCATTAGTAAAATTCTAAAGCAAACAGATATGATTTAAAACTTTACATAATTTTGGTGAAACAAGGTATGTGTGCCAGGGATAGTGGTGATGGGATATTGATTATTACTACTGTTTTAGAAAAGCATCATAAATGTATGCTGTCCCTTCTCTCAAAGATAATTTTCAAGAAGTCAATGATAAAATTGATCATTGGGTTAAAAGTACTAATATCACATTTTAAATGTATATAGATAAATACTTCTAATAATTCTTGTTTTGATGAATACAAAACTCTTATCAGCGTTTGGCTTCCAGACTTTAATTCTTTTTTTTTTTTTTTGGTACTGGTGAGTGAACTCACGGGTACTCAACCACTGAGCCACGTCTCCAGCCCTATTTTGTGTTTTTATGTAGAGACAGGGTCTCACTGAGTTGCTTAGCGCCTCGCTGTTGCTGAGGCTGGCTTTGAACTCGCGATTCTCTTGTCTCAGCCTCCCTAAGTCTGGTATTACAAGCATGAGCCACCACACCCGGCTTATTCATTTTTTATAAAATCTTATTTTTCTCTGAAAGTATAAGTGAGAAATTGTTATTTCAAAGTTGATTTCTAATTTAGTTTTCAGACCGGACTTGGCTGGTATACTCATTTTTCATCACATGAGAGAACATTGGCAACACAATTGTGCTTCAAGGAGAATTTTACTGGACCGAAACCCAAAATAATTTAACCTGAATGGGTAACAAACTGGCTAATCCTCATCTCTTGGGTGTGTTTGTATGTTTGGTCACTATATAACTTCAATAATTGAGGCTTTATTCTTCAGTGAAATATTATAGAAAAGTGTCAATAAGTTTAATTGAAGTAAATTTGGAATAATGCAAAATTTGAATTAATAAAAACCCGGAATAACAAAATATTCTAAAGAAAATTTATTGAAATATATATTCATTGTAACTGAGAATGATGGTGAAAATATATTTACTATGGATGAGAAAATAAATATATTCTTCTTACCCATTCCAAGTTCATAACTGAGGCCCTTATAACAAATAAGATTGAAAAGAGAAAAATATAGAGATTTATTTAAGTTTTACATGACACCCAAAACTTTATAAAGAGATTTAGATCCAAAAGGATGGACAAATGTATATATTTAATGATTGGTTTGATGAAAAAGTGGATATTAGTGGAGAAGTATGTTTGGATGATAAGAGTATGATCTAATGGCTATAAACTGGGGAGAACTTAGCAGGGCCTGTTTGTTCAGATTTTACTGTGTCCCCATATTTTCAGAGATAAGGATAAACCTTTCTTCCTTCCAGGTATAAGGATACAGTCTGTCTCCCAAAAGTTCATATATTGGAAGCTTGGTCCCCAAATGTAATGGTATTGAGAGAAGATAGGAAATTTAAGAGACAGGGACTAATGGCAGGTGATTAGGTCACAGGAACACCAATTTGGAAGAGATTAATACCCCATGTCATTGGAATGGATTAGCTTGTGGGGTTTGATTAATCACTATGAGAACTGCTTAACATGAAATGGACCAGCCTCCCTCATCAATTCTTTCTCACGTTCATGCCTCCTCTTTGCACATGCCAATTTCCCTTTCTGCTTTTCTGCCATGTTGTGATATAGCACAAGGCTGGAAGCTGAGCAGATATCGATATCATGCTCTTGAACTTTCCTGTCTCCAAAAGTATGAGCCAAAATAGACTTATTTTACTCACAATGTGCCCAGCCTGAACTATTTTGTGATAATAGCACAAAATGGAATAAGAAAAAATTTCTTTTTGGGAAAAATGATACCTAAGATTGTCAAAGTGGTTGTGGGCAAAGGTTGCAAAAGTTTAAAGGAGCTGGCTAAAAAAAGGTCTATATTACCATGAATGGAGAATTAATAAGAGTTTGAGGGAGTACTGGTGAAGGCTCAGATGAGGGATAGTTTGGAACTTCCCAGATATTGTCTAAGTGGTCATCACAAGAATGCTGATAGAAAGATAGACAGTAAGGCCAATGCTGATAAGGTTTCAGATAGACTAAGACAGGAGGGCATACTTGTGGGGACCTTCTGAAATTCTTCAAGGAAGAAAGGGAGGAGAAGAAGGTCAAATAATGGCCTTCCTAGGTGTTATGACCTGATTCAAGGGGAAAGGATTCAGGAAAGGTGAGAGAGATCTTTCTGCTTCTGCTGTTTTCTCAAATGCCAAGGTACCATACTATGGAGTAGCATGTACAAAACCCATCATTGAACTCAATAAATTAAAAAGATACTATCTTATCAATGATGTATTTTCAATGTAGCAAATGTGCTTTAAAGTTTACCTTCATAAAACATTTAAATATTTTCTTTAAAAGGATTTTGATGCTAACTGGATAAGTAGGTCTAACTCATGAATATTGCTGCAGATCTCTGCCACATGTCTTGCGTATTGTGAATATATAGCCACCACAAAAAAAGCAACAAATAATAGAAAATTTATTGACTAATGAACATGTTTCAGGTACTTTTGTAAAATTTCTTAATGAATGCATTAACTATCATAACAAATATATGAAGTAGCCATTTTTATTATCCCTGTTTTATAGGTAACAAAAAGCTAAGGGAGGAAAGTTAAGTATTTTTCCAAGCTTTAATTACAAATAAATATTTAAACCATATTTGAACCCAAGAAGACTGACTGGCCCTTTACCCAGTTCTCTTGAATGTTATGCTGCTCTACCTTTGAATAAATGGTTTGGTATATTTAATGGTTGATACCTCAGTAAACATAAAGAGGAAGGATTTAGTACTTATCTACTGCATCCATTGCACCCTGCTAGATGATCTCTATGCATCATCATTTTATCTTTACTTCAAACATTCAGTGTAGGTATTATTCTTCTCATTTTTCAGATGAAGAAAATGATTCAGAAGCAGCTTAATTAACAACACAGGTGGCCAAGCTGGGAAGCTGGAGAGTAAGTCCTCATGAAGTTCTATGCATGCTAATGCCCTGGTTGTTTCTCTTTTACTGCTTTACTTTTGAATTTTTTTTTTTTTTAATTTATGTGGCCATAGGTAGGAAAAAAATACAACAACAACAACAACAAAAAAAAACAATTAAGCCACTATTACCTGAAAGTACAACGATAAAGTACAATACTTACTCAAAAGAAAGTCATTATAAAACAGGGCTATAAAAACCTTATACCTTTACTACTTGGCACATTTAAAAGGCCATGGAGTTGCATGGAAGAACCAGGTCACAGGAGTATGCCCTGGAAGGATTTATCTTTTTACCAGGCCCCCCTCCTCCCCTTGCTTCCTGGATGCCCTGAGGTGAGCAGCTTTCCTATGCCGTACCTTTCCACCATGCTCCTGCTTCACCTCAGGCCCAAAGCAATGAAGCTGGCCAAACATGAACTGAAACCATAAGCCAAAGTAAATCTTCCCTTCTCTTGCTCTTGTGAAATATTTAGGTCATAGCAAGGAAAAATTGACCAACACAAGATGTAATATCTACATTATGTGTGAATCAGTAAAAGTGTAAACTACAAACTCATGTCTCCTGTTACCTTATGCGCCTGGTAAAATTATTTGACCCATTTAATCCTGTATGTATTGTCTCTTTTATTACTTTCTACTGGGAAAGTGATGAATGGAATATCTTAGACATTTGATTTTTCCATCACTCCTTGTGTTCAGCTATTAATGGCTCTTTGCATTCTCACTGGCTTTGACTATTGTAAGAAAACTGAAATGCTGTGTGATTCTAAGCATGAACATTTGCTGTCATTTTATAGTTGTTTTTTTGTATGTCAAAGAAGAGAAACAAAGGTTAAAGAACTGTTTAAATTTACATTTAGTGTCTCACACCTTTGTGCTTTATACCTCCGTTAATATGCATTCTCTTTCTTTAACTGCTCATCTATAGCAACAACTACTTTATTATTACATGTTAGTGCATATTATATTATAATAGCATATGATACTGTATAACAGATAATTTTAGAAAATTTGTGGTCATAGAGTGGGGTAATTATGGAACAGTACATAATAGAGAAAACCTAAAATATAAAATTATGTCTCTCTCTTCTTACAACCACCTTCGTAATCTCCACATCTTTTCTCTCCAGGCCCAGCTTCCCAACACGTTACTAGATTTCATCCTATCTTCTCCCCTCACATATCAGTCAGAACCTTTCATATCCTCATTAACACATTATGTATGGAGTTATCTCTTTCCAGATCCAGCCAATGATGTCATTATCTGCCTGCTTTAAAATTCACTGAACTGCTTTACTAAATAAGAAAATAATCTGTTCTAATTCAGAATCCAAAGCCATCTAAAGAACCAGTCAACGAGGGCATAAAAATAAAAGGTACAATTTTATTTAATACATTCTATACTGTGGACAGAGCAATGTACAGGGTCGTGGATGTCAGATAGTGTTCATCCTGTTACATCTGTGACGTATACTCTATACAATGGGTTTTACAAGATCTCCCAACTGTCTTAGGATTTCCATCTAATACTGACCTTGTTTCTTTCTTACTCGGCAAATTTCAAAGGCTCAGGAGTTGCATGTGAATCATGAAAGCTCTATGAGATTCAGAAACTTTGAACTCCAAGTGGCAGGGAACAGAATTGAAAATTTCACAAAACCACCTTTATTCTCAGGGTCAGCTCAGCAGGGACCTAGCAGTATAGAACAGGTGAGAATGAAGGCTAATAAAGAAAAGAAATCCTTTCAAACAACAACATGAGTCAGAAAAGCCAGGATTCACAATCAGGATACTAGTCAGGTCAGTTCTTATTTTAAACAAAGCTTTGCCTTTGGTTTTCCTTGATGCTCCTATCCAGTTCAGAGGAATGTTCCACTACAGACTTCTTTCTTACGTCTCATACATAAATCAGAAAGACAAAAATAGATTCTTCTTCCAAAGTTAGCACAAAATAAAAGTCAAGGCTATAGTGATCTTTCTTCACTTCTTTCCTTTTTATACTAAGATTTAGCTGACTCTGAGGGCCCAAATTATTCAAGAATAAGTGCAGACAGAATCTTGTAAAAGAAAAATAAAAACTCTATGATGCTGTTATTAAAAACCTAAGGTTAGTCAGCACTTTGATGGAAATGCAACTCATTTTCTTCTCTTTTCTTTAAAAATAATATAGAAATTTTTACATAATCACATTATCTCTTTCTTGAAAGAAGACAAATCATGCTTTTGTTGTAAGAAATCCTAGAATACTATGGATATAAGAGGAAACTAAAGACATTTTTAAAAAATTGTGTCTATGGATAAAATAGTCCCTGAAGATTAGGGGAGCATTTTATAAAGGAGAGTGGCAGATGTATGTCTCTAGTAAGAGGAACTTCTGGCAAATTCCATCTTTTTACCTCTGTACATATCTCAAACATTTTTCATTTAATTTTGGGATTTCAGTTTGCAGGTAAAGACAGCATATTCTTCCAATAACTGCCAACATTCTCTTGATGTCTCTCCCTGTTCTTCAGAAACACATGGAGGAGCTTTGATGTCATGTAGAATATAAGTTTCCTTTTATGAGACTGTCTTTCAGGTTTTCGTATACAGAACATTCAGATACAGAACATTCATTTGATAATGTGACTACTCTGGAGTCAACTAATGCATACCATTTTATATTAATTAAGCTGAATTATTTTATCCTCATATTTAGTAACTCTAAATTCTGGCGTAGTGTATCTTTACATTTTTTAGAGCTACAAATACCATTTCACAATTTATTATAAAATGTCACAATAACTTTCAGCTTTGTTTTAGACTTGAGAAAGCTGGAATGACTATTACCTTACCTTAGTATGAAAGCATAGAACCTTGAGCCAGGCACAGTGGTACAAGCCTGTAATCCCAGCACTTAGGGAGGCTGAGACAGGAGAATCGCAAGTTTAAAGCCAGCCTCAGCAATGGCGAGACGCTAAGCAATTCAATGAGACTCTGTCTCTACATAAAATACAAAATAGTGCTGAGGATGTGGCTCAGTGGTCAAGTGCCTCTGAGTTCAATCTCCGGTACCAAAAAAAAAAAAAAGAAGAAGAAAGAAAGAAAGAAATCATAGAACCTTGGAAACTGAAAACATGGGAAATTCACTTCAACTTGCACCCTCTTTTCTGACCTTACTAGGAACTCATGAGAAATACTGGGAAGAATGAGAGGCCAGGATTGCCTTTCATGGTGAAGGATGGGTAAGAGGAACAGCAGCTGCTGTGAGGAAACATAAGATCTTGTTTGATACTTCCTCTCTACATTTACCTAGAAGAAAAGTCTTATGCAGTTGGTGGGAAGACAGTAAATATTGTCAAACTTTGGGTACAGATAAATATTTATCAAAAATGAGGAAAGGAAACAGAAAATACCTCTTTTCTTGGAGAAAGGTTAGAAAAACATACCGGAGCCAGATCAATAAATATCCCATTCCACTGGAGGCAGGGCCATGATCACTGAGAAAGTCCAACCTGAGACTCATGAACACATCATCTGCCTAATACTGAGGCTAAAGCTAAAGTAACAGAGAAGGAACAAGCAAAAGCATTATAAAATATTGTTTGGGTAGGAGCAAGAGAGAAAGCTTGAAGAAATACTGTCTGTGATACAGGCAAAAGGAAACATCGTATGCTTTTATTAGTGCATTATGATTATGCATAATAGTTGGGTTCATTTTGGCATGATCATACAGGCATGGAATTTAATATGCTCCATTTCACTCCCCAGTTATCCTCTTTTCCCTCCCCTCCTCCCTCACCCTAGTCCCCTTCCTCTATTCTACTAGTCTACCTTCCACTCATTGATTTATTTTATAGATATGCATACATATAAGATTTACTGTGGCACATTTATATATTCAAGTAGTGTAATTTCGTCATATTCATTCATTTCCTCCTCTTTCCTCTCCTCCCTCCCACTCAATTTTCTATTACTCCACAGATCTTCCCACTATCTTTCTGATACTTGTCCATCAACTCTTCTTTCATCTCACTTGATTGTCTGAGTCTGAATTACTTCACTTTGCATGATGTTCTCAAGTTCCATCCATTTGCTAGAAAATGGCATGATGTCAGTCTTTATGGTTGAGTAAACTCCTATTGTAAATATGCACTACATTTTCTTAGCTATTTGTCTATTGATAGGCACTTGAACTGGTTCAATAATTTGGCTATCATGAATTGTGCTGCTATAAACATTGATGTGGCTGTATTATGATAGTATGCTCACTTTAGATCTTTTGGATAAATACTGAGGAGTGGGATATCTGGGACGTATGGTGAATCCATTCCTAGTTTTTCGAGGAGTCATCTACTGCTTTCCAGATTGATTGTACTAATTTGCATTCCCACCAACAATTTATGAGTGTACCTTTTCCCCACATCCTCACCATAATTTTTTGTTATTTATATTCTTGATATTTGTAATTGAGACTGGAGTAAGATGAAATCTCAATGTAGTTTTGATTTGTATTTAGCTGATTGCTAGAGATGTTGAACATTTTTTCATGTATTTGTTGGCCATTTGTATTTCTTCTTTTGAGAAATGTTTGTTTAGTTCTTTTGCCCATTTATTGATTGAATTATTTGGTTTTTCTTTTTTTAGTGTAAGCTTTTTGAATTCTTTATATACTCTGGAAATTAAAGCCTTATCTGAGGTGTGAGTGGCAAAGATTTGCTACAATTCTGTAGGACCTCTCCTCATATTCTTGATTGTTTCCTGTGCTGTGAAGAAGTATTTAATTTCATGTCATCCCACTTGTTGATTCTTGATTCTATTTCTTGAGCTTTAGGTGTTATTTTAAGGAAGTCAGTGCCTGTACCAATATATTGGAGTGTTGACCTTATGTTTTTTTTCTAAGAGTTGCAAAGTTTCTCTTCTAACTCCCAGGCCTTTGGTTCATTTGGACTTGATTTTTGTGCATGGTGAGAGATAGGGGTCTAGTTAGATTCTTCTGCATATATATATCCAGTTTCCCCAGCATCATTTTTTTTTAAAGGCTACCTTTTCTCCAACATATATTTTTGGTACCTTTTTGAAGTATTAGATGACTGTAGGTATGTGGGCTTGGTTTTGTGTCTTCCATTCTATTCCATTAGTCTACATATCTATTTTGATGCTAATGCCATGCTGTTTTTGTTACTGCAGCTCTGTAGTATAATTTGAGATCAAGTGTTGTGATGCCACTAGCACCAATCTTCTTTCTGAAAATTACATTGGTTATTTTTAGACTTTCATTCTTCTGAATGAATTTCAGGACTCTTTTCTCCTAGTTCTGTGAAGACTATCACCGGCATTTTGATGGAGGTTTTACTGGTTCTATATAATGTGTTTGATAGCATAGGTATTTTGACATTAGTAATTTTGACTCTCCAAGAACGTGGGAGGTCATTTCATCTTCTAAGGTCTTCAATTTCTTTCTTCAGTGTTCTATAGTTTTTATTGCATAGATCTTTAACTTCTTTGATTAGATTTATTTACAAGATTTTTTTAGGTTATTGTGATTACAATAGTAGAGCTATTGATTTATCAATGTTGATCTTGTATCCTCCTATTTTGCTGAACTTATAAGCTTCAGAAGTCTTCAGGTGGAGTTTTTTTGGTCTTGTAGATATAGGATCATGTCATCAACAGATCATGTGACTTCTTCTTCTACTATTTTCATCCCTTTAATTTCCTCTTCTTGGTTTATTTCTCTAACTAGAGTTTCAAGGACTATGTTGAATAGGAGTATTGAGAGTGGGCATCTTTTGTCTTGTTCCTGTTTCCAGAGGAAATGCTTGCAGTTTTGCTCCATTCAGTATGATGTTAGTTTTGGATTTGTCATATGTAATCCTTAAAATGTTGAGGAAAGTTCCTTCTATCACCAATTTTTACACCATTTACAACATAAATTGCTGCTGCATTTTATCAAAGATTTTTACTGTATCTTTTGAGATAACCATATGATTCTTGTCATTAATCTTATTCATATGTTGAATTACATTTACTGATTTACATATGTTGAATGAAGCTAGATCATGGTCTACTATCTTCTTGATGTATTTTTTAATGTGATTTGCCAATATTTCATTAAGGATTTTTACATCTACTTTCATCAGGCATGTTTGTCTTTTTTTCTTGTATTGATTTGTCATTTATATGGCTTCATAGAATGTATTTGGGAGTATTCTTCCTTTTCAATTTCATAGAGCAGTTTAAGGAAGACTGTTGATAGTTCTTTGGTAAAGGTCTGGTAGAACTGAACTGAGAATCCATTTGGTCCCAGGATTTCTTTATTTTTCAAGGCTTCTAAAAAATATTTTTAGTGATAGATGGACACAATGCCTTTATTTTATTTATTTGTTTTTATTTGTGGCTGAGGATCAAACCCAGTGCCTCATACATTCTAGGCAAGCACTTTACTACTGAGCCCATTTGTAACACTTATAACTGCTGTTTCAATTTCAGTACTTGATAATGATCTGTTTAGGTTTTCTATAGCTTCCTAAAGAACCAATTCTTTCATTATTTATCCTTTGTATTATTTTTATTCTTAATTTCATTGACTTTGGCTCTGACATTTATTATTTTCTATCTTCCTCTTATTTTGGAATTAATTTCTTTTCTAAGGTCTGAAGTTGTAACATTAGATTATTTATTGGGGATCCTTCCAATATTTTTGGTTTTGTTTTTGGTTTCATTTTTAAATGTAAGCCCTCAATGTTAAAAATTTTCCTATTAGAACTGCCTTCATAATGTCTCAGAGATTTTTATATGTTGTCCTTCTGTTCTCATTTGCTTCCAAGAATTTCTTGATTTCTTCTCTCATTTCTACCATGAAACATTCCTCATTTAAAAGAGTGTTATTGTCCAATCTCCATGTGCTTATATTATTTCTATTATTTTTCTTGCTATTGATTTCTAGTTTCATTCTATTATAATCTGATAGAATGCACAGAACTATATATATTTTTTTGTATTTGTTAAGACTTACATTTTGAACTAGAACTAATTTTGAAATGGTCAAATGAGCTGATGAGAAGGAAATAAATTCAGCTGTTTTAGGGTAAAATATTCTGTAGATGTCTGCTAAGCACATTTGACTTATAGTATTATTTAGGTTGGAAAAATTTTTATTTATTTTATGTTTGTATGACCTGTCTATTGGTGACAGGAGAATGTTGAAATTACCTAGTGTTATTGTATTGGGGTCTACCAGTAATATAAAGTCAAGAAAAATGTTTTAATGTAATTAAGTGTACCAATAATAATTACCATTATTAAAATTTCTTGCCAGATTGTTCCCTGTACCAGTATGATTTTGCTTTGTCTGATTTTTTTTTTTTTGCTTGATAGCCACTGTGCCAGATATTAGAATAGGTACTGCTGCTTCTTTTCAGACTCCATTTGTGTGAACTGTTTTTTTCATCTTTTTATATTCAGTCTATGAGTGTCTTTGCCTATGAGATAATTCTTCGCAAACAGCATATAACTGAATCTTATTATTTTTATTCATTCTGTGAATCTTTGTCTTTTAATTAGGGAGTTTAGACAATTTACATTTGGTGTTATTATGAAAAGATGTTTGTTGTTTTCTATCATTTTGGTTTGCTGTTGTATTTAATTCTGTTTTGATTTTCTTTTTATTATTTACTCTTTTAGTTAGCTTCATCTACTTTGAAGCTTTGGGGTTTCTTTTGGAGTTCTTCTTTTAAGTGTTCCTTTTAATGTTGGCTTAGTGGTCACAAATTCTTTCAATTTATCCTTGTTATCAGAAGTTTTATTTCTTTATTGATTCTGAAAGATAGCTTTGCTGGATATAGTAGTGTTGACTGTCAATTGTATTCATTTTCAGCTTGGCATATCTCATTCCAGGCCCTCCTTGATTTTAGGAAGTATGTCTGCTTGCCTCTAATGTGACCTGGCATTTTTCTCTTGTAGAATTTCATGTTTTACTCTTATTTTATATTTTAAGCATTTTGATTATGATGTGTCTTGAAGAGATCCTTCTTTGATTTTGTCTATTTGGCATTCTATATGACTCTGTATGTGGATGTCTATCTCATTTCTTTTTTTTTTAATTTATTTATTTATTCCATTTAGGATTACATGATAGCAGAGCGCATTTTGATTCATTGTACACAGATGAAGCACAACTTTTCATTTCTCTGATTGTATGTGATGTATAATCACAACATATATGTGGTCATACATAAAGCTAGGGCTATAATGTCATCTCATTTCTAAGGTGAGGAATATTTTCTGTTATTATCTCACAGAAGAGGTTTTTAATGCCTTTAGCCTATATCTCCATATTCTCTTCTATTCCAATGACTCTCAGGTTTAGTCTTTCATATATTCTAATCATGCTTTTTATTTGTTTTACTTTCCTTTATTGCATACTAAGTATTCAAATTCATGTACTCTGTCTTCAAGGCCTAAAGTTCTGTCTTTGTGACAAGAAGTTTTATTTTCTATGCAATATAATCTTTTAGTGATACTTTCAATAGGATTTTTTATTTGATTAATTGTGTATTTTATTTTTAGGAGTTCTGATTGGTTTATTTTCAATATTTCTGTTTCTTTATTGAAATTCCTTTATTTGTTCTCTTAATGTATTCCTTATAATAAATTATTTTTATTCAAAAAAATTAAATAATAAATTTTCTATAACATTTCTGGAATTTCATCTTCTTCCATTTCACTGAATTCCTGTGTTGGGGGATTGTGAAATTGGGGAGAAGATTTGCTTGCCTATTTCCTCATGTTTTCAGAGTCTCACACATCAAGAGATGGATTTTATTTTTTTCTTCTGTATGCATGACATTTGGTGTGAAGTCATCTTTTATGTTCTAGGGATTTCTAGTTTTGTTATATGATGAGATAATCAGGCATCATCTATCATGAACTAGATTAGACATTAAATATCTAGTGTCTTCTATGTCATCCACTGTATTAATAATGAAAATAACAATAATCATGTGGAATTACATAAAAAATTATTTATCAGATAGTGGAATTATAGTTCCTTAAGTGAAGAGAAAAGGGCATGGGAAGGAAAGAGAAAGTTCAAAATAATTCAAAAGTGAACAGAGTTTTCTCTATCTCTTTCTCTCTTTTTAACCTAATAGGATATAGGTAGGAGATGATGGCTACAAAGAAGGCAAAGTTAAAAATAATTGAAATTAATAAAATATAGAGGATGAACAGGAAACAGGAAAATTTAGCTATTAGTGAGGGAAGAAATCAAATAAGGCATAATAAGAGGAATAAATACTAAGGTACAAACAAACAAATATAAGATCAAAAAAACTCAAACCCATGTAAAATTTCACTTCACCAAAGTCAAACCAAAGATATAATGGTTGATGAAAGTAATTAAAATGAAATGAAATTATAATACACATACACACAGTGGGAACACACACACAATCAAGCAAAATGGAAAAATGTAACAAAGGAGAAGAGGAGATTAAAAGATAAATGAAATTAAAATTTAAAAATCTAAAAAGAGGAAATTGTGAGAACTAGGAAAAATATGTAATGTTAAATAAAGGACTTGTTTCTGCTGAGGTGGTCAAAACTGTTGGCAAAAATAGATTTTCATTGCTGATGTTTCTGGTGCCATTCTTTGTATTTATTTTTGGTCTCTGTAACCTTGGGTCAAGGACTGGGAGTTGTTTAAATTCCATATCTTTCTTCTTCTCACCATGCTACCAGCTGTTGTGGTCAGGAGTCAAAGCTGGTTGTAATAATTACTAGAGTTCCATCTCCCAATATAGAATGGGATAGACTGGATGGTGCTGAAAAATGATGTACTCCGTTAGTGAGGTTGGTGCTGATTTCTAAATTGGAAGTTCCAGCACTTGGGGTTTTGTCTTGGCTGACCTTTGGAACTCTGTCAGTGGGTAATTTAGATTTGATCCATACCTCCTGTTGCTGGAAGATGCTGTTATGATTTGGATGTGACATGTCCTTTGAAAGCTCACGTGTGAGATAATGCAACAATATTTGGAGGAGAAATTATTGGGTTATAGCCTTGAGCTACTCAGTTAATTAATCACTGATGGAATCAATCCCTCACTGGTAACAAGGCAGGTGGGGTGTGGCTGGAGGAAGTGGTTCAATGGAGGTGTGGCTCTGGGGTATATATTTTGTATCTGCAGGGTGGATTCTTTCTCTCTCTGCTCACTGATCATCATGTGAGCTGCTTCCCTCCACTACACTCTTCCACCATGATGCCCTGCCTCACCTTCAGCACTGAGTAATGGGGCTTGCTGTCTATGGACTGAGAACTCTGAAACTGTGAGCTCCCAAATCAATTTTTCTTCCTCTGAAGTTTTTCTGGTTGAGTCTTTTAGTCACAGCAGTGAAAAAAAAAAAAAAAAACTTAGTAAAATAAATGCCAATCTCTTCTGGGTGTCTGGGTCTCAGGGGCCTCCACCTAATTACACTTTTCAGGATGAAGAGTCTAAACTTCCACAGGCTTCACAAATTTTAACACCATGGATGTTTATTGTCCAGGATCAGACCTGGAGTGCAGATGTGCCTGTCTGATTAGTTTTTGTATAGTATGATATACTATACTCTTATTTGTATAGTATGATAATAAGGGTGCTCTCTCTCCTTGGTTTCCCAAACCTAAATCTCCCTAAGCAGTTTTCTCCGTGCTTGTTTCAATCCTGCTGGACCAGCCATAGGTTCTACCCTATAACAGGTGATGGTTGGGTCAGCCTGGCCACTTCTTTTATGAGTTCCCATTCTCATGCTCTGCTCACTACCCCACAGCCATTTAAAGATGATTTTTGCATCCACTACTCTGGTTCTCACCATACTCTCTGTCAGTCAGCAGAACAATTTTAATAACTTTTTAATCAACAACTTCCCAACTATCTCAGATTAGTTGAGATCAGCCTCATTCCTTATTTCACAGGCTCCCAGAAGACAATTTTACTTCCTACACATTTTTCTCTGTGTCTTTGCTCCCCCCCCACCTCTCAGGAGTGGACTGGTATATCTCTAATGTATTATTTATTATGTTATATTAAACATTTACAAATTTTTTGACTCTATGAATTTTGTTTTTGTTCAATGCTGAATTTTAGTGTCGCCTACGTTGCTGATGAGCAGGCTTCTGATATTTCAAATCTTAAAAACTGTGGGGCTGCTGGGGAGTACATCCTTCCTCTGATTTGCCTTCTGTTCTTTGAGCCCAGAAGATTTAAATCAAGAATTTAATTTAAACATTTGAAATAAAATATTTGAATTAAAACATTTTCTGATACCCACTCTAAACAGAAGATAATATAAGAATCTGAAAACTGTTGATGAACTGAGTAAAATCATAATTATAAAAAACTCAAATTTATTTTAACTTAAGATGTATCCAATCCTTCACATGAAGGACTCAAAAAAGAAGAGGCAAGCCAGTTTATAAGAATAAATAAGGTGTAACTCAGCATCTACTGCTCTATAAAAGGTATTTGACTTTAACACACAAAAAAATATGAAATATACAAGTAAATAGAATAAAAGTTCTGTCAAAAGAAATTTACCAAAAGAATCAAAATAAATTATGACACTGGCATAGGGTAATCAGACAAGATATAGAAGTAATAATTAATTTGCTAGAAACCTAGTGTAAAAGGCACATAATATGAATGAAAAGATGAAAAATTTCAATAGATTTGTGATTTTTATAAAGAATTGAATAGAATGAACAAGAAATAAAAAAAGTAACAGGTTAAGAATGCTTCAATAAACTCATTAATAGACTTGAATGCAGAAAAAATGAAAGAAGGAAACTCATTCTAGGTCAATAGCTATCGCATAAATTAATCACAAGGAAAAAATGAGTGATAAAAATAAAATAAGAATAAGGTTCCAAGATGGCGGCCTAGATGGATGCGGCCATCAGTCTCTCCAGAACCGGAGATTGAAGTTGTGGAAATACCATCTCCCAGCCAGATTCTGGATATCATCCTACAGCTGCCCCCACAGGAATTTCACTCGCACGTGTTTGCAGGGCCACCAGGCAGCAGTGATTGCCATAAGCAGCATGACTTAAGCAGCAAGCAGCAACAGAGCTCAGCTGCGGGCGGCTCGGAGCCCCAGCCCAGGGCTCACCCCAGGCAGAGCCAACTTCTACATGGGATACCTGGCTCCAGCGCCTACTCAACCACACAGGACCCCTAGCAGTTGCTCCTGTGGACACACGGCTCCTGCACTGGAACTCCGGCTAATGTTCTTTGTGGATCTCCATCTACCAGGGCAGAACCAGGAGATGCCGGACAAGATCTGGGGACAAACTTTTACTTCAACACAGCACACCATGAAACTGCATCTCCACTGCATCTAAGATCACCAGCAATCCACCCTTCACCGTTGCTGAAGCAGAAGGTTCCTTTGTGAGACATCCCCTATGACATTCCTCACCAGAGTGGTGAAATTCCAGTAAGCAACAGACAACTCCTTCTACTGGAGGTTTAAGGAACCAATCCTGTTTATTTACATTGAGACTTTTTATTTTTTTTAAATTTTTTTATTCTTATTTTTTATTTTATCCTTTATCTTTTTCTCCTAATATTCCTTTTGTTTAATCTTTTTGTTCTGTTTCTCTGCTCTTTTCTTCTTTTCTTTCTTTTTTTTCTTTCTCCTTTTCTCTCTTGCTCTTTTCCCACCCTCTTATCCCCAACATTTTTGAAACCAAGTATTTGTTATACAGTAGGATATGGTAGACTGGGATATTTGTCTCTTAACTCTCACCTGCACATGTTTTATTTTTCTTAACTACCATCTCTCCTTGCTAGCTATACTCTATTTTCTTCCTTCTTACTGATCTTCCCCAACTCTCTTTTGCTCTTTCTATTAATAGCCAACCTCTTTTGGATTCCTTTTTCATGCTTTCTAGGATATAATAACCATATCCTCACTTCCTAATACCCTAACATTCTATCTTACACTCCACCCTCCAGTTTCTCTAGCCCACCAGCAGAAACTACAGACCCTTGTGCAAATCTATTGCTTACATAATAGATGTTAAATGAACTCATAATTGCTGTATATTGTGACTAAACTGTAAATGTATTTGGGAGCTACTAGGAGCTACTTGGTTTGAAACTATATATTGCTTGTATTGTGATCAACCAATATTGGTCTCCCCCTTAAAGGAGAGGTACTGAAACCATTCAGGGAAACTATAAGGCTATAGGATTAAAAAAAATTTGTAACACCATGGATCAGCAGAGCTAGAAGGAAAGATACACAAGCACCATGAAAAAACAAGGAGAGAAAGTGCCTAAAACAAACCAAGATACTACTTTATTAGAATCCATGGTCAGTAGAGCAGAAGAAATGACATAACAGGAGCTCAGGATGTACATAATTAAAATGTTCTGTGACTTAAAGAATGATATAAGAGAGCAAGCTCAGTCAGCAAAAGATCATTTTGATAAAGAGATACATAGATAGATACAGGAAGTAAAAGATCACTTCAATAAGGAGGTAGAGATTCTGAAAAGGAACCAAACAGAAATCCTTGAAATGAAAGAAACAATAAACCAAATTAAAAACTCAATAGAAAGCATCACCAACAGATTAGACCACTTGGAAGACAGAACCTCAGATACTGAAGACAAAATATTTAACCTTTAGAATAGAGTTGACCACACAGTGAAGAAGGTAAGAAACCATGAACAGAACATCCAAGAATTATGGGATAACATTAAAAGACTGAATTGAAGAATTATTGGGATAGAAGAAGGCATAGGATTTCAAACCAAAGGAATGAGCAATCTATTCAATGAAATAATATCAGAAAACTTTGCAAATATGAAGAATGAATTGGATAATCAAATACAAGAGGCTTACAGGACACCAAATGTACAAAATTACAACAGATCTACACCAAAGCACATCATAATGAAAATGCCTAACATCCAGAATAAGGAGAGAATCTTAAAAGTCACAAGAGAAAGGAATCAGATTACATACAGGGGGAAACCAATTAGGATCACTCAGACTTCTCAACCCAGACCCTGAGAGAAAGAAGATCATGGAATAACATTTACCAAGTGCTAAAAGACAGTGGAAACCAACCAAGAGCCTTATATCCAGCAAAATTAAATTTTAGGTTTGATGATAAAATAAAAACCTTCCAAGACAAACAAAAATTAAAAAAATTCACAACAAGAAACCCGGCACTACAGAACATTCTTGGCAAAATATTTCATGAGGAGGAAGTGAAAAACACCAATGAAAACCAGCAGAGGGAGGAGCTACACTAAAGGTCAATCAAAGGAGAAACCCACTCAAGTTAAAAACTAAGAATAAACCAAAATGACTGCGAATACAAATCATATCTCAATAATAACATTGAATGTCAATGGCCTAAACTCAGCAATTAAAAGACATAGACTGGCAGATTGGATTAAAAAAAAAAGACCCAACAATATGCTGCCTCCAAGAGACTCATATTATAGAAAGAGATACTCATAGATTGAAGGTGAAAGGATGAAAAAAAATCTATCATTCACATGGACTGCATAAACAAGCAGGAGTTTCCATCCTCATTTCAGATAAAGTAGACTTCAAACCAAAGTTAGTGAAAAGGGATAAAGAAGATAATATCATACTGCTTAAGGGAATCATACATGAACAAGACATAACAATCTTAAATATCTATGCCCCCAACAATGGGGCAGTCATGTATGTAAAACAAACACTTCTCAAATTCAAGAATCAAATAGACCACAACACAATAGTATTGGGTGACTTTAACACAACTCTCTCACCACTGGATAGATCTTCCAAACAAAAACTAAACAAAGAATCTACAAGACTCAATAGAACAATCAATGGTCTAGACTTAACGGATATATATAGAATATTCCATCCAACAAGCAAATACACTTTTGTCTCAGCAGCACATGGATCCTTCTCCAAAATAGATCATATGCTATGCCACAAAGCAAGTCTTAGTAAATACAAAAAATTAGAGATACTACCCTGCATTCTATCTGACCATAATGGAATGAAACTAGAAATTAATAACAGTTTTTAAAAAAGAAGCCATTACAATACCTGGAGACTCAATAATTTGCTATTGAACAATGCATGGGTAACAGAAGACACCAGGGAGGAGATAAAAAAAATTCTTGGAGGTAAATGAGAACTCTGATACAACATACCAAAATCTCTGGGACACTATGAAGGCAGTACTAAGAGGAAAGTTCATTGCATTAAGCTCAGATATTCAAAGATGTAAAAGTCAACAAATCAATGACTTGACACTACAACTCAAAGCCCTGGAAAAAGAACAAAGTAACACCAAAAGAAGTACAATACAGGAAATAATTAGAATCAGGGCTGAAATCAATGAAATTGAAACACAAGAAACAATTCAAAAAATTGATAAAACAAAAAGCTGGTTCTCCACAAAAATAAACAAAATTGACAAACCCTTAGCTACCCTAACAAAAAGAAGGACAGAAAAAACCCAAATTACTAAAATTTGTGATGAAAAAGAAAATATCACAACAAACCCTGCTGAAATACAGAGGATAATCAGAAACTATTTTGAAAACTTATATTGCAGTAAAATAGAAAACCCTGAAGACACTGACAAATTTCTAGAGACATATGACCTACCCATACTGAACCAGGAAGACATTCATGACTTAAACAGATCAATTACAAGCAAGGAAATAGAAGATGCCATCAAGAGCCTTCCAACCAAGAAAAGTCCTGGACCAGATGGATTCTCAGCTGAGTTCTACAAGACCTACAAAGAACTAACTCCAATAGTCCTCAAATTATTCCATGAAATAGAAAGGGAAGAAACCCTTACAATCTCATTCTATGAGGCTAATATCACTTTGATTCCAAAACCAGACAAAGACATGTCAAAAAAGGAAAATTTCAGACCAATATCCTTGATGAATATAGATGCAAAAATTCTCAATAAAATTTTGGCAAATTGCATACAAAAGCATATTAAAAAACTAGTGCACCATGATCAAATGGGGTTCACTCCAGGGATGCAAGGTTGGTTTAACATATGGCAATCAATACATAATCCATCACATCAATAGACTTAAAAAGAAGAATCACATGTTTCTATCAATTGATGCAGAGAAAGCATTTGACAAAATACAACACCCTTTCATGTTTAAAACACTAGAAAAACTAGGGATAGTAGGAACATACCTGAACATTGTTAAAGCAATCTATGCTAAGCCTAAGGCCAACATCATCCTAACTAGAGAAAAATGGAAAGCATTCCCTCTAAAAACTGGAACAAGACAGGGATGTCCTCTTTCACCACTCTTATTCAATATAGTCCTTGAAACTCTAGCCAGAGCAATCAGACAGATGAAGGATTTAAAGGGATATGAATAGGAAAAGAAGAACTCAAACTATTATTATTCACAGATGACATGATTCTGTACTTAGAGGATCCAAAAAAATTCCACCAGAAAACTTCTAGAACTGATAAATGAATTCAGCAAAGTTTCAGGATATAAAATCAATATCCATAAATCAAATGTATTTCTATACATTAACAATGAGTCTTCTGAAAGAGAAACTAGGAAAACTACTCCATTCACAATAGCCTCCAAAAAAATAAAATACTTGGGAATCAATCTAACAAGAGTGGTGAAAGACCTCTATAACAAAAATTACAATACACTAAAGAAAGAAATTGAGGAAGATCTTAGAAGATGGAAAGACCTCCCATGCTCTTGGATAGGCAGAATCAATATTATTAAAATGGCCATACTGCCCAAAGCACTATACAGATTCAATGGAATCCCAATTAAAATCCCAAAGTCCTTTCGTATAGAAATAGAAAAGACAATCATGAAATTCATTTGGAAAATAAGAGACCCAGGATAGCCAAAGCAATCCTGAGCAAGAAGAGTGAAGCAGGAGGCATCACAATACCAGACCTTAAGCTTTACTACAAAGGTATAGTAACAAAAACAACATGGTACTGGCACCAAAATAGACATGTAGACCAATGGTACAGAATAGAAGACACAGAGAGTAATGCACATAAATACAGCTAAGTCATACTAGACAAAGGTACCAAAAACATAGATTGGAGAAAACATAGCCTACTCAACAAATGATTTTGGGAAAACTGGAAATCCATATACAGCAAAATGAAACTAAACCCCTATCTCTCACCATGTACAAAACTCAACTCAAAGTGGATAAAAGACCTAGAAATTAGAACAGAGACCCTGCGTCTAATTGAGGAGAAAGTAAGCCCAAATCTTCATCACGTTGGATTAGGCCCCGACTTTCTTAACAAGAGTCCAAAAGCACAAGAAATAAATGGAAGAATCAATAAATGGGATTTAAACTAAAAAGCTTCTTCTCAGAAAAAGAAACTACCAGTGAGGTGAACAGAGAGCTTACATTCTGGGAGCAAATGTTTTGCCACATGCACATCAGATAGAGCACTGATCTCCAAGATATATAAAGAATTCAAAAATCTTAACACCAAAAAAAACAAACAACCCAATCAATAAATGGGCTAAGGAGCTGAATAGAAACCTCTCAGAAGGAGATACAATCAATAAAGAAATATATGAAGAAACGTTCAACATCTCTAGCCATTAGAGAAATGCAAATCAGACAGGAGAATCGCGAGTTCAAAGCCAGCCTCAGCAATGGCGAGGCACTAAGCAACTCAGTGAGACCCTGTCTCTACATAAAACACAAAAAAATAGGGCTGGGGATGTGGCTCAGGGGTCGAATCCCCGTGAGTTCAATCCCCGGTACCAAAACAAAAAACAAAAAAAAAAAACTACTCTCAGATTTCCTCTCACCCCAGTCAGAATGGCAGCTATCCAAAATACCAGCAACAATAAGTGCTAGCAAGGATGTGGTGAAAAAGGTACACTCAAACATTGCCAGTGGGACTACAAACTGGTGCAACCTATCTGAAAAGCAGTATAGAGATTCCTTAGAAAACTTGGAATGGAACTTCCATTTGATCCAGCTATCCCACTCCTCGGCCTATACCCTAAAGATTTAAAAACAGCATACTACAGGGACGCAGCCATTTCAATGTTTATAGGAGCACAATTCACAATTGCTAAACTGTGAAAGCATCCCAGATGCCCTTCAATAGGTGAATGGATAAAAAAAAGTGTGGTACATATACACAATGGAATATTATTCAGCAATAAAAGAGAATAAAATTATGGCATTTGCAGGTAAATGGATGGAACTGGAGAACATTATGCTAAGTGAAGTAAGCCAATCCCAAAAAACCAAATGCCAAATGTTTTCTCTGATTAGAGGATGCTGAATACATAAGGTTGGTGGGAATGGGGAACACAAGAGAAATGGAGGAACTCTGGATGGGGCAGGGGGGAGGTGAGAGGAGGGAAGGAGAAATGGGTTTAGTAAAGATGGTTGAATGATATGGTCATCACTACCCTAGGTGCATGTATGAAAACATAAATGGTGTGACTCTATCTTGTTTGCAACCAGAGGGATGGAAAAATTGAGCTTTATATATGTACTATGACTTGAAATGCATTTAAATAAATAAATGTATTAATTTTTAAAAAATAAATAAAAAAATAAAAATAAAGTAAGGATTCTAAATTATGTGGGACAGTTTCATTTTTTCCTAACATATGTATAATTGTTATTGCAGAAGGAAAACGGAAAAAGAGAAATGGTGAAAGATGTTTAGACAAACAAGGTAAGATAATTTTTAAAAAATATTTTTTAGTTGTAGATGGACATAATATCTCTATTTTATTAAATTATTAATTTGCATGTGGTGTTGAGGATCAAACTCGGTACCTCACTCATGCGAGCAAATGCTCTAACACTGAGCTACAATCCCAGCCCCAGGAAGATAATTTAAAAAAAAATAATAAGGTTACTAAATAGGATATGGAAAATCTCAGGTTAATAAATACTGACATAAGCCTCTCTCTGTGTGTGTGTTTCTCTCTGTCTCTGTCTCTCTTTCTCACACACACACATACACACACACACACTATATATATATATATATATACGTGTATGTATATAACCTAAAAAACTCCTGAAAATTAAAGGCAAAGAAAAAGCATTAAAGGTATTCAGAGAAAAATATATTACAAATAGAAAAAAAGATAAGAATTATAGCAGGCTTTTTAAAATTCTTGGTCATGATATTTCCTTTCTCATCTGAAATTTTAAATTCAGTTTTCTCTCTCCTCCTTTTAGTTATGGTGGCTAGGAGTTTATCAATTTTATTTATTTTTTAAAATAACCAGCTTTTTGTTTTGTCAATTTTTTGAATTATTTTCTTTGTTTTAATTTTATTGACGTCATCCATGATTTTAATTTTTTCCTGTCTTCTACTCCTTTTGATGTTGATTTGCTCTTCTTTTTTAGAGCTTTGAGATATGATATCAGGTCATTTATTTGTTGACTTTTTCTTCTTTCAATGAATAATCTCAATGCAGTGAACCTTCCTCTTAATACAGCTTTCATAGTGTCACAGAGATTTTGATATATTGTATCAGAGTTTTCATTTACCTCTAAGAATTTTTATCTCCTCCTTGATTTCTTCTATTCTCCATGAGTCATTCAGTAGCATATTACTTAGTGTCCAGGTGATGGAGTAGCTTCTATTTTTTATTTTATCATTTATTTTTAATTTTATTCAATTATGGTCTGATAGAATGTAGGGTAGTATCTCCATTTTTTTGTATTTGCTAAGACTTGCTTTGTGGCAAGCCATATGGTCTATTTTAGAGAAGGATCTGTGTGCTGCTGAGAAAAACTGTATTCACTTATTGATGAATGAAATATTCTGCATATGTCTCTTAATTCTAAATTATTGATGATATTTTTGAGTTCTATGGTTTCTTTGTTTAGCCAATCAAAGGAGAAACCAAGTCAAGTTAAAAACCAGAAATAAACTAAGATAAATGGGAATACAAACCATATTTCAATAATAACCCTGAATGTTAATGGCCTAAACTCATCAATTAAAAGACATAGACTGACAGACTTGATTTAAAAAAAGGACCTAACAATATGCTACCTTCAAGACTCAACTCACAGAAAAAGACATCCACAGACTGAAGGTGAAAGGATGGAAAAAACATACCACTCAATTGGACCACATAAACAAGCAGGGGTTTTCCATCCTCCTATCAGATCAAGTGGACTTCAATCCAGAGATAGAAAGGATAAAGAAGGTCATTTCATACTGCTTAAGGGAACCATACATCAACAAGACATAGCAATCATAAATATCTATGCCTCGAACAATGGAGCATCCACATATATCAAAAAAAACCCTTCTCAATTTTGGGAGAATTAAATAGACCACAACACAATACTAGTGGGTGACTTTAACACACCTCTCTCACCAGTGGACAGGTCTTTCAAACAAAAACTAAACAAAGAAACCATAGTAGGCTTCTTTATTAGGAACTAATAGCAAAAATTATAAGATAGCAGAATAGCATCATTACAATAAAAGAAAAAGAGAAAAAATTATATTCACCAAAATTCTGTTTGCAATAAAAATTATGTTCAAAATATAACTTTCAGGCAAACAAAATGGAGAAAATTGGTTGAGAACATCACTGTGATCTAAGTATGTTTTTAAAAAGTTCTTTTTATAGAAGGAATATGACATCAAATATAAATTTTCATCCACACAATGAGAGAGAAGATTTCAGTATGTGACATAATTGAAGGTAAATACAATTTTTATCTTTTAATATTTTAATTGCTCTAAAATGTGACTACTTAAAGTAAAAATGTATTAATGGTTTTTGCCTCTGTAAAAAATCACCTGTGTACAAAAACAAAATATATTATGATAAAAATAAAATATATTTTGATAAAAATAGCAAGAAAAAGATGGAAAAAATAAGAGTCAAGAGTTAATAATACCTGTATTATACACCTAAAATTATATAGTATTAATTGCAAGTACATTATGAACATTTGAAGATTTACGATGTGAAACGTGGTAACTTTTGAAAGTACTTTGAAAACAAATATAAATAATAAGCCAACATTGGAAATAAAACAGAATTATAAAAAAATCAAGAACTTCTGTTTTTAGGAAAATTATATAGATTTATTCCTAATATTAATGCCAAATAAAGTAAACACTTTGACATTATATATATATATATACACATATATATGTGTGTGTGTATATATATATGTATATATATATATATATATATATACATGTATATATATATATAACATATAAGAAAAAATTGCAGAAAAAAGGAAGACCTTATAAGAACCTTGGTACCCATAGAAAGACATGGTGCTGAATTTGCTACTTTTTCTTTTTGACTCACATGTTCTAGATTTGAAGCTTAAGAAGTCAACATGAAAACAATAATTAGCACAGACAAAAAAAAAAAAATCCCACAACTCCTGAATTCTCTACTGAAAGGCCCAGTAAAATGGTAATGTCAAGACAGAAAATCTTTGGACGTAACTTTTCTATTCCAGTGAAACTACAGAAAAGCTATGGCCCCAAGAGTACCCATGATAAATAAATTTCAGTGGTAAACCTAGACTTCCACTTTTATGAGCCTGGAATATGGTTTTCCAAATCTACACTGGATAATGTCAGAAAAGGATCAGTAGGAATATAGCACATTTATTCTTCTGGGTATTAATAAGCATATTTTAGTATCAGTAGAGACCAACATGATGAAGAGAATTCATCCATATCTGGCAGTAACAATGGCCACACTCCACCAAAATGAAATTATATTAGAAGAGACTTAGAGGAGTTATCAGGATATTTTTTTCACTTCCCAGCAGTAATGTATCCAATATAACTAGAGCAGACACTATGGGGAACAAGATCTTCTCCCTGCTGTTAGAGGTAATTAGGAAACCTCTCATTTTCAGATTTCCAGTGTCCAGATGGAGTTCCCAGGCTTTTATCTCATCCTGTCAGCAATGATATGGCAACCTTATTCCATTGCCACAGTGGTATAAAAAAAAAGTGAGCTCACACAGAAGATATAAATATAATAGTTTAAAAAATACAAAATGGCAAATATTCAGCCAGGTGTAGTGGTGCAAGCCTGTCATCTCAGCACTTAGGGAGGCTGATACAGGAGAATCACGAGTTCAAAGCCAGCCTCAGCAATGGCGAAGTGCTAAGCAACTCAGTGAAACTCTGTCTCTACATAAAACACAAAATAGGGCTGGAGATGTGGCTCAATGGTCGAGTACCCCTGAATTCAATCTCCAGTACCAAAAAATAGAAAAATGGCAAATATTCAATTGAGAATACAATAAAAATCAGCAAGATTTAAAAGTAAATGAAAAAGGAAACCAATAGATAGAAAATTGAGATGACAGAAATGTTAAAATTATATGAGGAAATTATTAAAGTTGCCATACTAAGCAACCTTACAAACATGGTTGAAACAACATTTTTAAATTTAATTTTATATTTTAGCAAAGAAATAAAAAATTCTCGCCAAAATATTCATGACAAACCAAATGAAAATTTTAAAACTAAAAAATTACAGTAATCTAATAAAAAGCTCAGTAGATCATCCCAACAGCTAAATGCAAAAGTACAGGGAGGAATATAGAAAATAGAAATCAGAGAATATGAAATTTTAAAAAAGAGAGAAAGAGGGAAAAATACATGAAATAAAATGAATAGAGCTACAGGAACCTGTGGGACTATAAAAAATTCAAATAAGGGCACATCGTTAAAATAACAGAGATAACAAGAAAGAGTTTGGAACTGAAAAATTATTCAAAAACAACTTCCTAAATTTTTTAAGAGATATAAAAATCTACAGATTTGAAGATTGTGTGTGAACCCCAAAGAGGACAAATATACAAAATTGTCTACATGGAGACACACACCAGCCAAACTTTTGAAGACTAATGATAAACTAAAAATTCTTGAAAGGAGAAGACAGACATAATACTTTCCAATAGAACAAAGACATTTATATGACAGTATAGTTTTCACCAGAAATTATGGAAGCTAGAAGGAAATTACAGAATATTCTTCAGGCCCTGAAAGACCCAACGAAATTATCCTTCAAGAGTAAATAGGAAGTAAATAAGTTTTCATGAAGAAAATTTAAGATTGCTCTTAAGTTTTCTTAATGAATGGTTAAAGGAAGTACTACAAACATAAAGGAAACAAAAAACAAAAAGAAGAAGAAGAATCTTGGAATAGGAAGAAAGAGGAAGAGAGTACTTATTAAGTAAGGGAAAAAGAAAAGAAAAAGTAGACTTTCCTTCTCACAAGTTTTCTAAATGATGTTTGATTGTGTATGAGATTTGAAGCAAAAATTCTACACTGTCTACTATGGCTCTATATGTAGAAAAAATATTTAAGATACAAAAGTATAAATGGAGGAGAGTAAAGAGACATGAAGGAGGGCTTCTAATACTTCACTAAAACTTGTAAGATTGTCACAGCAGACTATGATAAGTTATATTTAATAATCAGATCAACCATTATAAGAGCTTTAAAAAGATATCAATAATCATCGCAATGTAATTACATTTAAAAAGAATTTTTAAAAAATGATCAGTTAACTGACAGGAAGCCATAAAAGAAAAGCAGAACAAATATAATTTTAACATAAATAATCACTCTATAGAATAATTCCTTTCATGAATTGATGAAAATTACACCAGGAAAGATAATAGCTTGTGCCATGAGACAAACTTGATCAATTAAAAAAAATCAAATAATACAGCATATTTTGCTAGCCACAATGGAATCAAATTAGAAATCAATAAAAATAAAACTCAAGTGCAAATAATTAAATACTGAAAACAAAAAACAAAAACCATTCAAAGTTTTCATGGATGCAAAAGAAAGTCTAAAAAAATGTTCAAAAGTGCCTGGAACTAAATGAAAATGAAAATATATGATATCTATACCTCAACCTGGCACATTGCTAAAGCAGAACTGAGAATAGATTTCACAGTGTTGAATGCATAGATTTAAAAACAGGAAAAGTTTGAACTTGTCTAAACCTCAAAAGTTAGGAATAAAGTGACTAGAAAATTAAAGGCAAGCAGAAGGAATGAAATTATGAGAGCCAAAATAGATATAAATGGAATAAAACAGATAAGGTAGAAAAGGTCAATGAAATAAAGAAGTGGTCCTCTTAAAATGATTCTAAAATTGACTAACATTTAGCATGGTGACAAAGGGGGGGAAAAAAAAGAGGCAACACTAAAAGCCCATGACAAAAATGATGTAAGAAGTATCAAAATCCATCCTGCAGACACCAAAAGGCTAATAAGAAAATTCTGCAAATAATACTATAAATATAAATTTAACAACAGATAAACTAGAGCAGTTCCTCTAAAAGATAAAACTAGCACAACTCAGCCAAAATGAAATGGATCATTCAAGTAATCCTATAACTACTAAACATAGAAAATTTTAAAAAAGGAACACAGAAGAACTGAAAAAATGCTGTCAATCTTATCTCCTTGACATGTTATGGATCATTCCTCCCAACAATAGCAAAGTATACATTTTTTAGGTGCTTATGAGACATTCACTTATACAGACAATATTCTGGGTCACAAAGGGAAAAAAATACATATTATTTTGAAAGCAAAACCCTTTTGGCACATCAAAAATAACAAAGGATAGAGTTCTGCTAAGATGATTAAAATAGTTACAAATAACAAGAAAATAAATACATTGAAAAAGTATGGATTCAGTATCATTTATTTTTTCTTCTGCAGGCTGTACAGATATTGTCTTTGATTTGACTGAGTGGATTTTAAGAAAGTTTTTCAAATACTTTTAAAGAAGAATAAATCATATTTTAAATAACATTAGCCAAACTGTTAAATTTTATAGAATGAAACTTATTTTACAGGGAATAAACTATCACAGAGCTGAGTGAGGGGTTGTTTGAATTGTTCCTGAAAAGTCCTACCTTAAGCTAACAAAGCAAAAACAAAACTTATAAGCAACAACAGCAACCAACCCTAAGATCTCCTGTTTGTTTATATGGATGTCATTTTAACAGTAATGATTTTAAGATTAAGTGCATTGAAGGATGTTGTTAGAATGGGGCTATGTGATTTGGAGTTGGTGGTATTCCATTAGAGCGGCCAGAGCACTTACACTGCCATGAACTCTAGCCACTTAGTGGAGACTAAGGAAAGAAAAGCTAATTGTAGGTGACAGAAGCAAGAGGCTAAAATAATGCAGCCAGTGGATAGGCTGGCCATCAAAAGAGCATATCCAAGAAAAAGGTAGTAAACTGTGAGATCAATTTGAAGAACTTAGCCCAAAGTCAGCAGAAAGGAATAAAGAAATGGAATGAGGGAGAAATACATTAAGATGTCAGCATTAAGCCGGGCACGGTGGCTCAATCCTGTAATCCCAGCACTTAGGGAGGCTGAGACAGAAGAATCACAAGTTCAAAGCCAGCCTCAGCAATGGCGAGGTGCTAAGCAACTCAGTGAGACCCTGTCTCTACATAAAACACAAAATAGGGCTGGGGATGTGACTCAGTGGTCGAGTGCCCCTGAGTTCAATCCCCAGTACCAAAAAAAAAAAAAAAAGATGTCAGCATTAGCACAATAGGGGTGCCAAGATCACTGGTTCTTAAACAGTAAGGAGAAAACATCTGAATAAATTGTACCTGAGGATTTCCTGCAATTGAAGAAAAAAAATTAATACTCCAAATTTTAAACATTTTTATTTAATGCCAAACAGGACAAATGCTGTGTATCAGGAGATGCCTTATATGTAAACTATAGATAAATTTAAATTATAAATGACAGAAAAGAGAACTGAGAACACAATTCAGCAACATTGGACTACTAACTTCAGGAAATCACATTTGTAAATATCTTATGTGCATATCCCTCTTTCATCTGAATTGTTTTTGTTTAGAAGCTCCAAATTTAGATTTGAGAAAACTACTAGCATCGTGGTCAATTAATAAGCAACAATTTTTATTTGATACTAATTATAATGTCAGCTGTGTATAGTGTTAAATTTCAAGGCAGAGTGAAATTCCTTTCAATTTAGCATATATTCTGTGCATTCTATGTACACATATATAATTTTACAATAATGTTGTGGTTTTGTATAAGAGGTCTATAGAAGAAATTTAATTATTTTTACTTCTATTTCAGAGGATAAATAATAGAAACCTCTCTGAAATTCATGTTGCAAACATAAAGATAATCTGGATAAGAATTTTTTAAAGTGTATCAGTGAGCTGAACATTTAGCAGTAAATCTTATAAAGTCAGAGATGGCAAAGGGAAGAAGACACTGAAGTAAGCAGGACACTGAAGCAATTTTCCCTCTTGAGGTGGTGTGCTCAAACTGAAGATCATTGAGCTTTGATATTTATTGGCCTCAGAGCTTGCAGAGTGCAGGAGGCAAGCCTAGTACTTTTTAAGTGAAGAGTCCAATAGAAACAAATCTGTTTTTGACATCATTTTGACCTGAAACATAGTAATCTACAAGTGAAGGTGATTAGGAATTAACCAGGTATGGCAGTTACTGAAAATGGATTGTTAAATCAAAACAATGCCTTGAGAGTAAGTAAAAAAATATTTTATCAGAAATAATTCATGATCACAAATTTAACCTGCATATTTAATCTGTTTGCATAGAGGAGGGGACTCATGTGGCGTATTAGTGCCCCCATGCTCCTGGGAAGCAAAAATATTCTCTGGAGAAACCCATTTTTGGCTAGGCAGTAGTCCTTTCTCACAGATTGATTTTAAGAGCTATGGCTTTTTCAGACAAAAAGTCACAATATAGTACAAAATAAAAAGAAACAATCACAATCACCATCACAGAAGCAGAGAGTAAATCAAATGCTCAAATCTACAGATATTATAATTATCAAGTAAAAAATAACTAAGTTAAAAGCAGCACTCCCCACGGCCATTTTCAGACCTCCCTTCTCTAAAGACTAAGGCAGTCCCTGCCCCAGCAGTTTCCCGTCCATTTCCCACCCAAGTTAACAAACTCTAACCGCAGAGTTAACTTTCAACTACCTCAGGGGCGCCCACAACCAAAACCTTCAATCCTTACCTGACGCACCAGCCTGAAATAACCAATCCATAGTCCATGACGCGTGTGTACTGCAGATCCTATAAAATTCCATGCTCCGCACCCCCTCCTTCCTTTTCTCCCCAGGTGCCCACCTTCGCTGATGCCTGTGAATAAAGGTCTTCTGGTTGCATGAGGTTTATTGTGTCTGGTCCAGTCGTAACCCTTACAAACACGATTTTTAAATATACTTAAATTTAAAAATATTGATTGTGAATATAGTCTTCCCTCCATGTATACAGGTTCCACATTTGTGGGTTTAATATACCAAAAATGTTTTTAAAAAATTACATTTGTATTGAACATGTATTGATTTTTCTCTTGTCATTATTCTCAACCAATACAGAACTATTGACAGAACACTTACTTTTTCTCAGGTATTATAATCTAGAGTTGATTTAAATTATAGGAGAGAATATATATACAGTTTATGTGTAAATACAATGCCATTTTACATAAGCATCCTCACATTTTGGTATTATTCCTAGGCATCCTGGAACTAATCTCCTGTAATCCTGAGGGATAATGAATAGGTAAAGATCAAAAAGCTAACAAGTAGAATAACAGGAATTAAAATTAAAATACAATGAACTAGATTAGTACCTAGAGAATTAATGACCTGTAAGAAATATGGAGAAAAAACTAGAAAGCAACACAATGAGGCAGAGATAAAATGTTTAAAGAAAGAATAGAGAAAGAAAATTGAACAAAGGATATATTTAAAGAAACATTGGTTGCAAATTATCTTAGTCTGCTAAGGCTTCCAAGACAAAATAATATAGACTGAGTGGCTTCAGCAACAGAAATTTATTTCTTACACTTCTGGATGATGGATGTCCAAGATTAAGTTTCCAGTAAATTTGGCATATTGTGAGAATTTTCTCCATGGCTTTCAAAGAGTCACCTTCTCTCTTTGCCCTTACATAGAGAGGAGGTAGAGATAAAAGGATGGGGGTAGGGAGAGAAGGGACACGACATAGGTTCAATTCATGTCTCTTCTTAAAAGGGCACTAAACCCATGATGGACTTGTCCTCAGGACTTCATCTAAACCAGCCATCCCCAAAGTCTCCATCTTCAAACACCATCACAATGGGAGTTAGAGCTCCAATATATGAATTCTTCAGGGGTGGGGTACACAATTCAATTCATAGCAAGATTTTTAAAGAACATGTAAAAGACATCGACCTCACAGGTTCAGGAAGTCAAAAGTCCTGAAGAAAAATAAAATTAAATGAAAATTATTGTCCTTTAAGGTATATCATAGTTAATCACTTCAACAAAGGAAAAATCTTTAAAATAGCCAGAGAAAAATGATAGGACTATGGAGGGAAAAATCATATTGAAACCTGCCTTTGAAACAAAAATTGTAGAAATCAGGTAACTATGAATAATGTTACTATGTTGAGAAATTATTCTTGTCAATCTAAGACTTATATCTATAAAAGAGTCTTTTGGGCAACAAGGGCAAAACATAGCCTTTTCTAGATGAACAAGGAGTTTTCTACCGATCAACATTTACTAGTGCAACTATTAAAGATACACTTTAGACAGAAGGAAAGTAATCCCAGATTGGAACAGAAATTAATGACAAACCAAGGGGTGAACATATTGGTAAGCCTGAACAAATTTTGGCTGTGTTGAACAAAATAATAAGGATTTTATTATAATGTGACTTTTATTTAAAAACCAATGCATATTTAAAACAAGAAAATAAAAGCAATAGCATGTACTTTTATGTGAACAATATCATGTACTTATGCTAGAGCTGAAAAATTCTGCAAACTTCACAATACTTGAAAGCAAAAAAATTAACTTGAAGTTATAATGTAAATGTCAAAAATATAATGTAAAAAATAACAGAAATGATTTATATAACTTCCAGACTAATGGACAAAATAAGAAAATAACAAAATTGATGTACGAAAGTAAAGAGACAAATTAATACAAGTATCACAAAGTGATAGTGATAAATCTGAATGTAGTAGTAGTACTACAAGAAGTGAAAATGAAAGAAATATTCCACTTAAAAGAGAAAAATTTTCAGAATGAATTTTTAAATGCAAGTGTATAAGAAAAAAGATATAAAACTGCAGAAAGTTGAAAGAAAATATTTTCTATAAATATATAATCAAAATTAACATAAACAACAATAGCAATAAAAGATGATAAAGATTTTTTAAGATAGAAGGTATTATTACTTTCTGGAAAAAGATAATCTCTCTATACTGATACAGGTTCCCAGGAAGAGCAATTCACCAGGAAGCTCATCAATTCCATGCTGGTATCACAGCTACAGACATATAAAGCAAAAACTGACAAAACTAGAAAAGGTCAATTTATTACCACACTTAGGGCTATTCACAGCTACCTCCCCATCTCAATGTCTCTTTTGCCAAAAGCTGGGGCCATTGTGGACTACAGAGACATTAAGCACTTTTGGAGATATGTTCAGATTATCCATTCTAGAGTGTAGTCAATATTTTGTCTGAACTTGCAGTTCTTGGGAAATCTCTATTCTCAAGAATATGGAGGCTACTTGATTTGACTCAGTTCAGCTCAGCACTACAGAAATAGTCTACCCCTGTGGCATTTCCAAAACAAAAGCAAACCACTGGCAACATCTCAGTTGCCAAAGACTGATTTCAGTTGGGGCAAACTGGAGCCTGTCTGAGAACTGAGAAGGAAATCTTGGAAAACTAGGTAATATCAAGGAACTTTGAAAAGCTCTGGCATAGGGATCTGAAATGCCACTTAAAATTGTAAGGCTATGAGCATGGAGAGAAAATACATAGGAAAGAAGGCACCAGCTATTCACCTTAGGCTGACTTCCAGGCCTGTAAGAAGAGCTGATATCAAGGCTGTCTGCAAGTGGCCTACCTGAAGTTTAAAGGTGTACCTTCTCACAAGGATCTTTGTAGCAAAGAGGAAAAGATACAGGCAAATTAGTGAAGGAAACTTTAATTAATTCTAAGTAATTATTTAATTTAATAAATCAAAATTATTGATGAATTAATTATACTGATTCAGATATAACCATTAGGAAGTAAACCTTAAAAAATATTTTAAAAAATCACTAATGGGTTAACTATGGGCCACACACTGCAAAAGACACAGAATCTAAACAATCCAGGAAAACCTTTAAACAAATAACAGCAACAAGAAAACAACAACAACATAACAATAGAAGTGGAGAAACTTATTATCCTGTGGAGTTATCTAAAGTATCTAGTTTTTAAAAAATACCAATTTTATTTATTTTTTCAAAGAACCAACTTTTCATTTTGAAGGTCTTGTAGAACTTGGCTGAGAATCCATCTGGTCTTGGGCTTTTCTTGGTGGTAGGCTTTTGAAGGCACTCTCTATTTCATTGCTTGGAATTGATCTGTTTAAATTGTGTATGTCCTTCTGATTCAGTTTGGGTAGATCATATGTCTCTAGAAATTTGTCGATGTCTTTGAGATTTTTTATTTTATTGAAGTATAAATTTTAAAAATGGTTTCTAAATATCTTCTGTATTTCAGTAGTGTCTTATAATATTTCCTTTTTTATCATGAATTTTAGTAATTTGAGTTTTCTCTCCGCTTCTCTTTGTTAGTGTGGCTAAGGGTTTATCAATTTTATTTATTTATTCAAAGAACCAACTTTTCATTTTGTCAATTTTTTCAATTGTTTCTTTTGCTTTAATTTCATTGATTTCAGCTCTAATTTTAATTATTTCCATCTTTTACTACTTTTGATGTTGATTTGTCCTTTTTCTAGGGACAAATAGATGTGATATTAAGTCATTTATTTGTTGACTTTTTCTTCTTTTAATAAATGAGCTCAATGCAATGAACTTTCCTCTTAGTACTGCCTTCATAGTGTCCCAGAGATGTTGATATGTTGTATCAGAGTCCTCATTTACATTTAAGAAATTTTTTATCTCCTCTCTGATGTCTTCTGCTATCCATTTTTTATTCAATGCATATTATTAGTCTCCAGGTATTGGAGGAGCTTCTAATTTTTATTTTATCATTTATTTCTAATTTCATTCCATTATGATCTGATAGAATACAAGGTGGTATTTCTATTTTTTTTTTTTTTTTTGTATTTGCTGAGAGTTGCTTTGTTGCATAACATGTGGTCTATTTTAGAGAAGGTTTCATGTGCTGCTGAGAAGGTGTATTCACTTGATGATGGATGAAATCCTCTATATATGTCCATTAAGATTAAATCATTGATTGTATTATTTAGCTCTGTATTTTCTATTTTTTTTAATTTTTTGTTTGAAAGCTTTATCCAGTGGTGAGAGAAGTGTGTTAAAGTCACCCAGTATTATTGTGTTGTGATTCTTGAGATTGAGAAGGGTCTGTTTGATGTACACAGATACTCCATTGTTGGGGACATAAATATTTATAATATTTATGATTCCTTTAAGCAGTATGAGATGTCCTTCTTTATTCCTTCTGACTAACTTTGGTTTGAAGTCCATTTTTCCTGATAGGAGGATGGAAACCCCTGCTTGTTTATGTAGTCTGTGTGAGTGATATATTTTTTCCCAACCTTCCACTTTCAGTCTGTGGATGTCTTTTCCTAGGAGGTAAGTCTCTTGAAGACAGCATATTTTTGGGTCTTTATTTTTAAATCCCATCTGCAAGTCTATGTCTTTTGATTGATGAGTTTAGGGCATTGAAATTCAGGGTTATTATTCGAGATATAATTTGTATTCCCAGTCACTTCGGGAATACAAATTTTGTTTTTTAGCTCGACTTAGTGTCTTCTTTGATTGACCTTTAGTGTAGTTCCTCCCTTTGCTGGTTTTTATTATTTTTTTCATTTCCTCCTTTTGGAATATTTTGCTGAGAATTTTCTGTACTGCAGGCTTTCTTGTTGTGAATTCTTTTAACTTTTGTTTATCATGGAAGATTTTTATTTAATCTTCAAATCTGAAACAATTTTGTTGGATATAAAATTCTCAGTTGGCATCCATTTTCTTTTAGAGCTTGATATATGTTATTCCAGGACCTCCTGGCATTGAGGGTCTGGGTTGAGAAATCAGCTGAAATTGTACAAAATAGAAGACACAGAGAAAAACTCAAATAAATACAGTTATCTCATACTAGAAAAAGGCACCAAAAACATACAATGGATAAAAGATAGCCTATTCAACAAATGGTGCTGGGAAGACTGGAAATCCATATGTAGCAAAATGAAATTAAACCTCTATCTCTCACCCTGCACAAAAATCAACTCAAAGTAGATCAAAGACTTAGGCATTAAAATAGAGACCTTCTGCCTAATAGAAGAAAATGTAGGCCCACATCTTCATCATGTCGACTTAGCATCTGACTTCCTTAACAAGACTCCTAAAGCACAAGAAGTAAAATTAAGAATCAATAAATGGGATGGATTCAAACTAAAAAGTTTCTTCTTAACAAAGGAAACAATAACATGAAGAGAGAGCCCACAGAATGGGAAAAAATCTTTATCACATGCGGTTCAGATAGATCACTAATCTCCACAATATATAAAGAGTTCAAAAAACATAACACACACAAAAAAAACCACACACACACAAATAACCTAATCAATAAATATGCTAAGGAACTGAACAGACACTTCACAGAACAAGAAATACAGTCAATCAACAAATATATGAAAAAAAGTTCTAGCAATTAGAGAAATGCAAATCAAAAGTACTCTAAAATTTCATGTCACTGCAGTCAGAATGGCAATTATCAAGAATACAAGCAACCAGCCAGGCGCAGTGGTTCATGCCTCCCAGCACTTTGGGAGGCTGAGACAAGAGAATTGCGAATTCAAAGCCAGCCTCAGCAACGGCGAGGCACTAAGCAAATCAGTGAAGCCTTGTCTCTAAGATAAAACACAAAATAGGGCTGGGAATGTGGCTCAGTGGTAGAATACTACTGAGTTCAATCCCTGGTACCGAAAAGAAAAAGAAGAATATGTGGGCAAAAGGTACACTCATACATTGCTGGTGGAACTGCAAATTGGTGCAAACACTTTGGAAAGCAGTATAGAGATGCCTCAGAAAACTTGGAATATCCCACTCCTCAGTTTATACCCAAAGGACTTAAATCAGCATACTATAGTGACACAGCCACCAATGTTTACAGCATCTCAATTCACAATAGCTAAACTATGGAACCAATCTAGATGTCCTTCAACAGATAAATGGATAAAGAAAATGTGGTACATACACACAATGGAATATTACTCCGCCTTAAAGAAAAATAAAATTATGACATTTGCAGGTAAATGAATGGAACTAGAGAACATCATCTTAAGTGAAATAAGCCAATCTCCAAAATCCAATGGCTGAATGTTTTCTCCCATAAGCAAACTCTGATCCATAGTGAGGTTGGGGGTAGAGAAGAATGAAGGAACTTTGTATTGTGCAGAGAGAGTGAGGGGAGGGATGGGGCTGCAAAGATGGAAAGGACCTTAGAATGAGACAAACATTATTATCCTATATACATGTATGATTACATTACTGGTATGACTGCACCAGGTACAGGAATGAGGAATGAGAAGTTGTGCTCCATTTGTGTACAATGTGTCAAAATGCATTCTAGTATCATGTATAACTAATTAGAACAAATTAAAAAAAAATAGAAGGAAGACCAGTAGAATAGAAGAAGGGGTTCAGGGGGAAGGAGGAGAGGGAAAGGTAGATACTGGGGAATGAAATTAATCAAATTATACTGTTTTATTGTGTGCATGTATGAATATATTATAACAAATCCCACTGGCATGTATAATTACAATGATCCAATAAAAAGGAGGGAAAATCAAATACAAAAGATTAAAAATTTTAAAAAATACTAGACTTGAGAAAAATAGAAACATGCATGGAAAAAGAAGAATTTAGCAGAATATATGACTGAAGGGATCATAGATTCAGTGGCCATAAATCCACTTTTAAAACATGTTAAAGGAACTAAAGGAAATAATGTTAAAAGATAAAAAGAAACTGCAATTATGAATCCCCAAACATAGCTTTTCAGTGTAAACTTAAAAATTATGAAGAAGAACCAAATAGAATTTCTGACATTGAAAAATATTATAACAAATAGAAAACTTTCTAGAGACTCAACAATAAATTGAGCTGGAGAAGAAAACAAAAACATCAGCCAACAACATCAAAAAAGAGCATTATATATATGATGACATATAATCTGAGGAATAGAAAGATCAATAAATGAAGAAAAATGATCAATTCTTGGTGATAATGCAAATACCAAAAGAAGAAGACAAAGAGAAATGGACATAAAAACTTAGTTCTAAAGGGAAGGAAACTTGTGTTTAGATAAATTGTCCAAAGTCCCATCCCTTTCTCTATTTTAAACCCCCAAATAACATAAATCTTTCTCATGCTTCAAATTTCTTTGATTTCCAATTTTGTATCATCCCTTCTCTAATTCTAGCCAGAGAAAGTTCTCTGCTTTTAATGACATATTTTTATACTGGACTACCCTAATAAATCAAGATTATCTACTCATCTCAACATTTATAGCTTCAAGCATATCTTCAAAATCCCTTTTGTCATGTAATGTTAACATTATTATAAATTCCAAGAATTAGGGTATAGGTATCTTTAGGGAGGTCATTATCTGCCTATTATACTTAGATAAAGTTAATATCAATAATGTAAATGTTAATATCTTTTTTTTTTGGTACTGGAGATTGAACTCAGGGGCACTTGACCACTGAGCCACATCCTCAGCCCTATTTTTCTGTTTTTTATCTAGAGACAGAGTCTCACCAAGTTGCTTAGTGCCTCGCCATTTCTGAGGCTGTCTTTGAACTCGCGATTCTGTCTCAGCCTCCCTAAGTGCTGGGATTACAGGAATGTTAATATCTTATCATCCATGTCTGTGGCTAGCATAAAATCTCAGACTGCCATCCCATGACCAATGCACTTTCTAACCAGCAACCATGTGCTTGGCTTTCTGCAACTCTAAACATCAAAGGAAGAACACCTCTGGGCAGGTAAGGCAGGAAGATTGACCAATGAAAAATTCATGTTGTAAAGCATTAGCTTGTTAAGCCATTTGCAAAGTCAAAAAATGCTTGTGTTTTTAAAATGTGTAAATGACCTGGGCCCAGTGCCACATACTTGTAATCTCAGCTATTTAGAAGGCTGAAGCCAGAAGATTGTAAATTCAAGGCCAGCCTCATCAACTTAATGAGACCATCTCAAAATTAAAAATAAAAAGGATTGAGAATATAGCTTAGTGATGAAGTGCTTCCGGGTTCAATCCCTAACACTCTCACCCTCACACACACACAAAAAAAGCTTAATTGAGAGCTTTATGTAGTTTCTTATTTATGTTTCTGCAATATTTCAAAGAATGCATTTTTTAATATTTTTATTTTTGCTGAAATGCAAGTGAAACTGAAATTGAAAGTAAAATTGCAAACCTAAAATAAGTAATTGGTGATGAGGATGGTATGTTTTATGTGGAAAACACTTAGAGAACTTACATCACCTGGCATTGAGAGCAATGTTAGCTAACTGGGCTTTAATATTTTTCCTCACTGAAGTCCTGATAGCTTGTCTCTATGTATTTGTGTAATTTTTCATCTTAATATATATGAAAAGTTTATAATTGAAGAGACCAGAGATGTCCTGGTAATACTAGAGCATTAAATAATTGAGGCTCAAAAATTAGCTTGAGCCTGAGATATAATACAGTAGAAGGAGAGGAGTGATCTGGTTTGAAACTCACCTGCTATCAGTCATTCACCTTGCAAATCATTACTTCTCTGGCCTTAGTGTGTATGTTCTTTCATTAGTACTACCAATGAATGCTATTTTCTGAATGCTTAATATTTTGAATGACAGCACATTCCATTTAATACATATAAGTCTTTATATGCAGCAATTCATTTAACATTCATAACTCTGAAGATAGTAAATATTGTTCCTGGTTGAAAAAAAAAACAAACTTAAGGAAACTAAAAATCAATGAAGTTATGTAACATCATCAAAATCATTCAGTCAGAATTAAATCTTGTTCTGTTTAAATCTTAAAAAGTAAACATTGTCTTGAAAATTATTATAATTTTAGTGGTTAGCTTATTGCCACTGCTTGGGTTCCAAAAGTGGCAACAGAATGCAAAATAATAGTTTACTGTTAGGTGATTTCTTTAACTACATAGCACATAACCACAAATGTTTCATATTTAAGGTCAAATTTTTTGCCAAGAATTTGATGCAGATCTAGGTTGAGGTATTCATCACATAAGAAAGGACACCTGGCTGTGTCTCACAAAGTCTTTTGCTCACCTTCTTTTTATGCTACCTTGCCCCCAGTGATTTTTAGGATATACGTTTAGGATTTCCCCCCCTTTCTGCAGGCTACATGTTCTCAGTTGCTTGGCCCCCTTGAAGTATTTCTTTACCTTCAGATTCCCCCAAGTGAATCTCTGTTTGTCTCCAAAAAAAGCTGTATATGATATTTGGCTACATTTATTTATCCAAAGATCCGAAATTTGGGGGATGGACTTAAATCATTCAGATTTTTAACCTGATTTTTTTTCTTATTCCAAACAGCATCTTTGAAATATGATAAACACTTTTTATAAGCAAGATAATTGCTTAGTTTGTTTCATCAAGTAGTCTAGTCCTGTGTGATTTTCACTCTAAATACACTCTTTGTGTCAAGCAGTACTTGTGGAACAATAGCAATTTGGCCTCTCATACTCAGACTCTCAAACAAACAAAGCAAAGAGTGTTGCTTGACCACAAGTGCATGATCATTCTTTCTTTATTGGCAGAAATTGTGGTGCTTAAAAGTTATTGCAAAGAGCTTTGGGAATTTTTATTGAGAATTCCAGGAAGACAGAGGTTTCTGGGTAACATTTTAATTACTAAAAATAAATCTTTTCATTTTTGCCAAAAAGTGACTTTTAATTTCATAAAAATGTCAGTAAGCCATGAGATCTCCATTTTTGTTAATATCCATAGGATCTCTTTTCTTGCTATTGACTAAGAAAGTGAAGTGAATTCTGCTATTGTTAAGGAATGAATGTGTTTTCTTCCCATTGTTTATGTATGGGAAAACTCACAATATTTTTCTTTGTTTTTCTGGAAAGAAAGTCTGTTTCTTTGGAATGCTAGTCTATTTGCTATCCTATGTAGGCTGTTTGGGACCCATGTACTATTATTGTACATCAAAATCAAAAAATGCAGTAACACACATGGCACAAATACAAAGTATCTTGGCATTTGCCTTATAAAAGGTGTTGAATCTTCTGTAAAGAAATGTTTTCTTAGACATAAAGGTCTATATATTTTAGAATATTTCTTAGGTAATAATTGCTTCTTTATATCTTGATTTTAACATTTAAAGACTGGGATCCTTAGCATTTAGGATATTGTGTAATCTTGAAACAATTTCACTTCTACTTCCAATTGTAGTAGAAACACATGAATTTTATACATTCCTCTGATTAGCCACAGTGATGGAACCAGGTTTGGGAACCGGGTTTGATAAGGAGGTTATTAGGCCAGTTGAGTGTAATATCTAATGTACCATGGTTCTATTGATAAGTGTTTGTGACTATCCACCTTCACATTTGCCTATCTAGCTATCCTCCAGATCTGCCTACTGTTATTGCATTGGCTTTTTGTGCATAAAAACACCAAGAAAACAGTTACATTGTTCTTTGGAGAATTGATTGTCTTAATTTCATCTATTTATATATCATCTGGAATGTTAGAAGTCCTTAAAAGTAACTTTAAAATTATTTTTCTGTTGATGCTCCCCCATTATATCATATATGTGGGGTAATAGTTCTTTCAAAATGGAAATAAACACATGTCAATTGTAATACAATTGGGTTTCACATATAGGAGAAGTATATACAGCATGTGCTACTCCTGTGTAGTACCATGTGTGGTTACTAAGGGGTGTCCAAAGGCCACCTGCTGTAAGAACAGTCTTTTTTAATCATGCATAGTTTTTATAAGTCCCATCTTCTGGAAGTACATTTTTAGGAGACAACTACAAAAATATATCAGTGTGAATTCCATAGGAATGCCCTTGTAGTATATTGTTCTGGTTACTATTAGGTCTTTGGAAGAGCAGGGATTATACAATTAATGATCTCACTACAATGTTTTAATAAACAACACACTGCATATATGATAATGGTCCCATAAGATTTTATTGCTGAGTGATGTCATGGCTGTTTTAGTTTGTATAAGTCTACATAATGATTATACAATGACTTCATGTCTAATGACACATTTCTCAGAATGTATCTTCATTAATAAGCAAGGCATAACTGTATTTTCTTTTAAATAACATGAGAAACGTTAGCCTATACATGGTGCATCTGTCTCCCTTTCTCCTACCTCCCCAACCACTAATCTATTCAGTAACAGAGGTTGAAATAATTCTAGTTAAAACTTGACCTCATTATTATTAAGGACATGGCCATTATCATTAACTATCCACGTTTTTTCCTTTCTTTGTTTCTTTCTTTCTTTTTTCTTTCCTTTTTTTTTTTTTTTTTGGTGCCAGCACATACCTAAAGCAAACTCTCATGTCAGCAAAATGGCAATTAACTGTGACAGTAAATCTGGACTTTGTCCAGCAGGGAAGGCTGTTGAGCAGCAGTGGTGAAGTGGAGCATGAATAATTTCAAGAGACCAAAAGTCTCTTGTAGATTTCTGATAATTTCCTACTATCATTCTGAATCCTTTGAAAAATCACTATATTTATTTCAAATGATTTCATTAAAAATTTTCAGTGCTGCCAGCAACTAGATGCTAAAAAAAAAATATTTTTTTTTTGTCTAGAATATTCTTTTTTTTTTTGTCTAGAATATTCTTCTTGATATGGATAACTCTGACTTCTAGGTTGGTGCCTATGCCTTCTTTTCATCTGTGCTCCAGACAGATTTCCTGTCTGTCTCTCTTTCTTATGCGGTCTTTGATTCTCCACTTCACAGTAGTTCTGTGCCACTAGATAGTAAATTTTATTTTCTGGTTTTCCTCCTTTGGCTTGTGTTTCTCTCCAGTTCAGAGATAATGTCATTTTCACTTGATTCTGGTTTTTATTGAAGATAAATGTCATGCCATGTGATTGATAAATGTTGAGAGAATGCAAAGACAGTGATCTTTGATGATGAAGCCAGGAAAGATCAAGGGGGAGATGTTGCTGACTTTGGTCATCCTCCAGAGGAACACCGCAGGAAAGGGTATTGAATTGGGCAAGGAGGAGACTGGAGACTTGAGGGAGACAAAGTTCATGTAGCAAAGGAAAGTTTGCTAACTTAATTTTCCTCAGGACTTGTCTACAAGTAGGAACAATTTATAGTTGCTCAAGGCCATGTGTTTAGTTTGTTAGTTAGCTTTTTGTCTCTATGACCTAAGAACAACTTAGAGGAGGAAAAGTTTATTTTGGGCTGAGCATCTCAGAGGTTCATTCCACGGATGACTAACTCCATTGCTCTTGGCCTAAGAACATCATGGTAGAAGAGTGGCAGTGGAAGAAAACTGCCCACCTTATGTTAGCCAGGAAGCAGACAAAAAGGAACCAGGAATACAATGTAAACCCCAAAGGTAATCATCCAGTGACCCATGTTCTCCAGCCACACTCCTCCTACTTAGAGTTACTGTCCAGTTAGTCCATTCAAATTTTTAATCTCTTAAATGGATTAACCCCTTGATCAGGTTGCAGCTCTCAAAATCCAATCATTTATCCACTAAATGTCTCTATGTTAACACAGGAACTTTGAGGGGACACCTTATATCCAAACCATAACAATTTAGGAAGGCCATGTGTTTAATGATTTGCTGTTGTTGTGATGATATTCCTAGTGATTTTTGAGAAGGAGTCCCTCATTTTCATTTACATCAGGCCTTGGAAGTTAATGATTGTCTCATTTACCTTTATAGTGATACTGCCGGTTACTGGTGACGAGTTCTGTTCCCTCGCATGTTGAAGTTTGAACATTAGAGAAGCACACCGAGGCAAGCATTTAAGAAGGGTTTATTTAAAAAAGGGGTAACATAAACTCCCGAGAGGGAGAAGGGGCCATAGCTGGTATCCTGGTATCCCAAGAAATATACATGTTTTGCCTTTTTATATGTCCTAGGCTTCCTTTGTTCTCTTGCTCTCTTCCTGTGTATGTGACTAGGCCCAGGATATGCTCAGTGGGATGGCCAAAAAGGTGAGAACACACAGATAGGGGAGAGGGCCCAGGTGGAGTGATTTGGGCAGGAGGGAAGTGTAATTAACAACTCCCTGTAGAGAAGGATAATCCCTGGGACAGGTTACCTTACCAACAGATTGAAGCAGGGGCAGGTTATCCTGATAATGATGGAGGAAGGGCTCTGAAGGCATTAGCATTTCAGTACCTCTCCAACTTCCCAAACCCAAATTGGCCTCCTTGATCTGACCTGGCTTGAGTTACCTATCTACATTGACTGCCTAATTCTGGCTTCAATAGAACCCTTCAGAGTCTCACATCAGCATAGCATCCTAACAATTAAGATCTTGACCAAAACCTGCATTAAAGTACAATGGAGAGGCATATTTTCTGCCCATCAGCAACATATGTTGCCACCTGAGCAGCTTATTCCAAGCAGCATGCTAACATCTGGAGGTGACATTGGGAGAGGAGTTGGTTTCCATTCTTATTGCCCATGGTAAGGAGCTAGGGAATCAGATTTGTTTCTTTTGCCCTTAATATGAAACCTATTCTGGAAGACCTTTGGCAAGAAATGGAGTAAAAATACTTGATTAAGGGAAAAAATTACAGCAAGATTCTAGGTGAGATTTTAGTTGTCCTGCTCTGCTGTCGGCTGAATTGTTGTATTTCATCATGCTGCAGCAAGAGTAACCACCAGTATTTAAATTCCAGTTCTATCCCTTCATAGGTATGTGACCTTAGGAATGTTCCATAAACTCTGAAGTATTAATGTCTGTAGTTGTACATGGAAATTGGATAACGTGTATGGGGCTCATGTTTGCTGTGGAGATTGCATAAGCTAACATATGGAATGTAGTCATCAGAACATCGTACATGGTGTTATGATTTAGATGTAGTGTCCCCAAAAACTCACATGTGAGAAAATGCAAGAAAGCTTGGAGGAGAAATGATTAGACTATAGCCTTAACCTAATCGGTGAATTAATGCCTAATGGGATTAACTGGTAAATGGAAGCAGGTGGGGTGTGGCTGAAGGAAGTGGTTCATTGGGGGTGTGGCTATGGGGTATATATTTTGTATCTGGAGAGTGGAGTCTCTCTCTGCTTTGGGATTGTCGTGTGAGTTGCTTCCCTCTGCCGTACTCTTCTGCCATGATGTTCTGCCTCATCTTGAGCCTGGACGAATGGAGCCTGACTTCTGTGTCTAAGACCTCTGATTCAGTGAGCCCTCAAATAAACTTTTCCTCTTCTGCAGTTGTTCTAGTCAGGTCTTTATCACAGCAGCAAAAAAACCTGACTAAAACAGTGAGCATGTAAAAGTTATGGAACAGAGGGTAGTTACGTTCCTCACACTCTGTTGTGGAGAGTTCAGAATAAATTTGCAATAGGTAAGAAGAAGGAAGGGGAATATTCAGATGAATGTCTTGGCAGGTACAGGTAATCCAAAGTACACTTCTTTGTGTATGTCCTTTAGCAGGTCTCTAATGTTCCTGCAAAATAGCAAGGGCTGCTTCTGCACATGATAATACTGGGAGGCAGGCCACTGGAGTAATGCTATTCTAAAACATTTTTAAACTCTTTATATTCCCTCTGGTATTTCCCCTTGACTTAGAGCTGGGAATGGGGTGAAATCTCAGATTCTCTTGGGAACAGTGGAAGTTAAACCGCCATCTGTTGTTTCCAGGAGCATTTGGGGGCTCTCCATTACTCTCTCGCTTTTCTACACACTAGCTCAACACACAGAGGCACTGTGTCTTTTTTTTCTTCTCAGGAAGTTAATTTACTCCACAAACATGAACTACCTACTTGCAACAGGTATTGAGGATTCATAAGCTGGTTAGATAAGGTTCATACCCCATCTGGCTGGAAAAATATGTGGATATGTAACTTAAATACACTAGATTGTTAATAATTCTGAAAGTCCTATTTAAAAAGCAACCAGGATGTAGAGAAAGAGAAGAGTAATAAGAAACCAGTTTAGAGAGAAACATTGCAGGGTACTTTTCTGAGTAGATATTACTTGAACCAAGACCTAACGGATGAAAATCTTTTTTTTTTTTCACTTGTGTACAAAATAAAAAAAAAAAAAGTGCATGCCCTGTGAAAGGAACAGCAAGTTCAATTATTCCAGAAACAGAAAAGGGAATTGATGCTTTGAAGAAACTGAAAAGAAGTAAATGAGGCTAGATTGTGGCCAGACAGAAGACAAATAGGGTACAGGGGAAGTAAGACCATTATGGACATTAGGGCCATAGTAAAAGTGTTGCATTTAAATTTAAGAGGAAGTACAAGCCATTGAGGACGTTTGTCCAGGGAGTTGCATTTATTTACATTTTGTAAAGAATTCATTCATTGCTGTGAGCAGTGCATACTAGGAAGTTACAAAAATGGAACAAAAGAAATAAGCAATCATCTGTGCAACAGATGATAGAAATTTGCAAGGATGGTGACATAAAAATGAAGATAAACTGTTAGATTCAAGAAGTATCGGGAAGGTGGAACTAATTTGGTGATAGATTATGTGTGGGGATGAGGGGAAAGGGAGAAATCAAGGATACGATCTATATGTTTTGCTTGAGCAGTGAAAGGATAATGGTGTTATCAATATTCTGTTCAAATATATTCAGAAAAGAACTAGATTAAAATTGTGTTCAGATAGTAAAGTTGTTTTGTTGTTGGTTTTGTTATTTTTCAAAAGGGCTAGGTGCAATTTTGCAAATAGGATCAATTGAGAAGAGTTTCAAAGTGTTTTATTTGGAAGGCTTGCATTCTGTGAGGCAATGAAGACCTAAGTTAAAACAATAATATCATACATATAGGACTTCTGTTGTTTGCATAATTTTCCTTATTGATTTATGTTGAACTCACAGCACATGCATTTCCACTTGTTTGACCTCTCACTGCATGAAGGTTCTAGTCCACACTCCTTGCTCCATTGTTGTTGGTAGCACAGTGTGTACCAGCCCCAAACGCATGGCATGTCTGGAATAGATGTCAGAGTGTGCAAGATGAAAAGTAGCTAAATGGAATTGTGTAGAGGGAGGAAGAAGGAGGCAACTGTGTTGGATTGTCTTTTCACTTTTGCTTATGTTTTTATAGAACAGCATTTCTTACCAGCATAGTCAAGATATGTGGTAATATCATAAGATGCATGCTATGATGAAACTTCAATTCTTGAAAAAAAAAAGACATTTGTTTGTTGAGTTTTCACACTGTTTTCTTGTTCCTTTATAGTTATAGTTTTCTTATAAAGTCTACTTTGAAGGATTCTTTATTTCTGACTTTCCCTTAAATGGTGAAATTCTTTTGTGTACCATTCATAGTCACTTCACTGTTCATGCTCCTTGAATGGTTTTTAATGATCACCTATATAGTAACTAATCAAAGACCTCCTTTTAAAAGTGAACCTAGGATACAAGAACAAGCCTAATCATTGGACAATATCAGATGGAATCTCAAATAAAACATTTTTTATTAAGCTTTAATTTTTCTCCAATTTTTTAGAACTGATACAAATTTTCTAGAAACAAAGTTATCTATAATTCTTAGATAATTTTAAATCATGCTTTTAAAAAATGTAGTAATCTTTAAAAATCTGATGTGTTTTTCAATTCTTGATCCTATTTTATTCATATTTAATTATTTTAGTAAATTGTATTTCAATAAACATTTCTAAATATTAACTATTTCTTTGCTCATGATATCAACCTACTCAGATTATATATCCCCATCCTCTTAATGTTAGAGTTGGTTGTCAACTATGATATCATGTATTTTTTAGCTAAAGCTTTAAGAAATATTTTGTGGGTTTCCCTCCTCTCTCTTCCTTCTGCCATGACATAGGTATACCCCAATGCATGTTGAGTGAGGAAAAACTGGAGTCCCAGATGAACTTCTATGGTGAAAAATATGAGCTACAAAAAATTCTTTGTTTTTGTAAGACATGAAGGTTTTTTTTTATCATTGTTGCATATACTATTCTAATAATTTATTCTTAAAATCAATTATTAATTTCTTGGGAAAATCAAAACAGTCCTTTTAGATACTTTTTTTTATCAATTAGCAGAAATTAGCCCAAATACTACACAATATCTTTTGGGATATTTGAGTATGTATGATGGTATTTTTGGATGATTTGAGCATTTATGATGATTTGGGAATATTGTCAAGAAGACAAGATATAGAGAGGGGCTGGGGCTGTGGCTCAGTGGTAGAGCACTTGCCTAGCATATGTGAGGCACTGTGTTCGATCTTCAGCACCACATTAAAAATAAATAAATAAAATAAAGGTATTGTGTCCATCTACAACTAAAAAATATTAAAAAAAAAAGATATGAGAGAAGTTAGAAAGCTGTGGGGACATACCAAAATACCTGTGTACCCTGAGGTTTGCAAAATGAAAAATGAAGATGATAAGAGTATTTACTCCAAGAGTAACCATGATGATGAAATGAAATTATTTATTTATGGTACCAATCAGGCCAGGTGCACATACCTATAATCTCAGAAGCTCAGAAGGCTGAGCCAAGAGGATCGCAAATTCTAAGCCAGCCTCAGCAATTTAGCAAGATCCTAAGCAAGTTGGTGAGACCTTGTCTCTAAATGGAGCATAAAAAAAGGCCTGGGGATGTGGCTCAGTTGTTGAGTGCCCCTGGGTTCAATATCCAGAGGAAGAAAGCAAGAAAGGGAGGCAGGGAAGGAGAAAGATTGGACCAAACAGAATTCCTGACACATAAAAAGTGCTTGGTAGATTTTTATCTAAGGTAAACAACAAGGACTGTGGGAAGAAATGAAGTCAATAACATTTCACATTCTCAGGATGGTCAAAGGCTGAGATGTACCTCTTGTCCACATGTTTGCCATGACAGCTCTAAATACTTAAGTTTGCTAAACAGCACATTTTATTTCAAAAAAAAAAAAAAAGACAAGACATTAGACTTTTAATCCTGATGCTACTTGAATGAATAACTGTACATCTCTCATAGCCTAAGATGTTACTAGGGAGACAAAGAGCACAGGAGAATATGTGGGTCATTCTGTCTCATTGACACTGATGACTGACAGATGCACTTTCAACAGGACCAACATTTAATTCTCATATTTAAAACTTGTCTCAATGAAGACTTATCCTTTCAAAATTATTATAAATATTAATACTTTACAAATATTATTGCTATTCATTTTAAGAATAACATTTAAGCTAGTAAGTAATACTATTGGTTTCATGTTTTGGAATTTAGAATTTCAGTGTATTAACTAAGAGACTATCAGAAAGTGGAAAGGAAAATTCTCTCTACCTACTGCCACTGACCCCTCTGTTATGAAATTTTTGGTCCAATGCTAATTTTTTGTTTGATTCATGGTACATTCTGGAGATGATTCAGGGAAAGGCAGCAGAGACCATTAATATCTTTCCTTGCCACGGTGAGAATGATTCTGCAACACCACCATTTCTCATGAAGGATGGGTTTTAAATATGTATAGAGTTAGCTGCTGTTTGATGGATCACAGCAATGGCTCTTTCAATGAGAGAACAAGCCCATCCCAGAGCCCGACATTCCCCTACAGATGACACTCCAGAACTCTGCTGTCAATACACTTTTACTTAAAATAAAAATTGACTGATGATCAAAACATTCTAGTGTGAAAAATGGAATTATGCTGTCTGCTAAAATGTGATGGTGGAGATTCACCTTAAGAAAATTCTGTCTCTTCTTTTTACTCAGTCCTGGCTGATGGAAGAAACCAGATTTGTACTGAATTTTAAATGGGGCTAATGAATTTTTTCCTCTGATCACCACAAACACACAGAAAGTGCGTGCGCACACACACACACACACACATACACACATACTACTATTTTTGATTAAGAATGGGACTGTCTTAAAAAGAATGTATCCAATAGTACCTACTGTAGCTAGGAAGGATTTTCTTCTGTTTTCTTATTTCAATAGCATAAGGGACAGTTTTCCCTGTATGCAGATGATGATTATTATTATTTTAATATATTGGGAAGACAAGACAGAAGGATTTGGGTGGAGTTTCTTTTATCTTGTGGGAGCAGGCGGGCTGACATTCTAATCTTCCCAAACATTTTTTTGAGCTTTGTTGAACTGAATTGTGTTGCCCTCAGAGAGATACCAAAATCCTAATTCTCATTTCCTTAGAATGTGACCTTATTTAAAAATAAGATCACTGTAGATAAAGAGTTCAGATGAGGTCATACTCAAATCAATATGACTGATATCTTTAAAAGAAAAAGAAAAATCAACATCTCCCCTTTCCCCTTTGATTTTTACTCGAGCCTCTGGTAATCACTATTTAATTATCTACTTCTATGAATTCAATTTGTTTAGGTTCCACATATTCATGGTGATTATCATCACCATATTGTATAAATGCATATGTACATCTATGCATATGTACATTACATATTTCAAAAAAATACCTTAAAATAGGTTTACATATTTATACCACAATGAAATAAGTATTTGAGGTGATGTACGTTTATTATTCTGATTCAATCATTGCATATTGCATACATGTATTGAAATATTACATTATACTCTGTAAATTCATGAAATTGTTATTTTTCAATTAAAAATATAACAAACTTTAAAATGAGAGAGACACAGAGGGAAGGCGGCCTTGGGAAGATAAAAGGAAGGACTGGGAGTTTTTCTGCCACAAACCAAAAAATGCTTGGGTTTACCAGAAGCTGAGATTGACAAGAAAGGATTTATCTTCTAAACACAGAGAACCATGGCCTATTGGCATACTTTCTTAGAATGTAAAGCATTCAAAAGTGTAAAGAAATAAATTTTGTTGTTTTCAGCATGCTGTTTATGACATTTTGTTATAGTAGCCCCAGGAAACTACTAGATGTCCCAGTGGGCAGACTCACGCTATTTCTTTGGCTTTCAGGGAGCATAACATTCTCTCATCCAGTACACACTTGATCTCCAGCAATTAGCCAATGACAACTAGCTGAACTCTTTTAGCTTATTCTTCTTTCTTGTGCTTCCTTGTGTGAACTTAGTTAAGCCAAAGCTCCTGTCTCATTCCTCCCTATCTTCCCGTCTTTCCTTATTTCCTTATTTCCTATTTATACAATGACCTAAGATCTGTTACAGGTCAGAAAAACTAAAAAGTATGTAGTTTGGTGGGGTTTATTTGTTTTTTTTTTTCTTCTTTCTTTCCTTGTTTTCTTCTTTGTTAATTTTTGGTTAGAAGCCAAATTCTTTCCAGATTTCAATATCGTAGAGCAGAAACCAAAAGCAGTGAATTTAATTTATTTTGTTTTAGTTTTTATTCAATTTAAAATATTTTGGTATGTTTTCTAATTTTCTTGGCAAATCTTTCATTGACTTGTGGCTACTTTGAAATGCATTATTTATAAATTTCCACATGTGAGATTTTAATAATATTTTATGGACACCTAGTTTAAAACTAAATATTCTATATAATCTAACTTTTCCAATTTATTGAGATTTGTTTTTAAAACTCAGAAAATGATTTGTTTTAGTGAATGGCACAGATTCACCTGAAAGATATGGTTGTTCTATTATTACTGATCACAGTGTTCTTAGATTTGTAAGTTTATGATTTCCATCAAGTTTGGTGGGTTGGGTTGTTGTCGGCTAGTAGTTATCCAAATGTATTTTCCTGTCTCTTCTTCCTGTACTCCAACTGAATGTATATATATTATAGCATTTGCTATTTGACTGAAATTACTGAGGTTCTCTTTATTGAATTTTTAATCTTTATCTATCATATATATTTGTTCATTTTAAAATTTTTCCTCCATGTTTCAGCTATGTCTTCAAGATCAATAAGGATTTTTTTGCAGTAACAGATTGCTATTAATAAGTTGTAGTACAATTTAAAATTAGAAGCTCCATTTGGTGTCTTTTAATCTTTTTCTTTAATTCCTCCACCATATTTATAAAAGTTGCTTAAAGTCCCTATTACAGTTCTGTAAAAAGATTTTTATTGTAGTCATTCCATTATCTCTGCCATTTCTTATTGCTTTTTGCATCTGATCTTCCTCCTATTTATAGGTGATAGTTCATGCTCTCTGGAATTTTTGATGAGTAATAGATATTGAGAATCTTCTGCTGTTTGAATTCTGCATTTGGCCCTTCCATTTAAGAGTATTCACCTTTGATCATGAAGGCTGTTCCTTGCCAATTGATTTGATCCTTTTAAAACATCAACCTTTTTTTTTTTGTTTTTCTTTTGATTTTTCATTCATCACACCTTGATTTATTTTTATATTATATATATTGTACATTAAATTCTACATTGGTTAAATATGTGTGACCTATGATGATCTACATATTCTATGTATGATGTTCTATTTATTTATTTATTTATTTATTAAATGCATTTCAAATCATAGTACATATATAGAGTTCAATTTTCCATCTCTCTGGCTGCAAACAAGATAGAGTCACACCATTTTTGTCTTCATACATGCACCTAGGGTAGTGATGACCATCTCATCCCACCATTTTTGCTATTCCATTCCCCTTCCCCTCCCCCACTTCCCCTCCCCCATCCAAAGTTCCTCCATTTCTCCCATGCTTCCTACCCCCACTCCCCTTTTGTATCAGCATCCACTAATTCGGCCTTTGGTTTTTTGAGATTGGCTTACTTCACTATGCATGATGTTTTCCAATTTCATCCATTTACCTGCAAATGTCATAATTTATTCTCTTTTATTGCTGAGTAATATTCCATTGTGTACATATACCACTGTTTCTTTATCTATTCATCTCTTTTTTTTTTTTTTTTTTTTTGGTACTGGAGATTGAACTCAGAAGCACTCGACCACTGAGCCACATCCCCAGCCCTATTTTGTGTTTTATGTAGAGACAGGGTCTCACTGAGTTGTTTAGTGCCTTGCCATTGCTGAGGCTGGCTTTGAACTCATAATTCTCCTGTCTCAGCCTCCCTAAGTGCTGGGATTACAGGCATGCGCCACCGCGCCTGGCAGAAGGGCATCTAGATTGCTTCCACAGTTTAGCAATTGTGAATTGTGCTGCTATAAACATTTGAAGTGGCTGCATTACTCTAGTATACTGTTTTTAAATCTTTAGGGTATAGGCTGAGGAGTAGGATAGCTGAGTCAAATGGTGGTTCCATTCTAAGTTTTTAAAGGAATCTACATACTGCTTTCCAGATTGGTTGCACCAGTTTGCAGTCCCACTAGCAATGTTTGAGTGTGCCTTTTTCACCACATCCTCGCCAGCACTTATTGTTGCTTGTATTTTGGATAGCTGCCATTCTGACTGGGGTGAGATGAAACCTTAGAGTAGTTTTGATTTGCATTTCTCTAATGGCTAGAGATGTTGAACATTTCTTCATATATTTGTTTATTGATTGTATATCTTCTTCTGAGAGGTTTCTATTCAGCTCCTTAGCCCATTTATTGATTGGGTTGTTTATTTGGTGTTAAGTTTTTTAAGTTCTTTATATATCCTAGAGATCAGTGCTCTATCTGGTGTGGGTGTGGCAAAAATTTGCTGTCTTTTCACTTCATTGATTGTTTCTTTTTCTGAGAAGACATTTTTTGGTTTAAATCCATCCCATTTATTGATTCTTGCTTTTATTTCTTGCACTTTAGGAGTCTCATTGAGGAAGTCAGTGCCTAATCCGACGTGATGAAGATTTGTGCCTACTTTTTCCTCAATTAGGTGCAGGGTCTCTGGTCTAATTTCTAGGTCCTTGATCCACTTTGAGTTGAGTTTTGTTGAGAATTAGAGGTTTAGTTTCATTTTGTTCCATATGGATTTCAAGTAAAACATCAGCCTTTGATAGGGAAGATCTAAAGTAGCAGCTTTTGATCAAGGTCATAATTTCTCAACCACAGCACTAATGGCATTTGATGCAGATAATTCTTTGTGTCAAAAAGCTGTTCTGAGAGTGGTAGAATATTTAGCAGCATCCCAGACTTCTACTCACCTTATAACAGTATTATTCCCTCCCTGCATATTGAGATAACAGAAAATGTCTCTAATCATTACAACATGTCCACGGGTGGACAAAATTGCCCTATATTGACATCTAGGACTGGTTTAGCCCTACTATTTTGGTATGAATCTTCTAGGATCCCTACTAAATGTTCTAATTGTTCAACTAGTATTCTTCACTCTGCTGGTTATAACCTGTATGTCCTCATTTTGTTTGTGTGATACAGGACTGTTCAGCTTTCAGCTTCTAATTATTCTCTGCCTATTCTCATAGATATTTATCCATTGAACGAACAGAGATGATGATCTTTAAGAGCAGTAGAGTCTTGTGAAGAGTATGATGAATACTTTATCTCAAGGCAGAACAATAAGAAATAGGATGATTTTAAAGAAAATACTTTCTGTAGAGTACTAAAATAATGAAATCAAATATGAAAGTAGGTAGAAGTTTTAGGTTATTCATGGACTCATTCCACAAGCACTTACTGAAAATGACTTAATACAAAACTGTTCCATGTCATTATATGTTCTAGAAAGACAGTAATGTACATGATTCACCACTTAAGGTGTTACATCTCTTATTAGAAGATATTAGGCCCCAAAATTAAGGCCAAGAACAATCAATGATCCCAAAACATTATGAATAGTGACATAGCAAAGATTACTTGTTTTTTTATGGGAAGATAGAAAATGATGACAGAAAAGTAATATTTGTCTAGGGCTGGCACTATTGGTTAATATTTTTAAGACAAAGAGCACATTAAAATGAGTCTTAAAATGGGCAAACATGGGAGGTACTCAATTGGGAAAGGAAAGCAGAAGCAAAATACAAACAAGTAGAGAAAATAATTTGACCGGGGAAATATAAGTGGACCATCAGGGCTACAGTTAAAGACCTGCAGCAGAGAAATAGTGTGGCTGAAAATGCACTTGGGGATCAGGTCTATGTGTCCTTCTGTGTCATTTTAAAATACTTAAAGATTTTCTGAAGGCAATGCATAACCTCTGAATACCTTGAAATGGGAAGCACAATGTGATTAGATTTAAATTTTGCTAAAATTTTTTTTTAGACCGATGATGTTGGATAAAGTCTTTGAAAAGACTTTTATCTTAGAGTTTCAAGCCAGCTTAAATGTTCTCTATCTTGTATGGCTGTCATATGAGGCCTCATTCTCTTTGTTTTTATGAGTTAAACATACCTTTCTTTGGACCCCACGATTATCTCTTGGTCAAGATTGTATCCATTATCTTCTTGTACTTAAGTGTGCTGAAGAAGTGCAATTAGTTTTATTTTTATTCCTTTACAAAAGATGTTTTGGTTTGGATGTGAGGTGTCCCCCAAAAGCTCATGTGTGAGGCAATGCAGGAGGGTTTAGAGGTGAAATGATTGGTTTATGAGAGCCTTAATGCAATCAGTGCATTAATCCTCTGATAAGAATAAACTGGGTGGTAACTGAAGGCAGGTAAAGTTTGGCTGGAGGAAGTGGTGTGTATATTTGGTCCTTGTTAAGTGAATGCTCTCTCTGCTCCTTGGTGATGTCCTGAGCCACTCCCCTCTAGCACACTTTTCTGCCATAATGTTCTGCCTCATCTCAGGCCCCAAGGAATGGAGTCCGCCATCTATGGATTAACACTTCTGTGAGCCCCTAAATACACTCTTCCTCTTTAAAATTTTTCTTGTCAGGTCTTTTGGTCACAGCAGTAAAAAAGCTGACTAAAACAAAAGCTAATTTTTTTGTCTTTTAATTGTGTTCTTATTCGATTTAATTTTATAGTGTGGTGATTATTTGATCAGTATCCACCTTTCTGCAGTGCCATTTGCCATTATCCTGCTGCATTTGCTAAATTTGTGACCTATGAATTCCAGTTTTTCTTTGGCCAAGAAGTGATTTCTTCTAATTTATATTTAGATATTATTTCAATTTATTTTATTCTTTTAATTTCTGAGACCGACTTTTCCAATGTTGTAACTTTGCTTTTTTGAATAAATTATATTTTCTTTTGCCATTTTTTGATGCCTCAGAAATAAATGATTAAATATGGCTAAGGATTTTATGTGTCTTTTATTGTTTCTAATGTTAATTTTAATGTTGTTTTTAAAATATGAGTTTTCTCAACACCCTTCCTATGTCATCCTACTTATTTTCTTCTTTCTTTGCTCAACCAGGTTGTTAAACGAGCACACACATCTTTATTGAAGTCAAGTTGACATACAATAAATTGCACATGTTTAAAGTATATCACTTGTTATCTTTTGGAATCTGTATGTCCTCATTAAACAGTACAGTCAAGGTCAGTGCAACACGCCACCACAAAGTTTCCTCATGCCCTTTCCTAATCTACTTTCCCCAAATGTCTTCCTTCTCATTATTCCTAGGCAGTTGCTGATCTGGTTTTTTTTCCGTTGTAGATTAGCTTACATTTTCCAGATTTTATATAACTGGTTCTTAAAACATGTACTCTATTCTTTGCTGGCTTTTTTCACTCAGCATACTTATTTTGAGATTAATTTATGTTGTGTGAATCAATAATTCATGCTTTTTCATTGGTGAATAGCATCCTATTGTGTGGATATACCACAATTTTTTCATTCCTCACATGAAAGACATTTGAGTTACTTCTTATATTTAACTACTGCAAATAAAGTTGTCATTAACATTCACATAGAAAACATCATGTTGATACATGCATTATTTCTCTTGGGTAAATACCCAGGCATGAACTGGCTGGGCCATATGGTATGTGTTTAACTTTTTCATAAACTGCCAACTGTACTTCAGGTGGCATAATTTTACAATTCTACTGGTAGAGTATGAGACTTTAAGTAGTTCTATACCCTTGGCAATAGTATTTATAGTTAATATTTTATATTTTACATTTTAATAGGAGTATAGTGGTATTTTGTTGCTATTATTTTCTATGTTTCTTATCTGTCTTTATTACTTGGTTTTCTGTTTTGTTGATTTCCTATCTGATCTTTATTATTTTTTCTATTTTTTTCTTTTCTTTCTTTTTTTTTTTTTTAATACCAGGGATTGAACCCAGGGGCACTTAATCACTAAGCCACACCCCTAATGCTTTTTAAATATTTTGTTTAAAGACAGAGTCTCACTAAGTTGCTTAGGGCCTCACTAAGTTGCAGAGGCTGACTTTGAACTTGTGACTTCCTGCCTCAGCCTCCCAAGCCGCTGGGATTACAGGCATGTGCCACTGCACCCAACCTATTATTTCTTTATTTGCTTATTTTGGTTTTCTTTTAGCTTTTGGTTTTCTTCTACTTTCTTAGTTTCCCTTTCTAATTTATGAAGGTGAAAGTTGAGTTTATGGATTGATATCTTTCTCTTCACTAATACAGAGTTTAGTGCTATCAATTCCCTAAGAATTGCTGTAGCTGCCTCCTACAAATTTTAATATGTTGTAATTCCATTTTCATCTAGTTTCACTTTTTGATTTTACTGTTGTTTTAATCTTTGACTCATCAATTACATAGAAGTGTATTAGTTTGCAAATGCTTGGGAATTCTCAATATTTTTATCTGCTACTTTCTATTTTATTTCTATTTTAATTCCATTGTGGTCAGAGAATATATTTTCTATGGCTTGAATCCTTTTTTATTTATTGAGACAATTTTTACAACCCCAAATATGCTGTATCTTGATCAGTGTGCCATGTGCACTTGGAAAGGATATGTGTTCCTTTGTTTTTCTTGTTTGAAATATTACATAAAATATAAATTCAATGAAGTTGGTGATTTGTTGTTCAAGCTTTGTCTACAGTTATTGATTTCCTATCTCTATTTATGCTATTTGTTATGAGAAAGAAGTATTGAAATCCCCAACTATAATTGAGGATTTTTCTACATTTGGGTTTCTTCTTGCAGTTTTGTCAGTTTTTACTTCAAGTATTTTCAAACTCTCCTTTGAAGTATATACAGAGTTGGGATTGCTAAACTATCTTTTTTGGGGGGGGCAATGGAGGATTAAACTCAGGGGCACTCATCCACTGAGCCACATCCTCAGCCCTATTTTGTATTTTATTTAGAGACGGGATCTCACTGAGTTGCTTAGTGCCTTGCCTTTTTCCAACTTTTTATATGTTACTATGGTTTGGATATGTTTTCATTTTATTTCTTACGAATTCGTGTTTTAGAAACTTGGTCCCCAATGTGGTGGTGTAAATGGAGGATGGAATCTTCAAGAGATGGGGCTATGGCAAAGTAATTACATCATGGGGATTGTGGCCCCAAGGAAGGAATTAACATAGCTTTCCTGGGATCCCAGTTAGTTTTTTCAAGATGGTTGCTTAAAAGAGCAAGGTGGGCCCCTACCTGGTCTCTGACTTCCTGTCTTGCCATAGACTTCTGTCATTGAGATGTCATCTTCCAGAGGTCCCTAACTAGAGCCAAGCAGAGACTCTAGCCATGCTATTGGACCTCCAGAACTGTGAGCTAAAGATGTTTTCTTAAAAAATTACTTAGGTTTAGATATTTTGTTATAGCAATGAGAATCAAGCTAATACACATGTATTTATATTTTGATTCTTAAAGAGAATTTTTTGGGTTAGCATATATGAGTCTTGTTTAATTTTTTTAATTCAATCTGATAAACTCTACAATTAAGCTTAAGTTTTTAGAACACTTGAATTTAATGATGTTAATTTTTTATTTATTCCTTCCTTCACACTATTTGTTCTTTATTATTTTTCTTTGTTTTACTGACTTCTTTTACATCGAGTATTTTATTTCATTTTTCCCCCCTATCTTGGTCAGTTACAATTCTGTTATATTAATAGAAACATTATTGTTTGTTTCACGTGCTTTTATACTGTTTCACATATAGTAACAAAACCTTAAGATAGTATACTTCTATTTCTAGACTTGGGACTATTGTCAGATTTTCATTAAATGTTAAAAATCCAAACTGTATTATTATAATTGCTTTAAACTGGTGCTTTAAAAAGTGTTAAATAATAAATAAAAATTTATTTATCTATGTTATTAAAATTTCTATGCTTTTCATTCCTTTATGCAGATTCAGATTTCATTAGTGATTATTTAATAATTAAATATTAATTATTAATAGATTAACAATTTCCTTTTTTTTTCTTCTCCTTGTATTCTATAGATGTTACTCCATTATCTTATGGTGAGCTTTCCTCAGATAAATCTAATGCTATCCTTATCTTTGACTCTTTGTATAAAACATGTTTCCTGCTCTTTGGGCTCCTTTAAAATTTTCTTCTAAATACATGTACATGTCCACAGTTCATTGATGTTCTGTTCTATTCACTCTTTCCTTAGTTTTCTTTTTCTTTCTTTTCTTTTCTCTCCCTCCCTCCCTACTTACTTCCTTTCCTTTCTTTTCTTTTCTTTCTTTTTCTTTTCTTTTCTTTCTTTCTTTTCTTTTCTTTTCTTTTCTTTCTTTCCTTCTTTCTCTCTTTCTCTTTCTTCTTTCTTTCTCTCTTTCTCTCCCTTTCTCTTTCTTTCCCTCCTTCCTCCCTCCCTCCGTCCCTCTCTTCCTCCCTCCCTCTCTTCCTTCCTTCCTTCCTTCCTTCCTTCCTTTCCTTCTTTCATTCTCTTTCTTCCTTCCTTCTTTCTTTCTTTCTTTCTTCCTTTCTTTCTTTCTTTCTTTCTTTCTTTCTTTCTTTCTTTCTTTCTTTCTTTCTTTCTTTCTTTCTTTTTTTCATCTTCAGGATTGAGCACAGAGGCTCTTAACCTCTGAGCCACATCCCCACCACATTCCCAGCTCCTTTTATATTTTATTTTGAGACAGGGTTTTACTAAGTTGAATAAGGCCTTGCTAAGTTTCTGAGGCTGGCTCAGGATCCTCATGCCTCAGCTTTCTGAGTTGCTAGGTTTACAGGCATATACCACCATGCCCAACTCCTTGGTTTTCTTTTTTATTTCCTTGCATTTTATTTTGAATATTTATCATTGCTATATTTTCAAGCTCACTAACTTTTTGTTCTGCAACATCTACCAGTTGTCAATTACATTCTGTGTCTTGTTCATCTCAGGAACTGTAATATACAACTCTAGGCTTCAATCTGAATCCTTCCTGTAACTTCTGTATCTCTTCTGATCAAGGTCAATAGCTCCTGTAACATTTTGAACATATAGAATACAATCATAACAACTGTCTTAGTTTATTAATTCTATCACTATTTCCATTCATTTGTCAGTTTAAATTTGTTGATTTTTTTTCTTATGGTTGTGGATTATTATATTTTTGATTTTTTATATAGTTGGTAGTTTCTGAATTCATGTCAGATATGAATCTTACCTTGCTTGATGCAGGATATTTTTATATTCCTATAAATAATTTTGAGGGTTTTTTTCTTCATTTTTTGATGGCATAAGTTTGTATAAAGAAACCATTTTCAGGATTTGCTTTAAAGTTTCTAGGTAGGACAAGAACTGCATTATTCCTGGTTTAATATTCTTTTCTTCTGTTGTGTTAAAACCTTTTTACTCTATGTAATGTCTCCTGAAATCAGATGGTTTGGATCTGGGTAGTGATAACAGGTGCTGTGCTTGGCAATATGTGTGAGTTTTTTCATTTAGCACTGCTTCTGGAAGCTTTTTCTAGGTGATAAACTGAGGTAAATGTAGAATTCAAATTATTTCTCTTTATCTCACTGTCTTTCATTGCCAATGTCTTGAGTGACATTATTTAATATATTTTGTTTAATTTTTCTGTTTCTCTTTTTTCTCATTATTATAAAATTTATTTGGATTTAGAAAATCTATTTGAGCTTTATGAAAACCACAAAGTATGACTCCTAAAACAATCCTTTGATTTGTGGAGTAAATCATGTTAATATTATGCATTTTCTTAGCATTTTGAATGTGATGATCTTGCTTTTGTATTTTTAAGTATTTTCATAAGCCCATATTTCCCTGATGTATATTCCCTTATAAATAATGCCTAATAAAATTGATGTCTGCCAATTATATGGGCAGTTTATTTATATATTTATTTACATATTATATATATGGCCAGTTTATTTCCTTTTTAATTTATTATGACATAAGCAATTGTATTTAGAGTCATAATCTTGGAAATAGAATGATAGAATCAGTAACATAGACCATTCCATTCAGGTGATTTTCTGCACCATCTTTTCCTCTATCTTAGGTGAGGCCACTTCACCAAGGAAAAGATAAGTATCTATTGGGACCAAGGATAACCTGCTAATATGCCCAGTCTACATCCTAGTGCCTTTGTCCTACTTCAAAGGTGTTTCTGCACTGTGCTGACAGGTTTGCTGCTGCTGAGGTGGAGCTGCCAAATAAATTTTAGTTGTGATGCTTCCCATATCCCAATGAGCTTCTTTATAATGTCACTTACTATAGGGGTATACTGCTGTCACTCATGAAAGTGTATCGTGTGATGAGAGGATGCATTTCCTCTAACTTTGTTTCTAGAAGAGATCTGACATATGCCCAGCACTTTTCAGAGTCTTCAAAGCTAAAAAAATATTTCTAAATTATTGGGATTTAAATCTGAATCTAATGTGAGAGTTGGATTTACATCACTATCTTTTCTAGCAATTGTTTAAAGATTTAAGTGACTAATTATAGCTGAAACTTCAGGGAGATGCAGGCATAGATCCATGCTCTTTTCTTTTTGGATTTTACAAGCTAAAGTAGGAAAGGAAAAGACATATGAAAAGCAAAATAAATGTTCTATAACTATACATCAAATTTCAATAATGAAAAGGTAAATGTTATGGGAAAAAATTGGTACTCCTTGGAGAACAAACAGTCAATAATTGAAAGAAAACAAAACTAAGTAATTTTATTTCTATTTATAAGCAATAAGATCTCTCCTCTCTCTTAGGAAGAGATGGGATTCTTGAGGAGATGTGAAACACAAGCACATTTGTTGACCAAGTCATCATAGGTAAAGTGTATTGAACAAAATCTTACTTTTTTTTACCAAAGGCTATTTTAAGGCTATTATAGATAATGTATATACATACTAATATGCTAAATTACTTCATCAGCTTTGTATAATTAAAGTTACTTTTCTTTTGCTCAAATAGGTGATCTCTTCAGAGTGAAAGGCAGCATTATTAAAAGTTTCACCAGACAGGAGTAAAACCCAGATCTTTTGTGAACAGACCAGGATGTGAAGACTCTACTAAAACACTTCTTTGGCATGGCTATCTCCAATTCAGGGGAAACAACAGCTACTTCTGGAACTTCAGATAAAGCAAAAACTTTTCTGTATGATTTTCAGGGCTCTCCATAATCTCATGTCACTTCACCTATCTATTACTCCCCTGCTGTCAGGCTCTCATGAAAGAGAAGCATTAACATGAGTTTTGCAGTGTGACCATCTTGATAATGAATCTTGACAGACTTCAACTTCATCCAAGAGCTCAGTGACTATAAATGTCAAGATATTATCTTCAATGTGAAGATAATGATGGATTACTTTCTGGGTTCTTATGAGCATATGATTTAGGATATTTTTCTTCTATCAAGCCAGAGTAGTAGAAAGGTGGTATCTCCTTTTCCTGGGTTAAGATCATTGGCAAAATCTAGGCAAGATCTTGAGCAATATCTAAGAGAGGAATGTGTCACTAATGGAAAGTAGGGTCCATATGTCATATTAACCAGAACTCAGAAGAATGTCAGGGGACATCCCAGGGACTGAGAGGTGAGAGTCTCAATTTGGGAAACGTGAGGTAACTATAGTAGTGACCAATATATTCATAGTCAGAATATTTGTGTAATACAGTATTCAAGGGCAGAGTATATGGGAGCTTTCTGTAGGCCACTATAGATACCTTGAGATCACTTATTGTATAGGGACAACCAATACACAGTTGCTGGGACTGATTCTAATGATGAGCACATTTCTGGTTAATGATAGCCACTTTGCTCTTTGGTTTTGACATTCAAACTTGAATAGATTTGAAATGTAAGGAGATCTGAGGATAAAGGTGCAGGCATACATATGAGAAATTAGTGAAAAGGAAATAATAGAGGAGTTACCAGAAGCACAATTTTGGACAGATTTTAGATACTCAAAATTACATTTTGGTGCAGTAATAAAATAGTTTATAAAGATATTTTGGCATTTACTTGATAACTTACAAGTTCTATTGACAATAGTTATTTTTAAATGTAGCTTCTGATTTACTAATCTGTTATAATTAGCTCAGGTCGCATTATTTGTAATGAAACACACACAGATTTAGTAAGACTTCTCTTCTTGTCAGAAACCATAAGATTGGACCCTTTTAACTTATAAATGAAATGTGAACATTGATTACTCTCACATTCTGCATTTATTTTGGACATTTGTTTAAATTCTTATTTTTTGTTGAATGGAAAGTTACACTTATTGACATGAAAGACATTTGCACTTTGTGGTTTCTCATTTCTTGGGGTTATAGATCCCCCACACTGATACTTCTGCGGCTTTCTAATATTAAATTTTGATTTTATTGCATAACTTAGACATTAGTAGAAGAGGAAAAGCATTTGCATTTGGAAGTTCTGTTTTTCTTAAAGTATACATTATAAACATATTCCTAATGTAACTCTAAAATTCATTGTGGTTTATATTTGAACTCTTTTTTTTTAGTCACTAATGTCTTCTAGAAGTTTCTTTAAAACTGCTTGCTCATCATTGACCTAGGGTACTCAAATATTTGCCCATATATCAATTGGAAAGCTACCATGATTGTTTCAGGTTAGGAAACAGACGTATTTGGAAGAATACTTATTGCACTAATACTTAGTCCTATTTTGGAAAGCATTAGATACTGTGAGGTGCTGGGTACTTAACAGTGAAAATAGAAGGCAGGAATTTGGGAAAGATGAGATTTGTCTTTCTTCCTTTAGATACTCGAAATGTAATTTTAGATACTCAAAATGTAATTTTGAGTATCTAAAATCTTCCTTGAAGTTGAATTTGTCATTGAAATGTTATTTTGAGGCATTCATGTTTTGCTTTATCAGATAAATTTCCAAATACTTTTTATTTAGATGATACAAACTTTCCAGGTAAATTTATGAAAGGCTACATATATTTCATGAACTTTACATTTTAGGCTAATCTGTACTTTTATATATTTCATTCTCTCCTTGGGAGAATGACAAACCCATTCTGATAGTAACACTTATTATATATAATGCCTATATGTATGTGTGTATATATATACATGTATATGTATATATATAGAGAGATTTATTTTATTATGTCCTCCATATAGCAGCCAATTTAACAAACATTGTAAATTTGGCAGAGCAATTATTTTTATCTTGATTTTATAAATGAAAGCACACATGCACATGCACACACATCACACACACACAATGACTATTCATGTTTACACAGCTATTAAGATAGAATCAGGAGTTCAAAATGAATTGCTCCAATTCATAATTCACTTGTGAGTGAATTTCTAAAAATCAAATATATGTAAGCAGGTCATATTTGCAAATCAACACTAAAGCTGAACACAGAAAATAAAGAACAGTGTAGTGGTAGCAACCTTCAGTAGGTGTACAAAAGATATGAGCATGATTCCTTTCTTTGATACCAGCCCAGATACTAAGCCTCTTGAAATAACATCTATCTTTAAAATGAGCATAAAATTTGTTCCATCATCATAAAATTGTTATGAGAATTAAAGGAAACAATGTGATTAAGTATTTAGCATAAGTGGTCAGCACTGGTAAACAATAGATTATAACTTTTATTAAAGTTTGAATTCATCTGCATGGACTTGTTCATATAACTTGTTATTGGTTGTGAGTAGATTTGGATTCTTCCTTATCTCTACTGAAGTCCCCCTCGATTGGATGACAAGCTCTCTTACTCAGCATATTTTCCACCATTCTGTATTGATAGTCATTTCTTTGAAACTTGCTGTGATTTGCATTTTCTTTTCATGCATTACTGTTTTAACTCCTCAATTACATTTTGCTCTTTGGACCATATCTGATTCAGTTTTATTTTTATCCATTAATTATAGCATAAGAAAGGGATCCCCTCTCATGGCCACTGTGCCATGTTATGGTCCAAGCATGAGAACAACAACTGGAGATGAAGTGTGTACAATGGATTTTGAGTACAAGCAGTAAGTGGCAAGCAATGTGTGCTTCCGTGATCTCCATCACTTATCCCTAATCATGCGTCTCCACAGAGGGCAAATATGCCAGTTAATATGTTTATGTTTAAATCTCTAATGACTACATGACTAAGAAAATATGGAAGTGATTGGGCTTACCTGTAATTTATTATTTTACTCTTGTTTGTTTGATACTAGCCAAATAGGGAACTCGAGCAGATATGTAGTTGAGTGACAGAAAAAGAAAGTTATGTTTTTCCATGCCCAAGATTTTTGGCATGTGTTTTCAGCACACATAATGTATGCATATACTAAGTCATAACTATGGTACTTATTTGTGCTATTTGCTAGACATTTCTGTCTCTCCACCTTCTGGACACAGGATAAGATGGTACTTCTTGGTTTCAGTGGCTATATGAGAATAAGAATCACAAATGGAACTGACATGGGTCCCTTTTGAGACAGAATGTTTAATTGCTTGTGAAAACTTTTCCTGAGTTCCTTTTCACCTTCTGCCATGACAGCCAGCAACAGTGAGAAATGGCTTCTCCATCAGCCTGAGTCGGTGGGTGTTCCAATGCAGCATTACCTGGCATACTCCAGCACAAAAACATAGGAAAGTTAAATTAAATTTCACTTCAGAGCAAAGTGTTAATGTTTATAGTCAAGTGCATTCTGCCTGCATCTCCTGACAGAGAGTATGAAGACACTGAAAATCAATCCTTCTAAGATATGCATGACTGACAAATTCTTCCCTGAGGAAAAGTGAAAACAGAAGTGCTATGCCTGAATTAAGAATAGGAATATGTACTGCTGAGGTTTGAAAAGCATCTTTTTTCTTCAAAAATTACAAGTGTTACCAGTGGTAGAAAAATAAGGAGACATAGTTATACTTGAGGGCCCTCATGTTAGGTAGGCTGTTGGGTTATTCTGTCATTTAATATTTATAACAAATATAAAAATTATGTTCTATTATCATCATCTTACAAATCATGTTAAGTTCTGATTTGTTAAGTCTCCTTAATTATAAGTCAAGTTAGAGATTGCTCCATAGTTTCAATGCATTATCTGACTCTAAATTCAAAAGATACACATCCTATCATTCCATGTGATCTCACATAGAATGTATGTACACTGGGAGAGATGAACTGTAAGGTTAAATCATCTCCCTAAAATATAAAATGTTCTTTAGAGAGAAAATATTTCAAAGATGATTTATAGTCACCTCAAAACAACACTCTAAGCAGAAGACAAATTAACTTAATGGAAAAGGGTGTGGTTAAAAACCAAATACACTGTTATCTCTGAGCTGTACTATAAGTCCCAGGGCATGGGATATTTTCTTAATTTATTGCCTTAGATTTTTCATTCACTGAATCTCATTCATCAGTTTTCTATTGCACTATAGTAACACTAGAGATGGCATAAGGCTCTCTATTTCAAATATCTGTTGTTTATCTTTGATAAACCTGTTTCTACTTAGATAAAAACATGGTCTTTTCTGTTGTTTTTGTGTATTATTGTCAACTATATGTATCTGTTATTATTGTGAGATTTCTATTATGCATAATGATACATGTTAGATCTTTGGAAAGTGTATTATTTAGAGACATTATTTAGAGACAGAAGCTTTCTCTTGTGGGCTCTTCTGAGAATTTAGCACTCAGTAACTTTTTGATGTTCCTAGCTATATCAGTAAACCGTATTATAATATTTTAGTAATGACATTTTTTATTACTAAACTGGAGTTACACAGTTTAGTTACTCAAGTATTCCCTATTTACAGATTTATAACATCCTAAACTCCTAGTTACTATAAAGCATGATGCATGTTAAGTGAATTGATATCAGAATTGAATTCATGTGAAGATATTAAAGGATTTTAAAGACTTAAATTATTGACATCCAAATTTAAATATCCAACACTTAAATAGGACAATTTTCACTAAAACACATACAGAATTTGGAGAATGAAAATGGTGTCAGGATCACAAAATTAATTTAGAAAACCATTGAGAATATTGTATTTCAAATAAACTCAAAACTAGTTTGAAATATATTAGGTAAGTATGGTGTGGTCTGTTCCCACTCGAGATCACTTGGCCAATGGGAGCTGTGGATCACTATAACTGCCCGGCATTGAGGGAGAGCATAGCACGTATATCACCAGCCCCAGAGAAAATTGAAATTCAAAATTCAAACTATAGTTTGAATTTTAAATGAGTCTTGCTTTTGTAATATCATAAAGTCCCAAACTCTTAAGTTGAACCATCAAAGTAGGGATGTAAGATATATTGAAAACAAATACAAAACTTCTGCATTAAAACTATGCTTCAATTATGATTTTTTTGTTTCTTTATATATAATAGAATTTAAACAATATGCTAAACACAACAAAAATTTATATAACTATCATGGATATAAGTGTTTGTCATATGACTGTTGTTTTGAATAATTAAGTTGTTCCAATTATGTATCTAATTAGTTGAATTTTGGAAAATGACATAGTTATAATTCCTTTATATGGAAAGTGACAACCTGTCTCACATGATTGCAGAAACATCAAACTGATTATGAATAAATGCTATGTAAATTATTGAATTGAACTCTTCTTTTTTGGAGAATCAATGTGACTCTTCTTTGTTCCTAATATCAATGTCAATCTCATGGTTGAGCAGCTTCCTTATGGACTTTAGACATTACTATCATTTGGATGTTGTCTGTCCCCCAGAGGGTCATGTATTGCGAGCTTGATCCCTGCTGTGATGTGGAAGCTGGTGGAACCTTTAGGAAGTGGGGCCTAGTGGGAGGTCCCAAGGTGACTGTAGAGTATATTGGATCCTTAGAGTGCTTTCTATCTAAGCATGGGTCAGCCTTCACTCTCTCTTGCTACCTGCTTTTGTGATGTGATCCTTCCCTCTCCTACTGTGCTTATCTGCCATGAAGTGGCCAAATCAAGGGGAACCCTTTGCCAGACTTGCATGTTGCTTGGAGTTTTAGCCTCCCAAACTGTGACCTAAATAAATCTCTAATCTTCAAAAGTAGCCTGCCTCAGGTATTCTGCTGTATTGATAACCAATAGATTAATCCAGTTACCAAGCTGTGAGGAAGAAATAAATGTTTATCCTGAACAGGTTTATTATGTCTTGAGGTGTGAAGGGATGTTGGATCTTTTGTTTTACAAAGAGGGATATAAATCAGATTTTAACTCTTAGTGGTCCACAGAAGGACCTGATACAGACCTGAATTCAAAGGTCAACTCTGTTATTTTTATAAATGACTTATGTCATTTGTCCCTGAGAAAATAATGTAACCAATTTGGTTTTCTTCCCATGTCTTAGTCAGAAAAATAGATTTAATGAAGAATAAATAATAAAGCAAAGATGTATATAAAACACTTCACAGTATCTGAAACATAGTAGCTACTTATCAACTATTTAATTCTTCCTTCTTCCTACTATTCTACAAGAGTTGATTCCTTTCCTATATATAACACTCCTTCTACAGAATAATTTTTATATGTTTAAGGACACAATATTACTTTAATTTTTTTCACATTACCTCATTTTAAGTGTAATTTTAATTACAGTGTTATAAAATTAATATAATCTTCCTCAAAGATTGGTATTTTTGACATTTGAGCATATTTTATTTCATTGTGATATCTGAATGCAAGATGGATATTTTTGTTCCATTTATGATTCATTTGCATGCATTTTTCCTAGTCACACACCATTCTTTTGAAGTTCTGAAAGTTCTGTTTCATTTTCTCTCTTTCTGGAATGTTTAGATTATTTAATTGTTTATCACAATCCTCTTCATCTATATGCTATCCCTCTCAATTATTTTAGAATATGTATGTCACAAAACATTTATATCCTTTCCAAAGGAGAAGATTAATATCAAATACTTTTACTCAAATATATCTTTCCTGTATTATTTTATGATGGAAATACTTTTCCACTCATTTATTACTGTTAGAAAAAAATTATTACTGCCTAAGTTGTACCTGTTCTACCTCTATTGTTAGCACTTGTTATGAAATCTCATTTATTTGTTTGAAGGGTATTGTTATATTACATGGTTTAAGTCCATCATAATTTCAAATACACTAGTCAAGTCATACATCAGTTTAGATACAAAATTTGCTCTATGTCATCTGTAACTTTGATAAATGGTATCTATACTATTGTCAACAGGATATAAAAATAGATTAGGAGAACAATCCCTATGTGGAATTCCAAAATGACCACTAAAACTTACCTAGACAGTAGACTATATTCCCATTCTCATTTATGTAAAACTAATTTCTGATCTCACAAATTGCTATTATATCTCACCTTTACTATCTCTATAACTTCAGTATCTTATAAGAAATATTATCAAATATCTTACTGATGCCTATGACTACTTGGTTTTTCTGTATCTAGCAATCCTCTGTATTTTCCAAGTAAATGAACAGAGTTAATATGACATTATATGTTAGAGTCAATCGAGCTTATGCCTAGTAGCTCTTGGCTTTAGAATCTTTTCCAGGATCAATATTAAATGATTGGATCTGTAGCTTATTTACTTTGGTTTTAGTCTCTATTGTGAAAATCAATGCTGTAATTATCAATTTTATTATTATTTTCTTCTATTACCAATAACAATACCATAGTCATCAATGGCCACTTAGAGATCTTGCTTACTAGTTCTTTCATTCTAGAATCAAATTTGCCTAAAGGACTTGAAATTATTTCAAACAATTGCTCACTTAAAATATCCTGACCAGAGAGGGGGATCCAAGATGGCAGCCTAGATGGATTCTGCATTCCTAGCCTCTCTCTGATGGGGGATTAAAGCCGTGGAAATACTGTTTCTCTGCCAGTTATTAGAGAACCTCTAACAGCTGCCTCCATGCAGGAATTCCAGCTGCGTGCCCACATGGGTCTCTAGGCCACAGCATTTGTGCAGGACCCCAGCCATTCTTCCACGCAGCATCTGCTCCCATGCAGGACTCCCATCTCCAGTGCCCACACACCACGCAGGACTGATGATCACACAGGACCCCTACCGAGGTTCCCACATGGGACCCCCAGTTCCCTCGCAGGACTCCTGTGGACCTCCAGCTACCAGCATGGAGCTTCCCTGTTTGCTTACACCCGGGAACACTGGACAGAATCTGGAGACATTTGCATATTTCAGCACAGCATGCCACAGAGCTGCATCTCTGAACACATTGCCCAATGCCACCGCCTGGCCGGGCCCTGTACCCTGTCTCTGAAGGCAAACGCTTCCATTGTGGTATGATTTCATTGCCATCTTGGACCTAAGATGCCAATCTGGACCAGTAAACAACAGACAACCCCATCTACTGGAGGAGAAGAAAAGCAATCTTTTTTATTAACCTTGAAAATTTTTTTTCTTTTTCTCTATTAACCTCTTTTTTCTTTCTTCCTCCTTTTTTCACTCTCTTGCTCTTTTCCCACCCTCACATTTCCACATTTGTGAAACCAAGTATTTTTCATGCATTAGGCTACTGAGGACTGGGATATCTGATTAATGTATTACAGGTGTCATATAGTCTCATATCTTCTATTTTTACTTTTCTTAATTTTTATGTTTCCTTGTCTGCTGTATGTTTGTTGCACTCCATTTTCTTCCTACCTACTTGTCTTCCCCAAATCTGTTTCTTTCTTTTCTACTACTAGCCAACTTCTTTTGGATTCCTCTTTCATATTTTCAAAGATCAAATAACTCTATATCCTCACTTCCTACCTTCCTAACATCTCATTCTAAGTCCCACCCCCAGTTCTCTCTAGTCCACCAGCAGAAACTGTGGACTGTTTTGCAAACCTATTGTGTATATAATAGATACTAAGTGAAGTCATAATTTCTGTATATTGTGACAAAGCTGTAAATGTCCTATTAGGAGCTACTTGGTTTAAGCCTATATATTATTTGTATCGGGATCTATTAATATTGGTCTCCTCCTTAAGGAGAGATATTGGAACCCTGCAGGCAATCTATAAGCCTATAGGGTAAAGACTGTAACACTTCAGATTTGCAGTGCTAGAAGGGAAGACACATGAACAACATGAAAAAAACAAGGGAAGAAAGTGCCCCAAACAAACCAAGATACTACATTATTATAATCCATGTTAATACAACAGAAAAAAATGTCAGAGAAGGAGTTCAGGATGTACCTAATGAAAATGCTCTGTGAATTAAAGGATGATATAAGAGAGCAAACACAGGCAACAAAAGATCATTTTGATAAAGAGCTACATAGGAAAATACAGGAAGCAAAAGATTACTTCAGTAAGGAGACAGAGATTCTGAAAAGGAATCAAACAGTAATCCTCAAAATGAAAGAAACAATAAACCAAATTAAAAACTCAATAGAAAGCATCACCAACAGATTAGATCACTTGGAAGATAGAACTTTAGATAATGAAGACAAAAATAGAGTAGACCATACAGTAAAAATGATAAGAAACTAAGAGCAGAAAAATCTAAGAATTATGGAATTACATGAAAAAAACAAACTTAATAATTATTGGGATAGAGTAATACATAGAATTTCAAAACAAAGGAATGAAAAATCTATTCAATGAAATAATACCAGACAATTTTTCAAGCATGAAGGACAAATTGGATAATTAAATAAAAGAGGCTTACAGGACACAAAATGTACAAAATCACAACAGATCTATACCAGGGCATATAATAATGAAAATGCCTAGTATAAAGAATAAGGAGAGAATCTTAAAAGCCAAAAGAGAAAGAAATCAGATTGCATACAGGGGGAAATCAAGTAGGATCTCTGCAGACTTCTCAACCCAGACTCTTAAAGCTAGAAGGCCTTGGAATGACATATTCTAAGCTCTGAAAGACAATGGATGCCAATCAAGAACCTTATATCCAGCAAAATTAAGTTTTAGGTTTGATGATACAATAAAAACCTTCCAAGATAAACAAAAGAATTTACAGCAAGAACACTTGCCCTACAGAACATTCTTGGCAGAATATTCCATGAGGAGGAAATGAAAAACAATGAAAACCTGCAAAAGGAGAACTACACTAAAGGAATGGCCTATCAAAGGAGAAACCTAGCCAAGTTAAAAACTAAAAATAAACCAAAATGTCTGGGAATGCAAACAATGTCTTAATAATAACTCTGAAGGTGAATGGCCTAAATTCATCAATTAAAAGATATAGACTGGAAGATTGGATTAAAAAAAAAAAAAAAAGACCCAACCATATGCTGCATCTAAGAGACTCATAGGAAATGACATCCATGTACTGAAAGTGAAAGGATAGGAAAAATGTATCACTCACATGGGCTGTGTAAACAAGTAGGGCTTTCCATCCTCATATCAGATAAAATGGACTTCAAATCAAAGTTAGTGAAAGAGGTTAAAGAAGGACATTTCAGACTGTTTAAGGGAATCATATATCAACAAGACATAATCTTAAACATCTATGCCCCAAATAATGGGGTAGTCATGTATGTAAAACAAACCTGTCTCAATTTCAAGAATCAAATAGAGCAAAACATAATAGTACTGAGTGACTTTAACACACCCCTCTCACCACTGGATAGATCTTCCAAACAAAAACTAAACAAAGAAACTAAAGAACTCAATAAAACAATAACTCAGACTTAACAGAAATATATAGAATATTCCATCCTTCAACTTGCAAACACAGTTTTTTAATCAACAGCACATGAATCCTTCTCCAAAATAGATCATATGCTAGCCACAAAGCTACTCTTAGCAAATACAAAAAAAAGAGAGATAGAGAGAGATACTACCCTGCATTCTATCTGACTATAAAAAAATAAAATTAGAAATTGACAGATTAAAAAATAGAAGCTAGACACATAGAGGCTCAACACCTAGATACTCAATAATATGCTATTGAATGATGTATGGATAACAGAATCAGGGAGGAGATAAAATAGTTCTTAGAAGTAAATTAGAGCTTCAATAAAACATTTCAAAATCTCTGTGACACTATGAAGGCAGTGCAAAGAGGAAAGTTCATTGCATTAAGCAAATTCATTAAAAGAAGAAAAGGTAAACAAATCAATGACTTGACACTACATCTCAAAGCTCTAGAAAAAGAGAAACAACTCAACTGCAAAAGAAGTAGACTACAGGAAATAATTAAAATCAGGGCTAAAATCAACGAAATTGAAACAAAGGAAACAATTCAAAAAATTGACAAAACAAAAAGCTGGTTCTTTGAATAAATAAATAAAATTGACAAACCCTTAGCCACCCTAATGAAAATAAGGAGAGAGAAAATCCAAATTTCTAAAATTTGTGATGACAAAGAACGATCACAACAGACTCTACTGAAATTCAGAGGATAATTAGAAACTATTTTGAAAATTTATACTCCAGTAAAATACAAAAACCCTGAAGACACTGACAAATTTTTAGAGCATATAACCTACCCAAACTGAACCAGGAGAACATTCACAACTTAAATAGATCAATTACAAGCAAGGAAATAGAAGATGCTATCAAAAGCCTTCCAACCAAGAAAAGCCCAGGACCAGATGGATTCTTACCCAAGTTCTACAAGACGTACAAAGAAGAATTAATACCAATACTCCTCAAACTATTTCATGAAATAAAAAACAAGAGAACCCTTCCAAACTCATTCTATGAGGCAAGTATCACCCTGATAACAAAACCAGAGACCCATCAAAGAAAGAAAATTTCAGACCAATATCCCTGATGAACATAGATACAAAAATCCTCGATAAAATTTGGCAAATTACATACAAAAACATATTAAAAATAGTGTACCATGATCAAGTGGGGTTCATTGAGGGGATACAAGGTTGATTCCACATACAGAAATCAATAAATGTAATCTATCACATCAATGGGCTTACAGATAAGAATCATAGGATTTTACCAATTGAAGCAGAGAAATCATTTGACAAAATACAGCACTCTTTCATGTTTAAAACACTGGAAAAACTAGAGATAGTAAAAACATACCTCAACATTGTAAAAGCAATCTATGCTAAACCCAAGGCCAACCTCATCCTAAATGGAGAAAAATTGGAAGCATTCCCTTTAAAAACAGAAACAAGACAGGGATGCCCTCTTTTACCACTGCTATTCAACGCAGTCCTTGAAACTCTGGCCAGAGCAATTAGACAGATGAAAGAAATGAAAGGAATATGAATAGGAAAAGAAGAACTCAAAGTATCATTATTTGCCAATGACATGATATTATACTTAGAGGATCCCAAAAATTCCACTAGAAAACTTCTAGAATTAATAAATGAATTCAGTAAAGTAGCCTGATATAAAATCAACACCCATAAATCAAAAGTATTTCTACACATCAGTGATGAATCCTCCAAAAGAGAAATTAGGGAAACTACTCCATTCACAATAGCCTCAAAAAAAAAAAATACAATACTTGGGAATCAATCTAATAAGAGAGGTGAAAAACCTCTACAATGAAAACTATAGGACACTAAAGAAATTGAAGAAGACCTTAGAAGATGGAAAGGCCCATGCTCTTGGATACGCAGAATCAATATTGTCAAAATGGCCGTATTACCCAAAGCACTATACAGATTCAATGCAATTCCAATTAAAATCCCACCATCATTACTTATAGAAATAGAAAAGTCAATCATAAAATTCATTTGGAAAATAAGAGAACCACAATAGCCACAGCAACCCTCAGCACAAAGAGTGAAGATGGAGGCATCACAATACAAGACCTTAAACTATACTACAAAGCTATAGTAACAAAAATACTGGCACCAAAATAGACATATAGGCCAATGGTACAGAATAGAAGACACAGAGACAAACCCACCTAAATACAGTTATCACATACTAGACAATATTGTCAAAAATATACACTGGAGAATAGATAGCCTCTTCAACATATAGTGCTGGGAAAAATGGAAATCCATATGTAGCAAAAGGAAACTAAACTCTTTTCTCTCACCATGCACAAAGCTCAACTCAAAGTGGATAAAGGACCTAGGAATTAGACCAGGGACATCGTGCCTATTAGGCAACATTGTGTCTATTAGATGAAAAAGTAGGCTCAAATCTTCATCATGTTGGCTTAGGATCTTACTTCCTTAACAAGACTCCTGTAGTGCAAGAAGTAAAAGCAAGAATCAATAAATGGGATGGATTTAATCTAAAAAGCTTCTCCTCAGCAAAAGAAATAATCAATGAGGTGAACAGATAGCCTACACCCTGGGAGCAAATTTTTGCCAAATGTACATCAGATAGAGCACTGATCTCCAGGATATATAAAGAACTCAAAAACCTTAACACCAAAAAAATAAACAACGCGATCTCTAAATGGGCTAAGGAGCTGAACAGAAACTACTCAGAAGAAGATAAACAATCAACAAACAAATATATGAAGAAATGTTCAACATCTCTAGCCATTAGAGAAATGCAAATCAAAACTACTCTCAGATTTCCTCTCACCCCAGTCAGAATGGCAGCTATCCAAAATACCAGCAACAATAAGTGCTGGTGAGGATGTGGTGAAAAAGGCACACTCAAACATTGCTGGTGGGACTGCAAACTGGTGCAACCAGTCTGGAAAGCAGTATGGAGATTCCTTAAAAAAGTTGGAATGGAACCACCATTTGATCCAGCTATCCCACTCTTTGGCCTATACCCTAAAGAATTAAAAACAGCATACTACAGTAACACAGCCACTTCAATGTTTATAGGAGCACAATTCACAATTGCAAAACTGTGGAAGCAAACTAGACGCCCTTCAATAGATGAATGGATAAAGAAACTGTGGTATATGTACACAATGGAATATTACTCAGCAATAAAAGAGAATAACATTATGGCATTTGCAGGTAAATGGATGGAGTTGGAGAACATCACACTAAGTTAAGTAAGCCAATCCCAAAAAACCAAAGGCTGAAGGTTTTCTCTGATTAGTGGATGTTGATATATAATGGAGGTGGGGACGGGGAGCACAGGAGAAACGAAGGAACTTTGGATAGGGCAAAGGGAAGGTATGGGAAGGGACAGGGCATAGGGGTATCAAAGATGGTGGAATGCGATGGACATCACTACTCTAGGTACATGTACTAAGGCATGAATGGTGTGCATCTATCTTGTTTATAACCAGAGAAATGGAAAATTGTGCTCCATATGTGTACTATGACTTGAAATACATTCTTTTGTTTTAAAAAACAAAAATAAATAAATTAAAAAAAAATAAAAGATAATCTACCACACTCCCCCCCCAAAATTTCCTGACCAATCTTTAGTTTTTTCTTTTTTCTTTGCGGTGCATACTGGGGAATAAACTCAGGGGCACTCGACCACTAAGCCACATCTCATGTCCTGTTTTGCATTTTATTTAGAGACAGCATCTCATTGCGTTGTTTAACACATCACTTTTGCTTTGAATTTGCAATCCGCTTGTCTCAGCCTCTGGATCTGCTGGGATCACAGGTGTGCACCACAGTGCCTGACCACATACCATTTTAAAATGTAAATAGATTAACATTCAAAACTTATTACAGACTGTATATTATATTTGAAAAAATTTAAATTTCTTTAATAGTTAATTCATTGTTTGCTCTTGGAAAAATTTATGATCCTCTCAGAACCATAATTTCAGCATCTATGAAATAGTTTAATGAAAATACCTACCTCAAGTGTTGATGTACAGTAGAATCTAGATCTTCCTCAAAGCCTAACAGAGACCACTGAGAGTTCCTTTTCCCAACTATACTAGATAAAATATAGTTATTCACATATATGGCCAAACATAAATTGTAGAAAGGTAAGTTTTTAAGTACTAGAAATTAGGACCTAGAAAACACAGTGAGAAATTTTTGAAGCTTGTTAAAATCACAATGACATTGGACTAGGGTACATAATGTAGTGAATTTGTTTTTATATCAGTGAGGAAAAAAAGGAAAGGGAACAGAAATGAAATAATCATCTTTGCTTGTTATTATTGGGTTGAATATAACAGTTTATTCTGATGTACTAAGAACTATTTCTCTGAACTCAGAGTGGACATTTGATTTGATTTGCTTGAATATAATTTTCTTATGTTATTTTGACATTTCAATATTTTGATAATATTAACACATTTCTTACATAAAATCACATTCACATACTGAAAATGATTGTTATTATCATCTCATATATGATTTCCCATCTATGTTTATCAGCAAGATAGGCTTGCATTATTATTACTGAGAGGTGTCTTTCTCAGAGAATGTTGCTTACAACACATTTGCAGAATAATTTCTAGAGCCTCCGCAGTTTTATCTGATTTACATCTGTACATTGAGATAATCTGTTCCTTAAGTTTAAAAAGATGTCATAACAGTTTCTGATATCGAGGGTGATGGGCTGTAATCTATACTGTAGGGAGAGTCCTGAAAGTGGTAGTAAGTGAAGTATTTTCTGTAAAGTCACACAGTTACTGTGGAACATGAATTCCAACATAGCTGAAAATGATTTTAAATTCTGAGACCTTTCCAAATAAGGCCAACAAGTATAAGCAGCTGAACTGTGAACTCAGAAAGTACATGAGAAGCATTCTTGAAGCTATATTTAAAAGCAGTAGGGACTAATTGAGTGTGATGGCATGCAAGGAATTCATAAAATATTGATGGATGGTGAATTATTTGTTATTCACTTGGAGGCAATTAGAAAACTGAGAAGCCTACTAGATTATTTTTAAAAAAGAAATTTGAATGCAAAGAGACGGAGGACAAAGAGCAAGGAGTAGTGGCAAACACATCTATAATTTCTGTATCCATATTTTGTCATACAAATGGCCCTTTGGAAAAAATTAGGTTCTTAAGTCAATCTTCCACAGAATAAAATACATATGATGCACCCATCTATCTGTTTTCTTGGTTACATAACCATAATTGAAACCTTGTAGCCAGTCTGTAGTTACTGGACATTTAAAACAGTACAGAATACATTGACTATTAAGATACAGTAGTATCATATCTGAGGACTAATACTTCCTTCCAGAAAGGTAACAGCCAACCATGTGTCCATTTCTAATCAACCGTTGATATATCTGACTATATAGTCAAGAATGACAACAACATCTTCCTCAGAATCTCATATTCACTGGCTTGCCAGTGGAGTTAAAGAGCTTGATGTCAACAAATCAGAGAGCACTGGGTAAAAGGATGTTGTGGTAATATGTCCAGGGCCACTTTCCCCAAACTCAAAGACATAACAGAATGCGTTTGGTGTGTAACCAATATTAATCTTAAGTGAATGAATGAAAGGTTTAGAAAGAACCTTGGGATAATCTAAGTTATTGCTTCTGATCTAAACTACATCATAACCTTCTGGTTGAGATAATTGACTCCTATCTGAAGGTATGCCATAAGCTTCCATATTACTACTGTCAGCGGAGATTGGGAATATTAATGGGTGCAGGTAGATACAACTCAAATGGCCTAAAGGGAAAAGGCTGACTGAATTAAATGAGCTTGGAAAATTTCCATACATTTAGAAATATTATTTAAAAGAAAATTCTCTCAGATACTTAGTGATAATTAAGGGTGGTACTTATTTCTCTATTTTGAAATATATATATGTATTATATATTATATATATTTTAATTTTTATTTATATATTTATTTATATTTATATATATTTTATATTTATTATATGTGTATATATATATATATATATATATATATATATATATTTTTTTTTTTTTTTTTTTTTTTGGGCACCAGAGATTGAACCCAAAGGCACTCCACTACTGAACTACATCCCTAGCCCTATTTTGTATCTTATTTTGGGTCTCACTGAGTTGCTTAATACCTTGCTTTTGCTGAGGTTAACTTTGAAGTCACAATCCTCCTGCATCAGCCTCCTGAGCTGCTTGGATTATAAGCATGTTGTTTTGATCTTGAGCATCAATGATACAATTATAAAACAACTATAAAACAAAATTACATTCTAGCATATATTCCTCTACTTCCTAGATTGTATATTAATTTCTTTGTTTTGCACTTCGAAATAAAACAGAAAAGAATTATACGAAGGTCCATTTTCAAAAATGTATAAAATTCCTAAAATAATTTTTTTAAAAACTAGTATCATCTGAGAATTTGCCAGAATACCAGAAAAGAACACCTAATCCCATCAGAGAAAGAAGAGGTTGGGGAATAGCTGATAGGCGAAAACAAAGCTTGAGTAAGACTTAAAGGATCACTAGGGAGAGAAAATAATTTTAATAAATACCCAGAGGTATGCTGCAGGCTGTATGAATGAAGTACATCTTTCTGAAGTAATAAAACAAGATTAGGAGTTACAGGCAATGAGCTGAGATCTGGTCAGAGGGATATAATCTATGCCAAAGATCTTAGACTTCATCCTGCATACTGTTAGTTTTGTCTTGGTTTTTAGTGCTGGTGATTTAACCCAGAGACTCATGCATTCTAGGCAAGCACTGTACTGCTAAGCTCTATCTCTGCCCTTAAGCTGTACCTCTATTGCAATCTGAAAGATATTGGTTGGTCAAAAAAAATCAGAAAAAATGCCAATGCAGTTTGATTTTTTTTTTTTTTTTGTAGACTTTCATGGAAGCAATAGATAAGAATAAACAGGCAGGTTGAGACTTGGGGCAAAAACTGGAAATGGGGGATCCATCAGGAGACAATTACAGAAGAGTGATGCTAGCCTATGTTATTTGACTCATATTGCAGGTGTAGACTATGAGAAAGTACATATCCTGCAATTGACATGGAATTAATATGCAAGTTCTAAGCACAAAATTATATAAATTGTGTTTTTGAACATATTCTAACGGCATGACTTTGCTTTGAACATACTTAAAAAGTGTCTTACTCTAGACATGCATTAAATATATTAAATTATATTAAAATTAGAATATGCTACAGAAAAAATATTTGTGTGAGAAGTGTATTTTAGAAGAAATTATACTGTATATGAGAATTCTTACAGAGAAAAAGAAACTTGTACATCATTGGAGGGAATGTAAATTAGTACAGCCATTGTAGAATACAGTGTAGAGTTTTCTCAAAAAAACCCCAAAAAACAAAAAACTGATCTAGCAGTTCTATTGCTGTATTTACCCAAAAGGATTTAATTCAGTGTGTTCAAGAGATGTCTGCAGCCACATATTCATTGTAAAGTCTATTCACACTAGCTAAGTTACAGAATCAAACCGTGTCCATCAACATATAAAATGTTGTATATGTACACAATGGAATACTGTTCTGCCTTAGACAAGACAGAATTCCATTTTCTGTGACAACATGAATGGAATTGGAGAACATTGCAATAGGTGAAATAAATCAGGCACAGAAAGACAAATATCATATGTTCTCACTTATACATGAAATCTAACTGACCTCATAGAAGGAGAGGTAGAATGTTGATGTCCAGAGGTCATGGGCTTCAGGGACCAGGGAGACAATGGTCTTATCTAATTAAGTCTCTGTTAGCTAGGAGAAATACTTTATCTTTTAGATCTATGACACAGCATGGTAAACATAGTTAATTATAGTGTTTTTGTTTTTTGTTTTTTGTTTGTTTATTTGTTTTTGCGGGGCGGTGGGGAGGATAACAGGGATTGAACTCAAGGACACTTCATCACTGAGCCAATCTCCTAGCCATTTTTTGTATTTTATTTAGAGACAGTCTCACTGACTTGTTTATCTCCTCCTGTTGCCAAGGCTGGCTTTGAACTCACAATCTTCCTGTCTCAGCCTCCAAAGCTGTTGGGATTATAGTGTGCACCACCATGCCTGGCAATTATAGTGTTTACATTTAAAAATTGTTGAGAGTGAATTTCAAATGTTCTTACCAAAAAAAATAAGTATTTGAGGTAATGCAATGTTAACTAAATAGATTTTATTATTCCACAAATCACATTATCACTTTGTATCACATAAATGTATAGTACTATAATCAGTCAATTTATGATAAAATTAATAAGAAAATTCAGTATATGCTATAGTTGGCATCATAAATATATGAGAAAGAAATAAAAGAATCAATAAAACTTGGTATAATTGACAACTTGGGAAAAATATCGAAGCTAAGGCTCTGCATACAATAATAAAAACCCAAGAGTACATAAAACACTTATTGTATAAGTGCACCATTATTTTTATGATGAAATGATTTTTCATTGTTTGAAAGTGCCACATTTAGTTTACTTGTTTATTAACTGATGGACATTTCATTTGTTCACTTTGGGGCTATTAGAATCTGTTGTTATGAACAGTGGTGTTTTGCTATTATTGTCAAACAGGCTTTATATTTTAAATAAAGCAACTTTAGGTTCATAGCACATTTGAGTAGAAAATACAGAGATTTCCTATTCTCTGACCCCAACATGCATACCTAACCTCCCTCATATAACCATCCCTCATCAAGGTGGCAAATTTCTTACGATTAATGAACTTGCATTGATACATCATAATCACCTAACATTCATATTTGAAACTAAGGTCTACTTTTCTTATATATTCTATGGGTTTAGACCAATATATAATGAGATTTATCTACCATTATAGTATTATACAAAGTAGTATTGTTTTTCATCTTATGAATTCTCCATGCTCTATTAATTCTTTTCTTCTCTCAACTCTGCAACCTCAGATCTATTTATTGTTTCCATAATTTTGCCATTTTTAGAATGTCAATAGCATTTTCAGATTGACTTCCTTCATTCATTCCATAATGTGGACTTAAGATTCTTCTAAGTCTTTTTCCCCTCCTAGGGCTTGGAACTAATGGGCCTTGCACATGATGCTAGACACTATCACTAGGCTCCCAGCCCTAGTTCCATGTTTTTTCATGACTCAATAGTTCATTCTCTTTAATGTTTAACACAGCAAACCTATTCTTAGGTCCATTTCATTGTCTGGGCATACTAGAGTTTATCCATTCACCTACTGAGGAGCATCTTGGTTGCTTCCAATCTTACACCTATGTGTAAGATTGTGTGTGAAGTTGTCAAGTTATTGCATAAATACCAAGTAGTGTGATTGTTGCATCATATAGTAAATAGATATTTAATTTTTAAAGAAACTGTCAAAATGTTCCCCAAAGTGGCTATACCATTTTGCATTTCCACTGTCAATGAATGAGAGTTCCTGTTGCTCCACATCCTTAGCAGGATTTGGTGTTGTGGTAAATTAAGTTTTGGCCTATACTTAGTGGTATCTTATTGTTTTTAATGAACATTTATGGATTTATTTTTTTGTTGTTGCTTTTGCAAATATTTTATCCCATGTTTTGGGGTTGTCTTTTGAATTTCCTAATATTCTCTGAAGCATAAATTTTAATTTTGATGATATATATTTATCTACCTTTTGTCTTTCCTATAAATTTGTGCTCTTGATATCTTTTATAAGAAACCATTACCTGTTCCAAAGTCATGTGGTTTTATGCTCTGGCTTCTGTTTTAAGAGTTTTATAGTTTTAGCTTTTTCATTAATATACATGATGAATTTTGATTGAATTTTGGTTTATAATATAAGGTAGTAGTCCTACTTTATTTTTTATCTGAATATCCAGCTGTCCTTGAACAATTATCAAAAAGAATACAGACTATAATAAAACTAACCCCTCAACACACACACATTGCTCCTAGGACTCAGTTAGCCTTTTCATCTGCAAGTGACTACCAGGGGATCAGAAAATGCCACAGGAGACCCCAAATACTACTTCCAGTTTCCCTATGCTGATGGCCATTCCAGGGCAAAGCCTGTCTAGGCACAGATCATGAGCTATCCCCTTGTGAGGAGGGAGTTGTTAATTTACCAGAACCTGTTCCTTATAATAAAGGTGAAAAGCACCTTCAGTACCATCCCTTTGGGGTAGGTGGGACAGGGTTTTGTGATTTCATGAGAAAGAAAATTGTGCGGAAGCCCTCTGGGTGTGCTAGTTGCAGTGGTAGTGTGGGTTCGGTGGGCCTCACTGAGGGCTACTAGTACTTTGGAGGGATCTGGAGGACACTGAAGGCTTCACAACCCTAACCAACATCCATCTTGTCAGGTATATCAGGAATTTTGGAAGGCCAGTCTGGCAAGCCTGATGAGACCGTGAATTGGAGACACCTGGAATGCCAGGTGTCCCAATCTTCTTTCACCCACCTGAGGTGCATCCCACAGAGGTGAGGCTTGCTGCACAATCCCTTCTGGCTGGTTGTACCAGTGGCAGAAAGAGGAAACCAGTGAGAAGCTGAGAGATGGTCCTCCTAGTACAAACTCAGGAATATGGCTGGGTGTGGGAAACCCTCTCTGATCAGGTAATGAAGGAGAGTGAGCAGAAAAGCTCTGGTGGGAAACACCAAAAGCACCTATGTAGAAGTCTGGTGGCACAGCAGAGTGCACAGAGACCTGTGATAAGAGGTCTAGACCTGGGCAGGTGGTGGCATACATTTACACTGCCAGCTTTTGGGATGTTGGTCCTTCACTGAGGAAGTCTGAGACCATGTCAATCGCAACAAGCCCCATCAACTCAGAGGTGTCAAGACAGAATAAGTCTAACTGTCCTGATAATACTCAATTGACATTTGCCACCTCCTTTTATACAGAACCAGCTTCTCAGGTCCCCAGAATTCTGAGTAGGCTTCTTTCCTAACAGCTTTACACCTTCTGCTCACACACACACACACACACACACACACACACACACATATACACACACATGCACGGAGCACATCTCTGTCACATTCAGCTGCCTGGCAACTGTTATGGTCCAATACTGCAGCTGTGTGCTGGCTCTGAGCCCTCAAATTTCCCACAAATAGCCTGGAATAACCAAGGCTATAAGATTCAATATCTTGCTCAACAACCCCCAAACAAAATCCTGGAAGAAAAGGCTCCTTATTTCCTCCTATCAGATGCTGGAGGTAGGGATATATTCATTAAGTGAACCCCAAATTTCCAAGTCAACTAATGCCTCCTCATATATAACTGGGTGAACCTTCTTATTGGGAGACTCCAATGACAGACTGACCATGGGAAAAAAAAAAAAAAGTACTTTATACCTGAACTCCATTGTGAAGTCTGGGTGGGCACACCAGTCTGAGTGAACCAAGACTCCCAGGGGCCTCACATCTTTGGGACAACTCATTATCACTGCTAAAGACAAAAACGAAAAGAAAGCAAAACAGAAAGCCAATGTGAGGTCTATTAACCAGTGCAATATGCTTTATACAGAAAGGCAAAGACAAAGTACCTACTTTTTCACATTAAGTTGTCTTGGAACCATTGTGCAAAAATCACTTGAGTATAAATATAAAGGTTTATTATTGGATTGTAAATTTTATACACATGATCTACATGTCTACTTTTAGCCCAGTTCCACTCTTTTTTTTTCCCTAAGAGTGTAGCTTTGTAGTAAATTTTGAAATTTAGAAATATGAATCCTTCACATTTGTTTTTCTTTTCAAGTTTGTTTAAGCCATTCTTGGTCCTTTGTCTATCCATATAAGTTTTAAGATCAGTTAATCAATTTCTAGAAAAAAATTGAGATTTTAAGAGGATTTCTATTTTATCAAAAGCCTGATTTGCAACATCTTCTAAATAATATTAAGTCTTCTGATTCATTAACATGGAATATTTCCCACTTAATGTCTTTGATTTCATTCAATTATTTTTAAAGTTTTCAGTGTATAAGTCATACATGTCTATAATCAAAAATTCATTACTAAGAATTTTATCCTTTTTACTTTTTTCTTTTTTTGGTACCAGGGATTGAACTCAGGGGTAGTCAACCACTGAGCCACATCCCCAGCCCTATTTTGTGTTTTATTTAGAGACAGGGTCTCACTGAGTTGCTTAGAACCTCACTGTTAATGAGGCCGGCTTTGAACTTGCAATTCGTCAGTCTCAGCCTCCCAAAGAGAATTTTATCATTTTTGATGCTATTGAAGTGAAATTGTTTCCTTAGTTTTATTTTAAGATTGTTTATTGCTTACAGTATACCTCACAAAGAGGTCTTACAGAGCAGTGTCCCTCACACACCAGTTACTGCCCAGAGTGCCCAATTACAAACCCCTTGACTTGCATATTCCAGGGGTTGGAGAAACAGCCCTGCACCACCCACAGGCCACCCAGTACCACCTCAGCTAGACCCCTGCACCTTTTTCATAGATAGCTACACACTCATACTCAAAAATATACATCCTGAAATTTTATAAATAGCTCTAATGTCAGTTTCAATCTTACAAATATTAATGTTCATATTGAATTGATAGTTGTTCTTTATTATTCAATATTAGAATACTCATTCTAGTTGAATATATTTTCTAATGTTTTAAAAAAAAGATTGTTTATTGCTTATTATACAAATATAGTTTATTTTGATCTTGTTTATTCTGCAACCTTGCTGAAATCATTTATTAGCGTTAATAGTTTGTTATGGATTCTTTAGGATTTTTACATAGAAAAACATATCAATTCTCAATAGAGGTAGTTTGACTAATCCTTGCTTTCCAAAATATGATTTTTCTTCTTCCTTTTCTTGCACAATTTCACTGTCTGTAATCTTCCAGTACAATGTTGAATAGACGTGTCAAGAATAAACATCTTTGTTGTTTTCTTAATGATAAGCTGCAAACTCTCTGCTTTTCACCAAATAGTATGATATTAGATGGCCTTTACCACACTGAAGAAATTGCTTTCTATTTCTAGTTTGTTGAAACTTTTTGTTTCTTGTGAAACTGATTTAGTCAAGCAGTTTGTGTATATATTGGGCTAACTAGGGTTTAATTTTATTAGTATAATGTTATATTAACTGATTTTAATATGTTGAGTCACCCTACCTTGAAGCAAAGGAATAAATCTCACCCAGTTAGGGAATGTAATTCCTTTTATATTGCTGTTTCAGTTGATTATTAGTATGTTGTTGATGATTTCAGCATCTGTGTTCATCAAGTTTGTTATTCTGTGATGTCATTTTCTTGTGATGTTTTTTCTTTGATATTAGGGTAAAACTGGTAAGAGATGAAGTATTGCTCTCCTTTCTCATTTTAAATGAGTTTTTAAATGTGTTGATATTGGTTCCTCTTTCAATGTTTGTTGGGATTAACAAGTAAAGCCATCTGGTCATGGGCTTTTATTTTGGAAAGTTTTTAAAAAATGTATGATTCTTATTTAAATTGCTCTACTTGTTATAAGTCTCTTCAGAAATTTCATTTTTATTTGAGTCACTTCCAATGATTTAGGTATTTTTAGAATTTGTCTATGCCATCTAAATTATCTAATTTGTTAGTATGGAAATATTCATATAATTCACTTGTATTTCATTTTAATTTGTTAATAATTTTTCATCTTTCATTCCTGTTTAGTTACTGGATATTTTTTAATTAGCTGCTTAAAAGTTTATGATTTTTAAATCTTTGCACTGAACCAATTTTTACTTTCATTTATTTTCTGTTACCATTATCTTGTTTCATTAATTCATATTCTGGCCAGGAGTGGAGATTTCAAGTTTGAGGTCAGTCTTAGTAAATTAGCTAAATCTTGACTCAAAACTTTTTTTTTTTTTTTGGTACTGGAGATTGAACTCAGGGGCACTCAACCACTGAGCCACATCCCCAGCCCTATTTTGTGTTTTATGTAGAGACAGGGTCTCACTGAGTTGCTTAGTGCCTTGTCCTTGGTGAGGCTGGCTTTGAACTCGCGATTCTCCTGTCTCAGCCTCCCTAAGTGCTGGGATTACAGGCTTGCGCCACCACGCCCGACTCTGACTCAAAACTTTAAAAAAACATTTTTTTTTAAAAATTTCTACGCTGATCTTTGTTTCATTCCTTGTCCTTGCTTTGAATTTGGTTTATTCTTCCCTTAAAAAAAGGAGACAAGAAAGTTTGTGTAGATAGAATGTTAGGTTATTGATTTAAGATATTGTTTTCATTTTTGTTTATGTATTTATTTACTTTTTGGTGCTGAGGATTAAACCCACATGTGATTGATCACTGAGCTACATCCCAACACTTAATTTTTTTTGAGAGTGGTTATGGAATTATTTAATTTTTAAAAATTTGTTTATTCTAATTAGTTATACATGATAGCAGAATGCATTTTGATTCATTGTACTCAAATAATTCATTGGAGCACAACTTTTCATTTCTCTGGTTGTACACGAAGTAGAGTCACATTTGTGCAGTCATGCATGTAGCTAGGGCAATGATGCCCATCTCATTCCACCATCTCTCCTTCACCAATGACCACTCCCCTTCACTCCCTCCCATTTGACAAAAGTTCCTTCATTCTCCCCATGTCCCCTCCTCGATTATGGATCAACATCCACTTAACAGAGAGCACATTCAGCCTTTGTTTTTTGGGATTGACTTACTTCACTTAGCATCATATTCTCCAACTCTGTCCATTTACCTGCAAATGCCATGATTTTATTCTTTTATAATGCTGAGTAATATTCCATTGTATACATGTATTCGTTTCTTTATCCATTCATCTATTGAAGGGAATCTAGGTTTGTTCAACAGTTTAGCTATTGAGAATTGAGCTGCTATAAACACTGAAGTGGCTACATTACTGTATTATATTATTTTTAAGTCCTTTGGGTATAGATAGAGGAATGGGATAGCTAGATAAAATGTTGATTCCATTCTAAGTTTTCAAAGAATCTACATACAGCTTTCCAGATTGGTCAAACCAATTTGGAATTTGAATGTATGAGTGAGCCTTTTCCCCTCCATCCTCAGCAACACTTATTATTGTTTGTGTTCTTGATAACTGCCATTCTGACTGGAGTGAGATGAAATTTTAGAGTAGTTTTGATTTGCATTTCTCTCATTACTAGAGATGTTGAACATTTTTTCATATGTTTGTTGATCAATTGTATATCTTCTTCTGAGAAATGTCTGTTCAGCTCCTTAGCCCATTTATGGATTGGGTTGTTTGTTTTTTTGGCATTAAGTTTTTCTGAGTTCTTTATATATCATGGAAATTAGTGCTCTATCAGATGTGCATGTTGCAAAAATGTGCTCCCAAAATATAGGCTCTCTTTTCACCTCATTGATTGTTTATTTTGTTGAAAAGAAGCTTTTTAGTTTGAATCCATCCCATTTATTGATTCTTGATTTAATTTCTTGCACTTTAGGTGTTTTCTTAAGGAAGGCGAGGTCTAATTTGACATGATGAAGGTTTGAGCCTACTTTTCCTCTTTTTCTCAATTAATATCTTAACTCAATGGTTGCCTTTATTTGCTCTCTTATCTCTTGGTTGGAGTGATCAAGTTTTGCCTGTATTTGCTTACTTAGGTCATTCTTTAATTTATAGATCATTTTAATTATGTGCTTTCTGAGCTCCTCTGACATTTTGCCAACTGTGCTGTCAATGGATTCTATTATTGTAGCATCTTGATTTGTTTGGGGCACTTCCTTCCCTTTTTTTAATGTTGATTATGTGTCTTCTTTTCTTGCTGTGCAGATATGAGGTATTGAAGCTTCTACTCTAACATCCTGTAGTGATCCTGCAGATTACCAGTACCTCACCTTGGTGTTTATTTCCAGTCTTTGAAGAGTGTTCCAAGTTGGATGCTACTGCAACTACAGATGGTGGTGGCGGCGGTGGAGGTAACTCAAGATAGCAGTGGAGGTCGGCCAAGATGGATGCAACCACTTTTAGAGATGGGGCTGACAGGGTGGAACTTACAATGGCTTCCGGCTGCCTGTTTGGAGATGCAATGCTGTGGTGTGCTGTGCTGTGGCAGGCTGCTGTCTCCAGGCCCTGTCTGTTGTCCCAAGGTAGAGGCTACTACACAGGGAGGGCTATGGCTATGCCTCCAGTGTCCCAAGATAAATGCCGGCCAGGGAGGAACAGCATGGACCTCCACTCTGCACAGGCACATTCCTGGGCCTGGGCTTTCACACAGGTCAGTGTGGGCCAACCTGGATCTGGGTCTGGGCTCTGGTATGAGTCAGTAAATTGATGGGGGTGGTCCTGGGCCTCCACTTTTAACTTTTTGATACATGATCTCACGAAGTTTCTAAGACTGTCCTCAAACTTGTAATTCTCTGACCTCGGCTGCCTGAGTTGTAAGATCATTCTTTTTTTAAAAATAAGGTATTTAAAGCTATAAATTTTCCTCTAAACATTGCTTTAGCTAGAAAGTGTATACATACATACATATATGTATGTGTGTGTGTTATGTTGTGTATTGGTTTTTCTTTTCCAAATATTTTCTGGTATCACTTGTGCTTTCTTTTTTGATCCATTTGTCTTTTATGCGTATGATGTTTAATGTCCACATATATGTTTTTCCCACATTTCCTTATGGTAATTTTTGCTAGTTTAATTCCATTGCTGGAAGTAAACATACTTTGTATGATTTCTATCCTTTTGAATTTATTGAAACTTGTATTATGGACTAATACATGGTCAATTCTGAATATTAATTTATCTGTGCTTTTCTGTATTAATATTGTCAGAGTGTTGTATAGTGTCTGTTAGGTCCTAGTAGATTTAAACTGTTGATAAAATATTCTATTTTTTTGTTGAATAATACCAGATTTTTTCCATTTATTATTGAAAGTGGATATCAAAGAACTATAATTGATGTGAATGGGTTACATTTATTGATTTCCGTATGTTGAACCAACTTTGCATCCCTGGAATGAACCCCACTTGATCATGGTGCACTATTTTTTTTAATATGCTTTTGTATGCAATTTGCCAAAATTTTATTGAGAATTTTTGCATCTATATTCATCAGGGATATTGGTCTGAAATTTTCCTTTTTTGACGTGTCTCTGTCTGGTTTTGGAATCAAGGTCATACTAGCCTCCTAGAATGAGTTTAGAAGAGTTCCTTCCCTTTCTATTTCGTGGAATAATTTGAGAAGTATTGGAGTTAGTTCTTCTTTGTAGGTATTGTAGAACTCAGCTGAGAATCCATCTGGTCAAGGGCTTTTCTTGGTTGGAAGACTCTTGATGGCATCTTCTATTTCCTTGCTTGTAATTGATCTGTTTAAGTCATGAGTGTCCTCTTTTTTTTTTTTAATTTTTTTTTTAAGTTGTAGATGGACACAATGTCTTTATTTTATTGGTTTGTATGTGGTGCTGAGGATCAAACCCAGGGCCTCACACATGTGAGGCAAGCACTCTACCGCTGAGCTACAATCCCAGCCCATGAATGTCCTCTTGATTCAGTTTGGGTAGGTCATATGTCTCTAGAAATTTGTCAGTGTCTTCACTTTTTTCTATTTTACTGCAATATAAGTTTTCAAAATAGTTTCCGATTATCCTCTGTATTTCAGCAGGGTTTGTTGTGAGATTTCCTTTTTCATCACAAATTTTAGTAATTTGGGTTTTATCTCTCCTTCTTTTTGTTAGGGTGGCTAAGGGTTTGTCAATTTTGTTTATTGTTTTAGAGAACCAGCTTTTTGTTTTATCAATTTTTTAAATTGTTTCTTGTGCTTCAATTTCATTGATTTCAGCCCCGATTCTAATTATTTCCTGTATTGTACTTCTTTTGGTGTTACTTTGTTCTTCTTTTTCTAGGGCTTTGAGTTGTAGTGTCAAGTCATTGATTTGTTGACTTTTACATCTTTTAATATATGAGCTTAATGCAATGAACTTTCCTCTTAGTACTGCCTTCATAGTGTTCCAGAGATTTTGGTATGTTGCATCAGAGTTCTCATTTACCTCCAAGAATTCTTTTTATCTCCTCCCTGATGTCGTCTGTTACCCATGCATTATTAAATAGCAAATTATTGAGTCTCCAGGTGTTGTAGTGGCTTCTATTTTTAAAACTGTTATTAATTTCTAGTTTCATTCCATTATGGTCAGATAGAATGCAGGGTAGTATCTCTAATTTTTTGTATTTACTAAGACTTGCTTTGTGGCATAGCATATGATCTATTTTGGAGAAGGATCCATGTGCTGCTGAGACAAAAGTGTATTTGTTTGTTGAAGGATGGAATATTCTATATATATCCATTAAGTCTAGACCATTGATTGTATTACATCTTGTAGATTCTTTGTTTAGTTTTTGTTTGGAAAATCTATCCAGTGGTGATAGAGAAGTGTTAAAGTCACCCAATATTATTGTGTTGGGGTCTATTTGATTCTTGAATTTGAAAAGGGTTTGTTTGACAAACATGGCTGCCCCATTGTTTGGGGAATATATATTTAAGATTGTTATGTCTTATTGGTTTATGATTTCCTTAAGCAATATGAAATGACCTTCTTTATCCCTTTTCATTAACTTTGGTTTGAAGACCACCTTATCTGAAAAGAGGATGAAAACTCCTGCTTGTTTACACAGTGCATGTTAGTGATAAATTTTTTTTCATCCTTTCACCTTCAATCTGTGTCTCTTTCTATGAGATGAGTCTCTTGGAGGCAGCATATTGTTGAGTCTTTTTTTTTAATCCAATCTGCCAGTCTGTGTCTTTTAATTGCTGAGTTTTGGCCATTGACATTCAATGTTGTTATGGAGACATGGTTTGTATTCCCAGTCATTTTGGTTTATTCTTAGTTTTTAACTTGACTGCATTTCTCCTTTGATTGGCCTTTAGTGTAGCTCCTCCCTCTGCTGGTTTTCATTGGTGTTTTTTATTTCCTCCTCATGGAATATTTTATCAAGAATTTTCTGTAGTGCTGGCTTTCTTGCTGTGAATTCTTTTAATTTTTGTTTATCTTGGAAGGTTTTAATTTCATCATCAAACTTAAAACTTAATTTTGCTGGATACAAGATTCTTGGTTGGCATCTGCTGTCTTTTAGCACTTCATATATGCTGTTCCATGACCTTCTTGCTCTCAGGGTCTGCGTTGAGAAGTCTGCAGTGATCCTAATTGGCTTTCCCCTATATGTAATCTGATTCCTTTCTCTCATGGCTTTTAAGATCAATAGACTTAAAGATAAGAATCACATGATTCTATCAATTGATGCAGAGAATGCATTTGAAAAAATACAGCACCCTTTTATAATCAAAACACTAGAAAAACTAGGGATAGTAGGAACATACTTGAACATTGTTAAAGCAATCTATGCTAAGCCTAAGGCCAACATCATCCTAAATGGAGAAAAATGGGAAGCATTCTCTCTAAAAACTGGAACAAGACAGGGATGTCCTCTCTCACCACTCTTATTCAATATAGTTCTTGAAACTCTAGCCAGAGTAATTAGACAGACAAAAGATTTAAAGGGATATGATTAGGAAAAGAAGAACTCAAACTATCATTATTCACAGATGACATGATTCTATACCTAGAGGATCCAAAAAATTCCACCAGAAAAATTCTAGAACTGATAAATGAATTCAGCAAAGTTGCAGGATATAAAATCAATATCCATAAATCAAATACATTTCTATACATTAGCAATGAGTCCTCTGAAAGAGAAATTAGGAAAACTGCTCCATTCACAATAGTCTCCAAAAAAATAAAATACTTGGGAATCAATCTAACAAGAGTGGTAGAAGACCTCTACAACAAAAATTACAAGACACTAAAGAAAGAAATTGAGGAAGATCTTAGAAGATGAAAAGACCTCCCATGCTCTTGGATAGGCAGAATCAATATTATTAAAATGGCCATACTGCCCAAAGTGCTATACAAATTCAATGGAATTCCAATTAAAATACCAAAGTCCTTTCATATAGAAATAGAAAAGGCAATCATGAAATTCATTTTGAAAAATAAGAGACCCAGGATAGCCAAAGCAATCCTGAGCAAGAAGAGTGAAGCAGGAGGCATCACAATACCAGACCTTAAGCTTTACTACAAAGGTATAGTAACAAAAACAACATGGTACTGGCACCAAAATAGACATGTAGACCAATGGTACAGAATAGAAGACACAGAGAGTAATGCACATAAATACAGCTACGTCATACTAGACAAAGGTACCAAAAACATAGATTGGAGAAAACATAGCCTACTCAACAAATGATTTTGGGAAAACTGGAAATCCATATGCAGCAAAATGAAACTAAGCCCTTATCTCTCACCATGCACAAAACTCAACTCAAAGTGGGTCAAAGACCTAGGAATTAGACCAGACACACTACATCTAATTGAGGACAAAGTATGTCCAAATCTTCATCACATTGGATTAGGCTCCGACTTTCTTAACAAGACTCCAAAAGCACAATAAATAAAAGCAAGAATCAATAAACGGGATGAACTTAAACTAAAAAGCTTCTTCTCAGCAAAAGAAACTATGAACGAGGTGAACAGAGAGCCTACATTCTGGGAGCAAATTTTTGCCACATGCACATCAGATAGAGCACTGGTCTCCAGGATATATAAAGATTTCAAAAATATTAACACCAAAAAAACAAGCAATCCGATCACTAAATGGGCTAAGGAGCTGAATAGAAACTTCTCAGAAGAAGATATACAATCAATAAACAAATATATGAAGAAATGTTCAACGTCTCTAGCCATTAGAGAATTGCAAATCAAAACTACTCTCAGATTTCCTCTCACCCCAGTCAGAATGGCAGCTTTCCAAAAAACCAGCAACAATAAGTGCTGGTCAGGATGTGGTGAAAAAGGCACACTCAAACATTGCTGGTGGGACTGCAAACTGGTGCAACCAATCTAGAAAGCAGTATGGAGATTCCTTAAAAAAGTTGGAATGGAACCACCATTTGATCCAGCTATCCCACTCCTTGGCCTATACCCTAAAGAATTAAAAACAGCATACTACAGTAACGCAGCCACTTCAATGTTTATAGGAGTACAATTCACAATTGCAAAACTGTGGAAGCAAACTAGACGCCCTTCAATAGATGAATGGATAAAGAAACTGTGGTACATATACACAATGGAATATTACTCAGCAATAAAAGAGAATAAAATTATGGCATTTGCAGGTAAATGGATGGAATTGGAGAACATTATGCTAACTGAAGTAAGCCAATCCCCAAAAACCAAATGCTGAATGTTCTCTCTGATTAGTGGATGTTGATACATAAGGCAGATTGGAATGGGGAACATAGGAGAAATGGAGGAACTCTGGATGAGGCAGGGGGGAAGATGGGGGTGGGAAAAGAGAAGGGGTGTAGTAAATTTATGATATGGTCATCACTACCCTAGGTGCATGTATGAAGACACAAATGGTGTGACTCTCTCTGGTTTGCAACCAGAGAAATGGAAGCATTGAGTTCTATGTATGTACTATGACTTGAAATGCATTTAAATAAATTAATAAAAAAAAGACTCTATAATTGAATTTTCTTTTCCTTAAATTTTGAATAGTTTTATTTCATGTGTTTGCTTCACTATTACTATGTGCATATAAATATATAATTATTATATATAAAATATAATTGCACATTAATTTATGTTTTAAAGTTTGTGTTAATATAGCTACATCAGTTCTCTTTTGGCTACTGTTTGAAGGGTGTATACTTTTGCATCCTTATTTTTTTAGTCTATGGCTGCTTAAAACCTGAAGTGTGTCTGTATTTGATACTATATAGTTGGAAAATGTTTTTCATCCATCTGACCAATTTGGTTTTTTTTTGAAATGTTTTATCCATTTACATATATTTATAACTACAGATAACAGAAGATTTCCTTTGAGTACTGTGCTGTTTATTTTTATGTATATATGGTTATCCCATTTACCATTACTGCCTACTTTTGTATTAAGTATATATTTTGTGGTGTACCATTTTAATTGGATTGTTTCTTTTAGTATGCTTTTTAATTAGTTACTATCCCGAGGGATCCCAATTAATATCTTTACTCATACTAATGTCATTCAGATGAATTTTGTCAATATTATACAAAAGCTTCCTTCTTATATAGCTCCTTTCCCTTCCTACATTTATGCTCTTATTGATATGCAAATTACAATTGTGTATATTTTCTGCTTATCACTATAGTTTTATAAATATAATATCCACTTATTAGTGTAGGAGACAAAATAAAATATAATAAAAAAGAGTTGCAATCAAAACCTATTTCTACTGTCTTTTATATTTACATTGTGCTTTTTATTCTTTATATGGATTTGAATTATCTAGTGTTTTTCATTTAAACTTGAAGGAAATTCCTTTAGGTGTTGATTTTTGTAATTTTAGATGGCTGGACCTAATTCTGTTTTACTTTTCCATATGTACAATCCACAGTTTTAGAACTACTTAATAAACATATTTGTCTTTCTCCACTGATGGATAATACCCATATCTCAAATATTAAGCTTTTTTCTTTGCTCCTTTCTCATTTTTTTTTTTTTTTGGTCAGTACTGGGGATTGAAACAAGGCTTTATGCATGCTAGCACTCTTATGCAAGCATTCTTACACTTAGCTACAATGCAGCTCTTTTAAAATTTTATTTTAACATATAGTCTTGTTAAGTTGCCCAGGTTGGCCTCAAACCTGTGATCTCCCACTTCAGCCTACAAAGTTGCACAGTAAACCTCTGTGCCAGCTAATATCTAGCTTCTGTACTTGCTAGAGTCTACTTCTTGTATCTCTATCCCACTTGAATAAAAAAGACAATCCTGGATAGTTTTAAATATTTATTTTATTTCTCAGTTATGATATCTTTCCTTTGTCCCTCTTCTGTCTGCTTATATGAGGCTGACTCAGCACCATGAGCCAAGTGAATGAAAAATCATCAAGGTCTCTGAGAGATACCAGCAACGTTGGTAAGACAACTCCATTAAAATCCTTAGTCAGTTCCAAGCTAATTTATAATCTTTAATGTACTTTTTTTTAATACATGGCAGGAATATTTTATAATTACATAGTCAATTAGGTATTTTCTGTCCCCTTCAATTATTTTGTAAAGAAATAATGTAATTATGGAATATTGTGTTTTATATCTTTTGTCCAGGCATGCCTACACCAACTAGCCAGGCATTTAACTTGCTTATCAGGTGCACAGCTCTTCTTTTGACTGTGCTCTTAATTCATCTTTCTGTATATTTACCTCATGTGTCACTATGGTATAAATGTCATTTTATCTACCTTTCTATGCATTTTCAAAATATAGTTGTCCCTTCCTGTATATCCATGGATTCTGCATTCATGAATTAAAACAACTGTGGATAGAAAATATACATATATATTTGAAACTGCATCTTCACTGAATTTCACAGACATTTTTTTATTGTCCTTGTTCCCTAGATACTATAGTATATCAACTGTTTACTTATCATTTACACTGTACTTTGTATTAGAAATGATCTAGAGATAATTTAAGTGTGCTAAAGAATGTCTATAAATTAAATGCAATTTCTGAAATTTTTATATAAAAGACTTGAGTATCTGCAAATTTTAGTATCTGTGGAGAGAGGATCCTGGGAGCAATCCCCTGTAAATGCCAAAAGACAATCATATCATACTGTATTACTATTTTTTATTTATTATTTTTATTTCATAATAAGACTTTCTCTTTGTGATAGAGAATTCTCCCCACATGACTCTTTTTCCTGTCATGAATTTGTTGTTAATCTTTAACTTGCTATATCAAATGTGGTGTGTATTATAATAGATTTTTGGAATAAGGATGAAGAACAAATAAATACATGTATCCCCTTTGCAAACTCAGAAGATATTTTAAGTTCTTCTGAGACTAAATGACACAGAAATATAAATTGTTGGCATTTTTATTCCCTATAGCAACTCATAAAGTGTTTATGCATTGTCAGTGCTTAATAAAAGCTTTATTGTTCTAGGAAGAACAAATACTAGTGAATGCATTAGCAAGAATATCAGTTGTAAGCTCTTAAATAGAAGTCTTTTGTGGGCTGAGGCTGTTCCATTGTTCCATATGCATATAATAAAGTAAGTAATCTAGCAAATGTTTGATTAAAGTTAATGCCTTCATTTGACATTTATCAGATATATGCGTGTGTGTGTATGTTAACAGAATATTTGCCTAAAAGTGGAGTTTAATTTTGCATGAGATATTTCAGAGAGTAGAAATTTTCAGATTTGGCTAATTCAACAGCTCAGCAATGCCCAGTTGAGTAAGGAGCACTCCTTGTTATTCTTTTGATTCCCTTCTCATGGCCACAGTGCAACTGTTAAAGCTAAGTCCACATACACCACAGGGTCCAAAAATAGTTCAGAGGGGCAGGCTTTTTCCTCATGCTGTCTCTTTTATCATGGAATAAATCAGGCCCAGAAGCTAACTTCATTTTAAGTCTCAAGAGCCATATTCAGACACCTATCAATCACTGGCCTAGATTACTTATGATTTATCATCTGGTGGAATACATCTTACTGAGCCTAATGCTAAGAACTATTAAAACAAAACCAAGTATCTTTACCAGTGGAAAAGAATGATACTGCTTTTAGATAGAAAGTTAGCAGTTCCTTCCATATGGAGTTTTATGCTTTCAAGCTATTAATGAGGACAGCATAACAAGCTACTGAAAAGAGCTGTTATTTAGGATTTTTCTTATTCAATTTTATCTACATAGTTCTTAAGGACAAATGGTTGAGAGTTATCTACTGTTTTTAAATTTCTACATTTTAAATTGATTTTAAAGGACTTTTCTCCTAATTAGAAATACAGCAACCTGGTTTATTCTTCTCAACATAAAACAGTGTTACTTCTTAATTACTACATAGAAATTAATAAGAAAAAAATGTGATGGATTCCCCAGAGTAACAAACATTGTAGAAATTCCAATAAGTAAAACATGTGTAAACATAAATGACACTTAATTTTGCACAGATAAAGCAGAATTTACATCTAAACGATCAGTTTCTTCATCAAAACAAACACGTGCGATTTATAATCTATTAATATAATCTTATTATGTAAATCTCTTCTGGGACTTCTGTTTAGAAATTCTTTTTAGATTCTACACTATCTCTTTTTTCCTTGCTTCTTTATTTTTTTAGTGTGAGCAGATGAAATAGAATTCCTGATACCATGAATTAATTGCATCTCATTGTCAATTTCTACACCCAGTAGTTATATAGGGTCACATCTACTACTAAGATTTAGGAGTCAAAAATAAGATTTGAAGAAAAAGCATGTAACTTCTTTCTTATACATTACCTAAACACCTCCAAATACACATTTATAAAAGTAGTTCCAGTAAATATTTGAGGAGCAGTTTTCTTATTGGACCAGATATACATATTTATAGATGACAAATGAAAAATATTTATTCAAATATATTTGTTGTATTCTCACTGTTATTGAAACATCTGGTTTCTTCTCTATATCTAGCAAGGTACACATAGTTTCACTAGAGTGTCCTTGCACTGATACAGCAGTAATTTGAATTCAAGGTTGGTAAGTGATCCTCAAGTGTCCACTGATCTATCACACTACTAAAAGTTGTCTGACAATTGGAATCAATCCAGTATTGTCTTTCTGATGAGCACGGCAGGCCTGGGATATGAAATATGTGATGACCAATTTTTCTGAATACCCTTGCTGGCTTCATAAAATAGGCATCAGGGAATGTGCTGAGCTTGTGAAACAGGTAACCAGAGTAGGAAATGGATAAGATTTCTAACGTAAATTGGCCATTATGTGAAATGAACAAAAGTAGCTTCCATTTCCTGAATAAGGAATGATTTCTTCCCTCTGTGAATTGAAGAGCAGTCGATATGAGAGGGGCTAAAAAACTGATAGTAATCTTTTGCTTACGAAAAGGAGCACTTCCAAGATTGGCATCAGTTGTTGCAACCCTGGAGCTGGGAAAAGAACTTGCACTTTCCTGCTTTCTTGAAAATCCAACTCCACATACATACACTAAGTAGCCCCTTTTTCCAAGAAAGTGATTTATACCTGTGAAGCTCACTTCTGTGTGCTGTGTTGTGTAAATCCAAATGGAAATGGAAGCTAATTGTAGAATGGGGAAGAGAGGACAACTATGCAGATTTCCCTTTTTCCTACTTGCCATATCCTAATATGTGCATAGCTGCACACATGCATGTACACAATGCACATCTGCATACATTTTCTCTAATTTAGAAACCCACATTGTTTACATGGCTCCAGCAAATATACTTGCTTTCTGTCTGTATCAATCATGCCTTTTGTTGCCTTAATGATACCTTTGTCTATGAACACTGCACCTCTCTTTGAACTTTTATTCACAATTAAAATCCTACTTACATTTTATCTTATGCTGCTTGCTATTTTGTTTATAAAGTTAAGTTTTCCTTCTTTATTATATAATCAGCTCCATCTGGATGAGTTTCACATCTTTAATTTCTTCTCTTCTCCATTGGTATAGAAGGGTAATTCAAGAATAATTGTGTGTTGAATAAGTAATTACATCTCAGTGATTAGTATACCGAAAATGTGTAAATGATTGTGTCTGGATCCATCTCATCACCAGAGACAGACTGTTATTAGTTAGAATGAGAAGACGTGGATAGTGAAAAATCATGTGTAGAACATATTGATGCACATAGTGAAAGTGAAGACACAATTTAGAACAATGGTTGTAAGATTAGTTTGCAGCTTTAAGTGATTTCTATTTAGTATTTCCCGTGTAAGTCTTCAAAACCATTTCAAAAGCACAGAGGGAAATTATTTTTGTTACATCTCTCTAAAGATAAAATCCGCCCCCTCTCTTTCTACACACACACATACACACACAATTTGTGAATTCTCGCTTACACATTTGTTTAGGCATTGAACCATTTTGCCTTTAAGTTAACCACCACAGACCTAGAGAGAAGAGAATAGGATTGTTGTCAACTACATTAAACCATTTAAAATATTTGTGATTGTTTGGAGTTTTAATTTTGTTTTTGTATTACCCCTCAAAATCTGAATGTGCATGATAAAATTTTCTTCATAGGAAGATAGAAAGAAATAGAAAGGTTGCATCTCCCATGTTGGTTTTTTTATTAGATTCTTTTGCTTACTCAACACATATTGACATGCTGCCAACTGATGGGCAGTGTTCTAGATCGTGGGAAGGAGCTGCAGCCCTGATCAAAGCAGACAAGATTCCTGCTCCTCTAGAGCTTCATTGTACTTAGAGAAAACACAAATATCCAAAGCAAGCAAATATCAAATAGTGTTAATACTAAGGATAAAATTCAGCTGGGTGTTGCTTAGACTATGAGTCAATGTGAAGGCCCTGAAAACAGCCTGGCATGTTTTTTGAAGAGAAAGAAAGCCATAGGCAAGCACTTGTGCTGTAAAGAAGAGAGTGGTTCTACATATGATCAAAGAAGTAGGCAGGTGGCAGACCATGTGGAGGCCAAATAAAGAGTTTAAATGGTATTTAAAATTCAATCAGAAGCTATTGGGGTTTCCAATCAGGGAAGTGACATGAAATGATTTGTATTTTAAAAGATTACTGGGTTTTCTATGTGAAAAGTGCATTGTAGGGAAATAAGAGCAGAGTTAGGGCAATTAGCTAGGAATGTCCTACAAAATATAAGTTAGGAGATGATCTGGCAGAGCCTGGCAGGATGCAAGTAAAGACAGAGATAGATGGATAGATTCAGAATATTCATCTTTAGAGTGTTGAGTCCTAAAGTGAGTAGAGGGTTAAATGTGAGCTGTGGTATGAATTTCCAATGTGTCGCATCATGTGGATATTGTTCTCATCATTGTTGTACATGTTAGCACCAGAAATACCACAGCTTATCATGAAGCAGCTTACAGAACAGTACAGACTGATGACCTAGATGGAGAAGTTATTTAAATTTGTGTTTTAGTGTTATTATCTATGAAATAGAAATAACAAATGTTATGGTTTGGATGAGAGGTGTCCCCTTAAGAGCTCATGTGTAAGACAATGCAAGAAGGTTCAGAGAAGAAATGATTGGGTTATGAGAGCCTTAACCCAATCAGTGAATTAATCACCTAATAGCATTGAGTGATAACTGAAGGCAGGTGGGGTGTGGGTGGAGGAGGTGGGCATTGGAGGAGTGGCTTTGGGGTATATATTTGTATCTAGCAAATGGAGATCTCTTTGTTTTCTGATCACCATGTGAGCCACTTCACTCTGCCACACTCTTGCCCTGTGATGTTCAGCTTCACCTGGAGCCTCGAGAAATGGTATTGGACCTCTATAGACTTAGACCTCTGAAACCATGAGCCCTTAAATAAACCTTTCCTCCTCTACAATTGTGCTGGTTGGGTCTTGTTACAGCAACAAAAAAGCTGACTAAAACAATGATGTTACATAATACATACAAGCTGGAACAGGATTAATATATGTAAAGTGCTAAATAAAGTTCCTAGTAGCTGTAAGTGCTACATGATACGATCATAATAGTAGTTATTTTTGAATGTCCGCAGTACAAAATCAATACAATTTACTGGAAAGACTGATGAATTTGAACTAAGGAGACCTAGACATCTATTTCTGTTCCATCATTAATTAATTTTTCTTAGCCTTGAACAAACTGTTAAACTTCTGTGAGCCTCAGTTTTCCACCTACAGAATGGAAATATTAAATCATATGTTGCAGTGGTAATATTATGGTTCAATGATATGTTTGTAAATCATTTAGCATCATGATAAGCACTAGCAGTAAACATAAATATGAGTAACTATGAAGATTAGATGATTCAAATTCTTTTTTAACCAATGAAAAGTTCACTTGAGTTGAAATATGGAATACTTCCAAGTAGAATATTCATTTAGAGTTAATATTTGGAAAAAGCTTTATTCCTTTAAAAATATATGTTTCTGATGTAAAACTTTGCCAGAAGCCTTATCTTTAAGACTTGTTTACTTGAAAGTTTTTTCTTTTAAATTTAAAAGCAGGTAAGTGACAAACATTGTATATGTCAAGTTGCACAATATGATTTGATATATATACATTGTGTGATAATTGCTGTGATAAAATTAATTCACAGATCTGTTATTTTTTTTATTTTTTATTTTTTTTTAGTTGTAGATGGACACAATGTCTTTATTTTATTGCTTTATATGTGGTGCTGAGGATCGAACCCAGGGCCTCAGGCATGCGAGGCAAGCGCTCTACCGCTGAGCTACAGTCCCAGCCCCAGATCTGTTATTATAGTTAACATTTGTGTATAACTAGGGCTGTTAGAGTTTTGTTGTTTCTTTGCTGTTTCTACATTCAAGTAAGCAACGGCATTATTAAGTTCAGTCATGAGTGCTGTATATTAGATCATCATAATTTATTCACCCAATAACTGAAAGTCTGTAACATGTGACCAACCTCTTCCCACTTTCCCCATGAAAGAATGCTGAATTTTGTCAAATTATTTTTCTGTATTTTTAAAGATAATCATATGATTGTTATCCTTCATTCTGGTAATGTGGTATATAACATTAATTCACTTGGCCCATCTTTGGATACTAGGGATAAATCCCAATTGATGATGGTGAATGACCTTTTAAATGTGATGTTGAAAATGGTGTTAGTATTTTGTTGAGGATCTTTTTTCAAATCAATTTTTATCAGTGATGTTGACCTGTGGTTTTCTTTTCTTGTAGTGTCCTTTCCTTCTCTGGCTCTGACAACACAGTAATGTTGACCATGTAAAGGTAGTTTGGAAGTATTCACTCCTCTTCAGTATTTTTACAAAAGATTAAGAAGAGTTGATATAAGTTTTTTAAATATTTTGAAGAATTCACCTATGAAACTATCTTGTCTTCAAAGGTTTAATGATTACTGATTAAATCTTCATCATTGTTTGTTCAGATTTTCTGTTGTTTCATGAGTTGTTTTTGGGAGATGGTATGTTTCTAGAAATTTATCCATTTCTTTTAGATTTTCAATTAATTAGCATATAATTGTACATGTTGTTCTCTTATAATCCTTTGTATTTCTATGGTATCGGTTGTGATGTTGCTTCTTTCTATTTTTGATTTTATTTATTTGAATCCTCTTTACTTTTTAAAAAATTTTTTTAGTTAATCTGATTAAAGATTGGTCAATTTTGTCTATCTTTTCAAAAACTTCAACACTTAGTTTTACTGATCTTTTCTATTATACGCTTTCTATTCTATCATTATTTCTGTTGTAATTCTGATGGTTTCCTTCCCTCTGTTATCTTTGGACTTCACACATTCTTCTTTTTCTTATTTTTTGTGACATAATATCAAATGGAGCATTCCAGATCGTTTTTCTTTTTTACTTTTTAAATGATTAATTAGCATTTATTTAAGAAAGTTTTCTTATTTTTTTCAAAGGCAAATGAATTCCTGGAATGTTCTTCTTTTACTTATAGACATAACAGTGCTGAAAGTATGCACTAAACATTTTGTCAGTATTATAAGTATTATAATTTTTTATTGTGCTAAATAATTTTTATAGCATGTACAGCTTACAAAGGAAATAGTGAAAATTAGCTTTGCTGCATCCCATACATCTTCAAATGTTGTCTTGCCATTTTATTTGTCTCAAGATACTTTTATAATTTAACATTGAATTCCTTCTTTTATCCATTTATTGTTTAGGAATGTGCTGTTTGATTTTCACATATTTGTCAAGTTTCCAAAATTCCTTGTTTTGTTGATTTCTATTTTTATATTATTGTCATTATAAAATATAAGAGCTGTCATTTCATTCTTGAAAATGTAAGACTTGTTTTGTGGCCCAACATGAATCTCACCTGGAGAATGTTCTGTGTGGGCCTGAAAAGAACGAACGTTCCACTGCTTTGGAGTGGAGTGTTACATATTTGTGTGCTAGAAACATTTGGTCTATGGTGTTACTTAAGTCCACTCTTTATTGATTTCCAACTGGATGATTTATCTGTTCTTGGAACTGGGGTCTTAAAGTCCCCTAGTATTGTATGTCTATTTGTCCCTTAGTTCTGTTAATATACACTTAGGTTGCTCCAGTGTCAGTTGTGTGCATATTTATAATATTCTCTTGATGAATTGATTCTTTTGTCATTATTTAAGGATCTTCTTTGTGTCTCCTGAGAGATTTTGACTGAAAATCTATTCTGTTTGATGTAAGAATAGTCATCTCTGCTGTCTTTCTGCTACTATTTGTGTGGGATATTTGTTTCAATCTTTTTACTTTCAGGCTTTGTCTATTCTTAAGTCTAAAGTGAGTCTCATGTAGGCAATGTATTGTTGAATCCTACTTTTATTTTTCCATTCTGCCACTCTGTCTTTTGCCTGGAGAATTTAATCCATTTACACTTAAAATAACACATGATATGTAACTGTGAACTTATTATTGTCAATTGTGTATTGATTTTACCTTTATTATAGTTCTTTTGTTCCTTTTTTCCTCTCTTTCTTTCTCCCTTTGTGACTTAAATTTTCTTTAGTGGTATTATTTGATTTTTTTTTCCTGTATCTTTCATGTATTTTCTAGCAGATTTTTTTGTGTGTGTGTGGTTACCATGATGCTTATGTAAAATAACTGATAGTTAAAATATTTAATTTTAATATAATGACAACTAAACTTCTATTGCATACAAAATCTCTAAAATTTTACTTATCCTTTCCTCAAATTTATGCTGTTGATGTCATATTTTTTCTTTTGAGGTTATGTATCCATTGTCAAATTATTGTAGTTACAGTTCATTTTACTTCTAATGTTTATACTAAAGTGAAAATATTTATATGCCACCATTGCTGTGTTAAAGTATTCTGAATATACCTATATTTTAACATTTGTCAAAGAATTTTACACACTCATATTTTCATGTTGTTTTTTGGTGTCCTTTCATTTTGACTTTTAGAAATCTCAGGTATTTCTTATAAGATCATTCTCACAGTGATAAATCCCCTCAACTTTTGTTTGTCTGTCAGTCTTTATCTCTAGTCACTTCTCTTTTTTATGTTATTATTAGTATATGATAGTTACATAACTTTGAGTTTCATTTTGACATATTCATACATGCATGGAATATATTTGCTACACTTCAGTCTCCAGTACTTTTCCTTTCCCTACCTTCCCAGTTCTCCTTTCTCTGTTCTACTGGATTTCCTTTTATTTATTTATAGGTCTTTAAAATTGGTGTTTTATAGATATGCATAAAGGTGAAATTCACTGTGGTCTATTCCTGTATGTACATTGCATAATTTCATCAAATTCATTCCACCATTGTTTCTGCCCTTTCCTGTTGCTCCTCTCTCCTTTTTTACCCTTTACTCTACTGATCTCCCTTCCATTTTCATAGGATTCTCCCTACCCCAGCCTTGATTTTCTTCCCTTATTTTGGTCTAACTTCTAAATATGAGAGAAAATATTCAACCTGACCCTTGACTTTCTAAGCCTGGCTTATTTAACTTAGCATGATGGTGTCCAGCTTCATCCATTTACTAATAAATGCCATAATTTCATTCTTCTATGGCTTAGTAAAACTCCATTGTGTATAAATACCACATTTTCTTATCAGTTTATCTGTTGACAGGCATCTGGGCTGGTTCTATAATGTGGCTATTGTGAATTGTGCTGCTTTAAACATAGATGTGGCTATATCACTAGTTCTTTAGGATAAATACCAAGGAATAGGTAGCTGGGTCTTATGGTGGTTCCATTTCTAGCCTTTTGAGGAATCTCCATACTGCTTTGCAAAGTAATTATACCAATTTGCAGTCTTACCAACAATGTATGAGTGTGCCTTTTCTCCACATCTACTGTTTTATAAAAGAGAGTTTTACTGGAGTTCAATCCAAAAGAGAGAGAGAGAGAGAGAAAGAGAGAGAGAGTGCACACACTTTACTGGGAGTAATATTTTTGGTTAGCAGGGTGTTTTTTTTTTTCTTTTTAGTATTTGAATATGTCATCTTACTTCCTCCTGGCTTGCAAGGATTTTATTAATATGCCAACTGATAGCCTTATTAGATGTACTGGGTCTCTCTTGCTACTTTTAAGATTCTTTATCATTGACATCAGACAATTTGATTATAATATGCCTCAGTCTTTTCTTCAAGTTGGTCATGTTTGGTGTGTTCCAAACACTAAAAATATGGATGTCTATACCCCCTCCAATATTTGGGAAGCTTTTGGTCAGTATTTCCTTAAATAATCTTTCTAATCCTTTTGCCATATCATCTCTTTTTAGTCTTCCATAATTAATATATTCATATATTTCATGCTGTTCCCAACATTTCTTTCACTTACTATACTTCATTACTCTTTTTCTTTGTTCATATAATTTAGTATATTATTGAAGCTGTCTAATTAATTTTTCAGTTCTGTGGTTATATTTTTCCATTTTAGAATTCCTGTTTGGTTTTTTATTATTACTTCTACTTCTTTATTAAGTATCTAACTTTGTTTATCCATTGTTTTTCTATGTTTTCTCTGTATTGTGTTAGTATTCTCATTTTATTAAAGAAAATTCTAATCATTCATTTTCTTTCCTAATTTTTTGATTAGTTTACACCCACTGAACTTCTTTGAAATGATCACTTTGAATTCTGTTTTTAGGCAGTTTGTTGTTCTCCATTTCTTGGAGACTTTTTACTGGAGCTTTATTCATTTTATTTTGATATTCATTCATTTATTTATTCTTAGTGTTCTTATGTTTGCCTACTTTTCCTTATCCATGTAGTCTTGTATTGGTGTTTGTATATTTGAAAAAACAAACATTTTTTTCCAGTATTTACAGACTGGTTTTGGTATGCAAAGCCTTTTTATTTTGGAAATCTAAGCTGATTCATTGTCCTTGAATCAAAGTCAAGTGAAATTGGGATCCCCAATTGGTGGACTGTTACTAGAGGCTAAAATGGACAATGTTCCATGGGATGTTATTGCATTTGGTTTCTAGGTAGAGTTTACTATCTCAAGGAACTTGGTCAGTAGGTGTGGAGCTAGGATGAGGGTTTGCTTTGGGGTCTGCAAACAGTTAGGCTATTACCAGGGGCACAGAGGTCCCTGGAGAGCTGCTTCTGGGTCAATGGGTGGGGTTCTGTGTAAACAGTATTGGCCATGGGCAGTGGCTAAGAGAAGCTGAAACAGACAAATTCTTTTACAGTTTTGACATTGGCAGGTATATCTCAAGCTCTCACAAACACACTTTTGTCCTTGGATGGCTAAATTAATTAATTAATGCGTTTATTTTTTGCTGTGGGGGATATCAGCAAGGGACCTACTAACTCCATCCTATTGAGGATAGTCTGTGTGCTCCCAATTCTTTATTCACCTCCTTTTATAAAATTTAATACCTGCAAGCTTTGCCATATGATTTTGAAGTTTCTCCTAATATTGAGAGCTTTCACTTCCCTATCCACTGATGTTGATCTTAGTCACATGAATTTTTTAGCCAAGTATGTATTGCCAATGTGGCTCAGTAGCATTCTATTTATGTACAAGTTTTGGCTTACCTTCTTGGTCTTCTATAATCCATAGATAAAATAATATGGCCCAGGTGGTTGTTGGCCTATGGAAAACAAGGAAACCTATAGAGCAGATCTGAAGCAAGTCTGACACCCATAGCCAAGCTGGGTGAAGCCACAGCCAGCTCAAGGACCTATGAACAAGACAAGAAGCTTTTATTATTTTAAGGCACGATTGTTTTGAGAATATTTGATGTGCAGTTTTGTTGTGCAAAGGTTACTTGATACATTGTATTTTTCTTATAAAATCATGTCAATTTGCAAATCTTTAAGTTCTATCTGAAAAATAATTGTTCTATATAACTTAAAAATTTCTCAGTTTGAGGACATGAAAATGCTGATTATCTGATTTCATCATTGCACACTGTGTACATGTATCATATGATCACACTATACCCCCTCGATTATGTATAATATTCCATGTCATTTAAAAAATTTAAAAAGAAAATAATTCTTTAGTTTTCTAGGACTTTGGACTTTATTTAAAGTATGTAGATAATTAATAACCTAAGACTTGTTGAACAGTAACTATGTGACTAACACTGTGGTAGACTATCATTAAGAGATGAGAAAAAAAGAGAGAAACTTGGGCTTTCTCACTGGGAACATACCAGTAAGATATTTCCAGGCATGCTCCAGAATACAGATGTAGGAAGGAGACACTGGTAGGAAAAGTTATACAGAATATTCCAGTGTCAGGTTGCACACGAAGGACAGGGGTATTTCAACAGTGCTGCTTTAATTCCAAAGCAATTTCATTATACTGGAACTGGCCATAAAAGCATAGAGTCATCGTTCACTGTCCGACTGCTGTTTTTTCTGAGGTCCTAAGAAATGCTCTGCTCTTTTCCACAGGGCCAGTACATCCTCTGATGCATACTCAGCTTCTTGCTTAATGGGACCTGGTTCCCTCAGAGGCAAGGCAACCTTTGCAGCTGATCAGATTTATCTTCTGAATATTATTTTGTCTTTAATGAGTCAAAGTGACACTTTACATTGAAAGTTAAAAGTAGAAGAAAAAAGAAAGTCCATTGATTTACGGTTTTATTAGATTTTTGTTTGGAAACAGATGAGCTATGGACTTACATGTAAAATCATTCATCTTTCTCCTCTAAAGTTTTCAGATTTGAAGTTGGAGACTTATTTATCCCAACTTTGTCAGGCTCTGTAGCCAATATAGCACATCTTGGGGGAAATGGGAGAAAATGGCTGAATGGAATTCTACATAGATTCAAGATTTTATTTTCCCAAGTTTTTAACTATTCCCCAGTAGTGAAGGAAAGTAGGAAGTAGTAAAGAAGGACATAAGGAGGTGATAGGGAAAAAGATGAACAACTCTCTCTTGAACAATTGCTATATTCCAACATGTATGTTCATATATAAATATCTTCATATTTATATTTATAAATATAAATATGTTTATAAATTTATAATAAATATATGCATAAATATATACATATATTTATACACTTAGTTGATTCTCATGTTGTACATGAAAGCAGGTTATTTTATATCCATTTTGCAGATTTTGATTTAAATAAATTGCATGGTATCTCAGCTAATAGGAGCCTATACCTAAATATGAATGGAATTAATTATTTTAAAAATAATCTCATTTAAATTTTGTAACAACTATTGAAAATATTTTTATGATGATCTAGTTTTAGAGAAAATATGTATATGACAGTTTAACAACATGTACAAAGTTCTATAACTTAAAAATGACAAAGTCTGGCTCACACTTGGAGTTGCTCAATTACATAACTCTAGCTTTTCTATGTCTGATTACTAAATGCATATATATATACATATATATATATATACACACTATATATATATATTTCATAATACAAAAACAAAACAAAACTCACTTGTTTTTGAAATATATTTTGGAAAAGAAATTGGTAATTATGAAAGACCTTGGACAGTGTGGTCCCTGAACTTGCCTAATTTAAATAATTTCCAAGTCCTATTTTCCCTCAGATTTTATAAAGTAAAATCTCATTCCCACCTCTCAACTAACCACTAATTGCAATTCTTCTATTTAGCAGATATACACTTCTGTCAACTAAACTGGCTTCCGCTTTTTAAAGAAGCAAGGTTTCAGAGGCAATTAGAAATAATTGTTGTGATTTCTCCACCTACCTAACTCTGGCTTCCAACAGAGCAGTGCATCTCATTAGCCTTTAAACACAAGAACCTTGAAAGAAAAATGCATCATTTGAAAACCAAATACCATGGAATTTAGGATCCAGTAATAAGTAATATTTAAGTCTCTCTGACCAAAACAAAACCGATGATGTGTAAAAATACAGAAAAAAAATGGAATACAAGTTTGTTTTCCTCAGAGAAACATAAAACATTAGAGGAATTAGTTGAGGAAGACAAAGTAGCAACTGTATTTTTCAAATTAAGCAGTGTTTACAAAGGATTCTTCAAGTTTTACCCAACTTAAAACTCTAGAATTGAGTCATTCCTTAACACTTAACAGTTTTTAGTCAATAATCGCCTCTGAAAATGAAAATTCTTTTTGAAGTGATGATATATTTAGTTTTTTCTCTTTGAGTGCATGTGTGAGGGAGGGATCTGTTTTTATTTGTGGTGGAGAGAAGGAAGGGGAACTTTTAGTAAGACATGAATTGCCTTTACCACTTCAGCCCTTGTCTACCTGGAACATAGACCTTTGGGAATGTGACTCAAAGCATTGAGATGTTTTTATTGGTTAAGTTCTAGGTACCCTATCTCTCTAAATAACTTCCACCTGGGAATTTAGAGTAGTTGAAAACTTCACTAGTTGGTTTGGAGTGTCTCTAAATTGGTTTGCCTCTAATTGCAGGGATCCATTGTACAATGTGTGCATGCATTGGAACATCACATGGTTCCTCATTAATATGCACACTTTTTAAGTTTTTATGTATTAGTTAAAAAATAAAATTAATTTCAATTGTAAAATACACCATAGTTTAAGATCTCAGGTTTTAGAGACGTAGCCCAGAGCATTAAAATCAATCTAGAAATAAGATTAAATAGTTCATTTAGTCTATCAAAATATTAATCCTGTGCTATTTTAGTGTCATTTATGAACTTGACATATGCAACACTCTTAACCAATATTTCCCCACCTACTTTTAGTTGTGATTATAGACTTTGGCATTTAAAATTCCAGGATTAAGTCTCTCCTTTGGGTTAGTAGTTTCTGATCTGTATCCTGCTCTTACAATAAAAATTCTTATTGACATGATGATGTATTTAGCTCTATTCTTGCTTATGTATGAGAAGGCGGGTCTGTTTGTATTTTCATGTGGGGAGACAGAACGTTTATTAAAACATTTGTTTATTTTAAAATCTCTGTCCTTCTCTTCATGGATGGCAGAGCTTTTAACCTTGTTACCTCAACAGTTCCCAACCTTCCCTCTTACATCTCCATGGTTCAGGATACCAGATATTAGAAAAGACCATGACCTTGTTTCCCAGTAGATTAATATTACTGCAGTTCTTTTCAATTGGAATTTGATCATGGACTATCTTAGTTTGATCAGGAAATTAGGTAACCAATTTAACAACCATGATCAAATGAAAAATAGGATGGAAAGATAGGTCGCTTGGAAAGCTGCGCGGGACTTTGAACTTGGTTATTGGGAGGTGACACTCAGAAGTGGTGATGATATGGCTCAACTCTGAGCTCTTAGGAAGATTCGATTAGATTCAAAGGATCTGCAATCTAAACCTTTATTTTTATGCACATACCAAAGAAGTGGATTTTTGTCCTTTGTGATGTTAATTCCAAGTATTAGAAATGCCACTCTCTTCCACCTTTCCTTAATAACACAAATACCAATTTTAGAAATGTCAGCACAATTCCCCTTTTGGGATAAAGTTATTCCATATTAAATTCTCTCAAACTTTGGTGGCAAATTTCCAGTCTTGGTATTCAGGGATTTGGTTTCTTATCTTATATTCTCTATTCTTGTACTTCAATGATGACTTCAAGCATGGCTTCACTTTCTCTTTTTCCCCCAAACTAATCTTATCAGTTATCATCTTAGGAAACCTCCCAGTACTTTGTGCTGATCCTGTGCACATTTCATCTGGAGCTCTATGGACCTGCTTCATCCCTGTTTACATACATATCAAGGTAGGAGACTTGAGGAACCTTCCACAGGCAGAGGGGGAAAGTGGGCAAGTGAGAACAGGGTGGCCAGGATGCCTCTACACTGCCCGGGGCCATTCTATTGGATTATTCTCCAGCAGTAAAATTTATTAATAATAGAGATTTAGGGCTGCTAGACAGAGAGAGAGAGAGAAAGGGAATAGAATCAAAGTGAATTTTCATTGAGGTGTGCTTCATATTTCCTTTGCAATTACCTCAAAAACAAGTTCTTACCAATGAGTCCCTGAGTGTCTTCTCAGAGAGCATAGCTACACAGAAAGTAAGCACAGATATTATGTGTGCAGGTGAAGAATCAACTTCCCAAGACAGTCTCTCTTGCCCTAATTAAGAGAAAATGTTAGAACAAGGCAGGAAAACACACATTTTCACCACTGGATCAAACTCCAGTGATGATCAAAGATTTCCTCTTGGGGTAAATTCTAATAATTTTTAAGCCAACAGCTGTTGGCTGGTAAAACTTAAGCATAGTTACTTTAAGGCAGAATTACTTGAATGGGGTAAACAGAAGCTTATGCTAGGATTTAAAAAAAAAACACAAAGAGTTTGTATGGGAGTATGTTGGGGATATCATATGCAATAATAAAAGGACTGGTGACTTCTGAAACTTTGGACCATTACTGACACCTTTCAATATCATTAGGTGCAGTAGGGACATACAGTTAGGCAGACTAATGCATATCTAATGTTGAGAACTAATTATACAAAGTCTACTAATATCTGATTAATACCTAATGCATCTAATATCTAAGCTATTATACTGAATTTGCTAAACTTTCCTTATTGGATGCTTCTTGGTATCAACATTTGCTTTCAAAAGCAACAGATTTATGTTAAATTCTAGTTATTACTACTCTTACTAGGGAGTGCTTAAGCAAAGTTTATCAACTGTCTTGGAAAAGATTCTAAACGAAGATTCTCAACTGTATTGGAAAAGATTCATCCTGGCTATTCTCCATGTCTCCCTGCTCCAATCCAGCTTCTACCCTGCTGCATTCTGGGGGCAGGGATGAGGGAGAGGCTTGGATTATATCTCTCTTATCCTTTAGCATTTATTAGACTGGACCAATCAGGGGCATTGGTAATTTGTTGTAAGAAAGGATCAATAAGAACTTGGAATATTTATTTCCCTCACTTGTATTCCTGCCTTGGCTAAAGGTTTACCAGTACCTGATTTGGATTCATCTCAGTGATGGTTCTTTCCTGGCTCCTAGCTCCTGCCAAATTGCAGACATGGTAGGACATCCCAGTTTTCTGTCAACATCCTCTTTATCACACTCTCTTTATTTGATCCTCTTTGACATATAAATTTTAGTTTTTACTGTGACTGTGATTGATTCCTTTTGTTCCCATTGGGATTATAAAACCTGGGGGTTACATGGGTATCATAGACATATCAAGAGAGAGGAAACTCAGCCTCAGCATCAATTCCTATTGTGTGTCCACTGTAGTCCTCTTTCCACACTGTCCTCACCATTGATATGTTTTCTTTGGGTTGGTCCTGAAGGCTCAATTTAAACTGTCACTGAGAAAGTTGCTAAAAATTAAGGTAAGTAATTTTGGCTTGGCTAATTTTTCAAAGTGACTTTTGTAATTTATGAGGGTGAAGTTTATTCATTCATTCATTTATTCATCTATTTTATTGTTCATAAATTCATTCAGTAAGCTTGTAGTACATACCTCTGTTCCAATCTCTTGACTAGTGGGAAACAAAAATCACATCCTGCTAGCATTTGAAGAAAGTTTAATGGAAGCTCCTGTTGCCAATAGATCTGAAAGTGTGAAAGAAAACATAACCTGAGCCCAAGTAATTCTGATACTGTGAACTCAATCTATCAGAAAGGAGTGGCAGTCATGCAGAGATGTAGAATTTTACCCAGACAGAGAGCAAGGGCAACAACCTAGGAGTGCTTCTAGTTTTTTGCCTTTTCTCCTAACTTACAGAAGATTCCTCCTATCTGTGTTTGTTGCCAGGAATGGAACCCAGGGGTGCTTAACTGCTGATCCACATCCCCAGCCCTTTGTATTTATTTATTTGTGTATTTATTTTGAGACCAGTTCTTAATAAGTTGCTTAGGGCCTCACTAAATTGCTGAGGCTGGCCTTGACCTTTTGATCCTCCGGCCTCAGCCTCCAGAACTGCTGGGATTTCAGACATGTGCCACTATACTTGGCTTCCTCCTTACTTTTAACTGATTTCAATATAAAGCATAAGACAAGGGAATCCAGGTGATGCAGATTATAGGGGTCAGACCCTTAAAAGATAAAATTGAGCATGATGGAGCTGGTCTAGGTGTGGCATCAAATAGAAAATGGCCTCCAATTATGTAGAAGATGAATTTGTAAGTTCTGATGAAGAAGTCAGTGATTCTTGTTCACAATGCACTCGCAATATGAGTATGTAGTTTTCATAGACAAGAACAGAAGCAATATTTAACAGTGTTGACTCCACTAGTCAGAACTATCTCCTTAGGAAATTACTCTTCCCTATACCAATAAATTTTTTTGTTTGAATTCAATTGAAACTGGCACTGATGAAGAAAATCATTTCTTCCATGCTTTGTTTGGATAGGTAAGAAATGAAATTTGGATGCTCAAATGAAGCCATCTCAGTTACAGCAGAATATTACATATGTGTTCTTTGTCACAAGAGTCACAAGTGACAAAGTTTGTCACTTCTTTGAGATTGGATTACACAAAAAATACAGAAACTGAAGGTTTCCCAAGTAAACTCTTCATGATTGGTCAGATTAAGGTATAGTTGGATTTCTGGAGAATATTTTGTGTGGGAGGTCTTCAAGGATAACTTAAGGCTCAATAATTTATCAGAAGAATTCTCAGTACTCAGAGGTGTTGTTTCTACTGTTGTTCATTACAGTGAAAGGATATAAGTTAAAAATCAACAAAAGGGCACATGTCATAGAAGTTGAGAGGAAAAGATCAGCAAGCTTCTAAGTGTCCTCTCCCAGCAAGTTCACACAAAATGCACTTAATTTCTCCCAGCAACAATGTGTGGCAACTCCTGGGAAAGACACTCTTCTAAGCCTGGTTGGTCATGGATTTATGGGAAGTCAGTTGCACAGCATGCAAATCCCATACAACTAACCTCGGATGCTGAAGCTCCAGTACCCCAGAAGGAAGGCAGGTGTTCAGAATAGATCACATTGAAGGAATACACCATCTGGACAAACTGGCACAGCATGGTTCAAAACACTCTTATCGGACAAAACATTCTGAGAGGTCCATTCCCAAGAGTGAGCAAAGGGCCATTTGTGGATGCAGGCCTTTCTTGGGAATTAGCAGAGTTGAGCATCCCAGGCCAGCTGAGCTAATGCTTCCTCACGTTCAAGTGCTATAATTTGTTTTTCTGATTCCTTTCTCAAAATGAGCAGCATTTCTGGAAAGACAGTACTAAGCAGTCCACGTATATGACTTCTTTGAAAGTAGCCACCAGCAGTATCAGAGACTAGTCACCTTGGTGTTGGTGTCCTAGACTGCCTCCTTGTACCCTTCCTCCTCTTTTAGGGCTCACTTGGGTTCTCATTACAAGTTCTCATCATCCTTGTGTTCTTTCCTCTTCCCTCGTCAAACCTCATTTTCAGGTAGGTTTGGAGCCACTTGTCATAGTGAGCCTGTGCCTCCTTTGCTTTTGTCATAAGGAATTCATATCTCAGTGTCAAGCTTCTGTGACGAACAGATTTGATTCATGATAAATGGTGAAAGGAACCGTGTGCATTCATCACATTGGGTGGCCACTGGTCCCAGACCTGTGACCTAGCTCATCTATTTCATATTTGGGACCTACATTACACTATATAGACACTTGTAACTTTTGATTCAAAGAAATCCCTAAACTAAGCAAACCATTTCACAATAATTTTCCAGACCTATTGGATGCAATGTATCACTGTGCCCTTACCTGTTTTAAAACACAGTTATTCAAATAATAACTTTAACCAAGTAGAATGAGGCCCTGCATGTATCTTTAAATAACAACACATTTTCCAACTTTGTGAATTAGTATTTCTTAGATATTCACCTTAATTGACAAATTGTCTTTTTGAACTAAAAGCATCACCAAGGAAACAGATTTCATTTATTTTATCTTTTACTCCTTCCTCTCACCCTGGCTGAAATTCAAATAAGTCACAGAGTCGAGAACTCAATATGACATGATTGGAAGCAGAATGGAAACCACCCATGAAATTTTGGTAGTCTGCTGCATTTCATGCCTTCCTTTCCTACCTACAAAGTCTCAGGAAAAAAAAAAAAAGAAAACACAAAACCATTTGTTATTTGTAGATAAGAAGCTGCATTAGGACAATGTAATTATTAATAAAACGCTCTCTACTCTGGGCAAGGAAATGTGCATATGAATATTTGTATAAATGCTTGTTATCTCTTGGAGTGGTGAGTGAAGTCTGTGTTGGATCTGAGTATGCATGGAAGACTATTTAGCGTACAGTATTTGTGTAAGTATCAATAGTATCTTGTTCCTAAAAATAATTCATAAAAAACATATAAAGAAGAAGCATATAAATCTAGTTGCACAAGAATTCATACCATAGCTTAGAAGGCTGTCATAGTATAACCCTTGTTGGATCATATATTTTTCTAAGATGACATGAGAAAAGAAGGCAAGATCCCCTAAGACAGTTCTAACCCTGTGTGCCTCATAGAGAAAAAGACATAGCAGAAAGTACCAGATTGCTAACACCAGATGAGTATTCACCTCATTGTGGTGACAGCCCAAGGCATTTCTTTTCATTTCCTGTATAAAACCAACAGCATATCAGAAAGTTACAGATTAAAGTCCATTGCTTCTGGCATGCTTTTAAGATAAACAATTAAAAGTAGAGATGTTCACAGTGTAATTTTATTGTAGCAAAATAAACATTGCAGATATTTATACTAAAGCAGAAGTTGAAAAATTTCCCTGACCTCAGGGTACTATATGGTATTCATAGAAAAATAGAGAAAAACAATAGTTCCTCTTTACAATTTCCAGTCACGCTGTTGCAGCCTGTACCTGGGATTTCCCCCTTGAGTGCACTCTCTACACAGCAGCCAAAATGACCTTTAGAAAACAAATCAGATTGTGCACTCCCTGCTTAAAATTTTTCATTGACTTTCCACTCTTGTTTGAATTTCAAAATCATACCACAGCCTTCAAAGCTCCAGGTGATCTCACATGGAGGCTTAATTCTAAACCTCTTTTCCCGCACTGGCCTTCTTCCTCACCATATTCCTGGATACTAAGACATCTTTGTGTGGTTTCTAACACATCAACCACTGTCCTGCCTTTGTGCTTTTTGCAATCCCTGCTCCTTTTGCCTGTAATGTTCATTGCTTCTCTTGTCATAGTTGGTTCCTTTTCTGTTTTTCAGGTGAACACTGAAATATTAATGTATAAAAGAAGGCTCTCCTAAGGACCTTTATTTATTTTTCAAATTAGCACACAGATTCCTTCTATTGCAATTTGTAATTTAATGTAATTTAAAATTTCATACCAACATGCCCCTCCCATATTTACTGATATCCTTCCACTTTTCCATTGCATTTATCATCAGAACCCCACTTGGTCATGAACCAACTGCCTCAGTCCCACAATATTAGAGTTTTTGTCATTGTCCTTGGAGCACAATTATTAAAAGTATCATCCTTGTCCTTCCACAACTACTGAATTGCATTGTTCTGTCTTGTTTTTTCTTTTTCTTTTCTTGTTAATTTGTTCACACTATTTGTTGAACTTCATATTCATTAAACTCTGTGCTGGGCCCTTAGGATGCATTCTTTAGCTTTTATGACGGGTTAATTCCAGAATAAAACAACAACATAGAAAAAATAATAAATGACTAATGAATTCCAATTTTTTAAGTACTTCAAAAACTCAGTTAAGTGTACCCTAGTCTTGAAAGGTGAGAAGGATATAGCAAACAAGGAGAGAAACAAAGTTCTACACATCTCCCTTTGAAATAGGGAGATCCATAGTGTATTCAGACTAATGGGGATAGTAGTGGGGCTAAAGCACAAAGAGATAGTGGAAGAATCATGTAAACTAGGCTAGAGAGAAAGCCAGGGCTAGTTCCTGCAATTCAGAAGAGGCTATCCCAAATAATTAGAATGGATCATAGAAGCAAGAATTAAAGGTCATAAATGTGCCCATATTTGTGTGTCTAAAAGATCATTTAATTTTTAATCTCTTACTTTCTCTTTCTTACTTAGAGTCAATGCTATTAAAAGTACCTCAGTATTAGCACCTTGCTCAGTGTCTGACATATGGCAGTCACTCAAAATATATTTAATTTATACATGACCAAACAATGGAAAAGGAATTCCCAACAAGACTACAATTCTTTCTACAAAGACTTTCAAGCAAGGACCTTCTAGCAAGGACCTTCTAGCTAAGGCAAACTAAATCCAAAATTATTACAAGGAAATAATTAACAAAGATTGAGCAGGAATAAATAAGATACAGACTAAAACATCAATACAAAAGATCACTGCAATGAAGAGTTGCTTTTTTGAAAAGATAAACCAATTTGAATAATCTTTAGCTAATCAAGAAAACAAGAGAAGACACAAATAATTAAAATTACAGATGCAAAATGGTATATTGCAACAGAGTCCACTGAAATTTATATGTTTAGTAAAAGAATATTTTAAAAAACTATCTGCCAATAAATTGGAAAACTGAAATGGACAGATTTATGCACATTTCTGGCCTGCTAATTAAATTTTGAGGACATAAACACTTGAACAGACTAATAGTAAATACTAAGATTGAATTCATTAATTATTATTGACTTCACTGCTGAATTTTATCTAACTCTTAAAGAAGAATTGATGTTGATTCTTTTGAAACTATTCCAAAGAATTGAAATAGAGGCAATCCTCCCAAGTTTATTCTAGAAGGTCAGCATTATCCTGATACTAAAACTAGGAAAGGATGCACACATATACACACACACACAAATGAAACCATGGAATAATATTCTTGATGAACATACATACAAAAATTCTAATTGAAATCCCTGTAAATCAAATACAAAAGCACATCAAAAAGATAATTCGCCATGATCCAGGTGAATTTATCTCAGGGATGCAAGGATGGTTCAATATACACATTAATAGAATGAAGGATAAAAAGCATATGATAAGAAAAAAAAGCATATGATCATCTCAATACAAAAAAGCATTCAATAAAATTCAACACTCATTTATGATAAAAGTCCTGAGCAAATTAGGTTTAGGTGGATTGTACCTCAAATTAATAAAGGCTGTGTGTGAAAAACCTTCAGCCAATATCATAGTGAATGGAGAAAAGCACAAAGCTTTCCCTGTAAGAACTGGAATAAGACAAGGATATTCAGTTTTACCATTCTAACCTAGCATAGTGCTGGAAAATTTAACCAGAGCAAATAGGCAAGAGAAAGAAATTAAAAGTGTATGAACAGAAAGAGAGGAAGTGAAATTATCTTGGTTTATAGATGATATGATTCTCTATATAGAAATACCTAATGCTTCTCTCAAAAGACTATTAGAACTGATAAATTCTGTAAAGTTGAGGATATAAAATCATACAAAAAATAATAGTACATTGAAAAATCATAAACATTTTTATACTTCAGTAACAAGTTGCTAAGGAAAAAAATTGGGAAAGCAATCCCATTCATAATAACTATGAAAAAGAAAAACTAGGAATAATTTTACCAAAACAAGTGAAAGAATTCTAAAATAAAATGATACAAACTGATTAAAGACTTTGAAGAAGTCATAAAAAATGAAAAGACCTCCCATGTTCAATAATCAGAATAATTGATATTTTTGAATGTTCATACAACTCCAAATGATGTACAGATTTATGAAATACCAAATGAGGTTATTCACAGAGCTAGTTAAAAATCTCCTAAAATTCGTATGGAAACACAGAAGACCCTATATAAACATAGCAATCTTGTTCAAAAAAACTAAAGCTGGATGCATCACAATACCTGATTGGAAGACATAGTACAGAACCATAGTACCTCAAACAGAATGGCACTGGCATAAAAACATACACAGACTGATGGAATAGAATAGAGATTACAGAAATAAATCATGCACTTTCAACTGAATCTTAACAAAGGTGCCAAAAACATACACTAGAAAAGAACAGCCTCTTGAACAAATAGATGGTGCTGGGAAAACTGAATGGCCACATGCAGAGGACTGAAACTTGACCCTATTTCTTATCTGTAAAAAATCAATTCAAAATAATCAAAGACCTATATATAAGACCTAAACTCATAGAACTAGTAGAAGTAATCACAGACCACTTTAAGACATCAGTACAAACAATGAGTTTTTGGATATCTGCCACAAAGCACAGGAAATAAAAGAGAAATCAATAATAGTATTATATCAAACTAAAGATCTTCTGTATGTCAAAGGAGACTATAACAGTGAAGAGGCAATGTACAAAGCAGGAAAAAATATTTTCCAACTATTCATCTGGAAAAGGATTAATATTCAGAACATATGAGGAACCCAAACACTTCAACAACCTAAAATTTAGCAATTCAATTTCAAAAGGGGCAATGATCTTAATACACACATCTTAAAAGGAAAAATATAAATTGGTAACAAATATATGAAAAATGCTGAATATTTTTAGTTTTTAGAGAAATTAAAATCAAAACTACAATGAGATATTGTCTCATCCCAGTTTGAATGACCATTATCAAAGATAAACTAAATGTTGGCAGAAGAAAAATGAATTCTTATACATTGCAGAGATGAGTGTAAAGTAGTATAGCCATTATGAAATATAATGTGAAGTTTTCTTTAAAGAACTAAAACAAACAAACAAAGCTGTATGTGGTGGTGCCTGTCTGTAATTGCAACTTGGAAGGCTAAAGCAAGAAGATCACAAATTTGAGGCCAGCTTGGCAACCTAGTGAGACCCTGCCTCAAAATAGAAAGGGATGGGTATATAACTCAGTGCACAAGGCTCTTGGTTCAACTCTCAGTACCACAACAGGGAGTGGGGGAGTGTTGCAGGGGCTAAAATCAAGAAAATGAAACCAGCATACCAAAGAGATACATGCATACTGATATTTTTGTGCCATTATTCACTACAGCCTAGGAATGACCCCAGAGGCCCATCAACAAATGAACAGCTGGAGAAAATGTGGTATGCAATGAAGTATTATTCAGCCACTAGGAAGACTGGAGTCTTTTCATTTGCAGTAAAATGGATGGGACTAAAGGACATTATGTTAAGTGAAATGAGCCATACAGAAGCTTTAAAAATAAGACATTTTTCTTATATGTACAAGAAAAGAAAACATTGACCTGAATGTAGAATAGTAATTACTAGAGGTTGGGAAGGGTAGATTTGGAAATGTGAATAAAAGCAGGTTAGATAAAGGGTACCAAAGCACAGAAAGAAGGAATAAGTCCTGGTGTTTCACACTACAGCAAGATGCTTGTTGTTCACAATAATCTATGATATATTTTAGGAAGATTTGCAAGACAGAAGCTTGAAGGTGGCATACATGAAGCAATGATGGGAAAGGCAATGCTAATTACTTTGATCTGTGCAGACTGTATGAAGGTGTTGAAACTTCATGCAAACTCTATTGATGTGAATAATGAATACATGTTAATAAAAATAAAAATGTTATTTAAAATACATTACAATTCTTGACTATAGGGATTTTAAAAAAATTGGTATGTTTAACTTTCCTCCTCTTGATTTGAAATAAAGTATACGGAACATAGCAAGTGTTCCCTGTGTATTTGGCTAACTGTTTTGACTTTTACACTCTTTCCGTCACCCAGCAGTAGCTCCCACTCTATGTATTACACCCTATTCTTGCTTCTCCTGAAATTTGGTGATTAATTTTTAAGAGACTGTCCCAGAAAGAAAAGAACATGATCCTTGACCCCTGGAAGCTACACAAATGCACTGGTAAACTTATGAATTCCCATACAAAGCAACAAAAGAAAAGAGAAGAATGTGTTACTGTATCCATCCCACACCTTTTGCCTAGTTTTGATGAGACCTATGTTCATTTGCTCTAGTTTTTCAAATTTGCACATTTGCTTAAATGTGTATGCCCCAAATGTGATGGGTGTATGAAAATTGGCATTCTCGGCGTTGCAATTCTATCAATGTTTCCTTCCATTGAGTTAACATGTGTTCTGTGGTGTTAAGATACACTATGGATTCTGCCATTTTGCTGTAAAACTTGTTTGTGCTTCCAAGCTACATAGAATCATCTTATTGTTAGTTAGTTAAGTTATAATATATTGAAGGAATATTTGCCAGAGTCCTTGGTATGAGACTCATATAATGAACCATTCAAACCCTTTTATATTTAAAGATCATGACATAAAAGGTCTTGATCTTCTTTTGCTGTATATAGTAAGATGTTTAAGCAGACAACAATTAAATGAATGTTTAAAAAGTCATTTTTATCTTCCTTATTTTCTAATTTTATATATCTTTTGATTTTTCTCTGTTCCTCTTTCCTAGAACTACTTCTTCCTTTTTTTTTTCTTTTGAACTAGAGATTGAACTCAGGGGCACTCGACCACTGAGCCACATCCCCAGCCCTATTTTGTGTTTTATGTAGAGACAGGGTCTCACTGAGTTACTTAGCGCCTCGCCATTGCTGAGGCTGGCTTTGAACTCGCGATTCTCCTGTCTCAGCCTCCCTAATTGCTGGGATTATACTTCTTCCTTTTTATTTTTTTCATTTTATTACTGTTTTCTTATCACCAAGAGGGTTTATAGTAGTGTTGTTTCATAATAATGTATTTTATTGAATAAAGTGTCACCTGCTCTTTTCAAAGTACTTTAACTATCTGGGATTGTGATGGTTGTACAGTCATAATATACATGAAGGAAAAGAAAATCATTTCAATATTTGACCTCTACCAGAAAAGTGTAAATCTTAAGTTTTTCATTTCACAGAGATTACCTTGGGTTGGCACAGACTCTTCCTTTATAGCTCTTGATCTTAATCTCTAGTTGGTCACTAGATATCTTTTCTTTTTACTCTGAGTCATTCGTTGTGTGTGGACTGACTTTCCTCTTGTTTAGTGTTGTTGAGTGAATCAGTCATTCTCTCTATAAACTCTGTGCACCCATTCATTCTTGTAGCCACCTACATTCTTGTAGCCATTCATTCTTGTAGCCTAGGCTAGGAGGGACAGAGAGTTACAAACTCTCAGTGGTACATTAACAGAAAGGCTTTTTTATTACAAGTTTTCACATGGTTTTCTTCTTTAAGGAAATTAGCTTCATCTCCTCTCTAAACTGGAACAAAACAAGTGACACTACCTACTTAGTTATGTACCCAATATCATTTTTCTCTACCAAGAGTCAACTTGTTCTTAGGATAGAGGTTGAATAAATTCTCTTGTCTTACCTGAATCATTCTCTGCAAAGTTGGGGTGGTGTTTTTCTGATTGCTTCCATTGACCACTGCCTCAGACCTACTTTCTAGTGTGCTGGAAGTCAATGGACCACATATGTACAAAAGCTTAGGCCCTTTGAAACTTCCATGGGGTACTTGTGGTAAAGGTTTCACAGTGTTTCTGCTAAATTAGAAAACAAAACAACAATAACAACATCAGTAACAACAACAACAAAGAAAACCGAATAAGTTTAACTGGTTCTATCTGCAATTTCAAAACAAATATCCCACTAGTTATATTGGTTTATTATATTTTTATATTAAATTAATATTTGCAATATTGGATAAGAAAGTCTTAACCCCATAGAAAAAAATTCACTTTAGGATTATGTTTAAGAATTCCAAGCCAGATGCAGTGGCACACGCCTGTAATCCCAGTAGTTGGGAGGCTGAGACAGAAGAATCGCGAGTTCAAAGCCATCCTCAGCAAGGGTGAGGTGCTAAGCAACTCAGTGAGACCCTGTCTCTACATAAAACACAAAATAGGGCTGGGGATGTGGCTCAGTGGTTGAATACCCTTGAGTTCAATCCTCAGTACCAAAAAAGAAAAAAGAATTCCAATCCTCTTGTAGTTTAGTGCTTAGTGAGAATAAATCACACAAAAAGCTAAACCAGAAAAAAGGGAGAATGTCTATAATTGAAGTTAAATTGTACATTTATGTGAGCAGAATGCTTTTGCTAGATTTGCAGGACAATTTTTTCCCTGTTTTGAAAAAAGGAAGAAACCAATGCATATGTGCTTATGTCTATAAATTTATGTTTCATTTCTATCCAGATATTCATTTCCATTCAGAGCTTTTCCTGCTAGTTTCACAAATCACACCTTTTAATTGCACATAACATGACTGAACACAAATAAGCTCCAGGGATTACTTTGGAAAATCTACTGATTAGACATACTAAATAAGACAATATAAGTAAGTGTAAGTATTTACAGTAAAACAGTTTTGTTCCAATTTATGGACTTCTTATATCTACTCTGTCTCTTTCCACAAAGTAATAATGCAGGACATAAACTAGAGGGAAAAAGGGAAAAAATAAACAAAGTAAGGAGAATATATCTTGGTTCCATTTATGTCAAAACAGCAATAAAACTGGAAAAATATATTCAGCTGAGGTGTTATTTGGAGTTTATTTATAAAGGCTACAGTCTCTGGCCTAATGTTCATTAGCTTTGTCCTTGTTGCCTAGTTACAGACTTATAATTTTTGTCTCTCTTGATATTGATGGCTCTAATGGAGAGAGCAGTGACGGAGGCCTGATGAAAACACTTTAAATCTCTATTCAGAAATGTTAACATTTTCTGTGTATGGCTGGTGTTGCTGATTACAATAATCAGAAAAATGATCTTAGAAAAAATCAGTGAGAGCCAGTCTCAGAGGTGATCTGAGATGGTCTGTCTTTTTTTTCTCTTAGCTAAATGCATTGGTAAAAAAAAAAAAAAAGTATATATTTTATAAATAGGACTTGTCTTTCAAAAATTATTGGGTTAGGTAAATAATTCTCCTCAAATGTACCACAGATATTTGAGGTATGGTGATGATATTCTTGAAGGGTCTTTACTCCTTATCCAATCTTAATCTTAGGTGGAAGTGGAAGAGTGGATGTCAAATTGTACATAGTGGCACTCTAAGGATTTGCAAAAGAACCTTAGCAGTTACTGTGTTGGGGGATGCAGCTGTTGAGGACGGATATTGATAGTAGGGGCTGAAGTCACTACCTTTTATCAGTAATAGCTGGCCTATTTTTATGCATTTAGGTTCATTTTATGTTTTTTAAAAAATTCTAAAATGTAGAATTTAAAAACAAATGAATCAAAAAGAGTCCTTACTAGATTTATACCAAGAATCACCTGCTGAATAAGTAAATACAGTTATAAATGTTATATTGAGGTGAATGAAATATTCAAATTAAAATCAGGATCTCTTAGTTGAATACTGATGCTGATCAAAAATATAGCAGGATTAGCATACCTTGAAAAGTCCTATGGGCATGAATGTTTTCATATTCTCAGTAGCATTCTACAGCTAATTAACATTTTTACCTCTGAATAAGTTTCATTTCTGGGAAGGTAGAGTCAGGAATTTGATGAAAAGTGAGAGGCAATCTGCAGATCAATATTTCTCAAAGAGCAGTGGGATAAGCAATATCAACTTAAAGCAAACTTGTGGAATCTGCAGATTCTTTGGTCAAAATTTCTGAGAGGTACATCCCAGCAATCCTAGACTACTTTAATAAGAAGTCCATACAATATTGCATTTTGAGCTTTGAGAACCTGTACTGTAGAGAAATGTTTCTCAACCTCAGCACTATTGGTATTTTGGGCCAGATGACTTTGTAGGGTCCTACTTTCTACATTGGTATTGCAGGAGATTTAACAGTAACCATGGTTTCTATACTCCTAACAACAATAAGACTCATCTGAGTGTAACAGCTGAAAATTCTCCAGACATTGCCAAATTACTCTTTTTTAAAAATGTTTTTGTAGTTGTAGATGGACAATATGCCTTCATTTTATTTATCTATTTTTATATTGTGCTAAGGATCTAATGCAGTGCCTCACATGTGCAAGGCAAGCACTCTGCCACTAAGCTACAGCTCCAGCCCCACCAAATTACTCTTAAAGGGGAAAAAAATTTGCCTTTGCATTCAGAATCATAAACTTTTTTGGAACCTGTTAAAATCAAGACTTCTGTGCCCAAACTGTACAGAATTAAATAGTATATGGAAAAAATTCTGTAATTTTTGTGTCAAAATTTGTCAAAATTTTCTAGAGATTACAAATGCTTTGAGGATAGGGACCAGGCCAGATAATGGCTCAGGAGTGATATTTGGACAAACTCCACTTTGATTCAATGATTTTCAAACTTTAGGTTAGGTTTTTAAATCTCTATTTGTGGGTGATTCCAGTGAGTGACCATGTGTGGGTGACTACTCTGACTCAGTAGTTTTCTATCTTGAGTGGATATGCAGATTCCCTGGGGAGGTGGTTAAATTATTGATGCTCAGACCATGCCTCAGAACTTCTGGATGTGGGGCTCTGGCATTAGATTAAAATGATTCTCAAATTTTGTCAAATATTGAAGTCACCTGACAATCATGGAAAGTACTGAGGCCTGGCTCCCATCCTTGATCTGATGCGTGGGTGTGAAGTTCTCCTAGGAGACTTTAGTATGCAGCAGAATCTGTGCACCATTGCACTGAAATGTCTCAGAGGCTTTTCACATGTTCCTAATCTGCAGCAAGGGCTGCAGGACTGCTGTGAGCTGATTCCAAGCCTAAAGTTAAGTGGATAGATTAAGTTGCTATATTTAATAGCCAAAGTTCAGTGAAGGAGCCCATTGAATTGATTCCTATGAATTGCTTCCAGCTAAAGGTGCCTGAGTTAAGTTTGGGCATCAAATAGGGATGTCTCCATTTTTCCACTTTGACAGAGGCTTTTGGTAATAACACAGAATCTGGGATTATTTAAGAAAGAGTATCCTATAATTTATTGAAAAGTCAATAGTAAAGTCTTCAATGTATCTATGACTACATGAATAGATAACTTCCTAGCTGTTCAAGTCATATCTCATATGATGATATTTGAATGGGGATGATTACTAGGCCCCAGTATCTTTTAAATATTCTCAAGTGACTATGATGTGTAGCACTTTGTGAACCACTGTAATGGGTTTTTAGCACTATTAGGTTTTCAAAATTTATCAAAAATTTCTTAGAGATTATATATTCTTTGAGGGACAGAACCTTCCTGTGAATTTTTATGGATTCCATATATTTTTAAAAAGAAAAAAAATGTTATTCTCTTTGAGCATGTAGTTTCCTATTGATTTATTAACTCAACTAGGTAATTGCTTATCTTATTTATCTTATTTGCTTACATAAAACTCAGAATAGCTTTAAAGCCCCAAGACTAATAAATTTCTTCACAGACAAGGAAAGAGGAATATTTATATTTATTTGTCTACATATATATGCACTTTCTATGCTTCAATATGCATTGCATGTGATATACATGTATATACACATATGTACACTTACAGCTACAGGAGTGTGTGTGTATATATTTACATAGTAAGAATTCTATGCTAAGAAATTTCATGCTAAGAATTATGGGAATTATAGGAAGGAATGATAAAATAGTCTGCTCTACACAAGTTTATAATCCATACCATCTGGACAGAAACCACATTTTTTTTTAAAGAAGAACTTCCTATAATTTCATTATGTCTTCCTAAATTATTGATACAAAGTACAAGCTTTCTTCTAAAGTTTAAGCAAGGCATTATTTAAAAGAATTTTAGAAATCATGTAATCAGTCATTTTGTGAACTTGTGCAAAATTATTTGTAATTGAAATATTTTCTTAAAATCTGTTTATTTTTAAACTCCTGTTCTAAATATACAAGCTGTGGCAGTGTTTAATTAATTTTAGCATTTTTTAATTTTTACATATGTAATTTTTCTCCAATTAGTCATTTAAGGAGGCCCTCCATTCTCCCATCCACAGATGCCTTGTGGTCTCTGAGGAATGACAGTTCCAGGACACTGGCAAGAGGGAGTGATTGGGAGCTCTAATCTTAGAGATAGATGTCAAATTAAACTAAATCTGAAAACTTTCTGAAAACTTTCTACAGCTAACTCATAATTTCCCTCCCAATATTTGTAATAACAAAGACTCATTTTAATAATCACAATGTAAAATTTTGCTTTCTCTCTCTGTCTTTTTTTTTTGGTTTTTATTGAAAACTAATTATACTGAATAGTGGGTTCCAATGTGCATATTTATACATGCGTATAATACAATGTGATCAATTTTAACCCTCCAGTTTCTCTCCCTCCTCACATCCTTTTCCTTTACCCTTCTGTTTTATTTTTTGAAAAAGAACTCTGATCTTTGCCAGAGTGAGATCTATTCTTTCCTCTTAGTCATTAATCAAATGTAGACTGAAAGATTATCTGTATATTGGACAAGAAGTAAATTGTGTAGTGCATGAGCTCACAGCAATGTAATTATGAAATGGAGCTCTGTCCTCCTAACTCCAGTGATTTTTCTAGCATAAGCGTTTTATTTCACCACTACTGTGGGATTTGTTGGTTCGCCGTTGCTTCCTGTTTTGTTTCTTTGGACTTGGTATTGCAGTAAGAGTTCAAAGGCTCAAAATCTGCCAATCTTATGTCTCTGTCAGATCTTTTATAAAGTTCCCCTCTTGTAAAATAAATAGTTTGAACTCAGTAGATTTTTATTGTTTTCTTTTGTTTTAAATAATGAGATCCCCTTTCAAGAAAAATTTTACTAACAGGTTCATTGTATGAAATGTTTCAAAGTAGCACAGCTTTGACTGAGTAAGGTGAGCTTCCCTCAGCCTTTCCTGGTTCAGACTTTCCTGGTTCACCTGCCCTGAGGTGTCTTCCAGGACACCTGGTTTTAGATGAACACAGCTAGAAACACATCAAACTAGAGTTTTCTCTCACTACCTTCAGAAGCATTAATTTTTGTTACTTAATGTGAGTGACTATAAGATGATAAAGAAATACCAATTGAGAATTTAAGCAGATACAGTTGAAGTACAATGTGGAGTATATGTATAGAAAAACATCCATCACACAGAGTTTTCGATGCAGATCTCATGTAAAGATATGAATTTTTCTCTATCTGTCAGAAACATAACAGAAACTCCTTTGTGCACTGAAGGAAATTATGCCCTTTCAAATATTAAATGTCATCCTTAGAAATGCCAAGCACCATTAAATATGGAGACAGAAAATTGGAAAAGATTGCAGAGTTTTATTACTCTTTTTTTTGCAAGTCACTTGTATACACATCTTACTTTAAAAGAAAACCCTTTACCTCTATGCGAGGATTATTACTGCTACAGCTGCCGTAGAGATATGACTATTGGAATATAGTGTTGATTGAAGAGTGGGATTTTAGAACAGTGTGATTTGTTTGTGCTTTGGACTGTGTGGTTTGTGGCTTTCTGGAAGGATGTGCTATTTCTGTTAACGTTGTCCAGCAAGCTGTAGCACAATGCATCTTTAAAACTCTGTTTCATGGGAAATCAATAGCATGCTGAGACTTTCATTAGCGCCCAATGCAAAAATGGTTTCTGATGAGGTTGCCAATCACAGCCTTTCAGAATGTATATATAACAAGCAGATGAAGTTGTGAAAAGCATCTTATGGACTGAGCTCACCACTTCCCAGGGAGGAGGCAGGAGAGATGAGATTAGGCTCTTGATGTTTACTGCTGATTGTAAGAATTAATAATGGGTAATCTGAGAATATATTATTTATCAGACTTGATGCTAGACAACAGAAATCTATTGAGGTTACCAAAGTTATCTTTTTTTTTTTTTTTTTTTTTTTTGGTACTAGAGATTGAATTCAGGGGCACTCGACCACTGAGCGACATCCCCAGCCATATTTTGTGTTTTATGTAGAGACAAGGTCTCACTGAATTGCTTAGCGCCTCACCATTGCTGAGGCTGGCTTTGAACTCACGATTCTCCTGTCTCTGAACTCGCGATTCTCTCGTCTCAGCCCAGCCAAAGCTATCTTTTACTTAAAATTCAGAGCCCAACAACCAGAAAACAAAGAGGAACAAAATAAGTTAACTAGATACTAGGTATGGAAGGTATAATATCAGAAGCCTTTTTTTCTGAGATAAAGTGTTTTCTCTCCAGAGTATCATTATGGTTTCTTCCAGGGTGTAGCAAAGGAGAAAAGAATTGATCTCTGGTTCAGGAAGGTGGCCATTTGAAGTCAATAAGTGGCTAAACTCAGTATCTGATGTCATGATAAGATGATATACATTTCTACAAGGATTGTTATTGAACTTTTAGGACTTCTTTCTGTCAAATATCAGAAAGAATTTTAACATCAAGTGGGGAAAAAATGTTATGCTGCCACTAAATATATCTGCTTCCTGTCTTCCCTGATGTGAGAGACCTTTTAGCATGAGAAAGCACAGGTCTAATTGTTTCCTTTCCCAATTCCACAAACATATTTTTTTTTTCTTTATTCACTGCTTCTCTTGAGTTTATCATCCTTTAAGCCATCACTGGAGAGATGAAGACTTGAGGGCAGGTCCATATCTCCCCTTTCTGTGTGTCCCAAAAGCCTTCAGTCATACTCCTTTCCATAAATTCATGTTAGTTCAGTGATAAAATCACTGAAATAAAGACATGACAATAGCATTTGTCAGGTATGAGTAAAGATAAACTATTTTTATAATAACAAATTTGAGCATCTAATGAAATTTGTTTGGAAGGAGAGTTTTCATTTCTATATATCATACAGTCCTAAAGGTTTCTAGGCAAAACAACTTGTTAAATATATAGATATATATCTTTTCAGCCCATTAGGTGTGTTGGGTGATACCATATTTTACTGCTTTTGGCTGTGGTACATTTATGCATATTGCTTATTTGGCTTAAGAAAAATAACTTTGTGAATGTTTTGAGCTTGTGAACATTTGTAAAATAACATTTTCTTGTCATGGATGATATTGAAGTTTAGAAAAATGGTGTCTTCCAGATGGTAGTCATAATCAGAACTAGAGCATAGGTCTGTTGATCTCTAAGGATATTTGCATCATTTAAAAATATCCACTTAATCTGCCTATTATAAAGCTGATGGTTAATATGCTTATGTCTTGGGATAGGCAATTGATCAAGGATAAGGGTAATGAGTTGAATAATAACACAAAATAATGAAAGTTGAAATAATTCAACTCTGTTTTCTTATAGCTTATCCTGTATCTTCTTGTCATCACTTATTAAAAACTCAGTGGTTTACAAAATGATGAATGCTAATGACATGCCAAAATATCAATAAATATTGGCACTCTCTTTCCCACATCAAATACCTATTGATAACTAACTTGCATTAGACATCATTTCCCAAGTACAATACCATGTTAGGTTGTTTTAAAAATTGTATATTCCCCCTCCTTTGTATTCCATTAGATAAATGGCCCATGCTTTGACGACTTATTTCCTTACTACTTTCACTGAAAGTCAGACTATAATTACTTTTCTTCTAATTGTCTCTTTTCTAAGTGAAGCCTTGTCTTGGTAGTGATGTCAGCTATTTTATTCTTTGACACATTTCCACACTGAGATCTTTATCTGGCTCTTTATCTATGTATTGGTAAAAATAATGAAGTATTGTAATAATGGATTTCTTTCTATATGTTCATCACATTATCTACAGGAAGATGTTTGAAATAAATGATTTTTCTTCCTTGCAACTAGAGAAAAACATCAATTCTAAAATTGATGTTTCTACAATCTTTCTAAAAAGAATTGGGCCAGGTAAATTATGCTTGTAATTTCAAGCACATAACATTCACCCATGTTTATAATGTCATGTAGATAACCCACATAGCTCTGGAATGAGCTAAGTTAGACAAGAAAAGTAGGTTCAAAGACAAAGATTGGGTAGTATCATCTGTCTTCTAAGACAAATATGACACCTAAAGTAGATTCAGCTGATGTCACACATCCTCATCCTTTTTAAAGTCTTAAAAACATTATTCAGGATCAATCTGAATAGAGTTATAGGTTGTGTTGTTATTATTGTTTGCATGTTTGTTTGTCTAGAACTTTTTCCCAGGTCAGATACAAATTTCTCAGATGGTTATTTTTGGAGCTTATTAATAGTAGTGGCAATGTAGTGTAGGGTTGAGTTCTAGCACATGTGGTTGATTGTCTCTCTGATGTTAGGGCATTGCTGTGCAGGTTTGAGACTAAAATAGATGATTTATGTGACCTCTTTTCACTCTCAGAAATGAGCTGATGCCCAGAATGTATGGAGCAGTGCTTGAGAGAGCTATCCTCTGCTTCTGGAACACATCCAGAGCAGCTCCACTATACTGCAGTCAATATCCATCCAAGAAGGCTCTTACTGAGAGTACTATAAGTGTGATCAAAAGACCCCCAGCTAGGCTTGCCAACATATAAATATACATATCAATATAACATTTATTTTGCTATTATAATTTATTAACGTCATTAGTTATCAAAGTTTCCTATTTTTGGATGGTCAGTACATTGAATTTTATTAGTACAGGGCACTCTTCATTGATGAAATAAGAAGACCAAAACCTATCATTGATGAAAATATCCTTTTCTTTTTGCTTACTTTTTGTTGCTTTAAATTGAGTGCAGAGATAAATTGTGCTTGAGAAAATGGGCTCAGGGACATGCATTTATTCCATTTTTCACTTATTTAATGGCATAAGGAATGCATTATTCATAATTTTTTCTTGAAGAAATTTAGGAATCTCAAAGTATTGAGATAGGTATATGAAAGTAATTATTTTGCTTAAAAATAATTGTTTAGTAAGTAGTCATTCAAAACTTATGTTACACTTGATGGGAGGTTGGTGCTATGGTATAAATTCTTAAGAAAAAAACAGCATTTCAACCATTACAAAATGTATATCCAAGATTAATTGCAAAATTAACACACTTGAAGCAATGAGGCAATAGAATGAAACCAACAAGTCTGTGACTATTTCTATATATATATACCTATCTATATGTGTATGTGTGTGCATATACATATCTGTTTCAGATCATTTCTTTGCTATTTCTTTAGCCTGGACATTCTTATTACAGATAATATCAATCCTTCTCAGCTAAAGTATATTGTTTTATTCTCTTCATAAAATTCATTGTGACTCCCAAATTTTTATTTATTTACTTATTTTCTGGTTTATACCTAAAATACAAGGCCCAATGTGGGAAAATTCTTTTTTTAAATTTTTTTCAACTTATTCCACATTCTAACCTTAGACTAGGACAATTCTGCCATTGAGAGAATGGTTAAGAAAATTTTATTTTTAGCAAATGAAAACTTAGGATGGATAGTTGGCAAAATATTAGATAATCATGAGGTAGAATGCTTAAGAAAAATGTTCAGGTAGGGTTCACTTTAATCTGGGTCTCAAAAATAGGAATGGTTCAGATTCATCCAAAGAAAAAGGACATTCTCATTGTAGGGAAAGAATACAGAAACATGTGCTTGAATGATGAAATAATGTGGGAGATAGTGTAAACTTGGATTATTCATAATGGTGGAGCAAAAATTTAATACAATGATATCAACAGCTTTTAATTGCTTAGTTTCTAAGCATCAACCATGGTTATACATTCCAAAAACATTTACTGAGTAATATATACCTTTTAGATATTAAGAACTAATAGTGAAAAAATAAATAAAAAAATAAGAGTCAAAATTTCTGTTCCTGGAGACAGAAAACAAAATATAAACAAATTAATACTTAGTGTGAGCTAAATGCCATAAGCAAGGAAATAACTAGGGACACGTAATAGACACTAAGGTTAAAAGGCTAAATGAGACATATCAAAGTAGAATAAGTCATGATTTATTAATTTAAGAAGAGAAGTAAAACAAAAATAAAACAAAACAGAAGATACTGTAAGTGCCATGATGGGAAGCTATATGAAGTGTGGTCTACTAGAAAGCAGTGCAGGATTGAGCTGGGTTCTGAGAACAGAGATCTGGGCAAGACTCTACCTCTCTGAATTTCAGAAACTTCACTTATGACAATTGTAGGAGAATTTCTATGAGGATCAATAAAATAAACTAAAGCATTTTCTTTCCAGTATGTATTATGTTCTAAAAATGTAACTTTTATTTTATTATAGATTTTACGTACTTTGTTTAGTTATTATAGCCCAATTCCCAGAGCCTGTATCAGTTTACTTTTACAATTTCCCATTGACTTCTACCTTATGAACATAATATGGAGCAGAAGGTCATATCTGGAAATAGATAGCAGTGTAGGTACTTGTGTATCTTCATTATTCCATTTTATGAGCTCAGAGATGCAGGTAAGTTGTGAACTTCACTTTGAATCATGACTGATGTTTCATGAAGCACAGATAGGAAGGAAATTATAGTGAGTTCAGTCTTGGCATTGAAACTTTAAAAGGCTAGCATATTTGGAAAAAGGATACAGTTTATGACCAAAATGTGTCAGGCAAAGTGAGGAAATAGTAGAGACTAAAATTAAAGAGTTAGGATAGAGATTCTCAGCATTTTTAATCTAAAGAACAATTAATCAGGTCTCCATTCTTTTAAAAATATATTTTAAAATATTTAATTGAAAAATAATGACTGAATATATTCCAGGGGTACAACATGAGAATTTGGTACACATAACATTCTGTTGTGATTATTACAATCAAATTAACAAATCCATTATAGCCGTTGATTTACATTAGATCTGTAATGTAAATTTGTTTATGCTGTAACTCAAAAGATTGAGCCTTTTATCAACGTCTTTCCAATGCCCTCCTCTCAGACTATGGCAACCATTGTTCTTCTCTCTTGTTTCTATGAGTGTAATATTTTTAGATTCCAAATATAAGCAAGATCTGTCTTTTGGGATCTAATTTATTTTACTTACTATAGCATCCTCCAGGTCCATCCATGTTGTCATGGATGGCAGAATTTTCTTCTTTTTATTAAATGGTTAAATAATATTTCATTTAGAAGATGTTACTGAGAATCACAAAGAGCTTTTGTTCTTTTTAATGTGTGGTATTTTCATTTCCTATGATGTACCACAACTTGCCACAAACACAGATGCTTAAAACAGCAACCTTTATTATTGCACAATTTCTGTAGGTCAGGAGTTCAGGCATTACTGAACCTGATCCCCTAATTAAGGTCTCTCAGCATGCAATATAGCTGGGCTATATAGTTTTCTGTCAGAGATTGTTATGGTTTGGATCTAGGATGTCCTCAAAGGCTCATGTGATGAAGATTATCCTCAAATTCAGCAATATTCAGAGGTGTGATTTTGGGAAGTGTCTGAATTATTAAGGCACAATGGTACATGCATGAATGGGTTATTAGGAGATAGGAACCTGTTAGAGGAGGTAAATCACTGGGGGCATGTCTTTGTAGGTTATATATTGTCTCTGGCCTCTTCCATTCTTTCTCTCTGTTCCCCAGTCACTATGAGGTAAGCAACTTTGCTCTCCCACACCCTCTCTTCCATGATGTTCTGCTTTGTCACAGGCCTAAAAGCAATGCAGTCAGTTCATGATGGACCCAAAACTCTGAAGCTATGAGCCAAAATAAATCTTTCTACCTTTAAATGGTTTTTCTCATGTATTTTGTGACAGCAATGGACTAACACAGAAGTTCAGTTGGGGAAGAATCAACTTCCAAAATGACTCAATTTTTTTGAGTATTCATTTTCTTGTGGTTATAGAAATGAATTCTCTGTTTCCCTAGAGGTTATAAGCTAGTGGCCAATCTCAGCTCCAAGTGCTAACAATTCTTTCCCATCAGCTTCTCTCACAACATGGAAGCCAATTTCAAACTCATCTTGGAAGTATCTCTTTATCTACTTAGATACAGTCTTATGTAAATGAAACATGATCATAAACATTACCTCCATCTCCATGTCAGATTTTCTAGAAATCTCACTTCATAATAAAGCCAAGTAATTTTGGAAGAGGATCTGCTGGCCAACAGGGTGCCCTTAAGGCACAGTCAAGTTCAATAAATCAGAGCAACACAGCCCATTGAAATACCTAAGATTGATGTCAAAAAGAGACCAGTTCTTTGAGTTCTCTGAGTATGTCATAAGCTAAATACTGTAACCTAGAGAATAAAAAGTGGGAGAGGATGGATTTAGATAGACTCTAATGCTTGTCTTCAATTATTAAAAATATAATTTGGAATAGACTGTAGATAGATGCTGATATGTACGTGCAGTAGGAAAAAGCCAAGTGCAGACTTACCTAACAACATCTCAGGTGACATAGAGCACTGTGAGGTCTAGTGTAAAGCAAGAGCAATCTACAGATACCTTCACTACTTTGCCCAAGAGAAGGACCACTTTAGGAACCACAGGGATAGAACAATGCTAATTTGATCTTATTACCATCTTACATCTCTCATTGAAATGATGGGAGCCTTAAAATTAGCACTTTTTGTTGGCATCAATCCCCACCTTGGTCATGTTTCCTCAAGCCTAGCACATTATTTTCAGATAATATGTCATTATCTAACATCTTAGTCTACATAATCTCTATGTATGTGTGTGGATTGTCGAATATTCAGCAGTATCCATAGCCTCTTCTCACAAAATGTGAGTAGCACACCATCTACCCTAAGGTGTGGTAACCAAAAAATGTCTTCGGATATGGTCAAAGTACCAAATATCCTCTGAGGATAAAAATCATCCCCAGCTGAGCCTCACTATTTATTTTTTTATTTTTTAATTTGTTCTAATTAGTTTTACATGACAGTAGAATGCATTTTGACACAGTATACACAAATGGAGCACACCTTCTCCTTCCTCTGGCTGTACATGGTGCAGAGTCACACAGGTACTGTAATCATACTGTATATAGGGTAATAACGTTTGTCTCATTCCACCGTCCTTCCCATTTCCACACAGCCTTCTCTCCCCTCACTCCCCTATGCACAATCCAAAGTTCCTTCATTCTTCCCTACTATCCCCCCAATTATGGATTGGCATCCACTTATCAGTTAAAAATGTTTGGCCTTTGATCTTTTGGAATTTGAACCTCATTATTTTATATCCACTGTATCGACTTCCCCCAAGGGCACAAACCTATGACTCTTACATCTTTATCATCATGTTAGATGGGCCTGTTCAAAATGTTTATTGCAAATAATCAATGTGTTTAATTTCTGTATTAGTCTAGGTTCTCCAGAGGAACAGAACCAACAGGAGATATATTTATGAATTACTAGATTAGCTTATACAACCAGAAGCTAGATAGTCCACAATGGCCAGCTGAGGCTGGAGAGTGGGAAGAATCAGTAGCTGAACAGTCGCAGATGCTGAAACCTCAGAACAAGAGGGATCAACAGATTCTTCAGCCCTGGACCAAAGGCTTCTGGAAACTCCCTGGAGAATCACCAGCAGAGTTCACTTTTGGAAGAGTGAAGGAGCTGGAGTCTGATGTCCTGAGGCAATCAAGAACCTGTTCAAGAAGAATCAAGTTTGCATCTGCTGCTTGCTTCCTTGTTCTTCCAACTTTTATTGCATCCAAGCCTCCAACCTATTGGACAGTGCTACCCATGCTTAGGGAGGGTAAACTCCATTTCACTTTACTCTCCCACATGCCAGTCACTTCTAGACACACCTTCATTGACACACCCAGAAGCTTCTTAATTTTAGGCAGCTCTTAATCCACACAATTTGACAATTCAGATTAATCATTACAATGTTCTAAACACCAAAATAAAATGGCCAAATATGTCATTCAGATTTTTTAAATCCCTCAACTTTTATTATTTTATACAAACTTTTATACTATTAATGTGACCGATCTAACTGCTTCACCATGCCTAAAACAATTTGACAACCCATTTAACAACACTTATACCTTCAAATTCTGATACATGTTTTTTACAACTCTCAGTTTCACTAATAACCTCCAATCAGGCTAGTACCTGGAGGAATTGTAGGTAACAGAGAATAATCAAGAGATATCTTTGAGCCCACCATAGTCTAGTAGGCCATGGCAATGAGGAGCTGAATGAAAATAATCATCTGATTATGTTGTAGGCATATTTGGATTTTTAATTGGTTATATAGATTGGTATGTATATAGAATTATGGTTGCATTGTGGCATATTCTTACATACATAAAACATAAGTTGATCTATTTTACTTTCCAAGACTTCCTGCACTTTACCCTCCTGTTCCTTTCTTCTACCCTAATGCTCTCTCTTCTACTTTCACAGTTTCTCTTTTTCCCTGTTTTTCCCCATTACTTCCACATATGAAAGAAAACATATTATATTTACTACTTATATGTGTGTGAGTGCAGAGGACCAGCTCTTAGTACCTGTACAGTGATATAGATTAAATTCCTGATGGCTCCCCAACTGTAATTACTCCAATCCAGAAGCACTATTAGAATCTCCCACTGCCTTCTCTAATGAAACATGAAAGCCCAGCTCTTCAGCCCCTGTACCTGCAGTAAGTTGTGGTATCAGAGGTTTGATGAAAAAGTTATATAGTAGAGAAAGTGAGGAACCCCCAACAGGGATACTGCCTTTCCAGGTCCAATGTCAAAGTGGTGAACTGGTATAAACGGATTAATTGCAAAACCATTTCCACTTCACAAATGTTCCAGAGCACCTGGACCCACATAGCTTTAGGGAAGGGTTTTTGGTGGTATGCTGAGAAATGAGAGTATACCTGAACAGTTGGCATGCTGATCTGTGCTTGGAACCAGCACACTAGAGATCAAGTCACTATAAAGAACTGCAGCAAACTCAGAAACAAGTCTCAGGTAACCTTTCCAAATTGACATTCTTTCTGATTATTGTATTTCTTTATTCAGCTCCTCTTCCAGCTTTCTTCAAATATTATTATGAAATATTTTAAACATAGAAAATAAAGCAGGGAATAGTAAGACAACACTCATAAAAATAAATCTCAGAAATATTGCAGTGAGTGAATATGGTGAGTTTGAGAATAATATATTGAACAAAGCATTTCTAAAGTTTGAAAGCCTACAAAATATTATGATGTAATGTTTATTAATGTGGATTTTTACATTTTGACATACTAAATCAATATTTTTAAAAAGAATTAAAATTTTATGATGCAGTAGAAACCCTCATGTTCTCTCTCCCTTAAGAAAATAATCCTATCATAATTTTAAGTTTATATTTTTGCATGTTTTATGATATTTTACATATATAAATATTCATATAAAACATAGTACACATCTCTGTTTTCAGATTTGACATAAGTAGCATTTTACAAGAAAGAGGATGAATATCATTTTTAAGATTTTTCCCATGTTGATACAAGTGACTCTAATGCATGCTTTTACTGAGTAATATTTACCTTGTTAACTTTATTAACATTTACATATTAATATTTTGTCCTATGGAGGGGAGATATCCATCAATATTTTTTCTTCTAATATGTTGAAATTTGAAGCACTGCTACAATGGACATTCTCATCCATACTTTCTGGACACACTTGTAAGAGCTGTAGACATTAACTACAGGGAAGACTTGGCAATTCTGTAGAATAATGCCCCATAAGTATTAGTATCAAAATTCAGTACATGGGGACTGGGGCTGTGGCTCAGTGGTAGAGCGCTTGCCTCGCATGTGTGAGGCACTGGGTTCGATTCTCAGCACCACATAAAAATAAGTAAAACAAAAATAAAGACACTGTGTCCATGTATAACTAAAAAAACTTTTTTAAAAACTTCAGTACATGGGGCTGAGGCTAGCTCAGTGGCAGAGCACTTGCATTGCATGTGTGAGGCACTAGGTTCGATCCTCTGAAACACATAAAAATAATAAAGATATTGTGTGCATCTACAACTAAAAGAATATTTTTTTTAAAAAAAAGTCAGTACATGAGGTACTGTAGTTAGTGTTTTTCAGTTTAGGACCAAGGATCCTGCTACAAGGTTTTCAACATCCTCAGTCACAAATCACACCTGGTGAGGAAAGTCTAATATACCTCTCCTTAATTCATAAATGATCTTAATTTTCATCACTTCAACCCTTTCCTGTATGTTGATGTCCTTTTATCCAGTACCTCACATTCAAAATCCTGAACCCTAAGCAGCTATTCTATAAATTCATTCATTCATTCATTCCATTTCACAGGAAATATTTTCTAACCTGCACCAAAAACTCAAATTGACATATCTGAAATTCCACCTGACTCTGTTAAATTTCCACGTTTTTTAATTCCCAAAACAGTCCTATACTTTATTCTTTGTCCTCAGTTCTAGTTCTTATTTGTCAAGTTCTTTCTTCGTATAACTGAAATAATCTTTTTAATTTGAAATTAAAGTGGTGATGTTACTCCCTTTTTTAGTTGATGATCTTACTCTTCCAGTAGCTCTCCATTGCTTCTATGACCCCAACAGGCATATTTGTCTCTTTACCCACCACTGGTCTGTGGCTTATTTCCACAGAGAACCACATTACTTGCTTCCTGCAGTTCCTTCTATAGTCTTCCACAACTTTCATTTTAACTCTGTAGAATTTTCCTCTCTCTTCTTTACCTAGCTATGTCTTCCATGTCTTTCAAAGTTGATCTTCTCAAGAAATTTTTTCTCAGCTATGAGTTATGGTCCAGTGGCCTTTTTTTTTTTTTTTATTTTTCTATAGAACGTTCTCAGCACTTCTGTCATGCCCCATATCATACTGTTTGAATTGGCAGTTATTGTTTTGCCCAGGGTCTTAGAAGGCAGATGAGGAGCCCAGGCAGTCATAGGACAGCCTTGCTGACACCTGTAGAGACCAGGCAGGCCCAGGATAATCCTGATGATGAGCAAGGAGCCCAATACCAGGGCCAGGACCACCCTGCCAACCCGTGATAAACCCAATTCCAGGTTCAGACACAGGACTTCCCACCATGCTGAGGACCACACCCACACACCATAGTGCTGAATCTCCAAATAGGCCACCCAAAGACATTGTTGGGCCCGCTCATTCAGCCTTATCTCTAAAACTGGTCATCACAATCTTGGGACACCTCTGACATCTCAACTTACTCCTGTTGCTGCCACCACCATCTTTAATGGCAGCAGCTTCTATCTTGGGACACCAACCAGTGCCCAACACTGAGGTATTTATGGTTTTGACACTACCCCGCCACCAACTAGGGACATGGCCACTTTCATCTAGGAATAATAGCCAGGACACGGAAGACCATCACCCAAGAACTTGCAGGCTTGGTTACACCAGAGGTATCCCTGCTGGGTGTGCTAATAGCCACCATCTTGTTGCAAAAGGTAGGAGAAAGCCTTGCACGGGATCACTTCTTTCTCTCTTTTCTCCTGTTAATAGCCAACTTATTTTGATTCATCTCTCACTCTTCCTATGATCTAATAGCTCTGTATTCTTACCTCCTGCCTCATAAACATCACATCCTATGCCCTCCTCCATTTCTCTCTTTGTCCATTAGAACCTGTAGATCCTTTTGCAAACCTATTTTTTTATATTGCAGATAATAATTGAACACAACATTCTTGTTCATTGTGACAAAACTGTAATTGTCAAAATAGGAACTATTTGGTTTAAGGCTGTATATCGTTTGTATTGGGTGTGGTTAATATTGATCTCCTCCTTAAAGATGAGACATCAGTAACCTGCAGGGACACTATAAAATTATAGAGTAGAAATTATAATAGCTTGGATCCACACTGCTAGAGGGAATACACACAGAAAGCATGAAAAAATAAGGGAAGAAAGTGCCCCCAAACAACCAAGATTATAGAATCCATTGACAGAACAGTAGATGAAATGTCAGAGAAGGAGTTCAGAATGTACACAATTAAAATGATCTGCAAAACTAACAATGACATAAGACAGCAAATACAAGCAACAATTGATCACACCAACAAAGAGATAAGGGAGCAAATAAAGGTAGCAAAAGTTTCCTGAATCTTTATCATCCTCAGGGATTTTTTTCCTGTGCTGAGGCAGACATACACTCTCTAAATTCCATAGTACATAACAGTTTTAATACCTCAAGAAAACCCTGTATCTTTATTTTTAAAAGGATTGAAAATGGAATTATGATTTATTGCTTAATGATCTATTTTTTGAAATGTTTTTGCTTTTGTTTAGGGTACATGGGCAATTTTCAAAAGTCAAATGTGCTCACAGAAATGTAAAGCTGTTTGTAGTTCCATAGAAAACAGCTTTCTCTTTTTTCTCTCTCATCACTTAGCTCTGAAAATCTCCTGAAAACGCATCTGTGAGTTCTTGTTTACTGACACATGCTGTGTGATGAAGACATCCTACCCGTTCGTTGGAGCATTAGTTCTTTAAGATGAGGAGGAGTAATGAGGATCAACAGGATGAGATAAATATGAGCCTAGGATGATGAAAGAGAAGCAGGGAGGCTTAGAGGTGAGGCGACCTCACTTAATGGTCTCTCATGCTTTGAACTCTCTGAATTTCACTGTGACTAAACAATTCTGAAGCTAGAGCCAAGAAACATGTTGAGACACATTTGAGAATCCTATGAAAATTGATAAAAGGATCTATTTTAAAATGTACAAGATAATTAGTGTAAGGAGAGAAACAGAATAAAACACAGGAGAGTGCATAGGGGAAAATACAGATAAAATTTGTTGATATTTTTATTTTATGACCTAGTTAAGCAGCCTGATGTGGTGATTTTAATCCATAAGTTAAAATAATTTAATATTCACCCAATGAAGAAGTAGATTCTGTGTTCCCTCTCCTTGACCTTGGTCATGCCTTTGTGACTATTTCAATGACCAGATTGCATTGGAAGTGAAGTTGTGTGACTTCTAATGTTTGTTTAGAAAAATGCATTTAGCTCCTGCTGATTTATCTGGGAAAATTCACTTGGAGAGCCTTCAAAAGCCATGAAAGAAATCTGAGTTTTCTGAGGAAGCCACTGGGGAAAGCCCACATGAAGAGAAAATGAAGAGAGAGGAAGATGCTCCAGGTATTTGAGCCCTGCTTTACTCAGTTTTGCATTGTTATGAGGATATATCTGAGGTTGGGTACTTTTTAAAGAACAGAGATTTATTTAGCTCACAGATTCGGAGTCTCAAAGTATAAATAGCATGTCAGTGGTCTGGGGAGGTCCCTCTTAACTGTCTTATATCATGGCAATGGCATGGTGGTAGGAGCGCATCTAAGAGGGAAATATGGTAAGATAGGAAGCCAGAGACCGAGAAAGGCGTCTTGTTCACATTTAGAAAATATGGCAATTCTATTTCACATATCTAGCATTGTTAAAGATGTTCAAGTTAGGTAATATGTTCAACTGTTTTATTTATTTAAGAGGGATATATTATGTGAATATATATTATGTGACTGAAGAAATAACAATGGCTAATATTTATTAAACACTAAGTGTATTATATTCACAGTTCTTTGCCCATTACAATAGTCAGCCTCTAACATGACATTTTATGATCTGTAGCCCCTGGTATTTCATGCCCTTGTGTAATCTTCTTCTCTGGAATGAGGGATGAGTTTGCTGGCTTAACTTTATAGAATATTATATGATAAAAATGATGTGATGTCACTTATGGGATATTTGTGAAAGACTATGACTTCAGTCTTGTTAGCAGATACTTTTTCTGAATGAGACCTGTTGCTATATTGGAGATTCCCACATGGCAAGGAACTGAGGTCAGCTTGTAGATGACAACTAACAAGTAGGCCTTTAATATAATAACTCATGAGGAATTGAAGTTTTGAGCAATCAAAAGAATGACTTTGGAATCAGATCTCACCCTGATTGAAACTTTACTGCAACCTTTAAAAGATCTCGAACCTGAGGACCCATAGTGTTTTTGGAATCCAAAATTATTTTATTGCATTATTCTCAGAAAGATCTGCAATATGGCATTTTTACCTCAAAGTTAAATGGTTGAATCAGTAATAAAATCCATATGCCAACTCCAGGTTTTAATTTTGTGGTTTATTATAGGCCATGAGAATTACTGTTCTCTTTGTCTACAAAACCTGCTCACATGGATGGTACTATGCTCTAATCCCTCCCTCCAACCTTGGAAAGAGCTTGCTTCTGTGTTCAACATGCCAAAACTGCTGGAGCTTCATTGCAGCCAGTTATAACTACACCTGGATTTCCCTGCAGAGAGACATCTTCTCTGGAATAACAGCTTCATTATTTCACAAAGTCCAGCACTTGCTCAAAATAGGCATCAAATAAATGGCTGAAGCAGAACATCTTCCTTGCCACATTTAGCATTATTTCTCTGTCCCTGTCTGGAAGTCAACATGCATGGTAATCATTGCTTGAGTTCCTCTCTCCATTTGGCTTTGTATTGTGGAATGCAGATCAACTCCACCAGGGAATTGAGCCTTAATTTTTTTTTTTTAATTAAAGTTGTTTATATCTTCTAGCTCAATGTGCTAGCAGGAATATTTCTGCAGATTCTATTAGCTTTCTATGGTCCAAATATTAGGGTTGTTGATATTTACAAGAAAAATAACTGAAGTGCTCTTTTTTAAATCATGAAAATGACATGACAATATGAATTTGAATAAATGGGTGTGTTCACTTGACTAGAATAAAAACTGGACAAATTGCTGCCCAGCAAGAATATATCTTGAGAAACTACTCTTAGAGATGAGAAAACACAGATATGATAGCTGAAAAGTAATTCAGGAAAGAAGAAGCATTGGTTCTCTTGACAAAATATTGAGGACTGGAAAGGATGTTAAGTGGGTTATTATTCTCCACATATTGAAAGGTAAGTAATTTAATGTGGTAGGTGAACTTCAGGTAACTTTGTTCTGCTTTTAATTCTACCTCATTCATATACTATCTCTGTGACCTAACGAATTTAAACTCTCTCAAATTCAGTTTCTTTTATGAATATAAGGTTCAAATGTGTGTGCAAGGATAAACTGACTTCAAGATTATTGTGAAAGGTAAATATGAAAATAGAACACTATGTTGCACAAAATCGGTAATAAATTATCTAATTTTTCCCAAATTTTTCAGAGTGAATCATCTCTGTAAAGTTTTATCTCCTGTACACTGAAGACTCCAATGAAATATCCAACTAATTATAGTCATCTAACATGACTTTGGAAAGAAATGGTTTTTAAAATAACTAGGAAACAAGAGATGACAGTTATTTGTGATAGTACACAAATGAGGTGACAAAGAGTGTAGTGATAAATTCATGCTTCTTTCCTTCCATCTAAATTTCTTGCCTTACATGTTCATAAACATAGCTTTTCAATTTAGCTACAAGAATCAATCATGTAGTGGAGCAACTGAGTAAGGTTCTCCAGTGTGCTGTCCAACAGACACACCAAGTTGAACAGCTATACATGCACCAAACAACCAGCACAAGAACTAAGAAAATCAGATGATAGACCACAGTAACTGCTTTCAGTATAGTAAGATGAAAAGATACATTGAAGAAAAGGTTTCCCACATCACTCCCATCCTGCAAACTCCATGGAGTCCAACACAGTGATACCTCCTGCTTGGGGTGAGGAGAGAAAATTAATTATAGACCTTAGACCTGAAAGCCAGTAACAGACAGTAACAGTTTCACAGTGAAACAGTGTTGGGCAATACTGGACCCATACTGTCAGATCAATACCGGAAGACAGAGCCTCTTGAAATGCATTTGGCCAAGTGACAAAAAGACTGCCCCCCCCCCACCTCTCCTCCAATCTCTGGCAGCACACGTGGGAGCAGGACTCCATCTGCTGGGTATCAGGGCACAAAAGCTAGCATAGGGCTTTGTGGTACAGCCTACTGCAAGGTCCAACATAGTGAGGCCAAGCACCTAGTAGAAACTGAAAGCTACAGAACTCACAGACAGAGCCTCTAGATTGACTCTGGGAGAGATCTCTTTTCCAGCAGAACAGACCTGACTTTTGACCATTCAGTTCCAACTTTGTAGTAGGCTTTGGGAGAAACTATTCTTTTCCTGAGAATATGCAGGTTCCTATGACTATAAGACTCAGGTACAACCTAGCTTAGCACCAGCATTTGTGGCTAAAGAACTGTCTCAACCCCTCATCACTCAAACTTCGACAGCATAGCTATTGCCAGGTCAGTACTCACAGATGGGGTTCTAGAAGTGTCTCAGCATCAGACAGAGGCCTGTGCTTCTGTGAGACAGAATTGTGTTTTTGGCTTATATCACCATCAGTTGTAGAATGAGTCTTAGTGTACACCTGATACTATGCTTATCCTTGTAGCTATAAGACCTTGGCATAACCCAGCTGTGTATCAACCCAGGCAGCCAAGTGATAGCTTTACTAATCCCATACCAGCTTCACCATAGTGTGGTGCAAGACCATATTCACTGGAGGTATGACAGGGTAGTAAGCCCAAGCTGGTTGTGGAACTTAGTAAAGGACTTATAAAACATAACACTAGGCATTTCCTAATAGACCCCATCCCTTGGCCTGCCTGTGGATGAAGCTTCTGAAACAACTCCAGTGTCAGGGGAAGACATGTACTCCCTGTCTGTTAGATTTCTATTTCTTCTATTTCTTCTTGGGCCATGAGTTCATCTCAGCAATAGATAGTCCACAGATGTATGGGCTTTGGTCCCGAACCAGTGTTGTGATGATCTTGGTGAGTTGTGAGGTCAGGCTGTGACTCATCTTGGTAACTTTAGTGGCCACAGATGTGACATAGGAACTAGAGCTGATCTGTTCCTGGTGATCTTATCTAGAGCCAGGTAGAGTCTTACAGTGTGTGACCACAGACCAGTAACTGTAAATGAAGCATCCAGACCTACACTGGTCCTAGGGAGAGGCTTATAGAACAGATGACCATCTTATTTATTTCTTAAAAACATACCAACAAAGTAACCTGGGTTTATATTACCCTCTACTTATTGAAACAGAGTCACCATACCAGTCAAAGACCCTTTAGAAATCTGGATCTGGGTATCATCTAATGTTGAAATAGTGAAAATGACAACATGATAAGAGAAAATATGCAGCCTACTCAGATTTTCTGAAGAGACAGACACAAAGTTAGATTAGAAAACTGGAATAAATACCTGATTCTTCAGTGCACAGATGATGTCATATGCCAACAAGCATCAAGAGCTTTCAGGAAACCATGATCTCACCTACCAGTCAAACTAAGATGCCAGAAACTGATGATGAAGCAGTCAGTATGGGGGAGCACAGATAATTTAAACCAGCAGTCATAAGAAAATTCAATGAACTTGGAAAAATGGAGGAATGCTTCAATATTCTAATAGAAACTTAACAAAGATATGAAAGGAATTAACAAATCAATCAGAAATGTGGAGTTGAAAAATGCAGTCAGTGAAGTTAAAAATGTCATCAATGAAATAAATTGCAGGATAAATTAAACAGAAGAAAGAATTAGTGAGCTTGAGGATGAACTATTTAAAAATACTCATTTGGAGAAAGAAAAAAATGATGAAGATGAATGCAGAAAGCTTATGGGAAATTTGGGGCAATATTAAAAGAGCAAATATTTGCATTATTGGGGGTCCAAGAAGGTTTTGAGAGTGTCAAGGGGTCAAAATGCTTAATCAAAGAAATAAGAATAATAAACTTCCCAAGCCCATAGAAAGATACATATATCCAGGTACAAAAAAGTCAAAGATCATCAATCAAACTTACCTCAACCAAGTCTACACCAAGATATATTATAATCAAATTCTCATGGGTGGAAAATAAAGAGAAGATTCTCAAGGATGTAAGAGAAAAAAACACAAAGGAATATTTCAAATGCACTTGACAGCTGACACCTCAGCAGACAGCAAAGATCTCGTGCCACTTTATCTTGGCCTGGATAAAGGAATAAAGGCTTCCCCAGACAAACAAAAGCTGAGAGATTATATCTCCACATACTTATTTTATAAGAAATTCTATAGGAAGTTCTTTAAAGTGAAAGAAAAAGATATTAATGAGTAAGAATGAAAAGAGTAATTATACAAAATCAGAATGCTACAATATTTTTAAGCACAGTACATAAATCATAGCTTCAGTATAATGAATAAAACATAATAAAGATGTTAACTATATAATATGCTAAGAGATAGACAATACAATAAGATGTGAAATGGGATATTAAAATTTCTAAATGTGGAGAAAAATGGGTTGCAACTGGAGAATATTTTTTATAATACATTTCTTTTATTATTTTGCTTATGTTATCTTTTATGTTATAATGTGAATTTGCTATCATTTCAAAATAGCTTATTAACATGTGGTTTATCAAAACATGTTTTCTAAGCTTCATTGTAACCACAAAGTAAAATTCTTTAATAAACAAATCACAATAATTGGGAAAGAATCAAAACAAACTAAAACTACCAGAATGATTTACTTAGCCACCTAGAAAGACTATAAGAGAGAGAGAAAGGAAAAAAAAAACTAGAAAACAAATTGCATAATGGGTGGAATAAAACCTTAACTATCAGTAATTACTTTAACTGTAAATGGATTAAATTTTCCATTTAAAAGATAGAGTAACTAAATGAATTTTTAAAAAACAACTATATCTTGCTCACAAAAAATTCACCTCACCTTGAAGTGCACATATACACTGAGTGTGAGTGGATGTGATAAGTTATTCCATGCAAATGAAATGCAAACAAACAAACAAACAACAAAACAAGATCATCCAGAGTAATGTAAGATAAAACAGATTTTAAATCAAAAGCAACAAAAAGAGACAAAAAAATTCATTATAAAAAAGTGGTTGATCCAGCAAGAGCAAATAACAATTGTAATATATATGCACCAATATCAGAACATCTATATATATAAAGTAAGTATCAATAGGCCTAAAAGGGTAGGTATACTCCAATAAAATAATAGCTGGGGACATTATCACCTACTGTCATTGATGGACAGATCATCAGATAGAAAATCAACAAACAGCAGAATTAGCTTATACTCTCTACCAAATTAATGTAACATCTCTAGAACATGGCAAACAGCAACTGCAGAAAACACATTTTTCTCATTGGATATGGAATATTCTTCAGGATGGATCTGATAATATGCCACAAAACAAATCTCAACAAATTTTTTAAAAAATTAAAATCATATCAATTATCTTCTGATGAAAATGCAATAAAGCTAAACATCAGTAACAAAAAAAAAGCTTTGAAAACTGTAAAAAAAAAAGGTATGGAAATTAAACAACTTACTTTTAAACAAAAAAAGGATCAAGAAAAAATTTTAAAAAAGAAAATTAAAACAAAACTTCTTGAAACATGAAAATGGAGATCTCACTCACCAAAAGCCCAAGAACTGATGGATTTATTGCTGAATTCCATCAAACATTCAAATAAAAACTAAGAGTATTTTTTACATTATTCCAAAACATAGAAGAGGAAGGAATTCTTCCACACACATTTTAGGATACCAACATAATCCTGATACCAAAATCAGATAAGCAGATAAACAGTACAATAAAAACAATTAAAAGGAAGAAAAGAAAACTATAGGAAAGTATATTTGAGGAAATAGATATAAACATCCTCAACAAAATACTAGTAAAACCAAATTCTATAACACATTAAAAATATTATTCACCATAAACAAGTGATCAAGTAGAATTCATCTCCGGAATGTAAGGATAATTTTATATATGCAAATTGATAAAGCTGACACAATGTGTCAACAGAATGAATAACAAAATCCATATGGTCATCTCAATTAATATACAAAAGGCATTAAATAAAATTCAGCATCAACATCCCTTTGTGATTAAAAACAATGAACAAATTAGATGTACAAGGAACATAACTTTACATAATAATAATCCAATAGCTAACATTATATTGAATGGGAAAAAAAGTTGAAAGTCTTCTAAGATATGGAACAAGGGTGCCCCTACACCACTTTTATTCATCGTAAAGCTGGAAATCCTAGCCAGTGCAATTAGGCAAGAAAAAGGAACAAAGAACATCCAAATTTGAAAAGAAGTCAAAGTTGTAGGATATAAAATCAGTAGCATTGCTATATGCCAATTATGAGTTATATAAAATACAAATCAAGAAAGCAATCCCATTTTCAGTAGCTATAATAAATTAATAAAATTCATAAGAATATATTTATCAAAGAGGTAAAATACCTCTCCAATGAAATTTCTAAAACATTGAAGAAATAAATTGAAGAGTACATGAAAAAGTATAAAGTCATCCTTCTGATCAGTGTGGTTAAAATACCTATACCATCCAAAACTATTCACAGATTCAGTGGTATCCCTGTGAAAATATCAAAGGCATTCTTCATGGAACTAGAAAACTCAAATTTACAATGTATATGGAACAATAACAAATTCAAAGAGCCAAAACCATTTAAGCAAAAAGAAAAAGCAGGAGGCATTATGATACAGGACTTCAGAACTTACTAAGAAGCTATAGTAGTCAAAACATCATCATCTTGTCATAAAAACAGATACACAGGCAAATGAAACATAATAGAGAGACTATAAGTAAGCTTATGAACCTATAGCCAACTGATTTTTGGCAATAGTGCTAAGAGCACACATTGGAGAAAGAATAGTCTTTTTAATAAACAGTGTTGGGAAATTTGGATATTCACATGCAGAAGTATGAAGCTATACCACTTTCTCTTATCACTTTCAAAAGTCAATTCAAAATGTGCTAAAGACTAAAATGTAAGACCTGAAGCTATGAAATTACTAAAGAAAACTAGAGGGCAAGAAAAATAATTCAGGAATTTGGGATTCTTTGGATAAGAGTGTAAAAACACAGGAAATAAAAGCAAAAGTATACAAATTTTATTAAATAAAACAAAATCATATGCAAAGCAAGTACTCAACATAGTGCAGAAAAAAATACTGAATTGAAGAAAATTTTCACAATATATGCATCTGATAGGAAATCTATATCCATACTATGTAATTAACTTAAAAAATCAATAGCAACAATAGTAACAAAAACCCAACTAATCTGGTGAAAAACTAGGCAATAAATATAAATAGACATTTCTCAAAGGAATGTATATAAATGGCCAACAGGTATATGAAAGGATGATCGATATCACTATTAATCAGGGAAATGTAAAATCAGAGTGAGATATCATCTCATCCTAGAAAGAATGGCTATTATCAAAAAGGCTAAAGATAACACATCCTTGCAAGGATATAGAGAAAAGGAAACCCTTGTATACTCTTGGTTAGAATGTTAACTAGTACAGACATTGTGGAAAACAATATGGAGGATCCTCAAAAAATTCAAAATAGAACCACCACATGATGCAGCAATCCTAATTGGGTATGGAATAAAATCAGTGTGTCAAAAAGAAATCTATATTTCTATATTATTTGACACACTATTTGAAACAATGAAGAAATGGAAACAATCTAATTGTCCATCAACTAATGAGTATATACAGAAAATGTGGAATATACACACAATGGAATACTATGCAGCTATAATACAGAATGGAATTCTATCATTTGTAGCAATGTGGGTAGAAATGTAGATCATTATGTTGAGTGAAATAAGTTCAGTACAGAAAGACAAGGACCACATGATCTCACTTATATGTGGAATCTAAAAAAGTTAATATCAAAATTTGAGAGAAGAATGGTGGTTACCAGAGGCTAAGGAATGGAAAATATTTAGTCAGTGGTTATAAAGTTACAGTTAAATATACCCAAGAAGCTCTTGGCTACTATTGCACAGTATGGTGACTATAGGAAACCGTTATTTACTACACATTTCAAAAAATATGAGAAAGGAATTTGAAAGTTTTGCCACAAAGAATTGATACTTATTGTAGGACATGAATGTGATTAGACTTCAACCTTATATAATATATTGAATATTACATGATATTCCATTAATATGAATATTTTTATGTTTTTGTATAGCAATCAAAAATAGAAAGGAATCAATTTATCAATGAAAAATATGTATTATATTTTTCCTCAGGTGTACCACATGTTGGAGAATGCCTTATTATGAACCCTAAAATTCTGGAGAAAGATGATGCTGAACTTAGATATATGGATACATGCCAAGAAAATCAAATTTAACACTACATATGTATTTCAAAGACACAGAATATTGATCTTTCTTACAACTTCTCTCAGTAAGTTATTTGAGAAGTGATAGAAGTTTCTTGAAGAGTGGTATTGGAGGTATAGTGGGAAGTTAGGACAATTAGGCTAAAGATTTGGTACTCTTAAAAATATTAAAACATCTCAGCTGGGTGTGATGGTGCATGCCTATAATTCCAGCATTTGGGGAGCCTGAGATAGGCGAATCACAAATTCAAAGCCAGCCTCACAACAGCTAGGCGCTAAGCAACTCAGTGAGACTTTGTCTCTAAATAAAAACATAAAATAGGGCTGGGGGTGTGCCTCAGTGGTCAAGGACCCCTGAGTTCAATCCCCAGTACCAAAAAAAAACTAAAAATTAAAAAATTTAAAACATCTCAAGGATGTTGTGAGATAAATGTTCACAATAGTCTGTCAGTCCTTCTTTAGTGTGGCAAGTAGACAAAATCACCAAGGCATTTCTGTTTAAACCTGCTAAGGACCTTGGTCAATATAAATGGCATTACCAGTAGAATAATACTAAAAATGTTTTTCTTGTAAAAGGCTTCCAGCAGGACATACCTGATTTGGCTACAGTGCTAATTGTAAATATATCTGAGATTATAAATTTATGGGGCATCTCTAAATAACTGATGGGACATAAAAGGTAAGGATATTTGTATGGAAATGGTTTCTTTTGAGAAAACAGTTTCTGCCTATATTGCTCAAGATTTATCTGCTACTATGAAACAAAATCATATCATTATATAGGAAATAAAATGATTTGAGACATGCATATAACAGTTTAGGATTTATATAGGAAAATACTGCTTTGAAAATGACAAATACTCATGTTTTTATTCATTACCAGAATTTGATGTTGAGTAAGAATTATCATTTGTGCAAGTCCTTTGCATCAAATTAAATAATTATATCAATAGAATATTAAATTTACACAAGTAAAAGGCAATTTAGAAAGCCAGAGAAAGCTATTGACATATAAGAAAAGTATTACACTACTAATATATTAATTAACTGCATTAATTTAATTAATTACTAATATAATTAATTAAATCATATGCAGTCCTAAGAAAGCAAACATTTTTTGATTTTCAATCTTTAGAATAAACCAGGGGATAAAAAAGAATGATAAAATTGGTAAATGAGAACACACAAATATTAACATATGCTTACATAAACCCAGAAAAAGGTAATATAAAAAGAAGACATGGCTCTTTTTTGTAAGACTGACTATACTACAAAAGCAATTAGGATGTGCATGCATTACCTTGGCAATACACTTATGTGTGAGAGACAGAGGAGAGTGAAAGAAAGTGGGGTAGAGAGGAGAAGAGAAAGACCTAGAGAGTGGATGGAAATAAGACTCTTACAATTCTTCATTTTTACCAACGTCTGTTAAGGAGATAGAACTATGACAATGAAATGTAATAATCTGTAATATTACAGGAACAGGTTTGTCCAATTGTCCTCATACAGAAATGTTTGCTAAATCCTCCTGATTCACCTGTATTCAGACTCTGTATCCAGAGAGGAATGCTATGAAACTGAATGACCAGAAAAAAGGATATGTGAATTATATATCAAAATTTCAGCAAAATTAATAAATGGATATGTAGGTATAAATCAAAGTCTCTCATGAACACAATACTAGTAAACAAATTGATTTTAGAATAATAAAGAGAGTGTCTTGATTTGGAGAACTGTGGAGCACTGGATTACCTAGTGCTCACGTTTCTCAAGGAGATGGTAAGGATGAAGGAAGCAAACACA